>CM069065.1:12847239-13507239 GCA_035220775.1 Malus fusca | reverse complement strand
TAGAATTTGAGAAGAGGACTACAGCCAATTAGGAGGAGAGAAATGAGAGAGATGGGCGAAAGAGAAGGAGAGAAAAAGAGGAAAAAATAGGGAGGTTGGGCCAATGGGGAGAGAAAGAGAGAAAAATGAAAAGGACGAATCAGAAGGAGGAGAGAGGAAGGTGCCCAATCGGGAGGAAGAAAGAAAGGGCCAATGAGGGAATGAGAGAACGGGGGATTAGAGACCCATTTCTCTTTGACTCATTTTTCCCCCATCAGACCCGTATGCCCGACGACTTTCTTGTCGCTTTTCCGGTGACTCGAACCTCGCCACACCTGCAAATGAACCATCATCTTACCCTCTTCCATTTCCACTAAAAAACCAACGAAAATTGGCCTGGAAATTGTGAAAACTGCACAGTGGGTGCGAGGTTCGAGTCGCCGAAAAAGCGACGGGAAAGTCGCCAAGTTCGATGGGGGAAAACGAGTCAAAGAGAAAGGGCTCTCTAATCCCCAGTTCTCTCTTTCCCTTCTTGGCCTTCTCTTTCTTCCTCCCGATTGGGCACCTTCCTCTCTCTTCCTTCTGATTCGTCCCTTTCATTTCTCTCTCTCCCCATTGGCCCAACCTCCCTATTTTTTCCTCCTTTTCTTCCACCCATCTCTTTCCTTTCTCTCCTCCTAATTGGTTGCTGCCCTCTTTTCTCAAATTCTAATTGGTCCACCACTCCTTTATCTGATTGGTCACTTAAACAATAACTTGATTGGCCTCTTTCCCACAAAGTGGGAGTTTAATTAATTTCTAATCTAAAATTTAATAAAACGACTTCGAATGTCCGTAACTATACCGTTAAAATCCGGATTCGCAAACGGCTTTCGCCTATGCACTCGTATCGTTGAGTATTTCAAGAATACGCTAAAAGAATATTTCGTACGTCTCACTATACATTTGTCAACGAAAGTCAATACCCTCGCCTCTAGGGCATTTTCGTAAATTCACATTTTAAAAATTTATAAAATCGTAGAACTAGGGACGGGTTGTCACAAAGAATGGTGGAGTTTTTGTATGAAAAACCTAGTATTGAAATGATTATATTATAAATCAATACTTGTTTACGAGTTTTGATAAAAAAAGATTAACGACATAGATTCGAACAAAAATTTAAAGTCATTAACTTTTTTTTAATGATGATGAAGGATTATGAGTCAAACTACTCTTAAGGCTTGGTTCTCGAACTACAAAAGTAGCCTTACTTTCTAACACACACAAAGCGATCAGAAAGAACAAAGACACGGGATTTAGCCATCAACTACAAAAGTAGGCTACTTCCTTCCCGCTCAGAGCGATTAAAAATGACTAACTTCCCGATAGAACGACCCCCTACCCCTTCGAAATTTTATTTAAAGAAAAAAAATTAAAGGGATATAAGTGGGGGGACAAAACCAAGACCCGCAAATAAAACCAAGAAAAATAAAAATAAAAATAAATCAACGATAACGAAAAATACGACCAAAAAAAATATGACTGGCATGAGCGGTATAAGTAAAATCTGGAACTGTGAACCACCAGTAATAAGCACTCCGAGCAAAATTGAAAGAAACTAAGGCATCAACAACTTGGTTACCCTCCCGATAAATATGTGTACAAATAAAACTCATCTAACCAAGGCGCCATAAACAATTATTCCAATCAACCAAAACAAACCAAGGGATTAAAGTAGGGGCCTTGAAAAGATGATGCAGAACCAAAAAGGAATCAGTTTCAATTCAAATGTGTTTCCAATCCTGAACCCAAGCAACACAAACTACCTCAATGAAAGCAAAAATTTATGCACCCAATGAACTAGCAAACTCTGTATTCGAGGCAAAAGCACCAAGCACATGTCCGTTTGAATTTTGAAAAATTCCACCAAGACAGGCACGACGAATAAGATTTTGTTGTAGATTGTATAAGCCTTTGTTTAATACCAACTAGGGGTGGGCACGGTTTGGTTCGGTGCGGTTTTGAGTGAAACCAAAACCAAAACCGAAATTTTTTGCGGTTCGGTTCGGTGCGGTTTTAAAGCCAAAACCGAAATGAAACCAAACCATTTGGTTCGGTTCGGTGCGGTTTCAAACGGTTTCAGTTTGGTTTTTAAGAAAAAATGTACAATTTGCAATTTAACATATTAATAAGTATTTCCCAGTAGCAATAGGAAAAAAACATTTGTTATGTAAACAATTAGCATGTTGCATGCAGTTGTGATGTTAAAACATGCTTGTGCAACAAAAGGGTGTCCAGTACAAGGTATAACATAAAACAAGTTGAATAACTTTGAATTCATTAAAGGTGAGCGAAACTGTCATACTAGAATATGTGATATCATGCTTCAAATGAGTGGACTTCATTAGATGATTGTTCGACTCTTGATAATAAGATTAGTCCACCCTTGTACATATATGTGTGTGTGTGGTGTGATGGTATAAATTAAATAACAAAGGTCCTTCAAGTTAATGAATGAAAGAAAGTGATGAATGATGATATTCTAGTGTGGTTGAGTCCATACTAAGGTGTATGGATTCTAACAAACAACCAATTAAAACATAAAATCTAATATGGACATTTAATTAAATGTTTATTAATATTTGCGGTGCGGTTCGGTTTTCAAAAGCCAAAACCGAAATCAAACCGTTTTCTATGTTGTGGTTCGGTTTCAAAACCGAAACCGTTTCAAAACTGCAAAACCAAACCTTTTGGTGCGGTTCGATTTAGTTTGTGTTTTGGTTTTGGTTTTGGTTTTTGGTTTTAAGTGCCCACCCCTAATACCAACTGGCTAAAAAAGAGGGTATGATTTTTATATGTTAAAACATAAGGCTAATTATAACTAAAAAAAAAAAAAAAAAAAAAAAAAAGGAGCTTAGTTTTAATATGGTAAAAAATAAGGCAAATTATAAGAGTATTTTATTCTTTTAGTTAAAAAAAAATCTAAAAAATGTTGGCATACCAGCAAGTCTTGAACAATGGCCACTTGGAATTGCAAACCTCACTAACCAATGAGCCGCATGCTATCTGTGCTAAAAGTAAAACATGCAGAAAGTATGTACAAACGGCTAATATTCCAGGATAGGCCTGGACCAGTGCTAGGTTCTATGTCCCTTCGCCATCGGTCATATGAATTAAAATTTTAATTGATTTTTCATATAAATTTTTGAAAATCATTAATTTATTATATCATCTTAACTCTATTAAGTTTTTCATCCAAAATAAGTTGCACATGACCATGGTCTGAAATGTCGATATTATCGGCGAAATATTGCCGATAATATCGGTTTTGGGAAAGAAGGATATTTTAACACTTATCCAATGAGTTTTCGTCCAAATATCACGATATTATCGATATTACCGATAATATCGCGAGATGAACCGATAATATTGCCTCTCGAACAGCTGAGTCGACCCGGATGGGGGCGAGTTGAACTGGTTGAACATGCTCAACTCGTGGTTGTACATGGCCTTCTTGGTGGGGTTAGAGAGGATGTTCCAAGCCTCGGAGACCAGCCGGAAGGCATAATCAGCGTAAGGGAAGCGATTCCGGTGGGGGTTCAGCAGAAGAGCGAGTCGGCGGTACCGAGTCGCAACGATTTCGAGGTTCTGAGTGTACTGGGTGAGTTGGAGAATAGCGTACCAGTCGGGCTGCTGGTTTTGGTTGTTGATTTGGGATTCAACGGCGAGAAGAGTGTCGGCGACGGCGATTATCTGCTCGGTGGCCTCGAGCCTGGGTCTCTCAGGCTCGGATCGCGAAGGTCTTGGTCTCCTGCAAGTCATGCGCCGACAGTAGCTTCACGGCGCTCCGCTTTCGCCCTGTTGGTGTTGAAATTGAAGTCCATTTCTCTCTCTCTCTCTCTCTCTCTCTCTCTATCTCTCACTCCCCTTCCTGCCTTTCTTGGTTTTCGGTGAAGTTCGGACATAGTAGAAGGGTGGGGGAATTTTGGGTGGATGAAAAAGGACCTGGGTTGTGACTGAAATGACGGAGATTGTTTGGTGGTGGGGTGGGAGAATGGGAGGTGCAGTAGGGGTATTTTGGGAGTTTGGAAAAAGTTTGATCTGATAAATCTGGGACTGGCGTTTTATCTGGATGCGTAATGAGAGTGACACGTAACACGTTGTTGTTGTTGAGGGTTTTGAGCACACTTGGACTCGGTTAATGGATTGAGATTTTAAACCAACGGAACTGCTACCCTTCAACACTTGACTACCATATCATTTATGTTTTTGTGAAAATATGCTAAAATATTTATATATATGGTTTTGTTTTGAATTCTTTTTGCAAGAAACAAATTTGCATATGACAGCTCGCTATATAATCAACTTAAATCAGTTAAATCCATCATTCAATGCATTTCCTTCCAATTTTTTGTGATAAACTAATAGATAATTGACTAAATAAACATCCTGCAAAGTTCAAATAAAAATTTCCAAGTTTTTCTTACAATTTCCGTGGTTTCCATATTATTTTTATCGATATCGATAATATCCCGATATTTCTGTGTTTTTGAACTACCGATATTTCCGATATCATCGATATTTTATACCTTGCACATGACTTATGTGTTCAGGGTTATTTTAGTCATTTCAACACCTCGCTCTTCTTCAACAAAAATAAATCTAGGGATTCTATAAAAGTACAAAAAGGGATTAATATGGTATACAATGATTTGAGGCCTCGTTTGACAGCTCGGACTGTACTGACTATTTCAGTCGGATAGGATAAATAGTCGTCGGATAGGATTGACTAAATTAATCTGGCATTTGGTGTTGCATCAGATTAATTTATACATCGGATAATAGGTTGGACTATAATAATTTTTTAAAATAATTTCACAGGATACGTGTTGTTAAAATGAAAAAAAAAGGAAGAAAAACAGGTGAGAAGAAAAAAATTAAACATCATTACACAGACAAAAATTAAAAAATAAAAATAAAAAAGGAAGAGAAAAAAACCCAGATCTCTTCCCAGTTCCAGTCATGTCTTCCTATCTTCACCAACTTCCCCACGCATCAATTCCCACCCTCCCATACGAACCCACTTCCTCATTTCTTCAAATCTCCCAAAACCCACATCGATTCACCAACCAAAAAAAAAAAAAAAAAAATCCCAGAAATTAAATATTTTCAATGCTAATAAACCAAATTTTATCATCGGAGCCTAGCTCCCTTCCTTGTCGGAGCCCAGCTCCCTTCCTCCTCGTCGTCCTTCTTGTTGGAGCCTAGATCGGAAGAATTTGAATCATCATCTTCCTCCTTCAACCCACGGAAGTATTATTGTCCTGTCAGAGATCGAAGGCGAACGGAGGAGGTGGGAGGTGTGTGTGTGTGAAGGAGGAGGGAGGAGGGAGGAACATAAAGAAAAAAAGAAGACGACAAAGATGAACTTGAGATCCAGACGAGAGAGAGTAGGCGGGTGAGATAGTTGAAGGAGAGTCATGCGAGAGAGGAACAGAGTGAACAAGCGAAATCTCACCTGACTAAATAATACAGAGGTTTTGGACGGGATTCATAAGCGGGTGGGAGGGGTATAAAAAAAGTGGGGCCGGATTAAATAATCCGGTGCTTATTTAATACGAAGCTCGCCAAACACCCGTTTCGTATTATTAATACTATCCGGTGGTCTTATACGGTGTGCCAAACGAGGCCTGAAGGTTTTCCATTTGGAAAAAGGAGAATAACCTGCACTCTCTTATCTGTGTTTCGAAGTGAAGATAACTCAAAATATAGTCATTGGAAACCTTCAATTTGTGGTAAAATTGGAAAATATTCTTTATGTTGAAATGTCCAAAATAACTATCAACACAAGTTAACAAGACACATAACTAATTTTGGATAAAAAATTTAACAGAATTTAGATGAGTTAACAAATTAATAATTTCGAAATTAGTATGACAAATCGCAAGTTTTAGTTCATACGATAAATTGAAAAAACAAAAGTGTGTAAGTTCATATGTCTTTTCAAACAAATTTATTAAATTTCTCTTGGGTGCAAATAATTTAAAGAAAATGGGTTGAATTGTTGGAGTTTACCCGGCCCATGTTAATTTTGCCATACAAGAACAAACCCCACACTTGCAAGTGACTTTTTCCAACAGTGGTAGAAATATGTTGAATTCTTGTATGATGGCTTTGGTTCAAATTTTGTATGTGACTAATCTAACAAAATCTATCGACAAGATATAAAAAAAATAAAAAATAAAAAAACCCAAATTTTTTTTCTTTGAATACATGGATAAATTTTTACACTACGGGAATATAGAGTTTGGCTAAGCCACACAACCTAATTTGGTATCGAATTCGTCATTCATGAAATTTAAACTTAAGATCTTACTTTCAAGTGAAAAGAAATACCACCATACCGTAATGCTCAGTGGCCACACTTTCTTTTGAATGATGATTTCTTGTCAAACGATGAAAATGAATAACAACGCCCGCCATGGTACTCACTAACGGAAAGGGATCGATCCCTTCCACCTAATCCATCAAGTCCGAAGATCGGGTCATTGAAATTTGATCAAACGGTTAAAGTTATTATAACTTTTAAAGTAGGCCCCTGTTTGTAGTCGTTGGATCAAATTTCAATGGTCCGGATATCCGAACTCGGTGGATTAGGAGGAAGGGAGAGGATCCTTCCAATGGTCCACAACACTTTCTTTTGACTGCTGATTTCTTATCAGACGGTGAAAAAATTGCGTTTTATAGAAACCGAAACGGTAAGACAGTGGTGGAACGACCCCAAAGTTTCCAATTAGGGTTTGCAGACCCTTGATCCAACACAAACCAGCTACCAACACAGCAATTCGGAGTTCCACTGAGGGAGACAACGATCCGAATCACAGCAAGCAATCGGACTGTTAAGGTTAGGGCTTCGAGACGCCTCAGGCTCGCGATCTCCGTCGAGGTAGAGAGGAGGATTCTTGTATCGTGTAAGTACATCTGGTTATGGCGATCAGCTGAAAATTTGTGCAAAAAAAGAAAAGAAAAAGGAATTTAGTGTTATTTGAGTGATTATTGTTGTTAATTTGGGATTTGTGCTCTATTTTAGATTGAAGGGGTGGTATTATGTTTGTTAGATGGAGTCTGTGCCAGAGATGTGGTCCTGATAGGTAAGCAGCTCATGCTCCATATATATATTTATTTATTTTTGAAATTTATGTTTTGGGTTCTTTTTTCTCCCGATTTAAATATTTGTCTAGTCAATTTCCAGTTTTGTTCATAGATTGTTGTACATACCCTGAGAGTTGCACGATGCTTTTTGGTGTGAACCATGTAAATTAGCTGACATATTTCTCTTAAAACAAAGCTGACTTTTTTAGGACTATTGCTTGTAATTTGCTCCTAATGTTCTAGGAAGTATTTTGGGTGATCATATGATTTGAACTTAGTCGTCCTTCAGCTCTTTATTATGGCACAACTGGTCATATTTATACTTTAACTTAAGATTTACATTGATTTTGTTATGGGTTGTTTGTTTTGGTATTCAACCTTCTCGCCATTTTCATGCTAGAACATTTGCAAAAAAAGTTAAACTGAGTGTGTGGCTGGGGATCTTCATGTTTTGACTCATGCGAACATCATCACAGTTCTGTCAGTTTCTGAAAGTAAAACAAAAGCAATAGTTGAGTAGAAGTACTTTGATGGACTCATACAAAGAAGTGCTTGCCAAGGACATTAGCACTTCTACTGGGTGAAATGTCAATTTAGTGTACATTCTGAGTTGAATTTTGTTTTCTGATACCACCTCATACATTTCAATGCTTCATAAAAGTGCCCAAATTCTGGAATCTAAATTTGTAATCTAAGACAGGTCAGGACTTGATAGATGTTAGAGTTGTCTATGGGTAAGCAGCTACATTTTAAAAATTGAAGTAGAAAAGTAAGAAGAGTTTATGGCATATAACTTGGTTAGGGATTCTTGCATGGTTAATTTTTATTCTTTTTTTTATTTATTTTATTTTTATTTTTTATATAATTATAGTTGTAAAGTAACAAATGTTTAATACTGGAAGAAGATAACTTTGTGAAGTGTCTATTGAATGGTAATTTTTAGAATGGTTCATTTTGGTTTCCAAAAGAATGTTGTTATGTTGCCTTGAACGGTGCTTTTTAGAATGAGTCGAGGGAGTAGGCATTATTGGTAGAGAGGAAGTAATAAATTGGAGTAGGCGTTATGAATATCACAACGAATATTGATTTTTATTAGTAAAAAGCCGTTTCCTATATTTGAATTGCTGAAACAAGAATGTGAGAGTCGAAGTCCCAAAGAGAAAATTGGGAATTTTTCTCATAGGGGATTAGAGTTGTTTTCCTTAGAGATGGAAAATCCTCCTGCGGGATTTATCAATTTGCAAATTCTTTTTTCGGTTAGATAAAAGAATGAAATTGGCTCATATTATGACGATTTCTTAATTTCCTAATGTGGCTGAAATTGATTGAAACTTTAGCATGGGCTCATGAATGCACACCTTTGGCTAATTGGATTTGATGGAGAGATAAACTGGTAGCTCTTTCCATTGTGCAAGCAAGATTGGTTGGATTAGCCCACTTTTTTGTTGGATGTTCACCAGATATGTCTGTCAGCAAAGTTTTCTTCGGAATTCAACTCTTTATGGATAAACCTAGAAACACATGTATTATTGAGCCACATTCGTTTTTTTCTTCTTTGGTCAAAATTTCTTGAGCCATATTTGTAAATAAATTTATCAAAAATGTATGTTGGATTGAAGCACACAGCATTGCTGTCACCATTTTTGATAATTACATTATTTTGTGTTACCACCTGACTTTAGATTATGCAATTTACACTTATGCTGAAGTTTACAGGTGTTGTAGTATCGGTGCTTTTTCTGAAGAAAGTCAACTTAACCACTCCTTTTGGAAGTAGCTATGCTACCCACTGGAGCAAGAGATACTCAACTTCGTGAGAGCAATAGCCAGAAGGTTCACCCACAACCCATGGAAGAGGCCATGAATCAGAATCCGGAAGCTGTGGAAGCCTTGATATCTAAGGTTTTCACGAACATCTCTTCCCTGAAATCAGCTTACATTCAGCTCCAAGCTGCTCATACTCCCTATGACCCTGAAAAAATTCAAGCTGCAGATAGACTTGTAATTTCTGAGCTTAAAAACCTCTCTGAACTTAAGCACTTCTACAGGGAGAACAATCCCAGCCCAGTTTGCGTTTCTCCACAGGACTCCCGCCTATCTGCAGAGATTCAAGAACAACAAATTCTGCTGAAAACCTATGGGGTTATGGTTAAGAAGTTCCAGTCTGAAATTCAAAATAAAGATGCTGAAATCCTTCGGCTTCAGCAGCATATTGAGGAGGCAAAACAGAAGCAAGCAAAGTTAGAAAAGAATTTAAAGCTGAGGGGCATGTGTACAAAAGAATCAGAAGGTTCCGCTGATGAGAATGGTTTTATGCCTGCGGATTTAACTCCCAATCTCTTCACATCGGTTTTTGAAGCTTCATATAAAGCTATTCATGACTTTGCTAAACCATTGATTAACATGTTGAAAGCAGCTGGGTGGGACCTCGATGCAGCAGCCAACTCAATTGAACCCAGTGTTGTCTATGCAAAGAGACCTCACAAGAAGTATGCGTTTGAATCTCATATATGCCAAAGAATGTTCAGTGGCTTTCAGCAGGAAAGCTTCTCCCTTAAATTGGACAATCTTACAGTCATCAAGGGGAGTTCCTTCCATCAATATCTTGCACTACGGGACATGGATCCATTGGACATGCTTGGCCAAAATCCAGATTCAATTTTTGGGAGATTTTGCAGGAGCAAATACCTGGTAGTGGTTCACCCAAAAATGGAGACTTCGTTTTTCGGAAACTTAGATCAACGAAATTATGTAATGGGTGGGGGGCATCCAAGGACTCCGTTTTACCAGGCTTTTCTAAAACTGGCCAAGTCAATATGGCTTTTGCATAGGCTAGCACATTCTTATGATCCTCGGGCTGAAGTCTTTCAGGTCAAGAGGGGGAGCGAGTTCTCAGAGATTTACATGGACAGTGTGGTGAATTTGGTAATGGATGAAAACGACGGAAAGCCTAAGGTTGGTCTGATGGTTATGCCTGGTTTTTGGATTGGAGGTAGTGTGATTCAAAGTCGGGTTTATCTCTCTGGCGTGAAGGTTGCCGAATGACAAGCCAGTTCACGGTGCCAATCAGTGTTCATATGGGTATGCGGTGTGTTTTTTATACATGTCTGTTGCTTTCATAATGTATTGTTGTTGTTGTTTGTGATTTTTACTTTGTATAATTGTTAAGATAAAATCAGCTATTAAACACTTATTCAAACCCTCTCTCTGTCTCTCTCTCTCTCTCTCTCTCCCTCCCAAAAGGTTTAGTATGTATTGAAGATCAAGATTCGGAATGATAACGAACTGTCGTTGAGTAGATTTTCCTTCGATATGGCTTGACCAGGCGCCATGTGTTAAGCCTTTCTGTTCAGACTCGTAACCAGGATTAAAAAACTGATTAGCTAGCAACGGTTTTTCTAGCATGCACCGGAATTCATGGCTCGTTAGATCCTTAAGACATTGGATCCATACTTGGCCAATCCACTATAAAAGAGATTCATTTTTTTTTTCTCTTTCTGCACCCTTATTAATTTTCGTTTATTGATTTTTTTTTTTTTTAAATTATTCACCCCAAAAGTTGGAAGTAGAGATGTTATGTAGGAGAAGAAAATGAGGTGTGAAAATCATTTCTCATTCTTAATTAAATTAAGACTTAATCTCTGTCATTAGTAATCAACAATATCACCTCATTCAATGATGCATCAGGAGAAGTAAAAGCATGTTTTACAGAAGAGTCAATTTTAAGATTACTAATTTGCAGTAATTATTATGTTGTGTCTGTAAAATAAGTACTTTTATAATATAAAGGAAATGCTAAAGAGGCTCTCTCAAAGTAAAACTCTTCATAGTCTCCCTGTTACTTCATGTATTTTGCACAATAATTTATAATGTTGGTATAGAAATTGTACATTTCTCTAATATAAAATTTCACGCGAAGCAAGAGCATGCAATTGCAAAGTATTTCAAATAGACTTAGCATTCGTGTCGTGTTTCGTGTTTCGTGTTCGTATCGTTTTTGTGACATACCCGATTTCATAACGGGTTTTGTCGTGTAACATCCGTTAAAATGAACGCGTAATATGACCGTACCGAAACTCGACCCAATAATACTAATGAGTAATATGACCCGATTCGTTAACCATTAAAGAAAATATATTTTAAATCAATAAATAATCAAATAAAAATGTAATACTAAATTATATATATACTAAAACTTGTTGAAAATGCTGGTGGGTAGTGAATGCCCACAGTACTTTGGCAGAAGTTTTCAATGCCCATACAAATCAAAATTGACTTTGGGGATGCAGATTCAAAAGTTGTGTTGTAAATTTCAAATGTATAATTAATATGTTTGATCGGAGCTGCTCTATAAATAGAGCGTTCCGTATGCTTTCAAGACACACAGAAAACAGAAGGAAAGAAAGATCAATAACATCATCCATCCCTCCCTCTTTTATTTGTCATCCTCTTGTGTTATAATTACAGTGTGATACTTTACATTTGTTTCACTCCATTCACTAAAAAGGTTATCCCTCTAACTTTTACATATTTATAACACATTATCAGCACGACTCTCTAAATATAACTATTCCTCATTTCTCTTCACCGAAAGACATCATTTCTCTTCGCCAAAAAAAAAAATGTTTCCTCTAAGGTTTTTACTGTTCATCTTCTTCCTCTGCCTCAACTGCGCGATATACCCTCGCAACGAACTGTTTGCTCCATGCCTGCTTCTAGTTCTCAACTTAACAGTTACATACATCTTTGATTTCTTGTTTGGTGTAGATCTTGATTACTAACCCAGTATTTATTTATGTTGATTTTACTGCAATCCAAGATGGTGCGGTACAATCGCCCATCTTGAACTGCAAATTTAATCTTACTGCGATCCAAGATGGTGCGGTATCATCGCCTATCTTGGACTGCAGATTTAATTTTACTGCAAATTTTAGGTGGAGTGGTATAATCGCCCACCCTACCCTGCATATTTAAATTTACCTGCTGTTTAATTTCATTGCAATTTTAGGTGGTGCGGTATAATCGCCCACCCTGCTATGCGTATTTAAATTTTTCCTGCTATTGGAGTGGTGCGAAATAATCGCCCATCCTATGTTATATTATTTCAATGAGAATGGTGTGGTACAATCGCCCTCCTCATTCACCTTGAAAATCTCGAGCCAGATGTTTCGAATGCTTATCATTTTGGCCTGAAGATCAAAATGAAAAATTTGTAAGAACCAGAAGTTCTAACACTATATTCCTCCAGGAATACATATTATTGCAAGTTCTTACACATCTCATTTTTCTTTCAGAAAAGAAAATGGCGAACTTGGCCAAGCTTGAATATGCTGCCCTGGACATTACCGGGAAAAATTACCTTATGTGTGTACTGGATACCAAGATCCATCTAGAAGCAGGGAATCTTGGAGATACCATCAGGGAAGAAAACAACTCATCCTCTCAAGAGTGGGCGAAGGCCATGATCTTTATTCGTCGCCATCTTGATGAGGGACTAAAGAGCGAGTACTTAACAGTTGAAGATTCGTTAGCTCTCTGGCAGGCCTTGAGAAGCAGATACAATCACCAGACAACGGTGATTCTTCTAAGAGCTCGTTATGAGTGGACTCACCTAAGGATCCAGGATTTCAAGTCAGTGGCTGAGTACAATTCTGCGTTGTTCAGAATTACCTCTCAAATGAAGCTCTGTGGGGATACTATTACTGGGGAAAATTTGCTGGAAAAGACTTTCAGCATATTTCATGCCTCTAACGTGCTCCTGCATCAGCAGTATAGAGCACGAGGCTTCACTGGATACAACCAGCTGATATCTGTGCTCCTAGTAGCTGAACAGAACAATGAGCTCTTAATGAAAAATCATCATTCTCGACCTACTGGATATGCATCATTCCCAGAAGTGAATGCTGCTTCCCTCGAAGTGAACGCCACATCCTTTGGTGGCGATAATTGTTGGAAGTATGCCCACAAAGCCACTCATTTGATGTAATAGCTTTTGGAATACTTATTGTATTAAACTTTTATATGTTTAATGAAGGGCAAAGCTTATTGTTAATCACTATTTATTGTATCATGTGTTTAAGCAATAAGGGAATCCAAGGAATGTATTTGATCTAAGAGATAAGTGATTTAAGTAAGTTAGATTATTGAGACCTTTCTCTTATGTTCATTCCTAAAACGTTCCTAGCCATAGGATTGCCAATTGGGCATTGACAATCCGCTAAGGTTAGTATGTGTTATGTCGACTCAAGCGCGAGTATGACTAGTCTCAAGTCATTTAGTGTTGGACACTAAGGCAAACACATAGGTGCTCGAAATAGTGATTGAGTACACTGAACAACGATCAAAAGAGAGTTCGAACATACATGTCATGTAAGAACTCGATAGTTGCAATATGCAAAGTAGTCCTTTGACCTGAGGCATCATAGATGTCTAATGGTTAGGTCATTGACCTTTGATCATGTCAAAGGCATTCCATTGGAGTGTCCACGACATTGTTGGGGTCAAGCTATCTAGTCATGTAGGCATATGAATGCACAACAAGGAATCTCTAACCTTCCATGGTGGAAGGAGAATACTCTAAGATATGATTCGAGAGTCTTTGGCCAAAGCATATGAATATGACTTAGGAAGTTTGTTCCAAATATTATTCAATAGAATCATATGGAAAAGTATCACATTGGATAGTAGACATGAAACGAACTATCACTTAAACAATGTGATTAAGAGTATTGTATTAGAGAAGGATCGTATTGCATTGTAGTTGTAACTGGATAGGTTCTCCAACCACTTCTACTTAGCTTGGGTAACCATGATATGCTGCTAGGTGTCACTCATGGTTTGTGGAAGCCCTAAAGATTAGCAAACACTAATTTTAAGGGAGAATTGAAGTGTGGTTTCAATTCACAATCGATCGTTAAGAGTAACAATCGCCCACTACCTCACTAAATGGAACGTAATGGATCGTACACCTAATAAGGATGTTGGTGAAGAAATTAAATGAAATGGATAAGCAATTAAATGGTTTAATTGAAGAATGGTCAAGATTAATTAATTAGTTAATTAATTATACGAAATGTTCGTATTGGGCTTATATGTTGGTTTTGGGTTTCGGGGCCCAAAAGCGTTTTGGTCCACAAGGCCCATTATGTTTAAGTTGTATGACAACTAAAACAAAATGGGCAAATTAGCCCAATAACAAGGTAATGCCAGCCATAGGGTGAGGGGTTGCAAGTTTGGATTAATTACAAGTTTGCCACTCACTTGAAATGAAGTATAAAATCAACTTTATAGCTTTATTTCTCATTAGGGTTTTCTTGGTGAAATGAGGTGAAACATTTTCTCTCATTTTACACAAAAGAGGCCGGCCACTTAGAGAGGGATTAGCTAGCAATCTATTCTTCTCTAAGTCATCCATTTCATCTTCACAATCACATCCTTGGTGAAGAGACTTAGAGACATCAAGTTTTTGATGTTTTGGAGAACTAATCCTCAAATCCTCAAAGAAGCAAATGAGCACTAAAAGGAGGAAAATCACAAGGAAGATCCAAGGAGCAAGGATGTGACTTGAAGGCCCTCCACTTGGGTGAATCCCTTGTGTAAACAAGGATGAGCTTCAAGGGTAAAGAATCTCTAAATTCTTCATTCTCTTTGATGTTGTTAAAGAGTCTTTTGGTTCACCATATACTAGGCTTTGAAAGTCATGGGTTTTATGAATTGTTTTTGGATGCATGCCTACTTTAAAGTGTTAATAGTTTGCATATGTATTCAAATGTTCTTACTTGTTCTTAGCTAGGACAAAATTTTTCCTTCAATAATCATAAACGAGGACGTGGCCACAAGCGAGGTCGGTGGAACAGGAAAGGCAAGAACCATGGTGGCCAGTTTCACAACCAGGTTCCAAGGCATAATTCAGGCCCGAACTTTAAAAATGTGAATCGCCACAAAGGCAAAGCTCACATGAACAATGCTCCCAGGAACTCTGAAGGAGTCTGCCATAGATGTGGTGGAAATGAGCATTGGGCGCATACTTGTCATACCCCAAAACATCTGGTGGATCTGTATCAAGCCTCCCTCAAGGAGAAGGGTGTCGAGACTAATTTTCTCGACCAGGCTAAACCAATGGATATACCTAATCAAGTGTGTGACTTATCAGGACAGTTGAACACAACTCACCTAGATGTTTCATACTTCATTATGGAAAGGGGGAATGAAGTATACCGGTCCGACTGAATCGCTTATGTTTGATGTACTTTTATTATGCTGAACTTGTAGTTTAAAACTAGCATTTCAGATTCAATAAAAGTGGCATGTAAATTTCCTGTTATAACTTGTTTTTAACTCTGATTCCCTTACTCAGAGAGCATGGATAAAAACTATGGTCATTCTCAAAACATGAGAAATGGCGAAGATATTTGTCTTGCAGACTGCGCAAGTACGCATACAATACTTCGAGATCGAAAGTATTTCTCAAGATTGATGCTTACAAAAGTAAGGGTAACAACAATATCAGGACCTTCAGATGTAATTGAAGGCTCAGGGACAGCCCAGATTATGTTACCGAATGGAACAATATTGTCCATACAGAATGCGTTGTATGCTACTCGATCTACTCGAAATTTGTTAAGTTTCAAAGACATACGTTTAAATGGATACCACATTGAAACGAAAAATGCAGAAAATGTGGAGTATCTATGCATTACCTCCAATGATACCTAGAAGCGTATATTGGAGAAGTTGCGTAGTTTGTCGAGTGGATTGTATTATACATATATAAAGACAGTTGAATCACATACTGTCATGAACCAGAAGTTCATTGATTCAAAAGTTTACATGCTTTGGCATGACCGTCTGGGTCATCCAGGATCTACCATGATGCGTAGGATCATTACCAACTCTAATGGACATCTATTATTGAGCAGACATATTGTTATCACAAATGATAACCCTTGCAAAGCTTGTTCTCAAGGGAAGTTGGTAATTAGACCATCACAGCTAAAGGTTGATGCTGAATCCCCATCATTTCTGCAAAGAATTCAAGGGGATATTTGTGGGCCTATTCAACCATCCTGTGGACCATTTTGATATTTTATGGTTTTGGTTGATGCATCTACCTGATGGTCATATGTTTGTCTCTTGTCTACTCAAAATGTAGCTTTTGCGAGACTTTTTGCTCATATAACTAAGTTACGAGCACAGTTCCCAGATTATCCCATTAAGTCAATCCGACTTGATAATGCTGGTGAATTTACGTCTCAAACCTTTGATGATTACTGCATGACATTGGGCATTGATGTTGAACACCCTGTTCCTCATGTCCATACTCAAAATGGTATAGCAGAAGCATTGATAAAGCGGCTTCAGTTAATAGTTGGCATCTGCTCATGAAAACAAAATTGCCAGTTTCTGCATGAGGACATGCCATCTTACATGCTGCATCATTTGTTCGATTGAGACCTATAGCCAACCACCAATACTCCTCAGTACAACTCGTGTTTGGACATCAGCCAAACATTTCACATTTACGAGTTTTTGGTTGTGCTGTTTATGTGTCTATTGCACCCCCGCAACGCACTAAAATGGGACCTCAGCGTAGACTGGGAATTTATGTGGGTTTTGATTCACCATCTATCATTAGATATTTGGAACCCTTGACAGGTTATATGTTTACAATTCGTTTTGCTGATTGTCACTTTGATGAGACAATCTTCCCGTCGTTAGGGGGAGAAAAGACCGTTCCAGAAGAACGGAAAGAGCTGACATGAGTTGTTTCCACCTTGTCTCATTTTGATCATCGAAGCATTCAATGTGAAAATGAAGTAAAAAGGATCGTTCATCTTCAAAGCATTGCCAATCAAATGCCAAATGCATTTAATGATGCTATGAAAGTGACAAAATCACATATATCAGCTGCAAATGTACCTGCAAGAATTGATGTCCCTGTTGGAAAAAATAAAGTGGCAGTGAATGATTCATCTGGTGCACGCCTGAAGCGTGGTAGACCTCTAGGTTCAAAAGATTCAGCCCCTCGAAAGAGAAAGACAAGGGTACAGTTGAATCCAAATGAAATCATTCAGGAAGAGAGAATGAATGACAAATCTACAATTCATGATTCTAGACTTCTAGAAGAAGAAAATGTCCTTGATGAGACATATGTCCTTGAAGAGACAGCAGTACATAAGAGCAAAGAAATCTCCATAAATTATGCATGTACTAATGAATTGTGGGATCAGAATGAAATAAACATCGACGATATGTTCGCATTCGCAGTAGCTATTGAAATCATATTAAGTGATGATATTGAGCCCCGCTCTCTTGATGAATGTAAACAGAGACAAGATTGGCCTAAGTGGAAAGATGCAATCCAGGCAGAATTAAATTCCTTGGAAAGGCAAAGTGCTTTTGGACCAGTAGTCCAAACCCCGCCTGATGTAAATCTCATGGGTTACAAATGAGTATTCACAAGGAAAAGCAATGAGAAAAACGAGATTGCAAGATACAAAGCACGACTTGTTGCACAAGGTTTTTTGCAAAGACCTGGAATTGATTATGAGTAGACATACTCTCCTATAATGAACGCAATTACGTTCCATTACTTAATAAGTTTAGTTGTTTCAGAAAAGCTTGACATGTGACTTATGGATGTCATCACTGCGTATCTATATGGAGAATTAGATACTGACATATACATGAAGGTCCCAGATGGACTTAAGTTGCCTGAAACAACTAACAAACCACGAGGTATGCTCTTGATCAAATTAAGGCGATCATTATATGGGCTAAAACAATCTGGACGAATGTGGTATAATCGTCTTAGTGAGTATTTGATTAAAGAAGGGTATATCAACAATGTCATTTGCCCTTGTGTGTTCATTAAGAAATCCAACTCTGGATTTGCTATAATGGCAGTATATGTCGATGATATGAACCTAGTTGGAACTCCTGAAGAGCTCAATAAAACTGCTGAATATCTGAAAAACGAATTTGAAATGAAGGACCTTGGAAAAACGAAATTTTGTCTCGGCCTGCAGATCGAGCATTGTGCTAGTGAAATTTTGGTTCACCAATCAGCTTACATTGAAAAAATCCTGAAGCGATTCGGTATGGACAAAGCTTATCCACTCAGTACGCCAAAGGTCGTTCATTCTCTAGACATTAAGAA
This sequence comes from Malus fusca, assembly GCA_035220775.1. NCBI lineage: Eukaryota > Viridiplantae > Streptophyta > Magnoliopsida > Rosales > Rosaceae > Malus > Malus fusca. Next base: position 13,488,971 of record CM069065.1, on the reverse strand, counting down.
ATATCCATTCCGTAAAAAAGAAGATGATGAAATGGTCCTTGGTCCAGAAGTATCATATCTAAGTGCAATAGGTGTTTTGTTATATTTAGCCCAATGTACTAGACTAGATATAGCTTTTTCAGTCAACTTGTTAGCAAGGTATAGCTCTGCGCCAACAATTCGTCATTGGAAGGGTATCAAAGATGTATTGCGATACCTTCGTGGGACAACAGACATGGGTCTCTTCTACTCAAAGAACTCCACAAATGACCAGGTCCTTGTTGGATATGCAGATGCTAGTTTTCTCTCTGATCCGCATAAAGCTCGCTCACAAACTGGATATGTGTTCAAGAATGGAGATACAACAATCTCATGGCGCTCAATAAAGCAAACATTAGTTGCTTCATCTTCAAATCATTCAGAAATACTTGCTTTACATGAAGCAAGTCGTGAATGTTCTTAGTTAAGATCAATGATCCATCATATTCGAAATTCATGTGGTCTACCTTCAAAGACAGACACTCCAACTGTTATTCATGGAGATAATGCAACCTATGTTGCCCAAATGAACGAAGGATTCATCAAGGGCGATAAGACTAAACACATATCTCCAAAGTTTTTTAGTGCACATGAGCTTCATAAGGCTAAAGTTATTGAAGTCAGACAAATCCGTTCCAATGAAAATCTGGCAGACTTGTTCACCAAGTCTCTACCAAAATGCACGTTTCAAAAGTTAGTGCAAAGTATCGGATTACGTCGACTTACCAAACAGCTAAATTTGGAGAATGCAGAATCAGGGGGAGATACATATCAGGGGGAGCATCCATGATACATGCATGTTGTACTTTTTTTTTCCTTCGATTAGGATTTTTCCCACTGGGTTTTTCCTATCAAGGTTTTAACGAGGCAACATAAGCATATTTAACACTATATCAACAATCCAGGAAAAATTGTACTCTTTTTCCTTCGTTATGGTTTTTTCCCACTGGGTTTTTCCAAGCAAGGTTTTAACGAGGCAACTGATGTTGATATGTGGGCATCCAAGGGGAAGTGTTGAAAATGCTGGTGGGTAGTGAACGCCCACAATACTTTGGCAGAAGTTTTCAATGCCCATACAAATCAAAATTGACTTTGGGGATGCATATTCAAAAGTTGTGTTGTAAATTTCAAATGTATAATTAATATGTTTGATCGGAGCTGCTCTATAAATAGAGCGTTCCGTATGCTTTCAAGACACACAGAAAATAAAAGGAAAGAAAGATCAATAACATCATCCATCCCTCCCTCTTTGATTTGTCATCCTCTTGTGTTATAATTATAGTGTAATACTTTACATTTGTTTCGCTCCATTCACTAAAAAGGTTATCCCTCTAACTTTTACATATTTATAACAAAACTAAGTTTTAGGATGGCATTATTGATCTATAAAGTGTAGACAGATTATAGTGAAGTGACCATTTTGCCCTTGGTCATACGTGTTGCGCGTGCTCATTAGTTACTCGACCTACACGCCACGTAGGCTTGGTAGTTTTTAGGGTCAACATTTTGGTAAGCCCAGTGGGACCAAGTGCTAAAACTACGAAGTTCATGACCATCAAGACACGATCGGTTAAAAAAAAGCAATAATGGGAAAGTCAACGGTCGATCTGCTAGTTCAGAGTCATGGACAATAAGTGTCACATGCGCGAAATCCCCTCGTTGCTGTGACCCCTAAGGCTGCAAATGTGACACACCGAGAAAAGGAAGTTTGTTTCAGTACCCAGCCCCGAAACACAGAAGTACCCAACCAAACCGTAGGCATTTTCATTGAAGGAATAGTGGAGGACTGCGACGAAGATGGTGGTGAAGGCTCTGACCCTCCAATTAGGTCGTTTATTCGAAGACGACTTGACGAGCAATCTCGGCAGGTTGAACAGACAGTTATCCAAAAAATGAACAGTTTACTTGAGGTAATACGAAGTAATGGTGAGACACACACCCAATTGCTCGAATTATTAGTTAGCAGAGTCTTCGCAGGGGGACCTGCTGATCAGTCTCGACAATTTCCACTCAAAAGTAATCTGTTACAGGCCGAAGTAGGATCTACCCGGCTCAAAACAATTGACTTGGGAAAAAATAGAGGATCAAGTAATAGGTCAGATGGATCCGACCAGAGAGTGGAAGTAGCATCTGTCGATATGATTCAGGTCCAAATGATGATCGATTCGGCCATGAAAAATGGGTCGAAGTTCCCAAAACAAGTGTCGAAGACACAAAGTATGTTGAACCCTTTCGAAGCACAGTTGGCTTATGTATTGATGTGTTGGAATGTATGATGTTTATGTATGAATGTGTTGGAATGTATGATGTCCATCCATATCTAGCTTATGTGGAAAAATTCGAATATCCTAAAGGCTTCAAGATCCCAGATTTCATCCTTTTTGCTGGAGAATCGTCCTTGTCCTCGTTAAAACATGTGGCCCGGTTCACTGCGCAATGCGGAGATGTTAATAGTGATTTCCATAAACTGTGACTATTTAACTTTTCGTTGACGGGCTCAGTATTTGCATGGTATATAAACCCTAAAGCAAAACTCTCTGCCACGACTCAAAATTGATCTATTTTCCAATGAATCGCCCACCGAGTTTTTAGGACCGGCCGTAGTCGAATCTATGTTAGACTCTAGTGCAGAAGAAATTGACGGGCCGATGGTTTTGTGCAGCAATTGTAAGGCACGCGTTGTATTAACCGAACCGAATGAGAGACCGCCTCAGACTCCAACACCCCGGCAACCATCCAAGGCTGTGGTGACACCTCCAAAGGAACTTGGCAGAGGCCAGCGCCAGAAAGTGTTCGATAGGCTCGGCCCTTAGGAATGGACAGACGGCCCTACCTCGGCCATATGGCGTCTTGATTTCGACGCACCGTTTTATAACGAGGATTATTACTCGCGTAATTCCAGCAGTTCAAGTTCATCGGTGAATCAAAAAACCTTCAAGCCACCTAAACCACGCGACCAACGTTGGTACAGTTACAACTCTCCCACTGGCATGTATACTGCACTATCCAAATCTCAAAAATGTCTACGCCAATGGATAGATTGCATGGCTCGACGACAGGCAGCCCAGACCGTTTCGGCCGCTAAATGGTAGCCGAAAGAAGCGATAAGAGGCGGAGATGACCAACAATCCCCAACAATCATGGCTGAATTACAAGGGTGAAAAGGAATTGATTGCGACTTTGAAACCACCATTGAAGAGTCCGAGAAGCGCATCAAACTTCTCTTTCGACCTGGGGAGATGAAAGTTCGTTTCGAGCAGTTTGGGAAAGACGCCGAAAGCAAACTTTCCCCGTTACCTCCGTAAGAGCCATTAATAAGAGTTCAAATGAATCTACACCCTCCATTCCTCGACGAATCCTTGGAGTACATGAGAGAGTTTCATAAGAAATATTATGCCAACGACTTGTACAGCTTACCCAAGGCGTGTTAAGAAGCTCTTAACCTGGCACTAACTTGTCCTGATGCTGAACAGATTATCCAAAAAACTACCGATCCAACAATGAAGGCCAGGTTCCAGCATATACGAGAAGCTAGGGTCCTTAGCTTCGAAGTCGATCCATACACAAACATTGATATGGCCGAGCTTTATTTTTCTCTTGAAGACCTTCAATACTTGCGACACTACTTCGAAGTCTTCTCGGCCGTATCTCTCTTAAGTCTTACGGTAAATGAAAAAGATCAGGTGGCACGTCTGGACGCCTACCTGGACACAAGGGACGCCCGGATCTCCTGGGAAGAACGAGCCCGTAAAGTACTGCAGGGCCAAAGTCAGACACCAGAAACGAACGGGCTCGAGGACGACAGTCAGAAGGAAGTATGATGCTGCGGTCTTCGATAATCAGGCCGATGATGCTCTAACGCACGATGCTGCGGTCTTCGATAACCTGGAAAATGACGACTAAGATCCGATGGGCCATTCAGTCCTTGAGAACATGGAAATCAGCATGGTTCATGTTCTACCTGCTGAATTCCAGCCAACTGCACACCAACCAAATTTCTTGGATGGTGATGTGGTTGCTGAGGAAGCAACACAAGTCGATTTCGTCACCACCGTCGAAGATAGGCAAGCAAATAACGACGACAAACTTAAAGCAGCTTTGGCCATGTTGTTTCCCCGCTCATCCTCAACATTTAAAGCCGTTGTATGTCACGGCTCACATTGAAGGTTATCCAATCTCCAAAATTTTGGTCGATTGTGGGGCGACGATCAATATCATGCCCATATCAGTCATGAAAGCTTTACTACGATCCAACGATGAACTCATGCCATCAGGAATAACCATGAGCAGCTTCATCGATGACAAATCCCAAACCAAATGAGTGCTCCCTTTAGAGGTAAACATTGCAGGTCGCAATCACATGACTGCATTTTTTATCGTGGACTCCAAGATCAAGTATAATGCATTGCTCGGTTGGGATTGGATTCATCAAACGAATTGCATTCCCTCTTCTTTATACCAAGTTCTCATCTTTTGGGACGGAAAATCAGTTGTGGTTCATCCGGCCGACAGTCAGCCGTTCGAAGGCAATATGATTCAGGCACGGTATTACGATGATTATGTCGGTTATATTACCCTACAGGGTTTGAACGAGGAAGGGCGACCGACTCGAATTTCGGTCCAGAAAACGATCGAGGTAGGCTTCGAGACTGTCCATCAGGATTCGGCAAGACTTGGGTTGGCCGATCTGATCGCCGACATTGATGCTTGAAGAAAAACAGGACAGACGCCGAGCCGCAGTTTCATTTATCATGGAACGACTGCTGGTCCACTGGTACGATATTTCCAAACACCCAAATTCGGGCGTCAACTTAGTCAAATTTTTGGCCGAATGAGAGAACGACCCCATACTATCACTAGACAAAGTTCAGGTTGCACCGGCCGAGCTCGAGGATAGTCAACCTCAAGTTAAAGATCCATTGGAGGAAATAAATGTTGGAATGGCCGAAGAGCCACAACCTTTGTTCATTAGTGCTTTGTTACCCCAACATGTCAAAATTGAGCTTTGTAATTTGCTTAAAGAATTTAAGGATTGTTTTGCTTGGAGTTACCATGAGATGCCTGGTCTAGATCGTACACTAGTTGAACATGAATTGCGCATCAAACCTGGGTGTAAACCATTCCGCCAACCACCTCGACGATTCTCGACCGAAGTACAAATCGGCATAAAAGACGAACTCGTTAGACTTTTAAAAGTTGGGTTTATTTGGACAACTCGATACGTCGAATGGCTGGCGAATATCGTCCCCGTTTTAAAGAAAAGTGGTACCCTGTGCATCTGTATTGAGTTTCAAAATTTGAACTTGGCAACGCCTAAAGATGAGTATCCAATGCCAATTTCAGATTTGTTAATTGACGCAGATGCACACCACGAGATCTTATCCTTTATGGATGGACATGCTGGTTATAACCAAATTTTCATCCCCGAAGCTGATGTCCATAAAACCGCTTTTCGTTGCCCCGGGGCACTCGGCGCATATGAATGGGTCGTCATGTCATTCGGCCTCAAGAATGCCGGTGCCACATACCAACGAGCCATGAACACTATTTTCCATGATTTGATTGGTACCATCGTTGAGGTCTATATAGACGATGTTGTAATCAAATCAGAACGTCGACAGACACATTTGGGTGACCTCCGTCGGGCTTTCCTGCGTATGCCGCCAAATGTACTTTCGGCGTATCAGCCGGTAATTTTTTAGGATTCCTCGTACATCATCGTGGTATTGAGGTAAACGACAACAATGCTCGTGTAATCATCAATGCTCCATCCCCAACGACTAAGAAACAACTACAATCGTTGCTCGACAAGATTAACTTTCTCCGTCGATTTATTGCTAATTCGGCTGGGAAAATGAAAGCATTCTCTACGTTTTTGAAACTTAAAGACTCTGACATCTTCGAATGGCGTGCAAAATACCAAGAGGCATTTACGCAGATCAAGGTCTCCTTAATAACTCCACCCATCCTCGTCCCACCACGACGTGGCAGACCTCTTAAGCTCTATATCTCAACGGCCGAAGAATCCATCGGATAAATTCTTGCACAAGACAATGACGTTGGGCGAGAACATGCCATTTTTTACCTTAGCCGAAATCTCAACCCACCAGAGATTAATTACTCCGCTGTAGAAAAGCTTTGTCTCGCCCTATTTTTCGCTGCATCAAAACTCAGACATTACATGCTCCCGTCAGTCACTCAAGTCATCGCCCATACCGATGTCATTCGTTACATGCTCACTCGGTCGATCGTAAAGGGTCAAATCGGCAAGTGGACGTTGGCCGATTTCTTGGCCCATCACCTTTCCCCATACAAGTTCGGAGGCAATAACGTTGAAATCGGCATGGTAGAAACACGTGATAATTACTGGACGATGTACTTTGATGGTTCTAGTACTTCAATCTCGGCTAGCGTTGGGATTGTTATTCAATCCCCCACTCATAGACGTTGGTATTTTTCTCTTAAGCTCGATTTCGATTGTACGAATAATCAAGCCGAATACGAAGCCCTTGTCATCAACCTCAGTGTACTACACGATTTGTGGGCGACTCGCGTCCTTGTTCTTGGTGACTCTGAACTTGTAATTAATCAACTCAATGGGACTTTTCGTTGCATGAGTTGTACTCTGGCGCCCTACCACATGGTTGCCAGCTATTTGGCCGAGTCTTTTGATGGCGTTACTTTCAAACACATTTCACGGGTTTATAACACCGATGCCGATGAATTAGCTCAAATAGCCTCCGGAACACAACTCATGGGGGGCAAATTAAGCCGAGAAATACCTGTGTCACGACAAGCACATTCGCCCTTGATTAATCAGCAAGTTCTCCAACGCGATTGCGTGATCCGTACACGGGTCATGTCCTTACCTTCGTTGTTAGAACGGAAGGACACTATTGAGGTTGGTGCTGTCGAGGCATTACCAGACGATTGGAGAAGGGTGATTATGCGATATATTGATAACCTCAGTGAAAAACACGATCGACGAACAAGGGTCCATGCCACAAACTACGTATTATACCAAAATGAATTATACCGAAAAAGTGAGGACGGTTTATTACTGTTATACCTCAGACAGCAAGAGGCTGCCCAAGCAATCGCAGAAGTTCATGAAGGAATTTGAGGGGCTCATCAGTCCGGCCGAAAGATGCGATGGTTGTTTTGCCAACACGGCTATTTCTGGCCAAGTATACTGAATGATTGTATTGAGTTCGCACGAGGATGTGTACGGTGCCAAATTCATGGTCTTATACAGAGGGTCATGGCCGAATCATTACATTCGGTCACTAAACCATGGTCGTTTAGAGGATGGGCCATGGATGTAATCATCAAAATTACGCCATTTTCTGGGTCCGCAAAGCATGCATAGATACTTGTCGTGATGGACTACTTCACCAAATGGGTCGAGGCAAAGTCATATGCTGAGTTAACGTCTAAAGAAGTTTGTAATTTCATAGAAGAAAACATCGTGACTAGATTCGGCGTACCAGAAACAATCATAACAGATAATGGTACGATCTTCACATCTGACAGGTTTAAGGGGTATACGATGAATTTGAAAATTCGACTTGAGCAGTCTACGCCGTATTACCCGTAGGCAAACGGGAAGGCCGAAGCAAGTAATAAAGTTTTGATTGGTATTCTTGAAAAAATGGTGAGAGAAAGGCCTGGTATGTGGCATCTAAAGCTAAACGAAGCGTTATGGGCCTATCGAACTTCTCTCCGGTCATCCACGGGAACGGCTCCATACGCGTTGACTTATAGACACGACGTAATGTTGCCGGTCGAGCTAAGCATAAACTCGTTGCGAGTAATCGAACAAAGTAGTTTGTTCAGTGCCGAGTACAGTCGGGCCATGAGACAAAAGTTAGAAGATTTAGAAAAAAGCTCGGTTTGATGCTTATAACTTATTAGTGGCACAAAAGAAGATCGCCGAGCGAGCTATAATCAACGAGTCAGACAAAAAACGTTCAGCGAATGGGAGTTGGTTTGGCAAACCGTACTACCCGTAGGAATTAAAGACCCCAAGTTCAGCAAGTGGTCACCGAATTGGGAAGGGCCATTCGTTATTCATAAAGTTCTCGGCAATGGGCCATACCATCTTAGGGATCGAACTGGTGTAATTCACAAGTTGCCAATCAATGGGAAGTTTCTAAAGAAATATTATCCAGTCACATGGGAAATGCAGGAATAAAAGTTCATTTCATTAAGTTTGCAAAAGGGTATACAAATAGAGTTGGTTGATCAGTTTACAACTAAATAATTCTAAGGTGATAAAGGAATGAGAGTTTCAAGAACGGCCTTCAACTCCAACCACCTCACCTCACCCATGGTGACCTCAGCTTGTCGATTCCTCTTGTCCATCTTCAGCTGTTCGACCCGCTTCACACTAGCCGAGTATTCGGTTAAGCAAGATTTGCTGCTCAACTCAAAATCCGTTGCAAGCTCGGAAGCAACTGCCGACCTTCGATTTTGGAGTTCAGCAATCTGACGGTCAAGGTCGGCCAATGTTTCTTTTTTCGCCTTCAAAACTTCAACCTTTGGACGAAGAGTTTCTCGAACGGTCGTTGCAGCTTTCAAGTCGTCTTCGGCCTGAAAAGCTTTCTCGAAAATAACGAAGTATTCTCGGGTTTGTTCCAGGGTAGAAGACTCTCGAGGGATAGCTTAAGTGCTCAATTGACCATTAGCTGCGAGATCGTTTAGACATGCACCAACTGAGTCGAGGCCCTGGCATTCGAAAACTTGTGAAGCAGAGAGAGACAAGAGCTTCTGCAGCCTAATAAGAGCATTTGATTCAGCCGTTGATACAGAAGACCCAGTTGTAGCTGCTAAAGGACCAGCTATTCCCAAAGTATTCAAAAGAAGAGCATCAAACTCGACCTCCCATGAAGGCTGCACATGAAAAGAATTTAGGCAAAAGGAAAACGTAAAAGAATATAACAGAGAGAATTTGTTTTTAGACTTGCCGAGAGGAGACTTCGGCCATGTCTCCTGGTTCATTGCTCAAACCTAGAGAGTTTAATGGTCGAGCCCAGTATTTTAGACTGCTTCTCAATTCACGTGGCCGATGAAGGTTATCTACGTTCGACAGCCACTGAGGTGGCCATGAAATATAGATAACGCCATTCGGCGCATAAAATTTTCGGTGAAATGAATAATTGGGCACCTGACATGTAATATTTTTCTCGGTTCAGACTCGCTTTAGCAAAGTTAACAAGAGAAAGTAATCGAGTCTTACAAAAGCTGAAGTCGCTTCTTGAGGGGGAATGCTGAGGTCTTGATCATGCGGGTGAATTGGTGTTTTTGCGATCGCTTCAGGCTCAACCTGAGGCCTTTTTCCATGATCGGTTGCAGGATGATCGATCTGGTTAGTCACCTCAACCACAGGGGGAGGCTCAATGGAAGGAGGTTTGGTTAGTCGAGGGCGACTCGCCAGCGGAATCTCGTCGTTCTCGTCATCCTAAAATAAAGGTTGTTAATACTTTTGAATTTAATGAGAGAATGGAGTTACCAACAACATAATCATACCTCTTCCAAGATGATCGCTGATTGTTTTGGATTTTTGGGGAGACTTTTCTCGACCGAAGGGGTTGCCTCCTTTAAAATGGGTGCAACGGTCGGCTCCGGAGCTGCAGCTTTTCGACCAGCGGTGTGGCAACTAGTTCGACCACGGCCTCAGGAACATCAGGGACGGGTTGCATTTGGGGTGCTGAGCTAGTTGGAGTTGGCCGCTTCTCCGTCGAAGCCTGGACAACTGGAGCAGGATGAGAGGCACTAGGAGTGGTCACTCCCGTCGTCTGGCTGGAGATAACGTGAATTTCTCGTTCTCTTTTCTTCGCCAATTTCTTGACGCATTTTGTGGGACGAGGAGCTTCACATGCCGTCTCGGTTTCTTGGCGAAGCCGTTTGCTCGGCAGGGTTTGCATCGCAGTTTTAGTATTCTTGGAAGAAGGGGGTAACTTTTTCCTGGTCGCAGCAGCGGCGATCACGTCTGCTTGCTTCGGTACTCAACCGCCTAAGAAAGCGAAGTCAAGTTAGTAAAATCAAGCAAGTGTTTTAAGAATAAAGGTAGAGATAGCCATATACCTTGGGTCGTCTCTTTGGATTGAGGGGCATGGGTTTTTTTGGGTCAGTCGTCAAAAATTTTGTTGACCATGTCGTCGACCGAAGCGCCAAAAAAGTCGTGAGTGTATCATTCCCACCAGTCGCCGAAGGTGTCAGTGCCAAGAGATTCAGGAACAGTTGGTTGGAGACGAAATTTTTTGCATTGTTCCTGAAACTCTTTCTCGGTATCTCTGCATTCCCTCTCTGAGGAACTAGAGAGGCGTCCTCGGCTTAGGAAAGAGCGAGAAGTAAGTAAAGGCACCGAGCAACCTTGGAGATGGCCGAGCTGTCGGGCAGCGAATTGGGGGTGGTAGACCTCCCAGCTCGCTCGGCGAGCGTCGCAGCCAAGGGGAAGGTCGCGTGTTATCACGAATGACCCCCAGTTTTGACGAAGGTCAGCATCTTCACTTTCACTCCATGTTGATGTTGGAAGCCTGAGGGAAAAATGGTACTTTTGACGACGACATATCAAAAATTAGTCTTCTGAGAAGACATCTAGGCCGAAGAAGTATTTGAAGACTTCTTCGGCCCGGTGAGGAGGCGCCGGTCGAGAGGTCAACTGAAGGCCGAGCGCTGTCGTAGACTGAAAGTTGGGGATCTTTGGTCGAAGTGTGGAAAAATATACCTACAGCCAAAGTTAGAATACCCAGAGAGGTCCGTTCTGGTGCGGGTTGATCTTGTTGATGATCGCTTCGGCCAGACAGCGCAGGAGGTTGGCGAGAATAGCTGGATTGAGCGCCATGAAGTGACCACTAGCCAAAGCTTCAGCCACCGGCATATTTTCGACCCAGTACTTATTTGACTTGGTACAACAGATAAACTTGTTGTACCAGTAAAATAGGAAGGCTTCGTGCTCTCCCTTTCGCAGACTCTCTTCCCCTCGGCCAGCAAAATGGAGGATGAGGGTGTTGTAGTTGAACAAGTTATTGTGCAACTTCTGAACTTCTTCTTTTGAAGGCTCTTGACCTTCTTGGCTCAGCGTCTCGACGACCCGTTTGTCGAATAATCCTTTAAGGTCAAGATTCGACGGGCGCCCAAAAAGGGCGGCATCTACTGGGTTGCCAGAAGGAGAAGTCCCAAGGATGGCTGAGATGTCGAGGATGGTGGGGGTGATAGGGCCAAAATGAAGGATCATGGTGTTGGTGGCCGAGCACCAGAAGCTTAGAGCTGCCATAAGGAGTTCTTTATCCATGACAATCTCCATGGTCGAAAGTTTAATGGCGTCGTGGATGCCGAGAGCCTCTCATTCTTTACCGAAGAACCTTTCCATCCGTTCGACCCAGGCCGCCCAGGTCGCGTTGGTCGAAGGACAGACTCATTGGGGTTTCGTCAGGCACCACTTTGACCAATCAAACCCTTGCAGCAAGGGTGTCAGGCAGTGGTCTTTGAAGAGGTTGGTGATGGACGATGGCACTGCATCCTTGAAAAGTGGTCCCAGGATTTGATGAGTGGCATTTAAATCACTCTCGTAGCGCAAAGTCTTGACGGCGCTCTAGTTGATGAAGTCTTTGCACTTGGTGCATTCGTCGGAAAGCTTGGAGATGAAGGAGGCCATTGATGAAGACTCGAGGATTTCTGGGTTAAGAGCTTGGGGTTTTCTGGGATTTTGAAAGCAAAATGGCAAGAAGGTTTCAAGGGTTTTGGAAAGTGTAAAGTACGAACGGAAAGGATTCAGGTATTTATAGGCATTTTGGAAAGAAAGTTAAACGTTTGATTTTCAAAATTGAGGATAGAATCGAGCGGGAAAATTGCTAATCATTGTGGATATTCAGATAATCCAGGCGAAAAGACTGAGGTTTTCGAGATTTGAGGATGCACGATTGCGTGTTGTGGCGGGTTTAATGCAAAAGAGACGTTTCGGCTGTCACACGTTTTCGAGGGTCATGATTAAGGGATGCTAGGTTAACCAACGGACCGGCACGTGGCAGGATAGTTGGGATAATCGAGATCGTGAGATCATGTCTCATAAATATGCATGGTGGTATTTCTCGAGAGTGTTCAATGTTTGTTTTAGGTCGGTTTTGCTTCTTCAAGGTCGAGGCTCGAGCCAATGAATGTAGGTCGACGACCTCAGAAGCGAGGGGGCAATGTTTGGGCCCAAAATACTGGTTTGGGTCGAGTGTAGAATTGTTCTCGGCCCGAAAATTTTGCTTAGAGGCCGACCATGTTCTATTAGGATGGGATAGTTGAATCCTGATACAATAAGGAGTCTCGACATGATGAGGATGCTGAAACTTGGGAATGGATACAGCCTGATAAAGGGTTGGGTTCAAAGTCCTAATAGGAGTAGGACTGGCCGAGATAAGATTGGATCAGGGTAAGGAGTCCTAATTCGAGTATAGTTTTGATTCGATCAGAAGAAGGTTTGCTACTACAAATAGAGGGATGAGTGCATCATTCAAGTCTCTCTAATTCAACACACAAATTGCCCTGCGCAAACTCTCTCAACAGCCTTAAGATTTTTATTTTCTTTTTCCGCCAACACATCTTCAGTTTAGATAAACAACACTGTGAAGGCAACTGGTGATACCTTCAGTTTGGATAAACAACACTACATCGAGGTCGACTGGTTATCTATCCAAGTCTCGGTCGAGAAAGACTTTTGGGTCTTTATTGGTAGAGGTCATCTCATTAGCCTTTTCGGCGAGGTAAGGTGTTACAGTTTATTAGGGCTCGGCACATTGAACGCCGAGTTGTTTTATGATTGGATACTCATAAGTAAGCTTTAGAGTTTGGTATTCTGACGGCCGAACCACATTTATCATCAAGACATATAGTTGTTTTGAGTATATGTGCCCCTATACTCTGGTGTCGATTCAGTGTGCTTATACCCTTACAAATATAATCACCGTGACCGAATCCGGCGCCGACGATTTGTGAACTTCGCAAAGTTAGCAGCCTTGTCTTCAGGCTCTAGAACCCAAAGGCCGAGACGTGTTCCTTCCTCGACCACAGTCGCAAGATTGAGAAGTCAGTTGCACGCTCAACGCAACATCAACACATTTTATTCCTCAGCCGAGCTCGGCCGACGAGTTAGGTCGCCCCACATCAACCGAATGACGTAGTTAGCTCATTAGTTACTCGGCCTGCGCGCCACGTAGGCTTGGTAGTTTTTAGGGTCAACAGAACCTATGATGCATTTGACAGTGAAATGACACTATTAAATAAAAGGAAAAAGGTTTTAGCAATGCTGAACTCACAATTTGATTTTGAGTTCTTTTTTTTCATATTTTAAAATATATTCTTTTTTTTTTATAATCGTTGCCGTCGGTCAAATTGTCACAATTTTTTCGTTTAATTCTGATCACATGCAATGCATATAATTTTTTTTAATACATACGATATTATCTACATTAAAACTCACAATGAAATAGCCATAATAATTTAGTTCGAATTTGTCTTTGGTGATAATCAAACCTAGAACTTATTGAACAAGAATACTACTAAATTGTAATATTCAGTGGTCCCGAATTGCCCTTATCTCCAATGCTCATTTTTTTTAGTACACTGATATTTTTACACTAAGAAGAAAGAAAGTTCGGTTAAACCACACAATGAGCAGCTTGATTTATATTAGAACCTTAATTTCATAATTCAGGGCAAGTATTTATATGTACATGACAAAAATTTATACCTTTCAACAGACTATGCCAAATTTGAAGAATATAAAAATATGTTTTAAATTCGAAGTTTTTTACTCTCACGACAAAAGAAAACTATTTTCTATAAAAAGATAATAGAGTATTCTTATTATTATTGGAGGCATTTTGCTTATTTACATCCATATATAATGGCTTTATTTTGAACCAATAGTTTGTTTGTGTCTGAAAACTATAAAAAGAATAATTTTAGCCTAAATAATAATACAAACTATAATTAAAACGTTACATAATTTTAGACCATCGGATCTTTTTTTCACTATTAGATTTGCGCATATTTAATCGCTACCGCTCGATTTAATGTAATTATAAATAAATATATTGAATTTGAACTTTTGGATCAACCAAAGGTCCAATCATGTTAGCCGTTTGATCCAAAAAAGAGACGTTGGGCTCAAAACAAGTGGCTGGTGGGTCCCATCGCTGATAGCGTTATTCTTGACTTCAATCGTGGGGAAAATTTGGCCCACAATGTTATTTTGTTTCCATGGCTTATTTAAAGCCCAACTATTGAAGATGGTTTAAGGAGATTTAGAGCTTTATCCCAGCCATTGAAAATGATTTTAAAGCTTCTTCAAAGTTATCACAAAACCCTATAAGAAAGAAACTATAAACAAAAATCCCAAACAAATATATATAACATAAAAAGGACAAGGTCATTTGACTTGATCTTGGACGGCCATAGTTGAAGAAGCAAGTAAAAGGCTCAAACTCTTCCCAGCTTGGCAGCTTATCCAGCATCCCAGCTCAGTTCAACTCAAGTCTCAAACTGTAAGAAGAAGTACCTTCTCTTTTTTCTTTGTTTTTAATTGTTCTTTCTAGTTCTCTGTAATCTAATCTGAGTTAATTGGTGCTTAATCAATCGCATTAGGGGCAGCATACCCATTTGTGTTTTGTGCACCAGATTCTGATCTGCTAAACAAGTTGTGAACTTTTTGAGAGAAATTTGAAAACCCAGTTTCCCAATTTTACATGAATGTGTTTGTTTGTGAGTTTTTTGTGGGTTTCTGTTTTGATAATTACAGTAGCGAAACCCAGAAGCAACTTTTCATATGTTGTGATCTTCCAGAAGTATTTCGAATTGCTGACCGAAATTAGTTGTTAAAACCTTTTCAGTCATTGATGATTCATTTCCAAGTGATGAAATGTTTATTGAAAAAAGGAGGAAAAACTGCCATTGTTCAAGTTACTTTAGATGTTGGGTCAATGAATTTGGGCAACAAGATTTGGTTGGGAGAATACTTGTTCAGGTTTTTTTTTTCTTTTGTCAAATGATAGATTTGTTAGATTAGACGTTAGATTAAGAAGCCAACGGGATTTGAATCCACTCCGTGGTGCAAGGGCGACTGCCCTCTCCACCACTGTGGTAGAGGGCCACTTGCACTTGTTCAGGTTTGAGTTTATAAGTTTTTGTTCTTTCGCATTTTCAGAACTAAATTGGGAATTGTTGTTTGCAGGTTGTACATGATAATGGTGGCTGCAGTTGCATCACCTACCTATCCAGGAAATGTTAAGCTTCCATCTTCCGAGCGTGTCAAGTCTGGAGTTATAGTTTTGGATCTTTATGCAATGCTTCACAAACCTTCTCATGCTTTTGGCCAAAAACTCAGTTCTCGTTGCTGTTTACTCTGCAGACCTCAACCTCTACTGGTCAACAATTTCAAGTATGTCACTGTGCGAATTGGTAGTAATAGTATCCGAGTTTCGGTTTGATATGTTTATAGAAGGACAAGTGACAAGCTATTGAAACATGGTGCCATTTTAGAAATTAATTTTAAACCCGGGCTTTAGTTTCTTCATTTTGGCATTTGAACTGAGAGTCTTAATTTTGTTAAAGCTAGCTGCATAAAGAAATGGCACTGCTTCCCTCAGTAATTGACTGCACCGAAACATGTATAGGAAAATCAACAAACCAGTTTACGGATCTTACTGATTCTTCCCGCTGCCTCTTTTTCAATTTTGAATTGTACAGGAGGATGACATGGTCTATCAGAAGTAGTGTGGATAGCAGTGGGTTGGATCCATCTCCAAGAAATGGCTCTACTGGCACGACGCGATTAATTAGGGCAATCCAAGCTATTCAAACCAAGTTAGGTGTAAAAATTCGACAGCTACGGAGAGGTTTTCCAATGAAATTACTCTTCTTCTTAGTGGGTTTCTACTGTGCTACTGCTTATGCTACCGTTATTGGGCAAACAGGCGACTGGGACATTCTATCTGCCGCTTTTGCTGTGGTTATTGTGGAGGGGATTGGGGCACTCATGTATAAGGCGTCTATTCCTTTTGTAAAGAAAACTAGGAACCTGATAACCATGTTTAACTATTGGAAAGCTGGGCTTTCCATGGGTCTCTTCTTGGATTCATTCAAATATGAGTTCAATGACATCTTTGGATTCAGTAACCCCTTCAATTTCGAACTACACGCTTTCTCAATATTCTGGTAACACAAGGCTTGTTTGAGTGCTGCTTACTGACGTGTTTCTCATCCAAAGTTGGAGAAAATGTGACCGGTAAACATAGGTCAGGAACTGCAGTGGTGGAGCAACATTGTTAGTTTTTCAGAACAAAGAGAAGGTACAAAGAGTAATGGGTTTGCCAGAAAAATAAGGAGCCTTTTCGCTAATGATTTATTGGGTATGTTGTGGATGTGTTTGCTTATTTTCTCCTGTGTGCCTTTTGTATTGTTTTGTTATGTTCTCGAGCTTATTGATTTCACACATATTTTGAAGTTGAAATAATATTCTTTTTATTCTTCGGTTTATCAGATAAGTGCTGCACCCGGAAAGAAGAAGACAGGAGGCTAGTGCAACCATGAAGGTTAAGTCCACTGGAAGATACTACTGAAAGAAAGAGAAATTATCAGTCTATACCATGTTAGACCAGAAACCCAATAAACCAAAGAAAGGATCTTCCTCGAGTACGAAGGGAAAAGGTGCTCCAAAACTTTAATCCTACACTCACGGTATTGATCGCCCTCCCTCTGATTAAGAAGTTGAGTATGTGCTAACAGAGTCCAAATTGTAAGCCACTTTAATGTATCCATAACGGGCAAAATTGTTAAGAAAGTGTGATAAGGACCTTGGTGCCCAGGACAGGAGTCATTAAGCGTGATAAGGACCCTCTGTGTCAGCTCGAGAAAAGAAACTTCTAAAGAATGCACCAGTACCAGAAACAATGGCAGCTCATGGGGTCAGGTGCTGCTGAAACTCAGGCTTCAAAGATTTTTTCTGGGTTGAGCTTCCCAAATGATATCTATGGCCGTCCTACCAAGTCATTCAATGGTGACTGGAGGATGAGAATTTCATCAGCTAAGGTACTTGTTGAGCAACTAACTCTTTCGTTGCTTGATAAAGCCCCAGACAATCTCGACTTCAGGCCTGTTCTCCGATTGGAGGAATACTTATGCCGTTGGAAAAGAAAAAAACTGGTTTGTCACATGTTCGGGATCACCTTAACACCGCTTGCTCTCAGAATTCGCATCTTCGTGATATTCATTCGACTTCTATGGGGAAAGATTGATGAGTTTTATGAGCAACATCACAAAGAGGAGTAAAAAAATTGGAGGAACTTAGCAAGCAGGAGTATCCGTTCAAAGCTCGCCTTGATAATAATTTACCGATTTTTTTTTTGTTTTTTGGTATGAAAAGTAAGTTCACATGGAGCTTGGGCAAGAGGAAATTAATGGTTTCTCGCTCTCGGTGTAGTGATATTTCGTTTTCCAATATCAGAAGAGGTCCTGGGTCTGGACTCTGGAAGCTGAAATTTGAAAACATTGGGCTACTAATTCCAAAAGTTGGATAGGAAGCAGGCAATGCCAAGTAACGGGCATATAATATCGACTAATCTGCAAGAGAAACGGATATTGCAAATGCAAACTGGTATATTTGTATAAGCAACATTACACAACCCATCCAACTTTCATAAAATGGCAACTGTTTAAGGAGTGAAACAAATACAAGTAAATTATACTTTTCTCCTAGTTATTGTGTCGCCATAGCCATTGAACGTGATTTGTCAAAGATTTACAATGCTCGGCGGTTATTAAACTAATACAAGGTCCCTAAGTATGTGTTTACCAAACGAAAACCTAATTGGCAGGCGCTTCTCGTATATCCTGCAATCACGCATCAACGTCAGGGCCAGGATAGGCCGGTAGGCTCATAATCCGCCTATCAATGACCGGACCTCCCACCGTGAAATGGTATAAACTCTGGAAGTTTGATCCTTTCAACCCAAGCAACTCATGCACTGCAGCATAACAAGAGCATAAATTTTAATTAGTGCAACAGATATCAAGCATAGTGCATGTTGCAATTATCTACTCTAATACATTCAAAATTGGTTCAGCACCCCTTACAATTTACAACGCCAAGCTGAAGTTTAAAATTTGTATGACACTTCAAATAATGTATTTAGATACATGATTATCAGAAATACTTGACAATTTCAAATGTAGTTAACAGCTTAGAGCCTTCAAAGTGTAACCAAACTTGCTTGACCCTAATGGCCTGCCAACATCAATTCTTTATATACATCAAACCTGAGTATTGCGGTGAGCAGCAACAGCGTGATTGATCTACGGTGATAATTCATTGTCGAATCCTTTATTCATGGACATTATTATAATCTCATAGACAGGGTGAACTGATTAAATTTTTTCTGCTCTCTCGTCCAATCTAATATGCTCACTAGTACAATATGCCTTATTTCTGAAAGACAAAGGCACAAAACTTGATGTTCAAACGCAGAGGCTCAGCTTTGCCATACATAAATATAGATGTGGTCATATATTTTACATTATGACGCAGATAACAGCATTCTACCGAAGCCAGTCAGTCATGCTTCAATATATTAGGGCCCCGTTCAGCTACTGACTCTGGTTTAACGCATGGTGATACATAGTAATAATCAAGACCTTAACCATTGACATCGATTCAACATTCTTAAAGACTTGTTTTTATCACAAAACTTAAAGCAACTAGTTTTGACGAGTGCACTTTAAGGTTTAAGCAGTTTGATATTCAATTAACTAGGTCCAGATATTTCATATAACATGTAATGTACTATTGCTACAGGATAGGGGAATCATTGATAGAAAAAAAATTAGAGACGAGATCGTACCAGGATCATCAAAATAGCAACCAATTCCTGTCGCAGAAATACCAACGGCATGTGCTTCAAGATACAGCACCTGCCCAAGTACTCCAGTCTCCCAAAACAATCGAGGATACATCCACACTTTTTTATCTTGCAACATAGGGTTAAAACAAGCTACCATACCAAGACTGAAGCATCCATGACTGGCAATTTCCTGCATAAAAGCATTATTTTAGGAGTTGGATACACACACACACATGGAGTTGGATACACACACACAGACACACAGAGGTGCCTCAATCGTAATTTGATTTCAGTAGGAAACGAAATCATTCTTCAAGTATAGGATCAAATTGGGGATTTTGCAAATTTGTAGTCAGGGCAACAACTCAGATTTTGCGAATTCGGCTTGAGATTGTAGCAAACAATGATTCATCAGATACTTCAAGAATTCCCAATAAAACAACTTTCGATAGTCACTCTAGAATCATATTCCAGCGCTATTCAATATCTATCTTACCATAGAATTTATACACCATCAAGTTAAAACCCCAAGAAAATACCATTTACATTTGACATACCTGATGGCATGAGAGCTTTTCAGCAAGGGCACGGCAATCAGTTCTATAAAGTTCGTACAAAGGAAGATTATCCGGGCAACCCTCTGGTTTTACCCACTTGAATCCGGACCTCATTGATTTCTTGAGCTCATCAAAATGGTCTTCATTCCTCACCAAGAAATATAAACCCTGTGGCAACCCTTCCACCCTATGAACAAACAAAGCAGCATGAACCTCCGCATCCCAAGGAAGAGCCCGAAATGGCAATCCCAAAGACCTCTTCTGCTTCCCTCCATTTCGAGAACCCGAAGGAAGACAATGTAAAAGAATCTGATAAAATGTGCTTCTATCCATCACAGTAACTCCATCCATATCAACCGCACTCCTACGCTTCCTAATCACTTCCCTAACTGTAAAACCCTTATATGAACTTTCACTACAAATCCCACTACTCTGAAATGGATCAACTAAAAACTTATCACCAATACTTAACTCTTTCTTCACGGCCTCTGCCGTTCTATAGATTACATCCCAACAAATGTGCTCTTTACTAAGCAAATTCGGCTTTCCCTTCCACTCCAATTTTGAAAATTCCGACATCACCAAACTCAACTTCTTATAATTCACATCAAATTCACCAACCCCGTTAGGAAAAACCACCAGAATACAATCCGGATGCTCGAATTCCATCTCGGGAAACCGCCCTTTAACAGGCCGAGAAGGAATTTGAAACCTTGGCAACATTTCAAGCCCCATTAGCTTCTCCAAATCCTCATAACCCAGCCCATCAAGAAGCTTCACGTCCCAGCCAAGCTCCGCTGCCGCCATCGAAACCGCAGCAATAGCATGACCCACATCGTGATTACAGTACCTAAAAGCGCGTTCGCCGTACTTCCAGGCCTCCCTCCAGAAAATTGACGACAACCCAATGAGGAACGAGTCCTTGGGGAAGAAACCGGAGAAAACCCACGATGGGATTTCAGCTCTGAGCTCCAAAGCATGCTCCTTCGGAGCGTAATGCGCTACGAAACTTGAATCGGAGAGCGATTCTATTGGGGGAGAAATGATATAAGCCTCGGTGGGGTGTAAATTGCCGCTGCTGGGATTGACTCTGAGCGACCAGGTCGAAAACCCAGCAGTTTTCCAAGCTGAGAGAGCCAAAGAATCGTAGAAAAACTGAGAAATGGTGGATTTGGAGATGGGTTTTGAAGGAGGGAGAGAGTGGAACAGAGAGGAATACAGAGGAGTGTCTGGGGTTTGATTGTCTGTGGGGCAGTGCAGGAGAGGAAGGAGAGGGTCGGGGGCGTACCGACGGAATGGGTTGGGCTGGTTGGCCCAGTCGAGGCCGTGGGGGCCTCTGGCGTATTTGGTGAAGTGGTGCTTGGTCTGGTTGTGGTACTTGAGGACCTGCTGCAAATGGAGATCTTGGTCTTGTGGGTCTTGGGGTTGTTTGGGGTTGGAGACTGAAGAGGAAGAGAAGGACATGGCGGGGATTAAGGTTTTGCTGGCGGTGGTGATGGTGAGTTTGGAGACGAGAGAGGGCGGTGGAAGGAGGTGGAAGAGTGGAGAGTTTATATAGGGAAAGTGAACCTTGTGGAATGGAGTGGTGGCATATTTTGCTTTCATTCTTTCTTTCTGTTTTATGAAAGGAAAAAATGGTTCCAACGTTTTTGTTCTATCTTCGAGACCCTCCCATTACTTTGAAAATTCGATGGACACGATTGATTTGATGGTTCCAACTTTTTCGTGGATCTCTTCTATTTAATTTTCATCATCAAACAATTTGGATCCTTGAAATTTGATCTAACGGTTGCAAACAGGATCTACTCTAAAGTTATAATAACTTTACCTGTTGGATCAAATTTTAAGAGTTCGAATTATTTGATGAGGAGAATTAAGTGGAAATGATCCGGAGATGATCCATTTTCTTTTCTAAGTTTATAACTCATGTGCCGATTTGGTGTTGGGGCTGTTTGATCTGGGCCCAAAAACGATCTTCTTTGTTTCAAGTCCAATTCATAACTAGTTTTCAAGCTCGCACACTTTTTATCACTTATTTTTTTGGTATTGTTATTGAAACTTCAGAAAGTATCATTATGCTCTCTCAAACTTACTAGGCCTAATTGGATAAATAGTTCTTGTAGTAATAAAGTAGTTGAAAAATAGTTTTCGTAGTGAAAAAACTCGGATTTAAACTATTGCAGTGGTGTCCCTTAGGATATATGCCCAAAACAAAATTTTCGTTAGTTTTCTGTTAACTCCATTAGTTATGGCTCTACACTCACAACCAAGGTTCTCTACCCGCCACTGCCAATGGCGAATGATGCGAGAATTTAACTAACGCACAAATTTAAACCCTATTTGTGACAATTGTAGTATATGGATAAGTAGGGATCGTTCTAACCGGGGATTAACTAGGGATGCTAACCAAAATAAAATTAAATTAAAAACGTAAAAACAAAATTTAAAACACTAAATTAAAATCAAAGCACTTAACTAGAATCACTCAAAATAAAACTAACAAATAAACTAAAACAAATCAAAAGACTCAAAATAATTCAAGACTCAAGAAAACACAACCTAAATTGATTTCTAACAAATCTAACACTTTAACATAAATGGGGGATTGATTTTTTTACGAAATTGAATTTAAAACAGAAACTTAAAAACAAACTTCAAAGAAAATATATTTTATAGAATTAAAATGATGAGACGTTAGTTAGAGGGTTCCTTATCCACACATGAATATATGTATACAATTTGATTCCCAGTTATGAATTCAACAAACGAATAAATGACAATGCTCCAAGTTAATTAGGTCCGCTTAAATTAACTTTCAGATTTCCCTAGATTCATTGAATTGGACGGAATACGCATCACAACCAAATTATTCTTATCAAGTTCCCTAACTATGGAATACGCATGATAGAGAGACATATCAAAGATCATTAAGTTTAATGGAAATCATAAACATCGACTAGGCATTCATAACTATGTAATACGCATGTTAATCCAACCTAGGGTTTACTAAACACAATCGTGACTAGCGATTTTTACTACTCATGAATATAAGTTCATAACGATTAGGTGAAATTTCCTTATATTCTAGCATCAAGTCTAAGCATGCAAATTAAGTGTCGACCCTTAACCCACATACATAAACAAGTTATTAATCAACACAGAAAAATAAACCACATCCAAACATTCATACATTCATAACTGGAGTAAATCAAATCATAATAAACATTTATCCATGGTTTCAAATTCACATCTAACTAAATAGAAATTAATTACACATGTTTAATATAATTGAAAAGCAAATTAAATTAAACATGAGTTTCAGAAAAATAAAACCAAATGAGGAGATGGGGATTTTGGTGCTTCTGTCCAAGTGCCTTCCCTGCTGAGCTGCTGCCTTCCTCGCTGCCACCTGTCACTGTTGTGCTGGCGTCAGTCTCTCCTGGCAGCGCGCCTCTCTCCTTTCCGCTGTCCTGCGAATGGCAGCCTGCTACCCTCTCGCGCTGACTTTCCCGCCTTTCCTCCTCTTCTTTCTCGCTGCTTCCACTTCAGTCCTCCCTTTGGTTCTCCCCGTGTCCTCTTCCGCCACCTGTCTCTCACTCTCGCTGCCAAGACAAGGCAGCACGTCTGCCTTCCCGCGTCTCCTGCCTTCCTCCACGTCAGTCCTTGCTTTCTCGCCAGCTGCCCAGCAGCTTCACTCCTCTTGGTTCTCTCTAGCTGCCAGGAAGGCAACCCTGACCTGTTTCTCCTTTGTCCAATTTCTTTTCCTTTTATTATGTTTTCTGCTTCTTTTTCGTTTCTGCATGCTCCCCTTCTCCACTTGTCTTTTCTTTATTTTTTTTTTTATCTTTCTTTACTCCCAGGCACCAATCCCCCAAATGCCGAAAGTTCCTTTATTCTTTTTATCATTTTTTTTATATTATTTTCTTTACAAAACAAACCATGATGATGTTTCAAACATCATCATGAATCATTATTATATATATATATATATATTATTTAATTTAAAAGCTAATCTACATTGACGAATTTATTACATAAAATCACACTTATGCTATTTTTATTTTCTTAGCTAGATAAATTCTATAAAACACCAAAACAAAGTAAATAGCACAAAAATATGAGGAAATAACTAACAAAAGACAAGAGAATTTGATGTAAAATATATATAAATATGAGCTTATCAAATACCCCCACACTTAGCTTTTGCTAGTCCTCGAGCAAAACAGAGAAAATAGAAAAAAGTAATAACATGAAAATTATTAGTTTCCCCCTATATGACCCTCATAGAATTTCATTTGAGAACACGAATCATCAAGAACCATAGCTAACACCAACAAGCTAATCCAAGTTCATTTTCCTTATTCAAATATTAGCAGTAATCTTTGAAACATCCTTGAAGTGTAGTGTGTGAGATAGCCATGTTAATGCAATTTCAAATTTTTATTTTAAAACCACCATATGCAAATTAGCGACATTCTCACTGGATACACACTCAATCACACATGTGTTTAGTTTTAATGTGTTTCTCTCAAAGAATCAAATGTGAAAGTTCTACCATAAGCTTGCATAAAGATCACTTCTCCACAGTCATAATTGCAAAACTTAAATCAAGAGGACTTTTATTGGATGTAATGAGGCTTAGGGATAAGGTTATTGAAACGAAAGAATAGGAAAACACAAGTTCCAAGCTACATTGCAAGCAATTATTTTCTTTAGATTTATAAGAACTCAAGATCTCCAACGATTCTTCAGACATCTCCAACCACACCCATAAACTGAAAATTTAAAAACTTTTTATTTTCTTTGTATACAATCTTTCTTTTTCTTTTCCTTTTCTTTTTTTTTTTTTTTTTTTTTTTTTTTTTTTTTTTTTGTTTTTTTTTTTTTTGTTTTTTTTTTTTTTTTCAAAAAGAAACAAATATGAAAAACCCCCACACTTATTCTTTTGCCAAACACCTTCAAAGTACTTCACAAACATTTCTCATAAGACAATCTCGCATTGCTCGCTTGGAAAGGGTAAGGAAAAAATGTTTCAGGTATAAGGGTAGACATATCTGGTGATAAGAAATAAAAGGCTCAACAAACACGGCTCAAATTGGCAATCTAATGATATCATTTTTCTTTGGGAAACAAGGTTATTTGGGCCATGGTGGTAAACCTAATGCCTCTATCATTTTCAAGTTCATGCAATCAATGACAAAAAATTTCGAAAGATCGTTATGCAAGTTCTAGAGATGTATCTCACATAAGTTCATCACACATGAAAGGATAGGAGTGTATGAAAAATGCACACACTTTCAATAGGCTCAAAAACTCACATAGGATGTATATGGTCACTAAATTCACATATGGAGCTTTAAATCATGCTTTAGTTTCACATCAACAAGACTATGTGCATTTGGTTTTTCAAAGATGATCAAATATGTACAAAACTAACAAGAGAATTAGGAATTTCACAAAACACATGTTAACTAAGTTCTTGATGATCATGGTTCAAATTTTATTCAATTATATCATTGGGTCGGGAAACTAACAAAAATCTAATTCAAAACAGGAAAACAAGGAAATATTTTTGGATTTTTTTTTTAAATTTTCCGATTTTTTTTTTTTTTTTTTTTTTTTTTTTTTTTTTTAAATAAAACAAAACTAATTAAGAATACAAAGCAATAACATGGAAACAAATGAAACCAGTTCAAAGTCGAAGGTACAAAATTTTCAATTTGGTCATTTTTATACTCTTTACCCCCACACTTAAACTAGACATTGTCCCCAATGTCAGAAAATATAATAAAATGCAAATAAAAATAAAATAAATAAATAAATATAAAGAAACAAAATAAAGTAATAGGACTGAAAACTTCCCTAATTTGCAGAAAAAATCAAGCGATGACCCCCAAGCTAAAATTCTGCAATCAACCTCAAGGGTGGAAATAGCCAAAAGTTCCTGCAAAGAAAAGAAATAAATCAGTTAAGCACGCAAGAAAATGTAAAAAAATGCAAACGAAAAATTAAAAATGAAAAAGACAATGAATAAAACTAAAAAGTGATCATTGGTCCTGTTTGGTGACTTTCCACAGCTTTGAACTTGAACTGGCCTCGGAACTTCTTAGCAAGGAAAATGAGACTTGATTGGTGGTGTTGTTGAAGCTTCTCGAGCTCTTGGTTTCAACTCAGACTCCTTCTGCCGGGTTGATTGAGTCTGCAGGCTACATTCTTCTCTTTTTGTTCTTCTGCATGGCAGGTAGGCACGAGGTAGAAGTGGTGGTCTGTTTCTTTGTTCAATCTGTCCAAGTGCCGACCGATTGCCTTTCTTTCACCTTGCCCCGTAGCCAAGAGCAAGGGTAAAGGAAAAGCATGCCATGAGAAATCTTTGCCTCTGACTCTGATGATATGGGATACTTTTGCTTTTGAAGAAGTATCGTTCCACAGGTGTATGCTTGAACTGGGCTGGGGAACTTCTTAGCAAGGAAAATGAGACTTGATCTTGAAGATGAAGCAGCACCTTGTCTCCACATGCTTCAAGTATCATTTTCACTTGCCATGTCTGTTCTCCAGGCAGATGTGGCGACTTCTTCGGAAGTACATCAGTGGTTGAAGAAGAGCATTCAAGAGCAATGCTAGGTAAGCAATCAGGAAGGATTTCCAGGCAGTCGGTTCTTAGATTGGAGGATTGACACCGAGTGCTGGCTGATTGCCCGCTCTCTCCTTGCCCCAAAGACAAGGAAAAGGACAGGGAGAAAGCGTGATATGAGATACTCTTGCTTTCAACCTTCATGATATGAAATACTCTAGCTCTAGATGACTTGTTTGGAAAGGTATCCCAAGGAATGAGAAACACAGAGAAACTCGAGAGGGTTTGATGGAAAGGCATTTTCGGAGATGAAAAATTTCGGAGATGAAGAAGTGTTGAGAGAGTTTGCCTTTGCTGTTGAAGGCGAAGGTAGACGTTTATAGAACTTTTCTTCATAACCGAAACTATTCCTTTACCCCTGTCGGCAGCCGGTGGATGGATGAACAGTACAGGTCACGCGCTTTCTGAAAAAGCCACCCGTAATTTGCGCAAAGCTGACAGCGCGCGTGACGAGTGACGACAAAATTGGAAAAAATGTTCGCCTCGTGATTCCTGACCGCTCCGGCTTTTGATAAAGACGCCCGACTTTTGAGAGAGCGGCGTCCGACTTTTGAGAAAGGAACCGACTTTTGAGAACGGCGACGCCGCTTTTGAGAAAAGAATCCGGCTTTTGAGAAAGGAGCCCGGCTCTTCGATTTGCGAGAGGGCGCCTCTTCGACTGCTGAGTGATGCCTCAACGATTTCTTCTTCTTATAAGAACGCTCATTTTTGTTCCACAACACACTTAAGCTCCCCCTGTAAACACTCCCTCCTGTAAACACTTCCTCCTTTAAACACTTCCTCCTTGCATTTCTTTTAATCTTGATCAGTCCGACTCTTCATTCTCAACACCTTCAAATATGTCTTGCCCCTCTGACCGTCGCCTTAACTTGAATGTTGGGGAAGATAGTGATATATCTTCTCCAACCAACATTTGGCAGCCGTCCTTCATATCCCCAAATGGTCCTCTTACAGTTGGGGATTCCATGATGATGAACGAAACAACCGCATCGGTGGTGGCCAGAAATCTGCTCACTCCTAGAGACACTAGGATACTTTCCAGGCGGTCCGACGAACTGGCTGTCCAGGACTCTATGGCCTACAGCGTCCGATGCGCAGGCTCAGTATCAAACATGGGCCAGCGCCTTCTTGCACGAACTCGTCAGGTGGAATCGTTGATGGCTGAAGTGGCTAGTCTTCGGCAGGAGGTCAGAGTGCTCAGGCATGAGAACAGGGATTTGCACATGCTCGCAACCAATTACTCCACAAGCATGAAGAGGAAGCTTGATCAGCTGCAGGAGTCCGAAGTGCGGATTCAGAGTGATCATCAACGCTTTATGACGTTACTCCCGAGGTTTGTGTTGCCTTCGTCCTCGGGAGCAGCACCAAGTATTGAGGCTCCGAATGATCCAGCTCTGGCGCTTCGTCTTTCAGGGGCTCCGTCGACCTCCGAGGCACCACCTACCAACGACCAATGAAAGCTATTAGTTTTACATTATTGTAAAATATTTATGCTTTAAGTTTATTTAATTATAAATATAAATAAAAGTATTTTTGTTTTGTTTTGTTTTGTTTTTTTTTTTTTTTTTTTTTTATTATTATTATTATTATTATTTTTTTAATTATGTGATGTTTATTATTATTATTATTATTATTATTATTATTATTATTTTTTTTTTTTTTTTTTTTCATTTTTTTTTTTTTCATTTTTTATTTTATATAAATGTAAAATAAGTAAATCAAAGTAAAAAAAAAACTAAGTTTAATCTCCTAAACAAAAATCACAACTAAATAAACAAAACAAAAATCACAACTAAATAACAAAACATAATGAAATCAACGTAAAAAAAAAATCAACGTAAAATAAATTCACACAAGAGCAAACAAACAATGAAAGAACTAAACAAAGTAAAATAAATTCAGTAAAGAGAAGGGATTAGGAATGCAAATCTGATTGTGGGTGATTCCTAGGCCTCCCTTCATTATTCAAATGCATGGGCTTATCATTAAACGGACGGTGGTACTTGAAATGATCCGACAACGGTCTAAGTTCTAATGACGGTGCCTGAATCATCAAAATTAAATTGTTAGTATAACATAAAATTAAAAATGGAGAAGATGGCTTACTTTCTCGTTCAAACTCAATGACAAACACCACATTTTTGAACATTTCCGGGACTTTGAACTTAGCCAGATTTATTATGATGGTTGTGGCTTGTCCCGTGTCATCAGTCTCAACTTCTGTGGGCTTGATTGTCTCATGCACAACCTCTTGGATGTATTCTTGAAATTCTTCGGCCACCTCATTTTCTGAAATCCCTCTTCTTGGTGTACAAGTTTCTTTGATTGTTTCAACATCATCGGGAACATGATTTTGTGCACCAAAAATTTGGATCTCATTTTGCACCTCTGGAAGATCTTCCACAACGTATTTTTCATTCACTTCTTCCTTGGGATTTAAAAACCTGCAAGGAAAAAGGACATTTGGTGGAACGATGTTAGAATGAATTGAACTTAGAACCTCCTCACCTGAGTTGGATGACATAAGGACTTGGGGGGTTTGCGATAAGAATTCTTCTAAACTGCCCAAGTCGTCATCCTCATCTTCTTCTTGAATTGGCAATTCATCCATGTTCGGGCTCTGTTTGGATGGTTCTGGGACAACTTCATCCTCCATGTCACCTTGATCTCGAATCTGTGCCATGAATTCCATAATCTGCCCAACTTGCTCCTCCAAAGCATCCACCTTGTTGGCTTTATTTTGCATCTCCATGTTTCGATTTTCTACGTCCTGGGTCAAAGAGGTTAGTAACTTATTCAAAATGTCATTATCCGAGGACGTACCTGAATTTGGTTGGGGAGATTGTGGTGGAGGCTGTGGTGGTTCATATGGCCATTGATAGTACTCCTCCGATGGCTGCCAATATTCTGCTTGGTGAGTCTCCTCAGCTTGATTTTGTGAACCCTGCGCCAAAGAAATGAGTCCATCAAGAATTTCATTATAATTAATGGGCACACTTGAATTCGATTGAAATTGCTGTGGGGGATGTTGTGGTGGCTGCATAGGTCTTGAATAGAACTCGTCTTGCTGCCAATATCCACCTTGTTGAAATTGTTGAGGTTCATCCCACATATACTCTGAATTACTTCTCCAATCCGAATTATAAGCGTTGGAAAACATGTTGCCCCTTGATTGGTTATAGCCTTGATATCCCCAAACATCTTCATTTGCAGAAAATTGGGGATATTGATGAGTTTGAAATCCTTGCTCATAGGGCATATCAAATGTAGGGCCACTTGGCATTGTGGGCCTTCCAGCATTCTGAGTCAATTGAGCAGTGAATTGTGCCAATTGAGCTTGAATGGATTCGAGTGCCATGTCTCGCTCCATTGTACCTAAAATCGAAGAAAACTAAATCAAATATCAAAAGTAAAAAAAAACATAACAAACACAAACAAATAAAATACAATAAACACAAAAAAAATTAAAATAAAATAAAATACAAACAAAAACATAAACAAGGGATTAGCAAATTTGCTAATCCCCGGCAACGGCGCCAAAAATTTGATGCGAGAATTTAACTAACGCACAAATTTAAACCCTATTTGTGACAATTGTAGTATATGGATAAGTAGGGATCGTTCTAACCGGGGATTAACTAGGGATGCTAACCAAAATAAAATTAAATTAAAAACGTAAAAACAAAATTTAAAACACTAAATTAAAATCAAAGCACTTAACTAGAATCACTCAAAATAAAACTAACAAATAAACTAAAACAAATCAAAAGACTCAAAATAATTCAAGACTCAAGAAAACACAACCTAAATTGATTTCTAACAAATCTAACACTTTAACATAAATGGGGGATTGATTTTTTTACGAAATTGAATTTAAAACAGAAACTTAAAAACAAACTTCAAAGAAAATATATTTTATAGAATTAAAATGATGAGACGTTAGTTAGAGGGTTCCTTATCCACACATGAATATATGTATACAATTTGATTCCCAGTTATGAATTCAACAAACGAATAAATGACAATGCTCCAAGTTAATTAGGTCCGCTTAAATTAACTTTCAGATTTCCCTAGATTCATTGAATTGGACGGAATACGCA
This sequence comes from Malus fusca, assembly GCA_035220775.1. Taxonomy (NCBI): domain Eukaryota; kingdom Viridiplantae; phylum Streptophyta; class Magnoliopsida; order Rosales; family Rosaceae; genus Malus; species Malus fusca. The sequence continues at coordinate 13,458,781 of CM069065.1, read as the reverse complement.
TCACAACCAAATTATTCTTATCAAGTTCCCTAACTATGGAATACGCATGATAGAGAGACATATCAAAGATCATTAAGTTTAATGGAAATCATAAACATCGACTAGGCATTCATAACTATGTAATACGCATGTTAATCCAACCTAGGGTTTACTAAACACAATCGTGACTAGCGATTTTTACTACTCATGAATATAAGTTCATAACGATTAGGTGAAATTTCCTTATATTCTAGCATCAAGTCTAAGCATGCAAATTAAGTGTCGACCCTTAACCCACATACATAAACAAGTTATTAATCAACACAGAAAAATAAACCACATCCAAACATTCATACATTCATAACTGGAGTAAATCAAATCATAATAAACATTTATCCATGGTTTCAAATTCACATCTAACTAAATAGAAATTAATTACACATGTTTAATATAATTGAAAAGCAAATTAAATTAAACATGAGTTTCAGAAAAATAAAACCAAATGAGGAGATGGGGATTTTGGTGCTTCTGTCCAAGTGCCTTCCCTGCTGAGCTGCTGCCTTCCTCGCTGCCACCTGTCACTGTTGTGCTGGCGTCAGTCTCTCCTGGCAGCGCGCCTCTCTCCTTTCCGCTGTCCTGCGAATGGCAGCCTGCTACCCTCTCGCGCTGACTTTCCCGCCTTTCCTCCTCTTCTTTCTCGCTGCTTCCACTTCAGTCCTCCCTTTGGTTCTCCCCGTGTCCTCTTCCGCCACCTGTCTCTCACTCTCGCTGCCAAGACAAGGCAGCACGTCTGCCTTCCCGCGTCTCCTGCCTTCCTCCACGTCAGTCCTTGCTTTCTCGCCAGCTGCCCAGCAGCTTCACTCCTCTTGGTTCTCTCTAGCTGCCAGGAAGGCAACCCTGACCTGTTTCTCCTTTGTCCAATTTCTTTTCCTTTTATTATGTTTTCTGCTTCTTTTTCGTTTCTGCATGCTCCCCTTCTCCACTTGTCTTTTCTTTATTTTTTTTTTTATCTTTCTTTACTCCCAGGCACCAATCCCCCAAATGCCGAAAGTTCCTTTATTCTTTTTATCATTTTTTTTATATTATTTTCTTTACAAAACAAACCATGATGATGTTTCAAACATCATCATGAATCATTATTATATATATATATATATATTATTTAATTTAAAAGCTAATCTACATTGACGAATTTATTACATAAAATCACACTTATGCTATTTTTATTTTCTTAGCTAGATAAATTCTATAAAACACCAAAACAAAGTAAATAGCACAAAAATATGAGGAAATAACTAACAAAAGACAAGAGAATTTGATGTAAAATATATATAAATATGAGCTTATCAGCGAAGCAGCCAACCACAGCTTGGAAAATGTTATCATCTGCTACCGCCCTAAAATCTTCTTCTTTCCCTCTAAACTTCTGCGGTAGCGAAAATAAAATCCTAAAAATGGTGGTGGCTGGAAATTAGTGACAGATGAAGCTCATTCAGATATCTGCACTTTCTCCATGGCAGAGTGACCTCTATGACTCCGAGCCACACTCTGCTTCCTCCACAGCTCCCGAAGTCGAAGCCATTCATTCGAGCGGTCTCTCAGGGATTAAATCAAACGCCTTCAGTGCAATATGTTTTTATCTCCCTCATGTTCGAACTATGGACTGCTAATCATTGTGGGGTTTTGTCTCTGAAATCGAATTGGGAGATTGGGGGAGAAAGTTGAGGTCTTGTTTGGTATCCTATTTGAAAATTTTATCATTTCTCAAAACATTTCTTGAAAACAATTTTCTTTAAGATTCAAAAAGGTGATTGGTTTGCGATTTAAAAATTTAAATCTTACGACTTCAACTAGACAAAGAGATCTAAAAAGAGGGGTTGCAAGAGAGGGAGAAAGAGGAGAGAGGAGGAAAGAAAGTAAGAGATGATTGAAGGAAAGAGAAAGAAGGGAGAGGATCGGAGGAGATAGAGAGGAAGATGAGTAAGAGAGAATCAAGAGAATGAAGATATCGGATTGGAGGAGAGACGAAAAAGGTAAAAAAGAGAGGAAAGAGAGAGATAGATTTGGAGTGGGAGTGGAGAAGGGAGAGAAAAGATATGAGTGAGTTTAAGTTTAAAAACTCTAAAAACTCAATTTTTATGTTTTTAGAGAATAGACTATATTTTTTAGTTAGTATTGAGTTCAGTTTTTGAAAATAGTCCTACCAAACAAGTTTTTAAGGCCTAAAACTTGAAAATTGTTTTTGAGTTTTAAAAGTTGGATTCAAGTAGAGTACCAAACATGCCTTGAGCTTTTTGGGTTTTTTTTTTCACTTTTTTTTTTCTCATTAGCATTACTTGTATTTAGAGTCAACTGCATCCTCTGTTTTTCTTGTTTTCGAATGTTTCGCTTCGCGAATACCGTGAATGGAATGATACATTTTGCAGGAAAAAGAAAGCATATCGAAAAATCGTGCTCAAAGACCTTCGATTCACCATTGCTCTCATCTAGCATTGTCTGAATTCAAGCTTGTTCTTGGTTATATTGAGCTAGCTTGTTGGAAAGGTTGCATTATCAAACCTATGTACTTTAAAACAAAAAATAAAACAAAATAAAATCTTAACGAAGAAACTAATGAAAATTTTAATTTTGGGTTTAATTCTTAACGAACTTCAAAACATGGGTTTAAATTCAAATTTATTACCACAAGACTATCTTCCGAACACCCTATCACCAGGAGAACCATTTATCCAATTAGGCCAACTTTCTATTTAGAAAGTAAAATACAGTTATGATGCTTAATAAATTTTTTGGAGTTTCAATAATAATATCTTTTTTTTCTTAAACATTTTTTTTAAAGAAGAGTACGATATTTCATTAATTGATAAAAGGACATTACAAATATATATTATGAAAAACTTGGCCCCAAAAAGGCCATTGCAAACTAGATATAACAAAACATCACTAATCGCAAAGCGTAGACTTCAAGCACTCGTCCGAACTTATCGGGAACCGCACGATTAAAAGATCCATAAAACTGTTAAACTTCGTGTTACATGGAGATCAAGTGAGACTAAAATCTCAAACCATAAATTGGAATATGGAGTATGATGCCCATGAGTCGATCGCATCACCTAATCACCATAACGATCCCAAAACACCAAATAAAGTAGATCCAGTTAATCAAAAGCTCCACCCTTGACACAGATCCAATAGAGGTAGCACACCAAAACGAAAATTAAAATCAAGCACTCTCCTATAGAAAGCAATCAATCTTATGGTATATGGAACCTTGAGCATGAAATGTGTAAAACCACGTCTTCCTATTGCTAGGTTTTCGTCAACATGAACTCCTATTGAAGCGAAAGAGGTTTTCGTCAACATGAACTCCCATTGAAGTGAAGGCAAAAATGTGGTTGTAAGCTCGTATATTCTGCCTAAAATGTCTTCCCTTGGCAAATTGGTTGCAAAAGAGCTCAGTCATTCCAGGAGGGGACAGTGTCAACGGTAGAGCAAGCTTTCCACGTAAGCAACACATTTTAGATGTTTCATGAGAGAACAACCGGGCATGACAATCTGGACATGTGGTTGGAATTGGCATGTGGAATCTTGGGATTTCTATGTTTTCATTAAAGTTTCTAGCACAATTATGAATTGGCCTTGTTCCCATAGTATGCTATCGAGGTGGTACGTCCTCGTTAGGCTGGATCTCATTTTCATTAATGAGATTAAAATCATTTGCTTCAAAAGGAAACATTAAAGGTGTTTTATGATTTAGAGAGCATAGTTGAATTTGTAGGTATTAATATTCAAAAACTGATACCTTCATTGATGATGGGTGGATAAGAATGATTCATTGGAGTATTCGAACTGAATGATTGCGATGTTGTATTTTTTGTTATAATCAAATGAAATGAAAATAAGGTAATAAGTGGTGCTTACAGTAACGATGATATCGATGTTTATCTTTTTCAAAGTTGTACTATGGTAGTTTGTGCGATTACCATTATTAGTAAAACTTTGAATAAGTCCATTCTGAGGCAAGTGTGTCCTATTCGATTGGGCAATTTGCCTTATATGAGTTAAGCGCATTGTTCTTGGAACTTGATTGTTGTTGCCTTCTCCAAACGGCACTATGTTGAGTCTTTCAACATTATTACTACTGCCTTCATCGAATTGCACTATGTTAGGGTGTTGAACTTGATCGGTATCACCACCAAATAACATTATGTTTGAGCGTTGAATTTGTTGAACACGATAATTGGATCATCGCCATGCTAAGTAATCGTGTCCTTGCCTTGAACTCATTAAATTCCGCCTCATACGTTGTTGATCAGGCCATTGATCTCGTTGGCTTTGTCTCTCATCAGTAACATATGCATTTTGTTGCTCTAAACCAAGAACGTAATGTGCACAAAAAATATTAGTAAGCATAGAATATTATTTAAGTACCTACATACTTATTTTTTTTTCCTTTTGTTTTTGTAATTGAATCAGTGGTATACATTTCATGTTTTTTTTTTTTCGCTTGATTAGAAAAAAAAAAAATTTACGGTAGACTTAGTTTATTAAAGAGTAAATATTATAACAGTGGTAAAATAAAATTAATTTACATCGGACTTGATTTACCACATAGTGACACAGGAAGAGAGGATGAGGACAAAGGAATGGTTTCTACTACCTCAATGTTTTGGGGTAAAAAAAAAAAGGAACTTTAATGAAAAGCTCCAGGTACTGCTCACTTTAACGAAAAACCACATTTTTACACTAAAAAGTCAATTCTGGTACTATTCACTTTACCATTTATTTTGTCCTTATTGTTAAAACTTAAAGTTTTCAAGCATTTTTCATTAGTTTTCCTAAAAAAAAAGGTTCACTCCACAATTTTTTATAGAACTTTTCATTTTTTTAATTTCTGTTGCTATATCGATATACTACATCTTTATGTGATGTTCTTTTTAATATGTAGGAAAACTAATGAAAAGGGCTTGAAAATTTTGAGTTTTAACGACAAAGACAAAATAAAGGGTAAAGTGAATAGTACAAGGATTGACTTTTTAGTGTAAAAATGTGATTTTTCGTTAAAGTGAACAGTACATGGAGCTTTTCGTTAAAGTTCCCTTTATATTTTTCTCTTGACTATTGTAGTTGAACTGTTATTCCAAGTTTACATAAAAAATTTATCACCTATCGTTCCAAACATATTCCTTTCCATATTATTTTTTTGTTTGTAGACATAACAGAATTATTAAATGGATGTTTGCATTGATAGTACAAAAAGGCAATGACAATGTAAAATCACTATTCGTTCAATCTTATTAGATATGTCTTAATAATTCGTACAAAAATATTCATACAATGTATGGATTTTCAAATATATAATTAATAGAGATAAAAAAAAAATCATATTTACCCGCCGATGTTGGTCCTATATGTCTTCTTGGTTTACTTCCGCTTGATTTGTACTATATTTACTGAGTTCAATCGGGTTTGATAATTGGCACATCGTCACATTGAAATTCGAGCCTACTGTGATGAATTCATAACAGTCTTTGCCTTTGTTGATTGCTCCTATGATACCTTTGGTCTGACCGTTGAGAATTGTGAACATTTGTTTGTCCGAAGTGAACTTCTTCATTGCCGACCTACATTGAGAAATTGCCAAAGAGAATGAATTTTATTTTATTTTATTTTTGAAAAAGAAGAAAAAATAAATCATCTCTACAGAAGAGGAATAATGCAGATAAGTTAACAACCTCTGACATATTGCTTCTATCAATTCCCTCCATACTTGATATGTTGAAGTCCTCTGAAAATCTTAAAACTGAAATTTCAATTTGATGATTCTTAATAAGGGTAAAATTGAAGAAAAATATGAAAACATACCATTGAAATTCAACAATGGAAAATGATGCTTGCACAAATTAGATCACAGTTAAAAGATTCATGAAATTGTACACTATCGAATTGACAAAGCACATAACATGGAGAATTTCGAAAAGGAAAAAACATAGACTGACACAAACTAATAGGAGGGAGCCAAACATATACCACCATAACCAAAATTAAGATAGTAGGCATAAAAAAGTGATGCCTTTGACGACTTTCAAAGTTAATATTAAACATGTTGTGCGATGGTGTACCATCTAACAAAATTAAGAATGGATAGGGAAATACCTTAGTAATGAAATGAGGGAAATACCTTAGTAACACAGTAATTCTGTTTGAATGCTCCACTAATTCACTGTACCAAAGCCTATTTAACCAAAAAGAAAAGAGAAGAATGTAGACAGGGAATTGATATTAGTAATGCAAACCACTAAATGAAACACATATATACCCACTACCAATTAATAGTCCAAGTCTGTAATCCCTATTTAAGCTTGCCAAATTGAAACTCAAAATGAATTATGGTAAGTATACATATATGCACGTCCAAGTTTGTAATCCCCATTTAAGCTTGACAGGACCAAAACGATTGAGTTTGAGAATTGAGAATAAAAGACTAAGATTTGAGAGTTGAAAAGTTGTACCGAGGAAGACTCTTTCTCGATCTGTTTCACCTTTGCCTCGCCCTTGTTTTCTTCACCTTGATTTCTACAATGAACGGAGAAACAATCCGCTATAAAAAAAAATCTATTCGTGTAATCAGATAATATGTTTTTTACTCATTTGATTTTTATGGTGGGGTGAATGACTTTAAGAATGAAAAAAGGGGATTATTTCATTTATGGGTGACATAAAAATGCATGGACAAAACAGACAGTGTCATTTGGTGAGGCAGATTCGATAATTGTGTCATAGTGTTGTGCTAAAACAAATGACAAATGTTTAATTTTTCTACCTATTTACTCTTTGGCAAGAAAATATATAACATGAAATGAAGAGTATTCACAATAAAGAAGTAAGGATGCATGTCTAGCTTGAGGAATATATGAGTACCAAATAGAAAACAGAACAATAAAGATACATTTAACCTCAGTACCTTTGAATATGAGTCGGGAGCGCCTAATAAACATGCAGGTGTAACATTTTTCTTCGCAGACAAAACCTAAGACAGAAAAGAACAGAGTGTCATTTGATAGCCAAATAAATTAATAACACGCATAAGAAATAGATAGAGAAATACTTTTGAAGTACCATCTCCCAGCACGCCAGCTCTTCACGTCTAATGCATTCAACCACTTATACACACGGGACGGCTGTACAAGTGAAGAGTGAGAAAGAGAAGATGGTGAATTGAAAAATATTAAAAATAAAATGGGAAAATTGAATAATAATCATGGTCATAAAATAAAGCACATATCATCGGCGTACCTGACAACGGCTCTACAGATGAAGAGTGAGAAAGAAAAGAGTGTGAATTGAAATTTGGAAAATATTAAAAATAGTATGGGAAAATTGAATAACAATCCTGCTCATAAAATAAAACACTGACTCAAAACCTCCCTCCACCAAGCAACAAATGAGAGAAAATTTTGAAGCAGTTCAACCATGTAAATGAAGAAGAAAAAAGACCATGATCAATTACTCTGCTGCTCCCTTCTTGTGATCCAAATTTGAAGAAGAATGGCGGTTTCTTCCTTCCGTGTATCTAGACCTCTTTGTTTCTTCTATCCCTGCATTGCTGACCTAAACACCATCAAACCAAGTGCAATACAATCCAATGTAATACTCAAATAAACAAAAGAGAGACCAACATCCCTCCACCAACTACCCATTACAAAATATGCATAAAAAAATAGATGTTGATCAAAAGTCCAAGCAAAAAATGAGAAAATTTTCGAGCAGTGCAACCATGTAAATGAAGAAGGAAAAAGACCATGATCAATTACTCTGCTGCCCCCTTTTTGTGATCCAAGAGCTCCAACTTTGTAGTCCCAATTCTTTTCACGAATTTGTAATGTTTTTAATTCTTTTCTCGAATGGTGGTGTTGGGGGTGAGATTTCTGAACTACCAAAGTAGAACATGGGTGAATGAGAAGGACGATCATGGGGAAGCACGATCTCGTTAGGTCATGGGGCGTTCTGGCCGTAATCATTTTTTTTTTCAATTCTTCCTTCTCGGAACGTGATGTTTTTAATTATTTGTAATGTTTTTTTTATTGATTTTTTTATTATTAATAGAGAAATTCATCCTGAATTATAGGCAAGTGTAATGTGCAAACAGTTTTTACTAATTGTATTTATCATTTTTGTTTTCTTCTTTATCTTCTATTTTATCATATTATCATTTTTTTTATTTGGACAATCCTATCCCTTATCAAATGCATGAGTTAAATTTTTTTTGTTTTAAGGGCTTTTGTGTCCAGTTTTTTTTTTATGAAACCTTGAGACACCAAAACTCACTTTTGGCATTCTATTAGTAGAGAGTTGGGTACCTGGAGAAGATGGCAATGAAGGCAGTGGCGGCATAGGTGAAGGAGAGAGAAGATGCAGAGGATTGCAAGCTTGGAGGATGGACAGAAGATGCAGCGTAGAAGGATTTGTCTGGAATAGTGTGGTTGCAATACGGACTGTGCAACTGTCTCCACATATAAATGGTGGTGTTGGGGGTGAGATTTCTGAACTGCCAAAGTAGAACGTGGGTGAATGAGAATGATGATCATGGGGAAACACGATCTCGTTAAGTCGCAGGGCGTTCTAGCCGTAACCTTTTTTTTTTTTCAATTCTTCCTTCCCTGAATGTGGTGTTTTTAATTATTTGTAATGTTTTTTTTATTGATTTTTTTATTATTAATAGAGAAATTCATCCTGAATTATAGGTCTGGCAAGTGTAACGTACAAATAGTTTTAACTGATTGTATTTCTCATTTTTGTTTCCTTCTTTATCTTCTATTTTATCATATTATCATTTTTTTATTTGGACAATCCTATCCTTTATCAAATTTTTGTATAATTTATTGCATGAATTAAGTTTTTTTGTTGCAAGGGCTTTTTTGTCCAGTTTTTTTTTGGTGAAGCATTGAGACACCAAAACTCACTTTTGGCATTCTATTAGTAGAGAATTGGGTACCTGGAGAAGATGGCAATGAAGGCGGCGGTGGCGTAGGTGGAGGTGGGAGAAGATGCAGAGGATTGCAAGCTTGGAGGAGGGACAAAAGATGCAGTGTAGAAGGATATGTCTAGAATAGTGTGGTTGCAGTGCGGATTGCGCAACTGTCTCCACAATAAATGGTGGTGTTGGGGGTGAGATTTCTAAACTGCCAAAGTAGAACGTGGGTGAATGAGAAGGACGATCATGGGGAAGCATAATCTCGTTAGGTCGCATGGTGTTCTGGCCGTAATAATTTTTTTTCCAATTCTTCCTTCTCTGAATGTGGTGTTTTTAGTTATTTGTGATTTTTTTATTATTAATAGAGAAATTCATCCTGAATTATAGGTCTGGCAAGTGTAACATGCAAACAGTGTTAACAAATTGTATTCATCATTTTTGTTTTTTTCTTTATCTTCTATTTTATCATATTCTCATTTTATTTATTTATTTGGACAATCCTATCACTTATCAAATTTTTGTATAATTTATTGCATGAGTTAAATTTTTTTGTTTCAAGGGCTTTTGTGTCCTTTTTTTTTTGTGAAGTCTTGAGACACTGTTGGAAATGTGCTCTAAAGCCAATCATATAATGATACTTTATGGACATTTCACATGTTAAACTAATCTAGTTTCATATAAAGGGAAAATATTATTGTTTAAAGCCGTCTTATATAAATGTTATATGCTTAAACGATAAGTCCAAGGAATATGTAATTGGAAGAATGTGATCTAAAGAAGTTAGATTCATGAGACCATTTTTTTTTTCGTATACATATCCTAAACGTTCCTGATCATAGGATTGCCAATTGGGCATTGACAGTCCGTTAAGATCAGTATGTGCTATGTCTTCTCTTAAAGAGAGTGACTGGTCTTAAGTCATTGGTGTGACTGACACCAAGCATTGCATATAGGTGCTCAATAGAGAATGAGTCAACTGAACACGATCAACAAGGAGTTCTCATACTCATGTCACATGAGAACTCATGGTTGGGATAATGCAAAGTAGTCCTTTGACCTGAGGCATCATAGTTGTCTTGTGGTTAAGTCATTGATCTTTGACTATGTCAAAGTCACTCCGTCAAAGGGTGTCCACGACATAGTTGGGGTTAAGCCACTTAGCCACAGAGGCAAGTGAATGCACAGTAAGGGATCTCTAGCCTTCAAACCGTTTGAAGGAGAATACTCTATGATATGATTAAGAATCTCTGGCCAGAGTATGAATGAGATTTAGGAAGTTGTTTCAAATCACATTCAAGGTAATCATATAAGTAAAAGAATCACATTGGATATTAGACATGAATAAACTATCAAACCAAGCAATGTGGTCAAGAGTATTTTATTAGAGAAAGACCGTATTGCATTGTAATCCTAAACTGAATAGGTTATCCACCTCTTCTGATTAACTTGGGTAGCCATGATATACTGCTAGGTGTCACTCATGGTTTGTAGAAGCCCTAAAGGTGTTTAATCACTGAAGAGAGAATTGAAAGTAAGTTTCAATTCACAATGAATTTGAAGAGTTCTAATCGCCCACAGCCTCGCTAAAAGGAACCTAATGGATTGTACACCAAGTAAGGTAGAGATTGAAGAAACAACGGAGATGAGTAAGGATAATTAAATGGTTTAATTATTTATGGCTAGGATTAATTAATATGTTAATTAATCAAACGAATAAGTTCGTATTAGACCTCGGGTTAGTTTTGGGCCGCAAGGCCCAATGGGATTTGAATGTCAAGCCCATTAACTCAAGTTGTATGACAACTTGAAAACACAAAGGGCCTCAAAGCCCAATAAACCCATCAAGGCCAGCCATAGGGTGAAGGGTAGGCAAACTTGTGTTAATTGCAAGTTTGCCACTCTATTGTGAGGTGTTATAAAGGCAACTTTATAGCCATTTCATCCATAGGGTCACAATCGATCGTTAAGAGTAACAATCGCCCACTACCTCGCTAAAAGGAAGCTAATGGATCGTACACCGAGTAAGGTAGAGATTGAAGAAACAACGGAGATGAGTAAGGATAATTAAATGGTTTAATTATTTATGGCTAGGATTAATTAATATGTTAATTAATCAAACGAATAAGTTCGTTATAGACCTCGGGTTAGTTTTGGGCCACAAGGCCTAATGGGATTTGAATGTCAAGCCCAATAACTCAAGTTGTATGACAACTTGAAAACACAAAGGGCTTGAAAGCCTAATGAACCCTTAATGGCCGGCCATATAGAGAAGGGTAGTGAACTTGCCTTAATTGCAAGTTTGCCACTCCATTGTGAGGTGGTATAAAGGCAACTTTATAGCCATTTCATCCTTAGGGTTTTCTTTTGGAGAAAAGATGAGAACACAATGCTCTCTTTTCTCTCTAAGAGGCCGGCCACACTAGAGGAAAATAGCTAGCAATCTTACTTCCTCTAGGTCACTCATCTCTTCATCAATGCTCTCCTTGGTGTGGAAAAATTAGAGGTTCTCTATTTTGGGAACTTAGAGAATCCATTCTACCATCTTCATCCAAGAAATCCATGGAGCTAAGAAGTAAGGAATGAATGCCCTATCTCTTGGGTGATTAGCCTTTGCTTATGCAAAGAGGAATCAACAAATGTATAAGATTTCTCAACTCACTTTGTTTTTTAGTTGAGTCTTGGTTCACCATAACTACTAGGCTTTGAATTTCATGGGTAAAGTTTTGTTTTTAGTGCATACAACATGATTCTGCCTTTTAATTGTTAATTGCATGCATAGATGTGCTCAAATGAACTAGTTTTCACAAATATTTCCTTCAAGTGGTATCAGAGCCTAGGTCTAGTAGTTGGTGAATCTTTTTGGGTTTTGTAGTTCATAGTCTTTGATTTGAATGTTGTAATTGTTACAAGCTTTATTCTTACTTCTTTGAATGTAAAATTTGCTTGAAAATTTGTCATCTCAAATGTTGTCGATGTAGTTCATATGAGCATGAATTTTGGACCTAAATTTGGTGCCATGTTTATGGGAAAAATCGGCCAAATCCAAAGGGTGGATTTTTGGGTACATGTTTGTCTTGTTAAAAGTGTTTTAAAGTGACTTTTGGAACCCCTAAGTACCCTAGTATGGTAATATGTTATTTCCCTTAAGTTTGAGTGTTTTTGGGGTGTCTTTGGGTGAAAAATGTTCATGGAGCTTTTATGGGTTTTCATGGATGTTCTTCATTGTTCTTGTTATGTTCTTGGCAAGAACGAAAAGGTTGGGAATTTTGATTCAAAGTTTTTTTATTGTTTACATAAAGTCTTGTTTAGTGATGAATAGTGTGACATTTCAATCAACCAGACATTTTTTGAAAAAGTGATTGGAGAGTTGTAAGTGTGTTAGTCATGGTTGGTGTACATGATTGGTACTTTTCTTTCACACCCATACTTATATTCTTTCAACACCATACCCATCACCTTTTCAACCCATCACCTCTCACTTTGTTGAAAACCTTCAAAAGTTTTATGACACCACTCTCACCAAAACCAGCCACCCTACAAGTATGGTACTTTTGGGGCTTTTATGCAATTACATAAGTTTTGATACTTTTATGTATTTGTACTTTGACCCAAAAGTTTACGTTTTTACGTAAAGGCTCAAAATCACTAAAGGACAAATTGTTTTGCTCCTTGTAATGAAGTTTTTGCATTTGTTGAAATTTTTGGGTTCTAGTTGTAATTACATGAAGTAGTGGACTTTTGAGTTTTTACAAAGTGACCTCAAAAGTTTGTGTTTTTACAAAGTGACCTCAAAAGTTTGTGTTTTGCAATATAGCCCAAAAAGTTGAGGTTGTTGCATTTTTGGCCCAAATTAGTTGAGAACAAAATAGTTTTGTATCTTTAAATGAGAATTGGATTTTCATTTCATTTAGCTCCATCTAAATCAATTCTATGGATACAAAAATCAAATGACAATGTTGCATTCAAGTTTAATTAGTTAAAGCGTTAATTAATTAAAGAAAGGGTGATTATAAACCTAAGCCTACGATAATTGAGTTATGTGAAAGGCCGTCTCAAATTTGTTTGAACCCTGGGAATGTGTAGATTAGATTTTGGTTGTAATTTGATATGATCAAATGTTGTAAAAGAGCATAAGCTCTTTACTTGAAAGTTATTTGATTTGATCAAGTGTTGTAAAAGAGCATAAGCTCTTCTTTACTTTGAAGTACTCATTTCTTGTTTTATTTGATATGCATGAAATTGGAGTAGAGGGTCAAACGCCCAATAAGAAAACACGCCTTAATGTGATTAAACGCGTAACTAAAATCAATCACCAGCCCTAGACCGAGATCCAACACTAGGCTCGTGTTGGATCGAATCAAAGGTTCATAGTCATCCTAAGACCCTAAGGCAACTATATAGTCCATCAATGAATGCAATGTTTATGTTAGTAGTACCATATACTCTTGCTTTAAAAACCGTTTTACAAGCATAGTGGGAGTATCATATACTACTAAATCAATCACATGAACCAATAGTTGTAATATGACCAAATTGTTTTAATAAGATTAAAATGCATACTTATATGTGATTAGACCTAAAACCCTCAACCAAACCATTATTAAGTTTACCAGCGTGAGAGTGCTTTGAACACTCTTTCGTGGTTTTCCACTGTGGTAGGCTCCAATTGTTTGTGACTCATACACCAACTTCACCCTATCATGGGGGAGTACAAAGTATGTGCTTACACTTAGGAGGAGTTCTATACGCATACATGATGTTGTGAAGGTAGGCAACGAGAATGATCAACATCATATCATTGTGAGGTTGTTCTTGAACCCCTACTCGAACTTGCATGGTGGGAATGACTTAACTAAGTGCAATGGAGCCAACGTCATATCATTGTGAGGTATCATTCTCTAGAGGCCAAATAAGATGGGTACTTACATGAGATGTAAATCAGTAAGCATACTTTCTCATTATTATTGTTGCTAGCCAACATAATATCATTGTGAGGTGGGCTTGGTAATAGTGAGCCTCCCATACCCTACTAAGAGTTTCCTTCAAAACTCTCGAATTTCGATGAGGGATATGGAATTTGCCAAAAATAGTGGGTGGTGCTATTTGATTTGAAGACTCAGATCAAATAGCTTAAAATCAATCAATTTATATTCGTTATGTATTTATTTACCGATATATTTGCAAACGCTATCCAAAACTTGACAAAGAAAAGCCGAAGGCTTTAGTTTCCGGACTTGGTACCATAATCCTATAGATTGTCTTGAATGGATTGTATATGTACCTAAGTAGTCTCATCCTCACAATCTTCCCATTGACAATGTATCAATGGAAGAACATGTTAGATAAGTCTATCATAAAGAGGACAACACTTTTAGTATCATAATTCTTCCATTACAAATCGTTGTATGAAGAAATAAGAGTTGCTTTGAACAACCCTTAGTTAACGCAAACACTAGTGTTTGTTTCTTTGTTAAATGAACAAGGAACTTGAGAAGTAAGCATAAGGGCATGGACACTTTATGTGCCATGATTCTTCACTTACAAATTGTTGTATGAAGAAATGAGAGTTGCCTTGAAAGTTTGTAATCATGTTTAGAACATAATGGTTGATTGACAAAAATAGTCCATCAACATGGACTTATGATAATTTTGAATCATTGAGTGTTGATGTGTTAAACCACCTCAGGAGACGGAAACTAGGCAAGGACTTCACCTTTGAGTCCCTATCTAAATGGTTCACTAAGTTTATTGTAAACTATATGGTGAACAATAACCGCACTCTCTCCAAATCGTTTGATGTGTATAACACAATTGAAATAAGTTTTCAGAGAGATAGTGGGAGTTTAGGGACCATGCCTATTGTAGTCAATGGAGAAGTCAAATGAAGAAGGTGAAATAAACTCCAAGGGAACAAACTTTCTTTATGAAAGGATGGACATTGGAAGGGGTATTTGTAAGAAATGTCTTGCAAGTGTCAAGAACACACCTTTTGAAGGTGTTGTAAATTGTTCTTGAATAGTTCAAAACAGTTGGTTCTTCTACTTGAATGCTTGATTCCGTTTTAGTAACTATGTTTTACAATCGTTGTAAAAGTGTGGCTAATAAGAAGTAGAAGATTAATGAGAGAAGAGAATGTTGGAAGTATGCCCACAAAGCCACTCATTTGATGTAATAGCTTTTTGGAATACTTAATATGTTAAACATTTATATGTTTAATGGAGGGCAAGACTTATTGTTAATCACTATTTATTGTATCATGTGTTTAAGCAATAAGAGAATCCAAGGGATGTATTTGACATAAGAGATAAGTGATCTAATGAGTTAGATTAAGGAGACCTTTCTCTTATGTTCATTCCTAAAACGTTCCTAGCCATAGGATTGCCAATTGGGCATTGACAATCCGCTAAGGTTAGTATGTGTTATGTTGACTCAAACGTGAGTATGAACTAGTCTCAAGTCATTTGGTGTTGGACACTAAGACAAACACATAGGTGCTCGAAAGAGTGATCGAGTACACTGAACTGCGATTAAAGAGAGTTCAAACATACATGTCATGTACGAACTCTAAGGTTACAATATGCAAATTAGTCCTTAGACCTAAGGCATCATAGATGTCTAATGGTTAGGTCCTTGATCTTTGATCATGACAAAGGCATTCCCTCGGATTGTCCACGGCATTGTTGGGGGCATGTGAACTAGTCATGTAGGCATATGAATGCACAACAAGGGATCTCTAACCTTCCATGGTGGAAGGAGAATACTCTAAAATATGATTCTAAAGTCTTTGGCCAAAGCAAATGAATATGACTAAGGAAGATGTTCCAAATCATATTCAAGGGAATCATATAAGAAAGTATCACATTGGATAGTAGACATGAAACAAACTATCACTTAAACAATGTGATTAAGAGTATTGTATTAGAGAATGACCGTATTGCATTGTAATTGTAACTGGATAGGTTCTCCAACCAATTCTACTTAGCTTGGGTAACCATGACATACTGCTAGGTGTCACTCATGGTTTGTGGAAGCCCTATTGATTAGCAAACACTAATCATCAAAAAGGGAGAATTGAAATGTGGTTTCAATTCACAATCGATAGTTAAGAGTAACATCGCCCACTGCCTCGCTAATTGGAACCTAATGGATCGCACACCAAATAAGGATATATGTGAAGAAATTAAATGAAATGGATAAGCAATTAAATGGTTTAATTGAAGAATGGTCAAGATTAATTAATTAGTTAATTAATTATACGAAATGTTCGTATTGGGCTTTTAAGTTGGTTTTGGGGCTTCGGGGCCCAAAAGTGTTTTGGTCCACAAGGCCCATTATGTTTAAGTTGTATGACAACTAAAACAAAATGGGCAATAAGCCCAATAACAATACATAGGCCGGCCATAAGGGTGAGGGTAGGCAAATTTGGATTAATTACAAGTTTGCCACTCACTTGAAATGAAGTATAAATTCATCTTTATAGCTTTGTTTTCAATTAGGGTTTTCTTGGCTACTTAGGGATAGTTATCTAGCAAATTTACTTCCCTAAGTGATCCATTTTCTGTTGGAAGTATGCCCACAAAGCCACTCATTTGATGTAATAGCTTTTTGGAATACTTAATATGTTAAACTTTTATATGTTTAACGGAAGGGCAATACTTATTGTTAATCACTATTTATTGAATCATGTGTTTAATCAATAAGAGAATCCAAGGGATGTATTTGACATAAGAGATAAGTGATCTAATGAGTTAGATTAAGGAGACCTTTCTCTTATGTTCATTCCTAAAACGTTCCTAGCCATAGGATTGCCAATTGGGCATTGACAATCCGCTAAGGTTAGTATGTGTTATGTTGACTCAAACGTGAGTATGAACTAGTCTCAAGTCATTTGGTGTTGGACACTAAGACAAACACATAGGTACTCGAAAGAGTAATCGAGTACACTGAACTGCGATTAATGAGAGTTCAAACATACATGTCATGTACGAACTCTAAGGTTACAATATGCAAAGTAGTCCTTAGACCTGAGGCATCATAGATGTCTAATGGTTAGGTCCTTGATCTTTGATCATGACAAAGGCATTCCCTCGGATTGTCCACGGCATTGTTGGGGTCATGTGATCTAGTCATGTAGGCATATGAATGCACAACAAGGGATCTCTAACCTTCCATGGTGGAAGGAGAATACTCTAAAATATGATTCTAAAGTCTTTGGCCAAAGCAAATGAATATGACTAAGGAAGATGTTCCAAATCATATTCAAGGGAATCATATAAGAAAGTATCACATTGGATAGTAGACATGAAACAAACTATCACTTAAACAATGTGATTAAGATTATTGTATTAGAGAAGGACCGTATTGCATTGTAATTGTAACTGGATAGGTTCTCCAACCAATTCTACTTAGCTTGGGTAACCATGACATACTGCTAGGTGTCACTCATGGTTTGTGGAAGCCCTATTGATTAGCAAACACTAATCATCAAAAGGGAGAATTGAAATGTGGTTTCAATTCACAATCGATAGTTAAGAGTAACATCGCCCACTGCCTCGCTAATTGGAACCTAATGGATCACACACCAAATAAGGATATATGTGAAGCAATTAAATGAAATGGATAAGCAATTAAATGGTTTAATTGAAGAATGGTCAAGATTAATTAATTAGTTAATTAATTATACGAAATGTTCGTATTGGGCTTTTAAGTTGGTTTTAGGGCTTCGGGGCCCAAAAGTGTTTTGGTCCACAAGGCCCATTATGTTTAAGTTGTATGACAACTAAAACAAAATGGGCAATAAGCCCAATAACCATATAGGCCAACCATTTAGGGTGAGGGTATGCAAGTTTGCTTAATTGCAAGTTTGCCACTCACCTAAGAAATGAAGTATAAATTCATCTTTATAGCTTTGTTTTCAATTAGGGTTTTCTAAGCTACTTGGGGAAAGTTATCTAGCAAATTTACTTCCCTAAGTGATCCATTTTCATCCTCACAAATTACATCCTTGGTGAAGAGACATAGAGACATCAAACTTTTGGTGTTTTGGAGAACTAATCCTCAAATCCTCAAATAAGCAAAGGAGCACTAAAAGGAGGAAAATCACAAGGAAGATCCAAGGAGCAAGGAGGTGACTTGAAGGCCCTCCACTTGGGTGAATCCCTTGTGTAATCAAGGATGAGCTTCAAGGGTAAAGAATCTCTAAATTCTTAATTCTCTTTAATGTTGTTAAAGAGTCTTTTGGTTCACCATATACTAGGCTTTGAAAGTCATGGGTTTCATGAAATGTTTTTGGATGCATGCCTACTTTGAAGAGTTAATTGTTAGCATATGTATTCAAATGTTCATACATGTTCTTAGCTAGGACAAAATTTTTTCCTTCATTTTCATCCTCACAAAATACATCCTTGGTGAAGAGACTTAGAGACATCAAACTTTTGGTGTTTTGGAGAACTAATCCTCAAATCCTCAAAGAAGCAAATGAGCACTAAAAGGAGGAAAATCACAAGGAAGATCAAAGGAGCAAGGAGGTGACTTGAAGGCCCTCCACTTGGGTGAATCCCTTGTGTAATCAAGGATGAGCTTCAAGGGTAAAGAATCTCTAAATTCTTAATTCTCTTTAATGTTGTTAAAGAGTCTTTTGGTTCACCATATACTAGGCTTTGAAAGTCATGGGTTTTATGAATTGTTTTTGGATGCATGCCTATTTTAAAGAGTTAATTGTTAGCATATGTATTCAAATGTTCTTACATGTTCTTAGCTAGGACAAAATTTTTCCTTCAAGTGGTATCAGAGCCTAGGTCTAGTGTATGGTGGATCCTTTTGGGTTTTGTGATTTTCATGTTTTATGATTTAAATGTTGTAAATGTTACAAGCTTTGTTCTTGCTTTGAATATAAATTTTGCTAGAAAATTTTGCATCTCAAATGTTGTAGATGTATTTCATTTAAGCATGAATATTGGAACTAAAATTTGGTGCCTTGTATTTTGAGTTTTCATAAGTGTTCTTCAATGTTCTTGGATTTCTTGCCAAGAACAAAAAGTTTTGAAGTTTTGATTCAAAAAGTTTTATGTTTTTACATAAAGTTTTGATTTAATTTTAGTGGGTGATGGTTAATGATTAAGTAATTTTAATGGGAGACAAACTTTGTTTTAAAGAATGACATAAATTATTTCTTACAAAATTTTATTTCATCTTTACCTCACCTAACATAACCCACTTACAAAACTTTGTATAAAATTTGAATTTTCATCACTAAAAACACTTATGGCCGGCCACCCTTTAAAATAGGGTATTTTTGGGTGTTTTGTGCACTTACATAAAGTTTTGATACTTTTGTGTATTTGCATTTTGGCCCAAAAGTTTACGTTTTTACGTTAAGGTCCAAAAACTTTAAAGGACAAATTGTTTTGCTCCTTTAATGATGTTTTGACATTATTAAAAATGTTTGGGTTCTAAGTTGTAATTACATGAAGTTGTGGACTCTTGTGTTTTTACAAAGTGACCCCAAAAGTTTTTGTTTTTAGAAATTGGCCCAAAAAGTTGTGGTCATTGTTTTTGGCCCAAATTAGATGAGAACAAAATTGTTTGTCTCTTTAAATGAGAATTGGATTTTCATTTTATTTAGTTCCATTTAAATCAATTCTATGGATCCGAAAACCAATTGTTTTAAAGTTGTTTTCTTAATTAAATGTGTTTGATTAAGAGAAGGGTGATTATGAACCAAATGCCTCGATAATTGAGCTATGTGATTGGCCGCTTTACATTATGAATGTTTGGGCTTGGTAGTGTAGATTTGAATGTAATTTGATTAGTTCAAGTTTGTTGTAAATGGACATAAGTCCATCATTTGTGTTGTAAAAGGGCATAAGCCCTTATTTTTATTTCATGTATTCCTTTTGTTTAAATGTATGCAAAATGGAATAGTTGGGTCCAACGCCCAATAGGAAATAACGGTTTAATTGGATTAAACGCGTAACTAAAATCAACAACAATCTACCTTAGACCCAAGGTCCAACACAAGGCTCGTGTTGGATCAAATCAAACGGTTCATAATCATCCTAAAACCTAATATGACTATATAGTCCATATGAGGATGCAAGGCATTCGTTAGTAGTTCCATATAGTCTCGCTTGTTTCAACGAAACAGTGGGAGTATTATATACTACTAATTCATATAAACTTGGACCAATGGTTGTGATAGGCCCAAGTTCTTTTAATATGATTAAAATGTTTTGATGTAGCCCAACACTACTCCCTCAACAAATGAATATTAAGTTGATAAGCGAGAGATGCTTAGAATATCTCTTCGTAGGCCTTCCACCGTGGTGGGTTCCAATCGTTTGTGACTCATGCACCGGCTTCACCCTATCATGGGGGAGTACAAAGCATGTGCTTATATCCAGGAGGAATCCATATACATATGATGAGGTGAGTGTAGGCAACGAGGATAGCCAACATCGTATCATCGTGAGGCTATTCTTGAACCCCTTCACGAACTAAGCATGGTGGGAATAACTTAAACTAAGTGCAATGGTGCCAACATCGTATCATCGTGAGGCAACATTCTCTAGAGGCCAAACGGATGGGTAATTACAAAGGTTGTAAATGAATAATGCGTTATTCTCTCATCATTATTTTCGCTAGCCAACATCGTATCATCGTGAGGTGGGCTTGGTAATGGTGAGTCTCCCATAACCCACTAAGAGTTCAATATAACTCTCGAATTCTATTGAGGGATGTGGAATTTGCCAAAAATAGTGGGTGGTACTATTTGATTCAAAGACCCAATCAAAATAGTTTTAAACAACAATGCTAATTCGATTTCTGTTATGTTATGTAGTGAACGACATGCCTAAAATTATACCCACCATAATACTTGACAAAAAGGGCCTAAAGGGCCAACGTTTTGCTTGCTTGGTATCGCCACATTGAGAATGTCTCAAAGGTGAAAGACATATTGTATGTGCTTAAGCAATCCCCTCCTCATGTACCTCCTACGAAACTAGCTTCAAAGGAGGAGTGTCAAAATTATGTTAGACACTATGAGGATGACTTACAAGCCAAATGCTTAATCCTCACTTCACTTAGTGAGGAGCTTATGAAGCTACATAAGCACATGGACACTTCTTGTGCCATGGTTGAAAGTTTGCATAAGATGCATGACATTGAGACTAGTAATGTACGATTCTCAAATATTTGTAATCTAATGAATGCCAAAATGGCAAAGGGGACATCGGTCCATAAGCATGGACAAAAGATGGAAAGGATCTTTCAAGATCTTCAAAGTTTAGGAACTTCCATCGATGGGAAAATGGCCCAAGACTTTTTCCTTGCATCTCTCTCGGATGATTTCACTAAGTTTATCGTAAACTATAAAGTGAATAGATTCGATCATTCTTTGAAAGAGATGATTGACATGTGCTGTAAATTTGAAAAAGGTTTCAAAAAGGACAGTGGGAGTGAGAATGCAATGATAAGGAAAAGGTTACATAAGAAGAAGGCAAAGAAATCCAAAGGAACATGCTTTCATTGTGGAAAGGATGAACGTTGGAAGAAGAAATACAGGGTGCGCATTGCGAGCCTTATGACACGGACTTTTGAAGAGACTATTTTTGTCATAGAGAGTGCTTTTACAGTGAGCTCCAATTCCTGGATATTTGATTCAGTTGCTAGTCAACATATCTGTAATACGTTGCAGGGACTAACAGGGAGCAAATCACTGCGCAATGAGGAGATGGTTGTGCGAGTTGGGAACGGCACTAAAATCTCTG
Source organism: Malus fusca (assembly GCA_035220775.1). Taxonomy (NCBI): domain Eukaryota; kingdom Viridiplantae; phylum Streptophyta; class Magnoliopsida; order Rosales; family Rosaceae; genus Malus; species Malus fusca. Next base: position 13,437,058 of record CM069065.1, on the reverse strand, counting down.
CAAGAGCAATAGGCACCTATATGCTTAACCTACCCTCTGGGGAAGTCCTGGAACTTAAAAATTGTTTATATTTTCCTTCATGTATAAAGAATTTGATTTCCATCTCTAAGCTTTTACGAGATGGGCACTCAGTATTGTTTGACAAAATGAGTTGCACTTTATACTTGAACGGTCGTATTATCTCTCATGGTAATATGATAGAGGGACTTTTTCACCTAGAGACGAATAGTGGGATGCACTGTATTGAAAGCGGGAATACCTCAAAACCCAAAAGGGCTAGAGAAGAAGTTAACCAAGAAAAGATGTGGCATCTTAAACTTGGACATGTGAACCTTGATAAGACTCGCAAGATGTCGAAAGACGGATATTTCCGCCCATTAGGTAATGACCGGATGGGTACTTGTGAAAGTTGCTTGAAAGGGAAGATGACCAAATCTCCATTTACTGGAAAAGGAGAGCGTGCCACTGAAATTCTAGGGTTAATCCACACTGACGTATGTGGACCTATGTCTACTATGTCGAGAGAAGGCTTCTCATACTATATCACATTCACCGACGATCACTCTCGGTTTGGCTATGTATATCTTATGAAGTACAAGTCAGAATCCTTTGAAAGGTTCAAAGAATTCAAGAATGAAGTTGAGAAGCAAACTGGGAAACAGATAAAAATCCTAAGATCAGATCGAGGGGGTGAATATTTGAGTAATGAGTTCCTAGATTATCTCAAAGAGTGTGGAATAATATCACAGTGGACTCCACCGGGAACTCCACAACTTAATGGAGTTTCTGAAAGGAGAAATCGAACCTTGATGAACATGGTTCGTTCTATGATGAGTTCCGCTGATCTACCAATAACATTCTGGGGATACGCTCTATATACAGCAGCTTACTTGCTTAATAAAGTACCTTCCAAATCAGTTTCACAAACACCCTATGAGATATGGCATGGAAGAAAGCCAAGTCTTAATCATATTAAGATTTGGGGTTGTGAAGCATATGTCAAGAAGCTTGAGGCTACTAAGCTTGAAGCGAGATCAGTAAGATGCTATTTTGTGGGATATCCTAAAGAAACTATGGGATATGAGTTCTACCATCCTGACGACCAGAAAGTCTTTGTCGCCAGAACTGCTAAGTTTCTAGAGGACGAATTTGTTCTCAAAGGAACTATAAGCAAACAGATGGAAATTAATGAGATTAATAATGAACCACAAACAAGCACTCGACATATTGACAACCCTGTTCCTGAACCCCTAGCTCCACGTAGATCTGAACGGGTTAGTAAGCCACCTATGAGGTTTGGCTTAAATAATGACTTTGATGAATTGTACCTTCTAGGTGACAATGAAACAAAGGAGGACCCTAGAGACTACACTGAAGCAATGTCCGACATTGATTCAAAGAGATGGCAAGAGGCCATGAAATCCGAGATGGATTCCATGTATCAAAATCAGGTCTGGACTCTTGTAGACCCTCCAGAAGGTATTGTACCTGTTGGAAACAAAGGGGTCTTCAAGAGGAAGATAGGCGTTGATGGGAACGTGGAGACTTATAAGGCTAGACTAGTAGCCAAGGGATACAGGCAAATAGAAAGGATTGACTATGAAGAAACCTTCTCTCCTGTAGCCATGATTAAGTCCATTCGGATTTTGCTTGCTATAGCTGCGTACCATGATTATGAAATCTGGCAAATGGACATGAAGACGGCCTTTCTGAACGGCTACCTACAGGAAGAGCTCTATATGACTCAACCCGAAGGTTTCGTGTCCGAGTCTGAAGAGACTAAGGTATGCAAGCTTCAAAGGTCCATTTATGGACTTAAGCAAGCCTCCAGGAGCTGGAACATTCGTTTCGATACTGAAATCAAAACGTTTGGTTTTACTCAAAACGAAGACGACAATTGTGTTTATCAAAAAGTCGTTGGGGATGCAGTTGTATTCCTAGTGTTATATGTAGATGACATATTACTATTCGGGAATGACACTGCAGTACTTTCTTCTGTAAAAGTGTGGTTGTCTAAAACCTTCCACATGAAAGATTTAGGAGATGCATCTTATGTACTTGGGATAAAGCTCTATCGTGATAGATCCAGAAAATTAATTGGATTATCCCAATCGATGTACATTGATAAGGTGCTAAGTAGGTTCCAGATGGAACAATCTAAGAAAGGTTTTCTTCCTGTGAGACATGGAATTCACCTTTCTAAGTCCATGAGACCTAAGACTCCTGAAGAGATACGGCTAATGAATGAAATTCCTTATGCTTCTGCCATAGGGAGTCTCATGTATGCCATGATATGCACAAGGCCTGATATCGCGTATGATGTGAGCATTACTAGTCGATATCAATCTAACCCAGGATCAGAACACTGGGCAGCTGTCAAGACGGTCCTTAAGTACTTAAGAAGAACTAAGGACATGTTCCTCGTTTATGGAGGAGCAGCAGAGTTGCGAGTGGAAGCTTATACAGACGCAGATTTCCAATCTGACGTCGATGAAAGAAGTTCCAACTCCGGATATGTATTCACTCTGAATGGTGGGGCTGTCAGTTGGAAAAGCATGAAACAAAGTGTAATTGCTGATTCCACGACAGAGGCTGAATATGTCGCTGCAGCTGAAGCCGGCAAAGAAGCGTTCTGGATGAAAAAGTTCATTACTGAACTTGGAGTGGTTCCAACCATCACATCACCAGTAACTTTGTACTGTGATAATAGTGGGGCGATAGCTCAAGCCAAGGAACCCAGGGCTCATCAAAAGAACAAGCATTTTGATAGGCGCTTTAATATCATTAGAAGATATGCTGCCGAGGGGAAAGTCAACATCCTCAAAGTTGCTTCAGCCGATAACGTAGCAGATCCACTAACAAAGCCAATGACTCAAATCCAGCTTGATCGTCATATGGATAAAATGGGTATTAGATACATGGGAGGATGGCTTTGAGTGCAAGTGGGAGATTGTTGGAAGTATGCCCACAAAGCCACTCATTTGATGTAATAGCTTTTTGGAATACTTAATATGTTAAACTTTTATATGTTTAATGGAGGGCAAGACTTATTGTTAATCACTATTTATTGTATCATGTGTTTAAGCAATAAGAGAATTCAAGGGATGTATTTGACATAAGAGATAAGTGATCTAATGAGTTAGATTAAGGAGACCTTTCTCTTATGTTCATTCCTAAAACGTTCTTAGCCATAGGATTGCCAATTGGGCATTGACAATCCGCTAAGGTTAGTATGTGTTATGTTGACTCAAACGTGAGTATGAACTAGTCTCAAGTCATTTGGTGTTGGACACTAAGACAAACACATAGGTGCTCGAAAGAGTGATCGAGTACACTGAACTGCGATTAAAGAGAGTTCAAACATACATGTCATGTACGAACTCTAAGGTTACAATATGCAAATTAGTCCTTAGACCTGAGGCATCATAGATGTCTAATGGTTAGGTCCTTGATCTTTGATCATGACAAAGGCATTCCCTCGGATTGTCCACGGCATTGTTGGGGTCATGTGATCTAGTCATGTATGAAGGAAAAATTTTGTCCTAGCTAAGAACATGTATGAACATTTGAATACATATGCTAACAATTAACTCTTTAAAGTAGGCATGCATCCAAAAACAATTCATGAAACCCATGACTTTCAAAGCCTAGTATATGGTGAACCAAAAGACTCTTTAACAACATTAAAGATAATTAAGAATTTAGAGATTCTTTACCCTTGAAGCTCATCCTTGATTACACAAGGGATTCACCCAAGTGGAGGGCCTTCAAGTCACCTCCTTGCTCCTTGGATCTTCCTTGTGATTTTCCTCATTTTAGTGCTCCTTTGCTTCTTTGAGGATTTGAGGATTAGTTATCCAAAACACCAAAAGTTTGATGTCTCTATGTCTCTTCACCAAGGATGTAATTTGTGAGAATGTAAATGGATCACTTAGGGAAGTAAATTTGCTAGATAACTATCCCCAAGTAGCTTAGAAAACCCTAATTGAAAACAAAGCTATAAAGATGAATTTATACTTCATTTCTTAGGTGAGTGGCAAACTTGCAATTAAGCAAACTTGCATACCCTCACCCTAAATGGTTGGCCTATATGGTTATTGGGCTTATTGCCCATTTTGTTTTAGTTGTCATACAACTTAAACATAATGGGCCTTGTGGACCAAAACACTTTTGGGCCCCGAAGCCCTAAAACCAACTTAAAAGCCCAATACGAACATTTCGTATAATTAATTAACTAATTAATTAATCTTGACCATTCTTCAATTAAACCATTTAATTGCTTATCCATTTCATTTAATTGCTTCACATATATCCTTATTTGGTGTGCGATCCATTAGGTTCCAATTAGCGAGGCAGTGGGCGATGTTACTCTTAACTATCGATTGTGAATTGAAACCACATTTCAATTCTCCCTTTTGATGATTAGTGTTTGCTAATCAATAGGGCTTCCACAAACCATGAGTGACACCTAGCAGTATGTCATGGTTACCCAAGCTAAGTAGAATTGGTTGGAGAACCTATCCAGTTACAATTACAATGCAATACGGTCCTTCTCTAATACAATACTCTTAACCACATTGTTTAAGTGATAGTTTGTTTCATGTCTACTATCCAATGTGATACTTTCTTATATGATTCCCTTGAATATGATTTGGAACATCTTCCTTAGTCATATTCATTTGCTTTGGCCAAAGACTTTAGAATCATATTTTAGAGTATACTCCTTCCACCATGGAAGGTTAGAGATCCCTTGTTGTGCATTCATATGCCTACATGACTAGATCACATGACCCCAACAATGCCGTGGACAATCCGAGGGAATGCCTTTGTCATGATCAAAGATCAAGGACCTAACCATTAGACATCTATGATGCCTCAGGTCTAAGGACTACTTTGCATATTGTAACCTTAGAGTTCGTACATGACATGTATGTTTGAACTCTCATTAATCGCAGTTCAGTGTACTCGATTACTCTTTCGAGCACCTATGTGTTTGTCTTAGTGTCCAACACCAAATGACTTGAGACTAGTTCATACTCACGTTTGAGTCAACATAACACATACTAACCTTAGCGGATTGTCAATGCCCAATTGGCAATCCTATGGCTAAGAACGTTTTAGGAATGAACATAAGAGAAAGGTCTCCTTAATCTAACTCATTAGATCACTTATCTCTTATGTCAAATACATCCCTTGGATTCTCTTATTGATTAAACACATGATTCAATAAATAGTGATTAACAATAAGTATTGCCCTTCCGTTAAACATATAAAAGTTTAACATATTAAGTATTCCAAAAAGCTATTACATCAAATGAGTGGCTTTGTGGGCATACTTCCAACAATCTCCCACTTGCACTCAAAGCCATCCTCCCATGTATCTAATACTCATCTTATCCATATGACGATCAAGCTGGATTTGAGTCATTGGCTTTGTTAGTGGATCTGCTACGTTATCGGCTGAAGCAACTTTGAGGATGTTGACTTTCCCCTCGGCAGCATATCTTCTAATGATATTAAAGCGCCTATCAAAATGCTTGTTCTTTTGATGAGCCCTGGGTTCCTTGGCTTGAGCTATCGCCCCACTATTATCACAGTACAAAGTTACTGGTGATGTGATGGTTGGAACCACTCCAAGTTCAGTAATGAACTTTTTCATCCAGAACGCTTCTTTGCCGGCTTCAGCTGTAGCGACATATTCAGCCTCTGTCGTGGAATCAGCAATTACACTTTGTTTCTTGCTTTTCCAACTGACAGCCCCACCATTCAGAGTGAATACATATCCGGAGTTGGAACTTCTATCATCGACGTCAGATTGGAAATCTGCGTCTGTATAAGCTTCCACTCGCAACTCTGATGCTCCTCCATAAATGAGGAACATGTCCTTAGTTCTTCTTAAGTACTTAAGGACCATCTTGACAGCTGCCCAGTGTTCTGATCCTGGGTTAGATTGATATCGACTAGTAATGCTCACAGCATACGCGATATCAGGCCTTGTGCATATCATGGCATACATGAGAATCCCTATGGCGGAAGCATAAGGAATTTCATTCATTTAGCCGTATCTCTTCAGGAGTCTTAGGTCCCATGGACTTAGAAAGGTGAATTCCATGTCTCACAGGAAGAAAACCTTTCTTAGATTGTTCCATTTGGAACCTACTTAGCACCTTATCAATGTACATCGATTGGGATAATCCAATTAATTTTCTGGATCTATCACGATAGAGTTTTATCCCAAGTACATAAGATGCATCTCCTAAATCTTTCATGTGGAAGGTTTTAGACAACCACACTTTTACAGAAGAAAGTACTGCAGTGTCATTCCCGAATAGTAATATGTCATCTACGTATAACACTAGGAATACTACTGCATCCCCAACGACTTTTTGATAAACACAATTGTCGTCTTCGTTTTGAGTAAAACCAAACGTTTTGATTTCAGTATCGAAACGAATGTTCCAGCTCCTGGAGGCTTGCTTAAGTCCATAAATGGACCTTTGAAGCTTGCATGCCTTAGTCTCTTCAGACTCGGACACGAAACCTTTGGGTTGAGTCATATAGAGCTCTTCCTGTAGGTAGCCATTCAGAAAGGCCGTCTTCACGTCCATTTGCCATCTCTTTGAATCAATGTCGGACATTGCTTCAGTGTAGTCCCTAGGGTCCTCCTTTGTTTCATTGTCACCTAGAAGGTACAATTCATCAAAGTCATTATTTAAGCCAAACCTCATAGGTGGCTTACTAACCCGTTCAGATCTACGTGGAGCTAGGGGTTCAGGAACAGGGTTGTCAATATGTCGAGTGCTTGTTTGTGGTTCATTATTAATCTCATTAATTTCCATCTCTTTGCTTCTAGTTCCTTTGAGAACAAATTGTTCCTCTAGAAACATAGCAGTTCTGGCGACAAAGACTTTCTGGTCGTCAGGATGGTAGAACTCATATCCCATAGTTTCTTTAGGATATCCCACAAAATAGCATCTTACTGATCTCGCTTCAAGCTTAGTTGCCTCAAGCTTCTTGACATATGCTTCACAACCCCAAATCTTAATATGATTAAGACTTAGCTTTCTTCCATGCCATATCTCATAGGGTGTTTGTGAAACTGATTTGGAAGGTACTCTATTAAGCAAGTAAGCTGCTGTATATAGAGCATATCCCCAGAATGTTACTGGTAGATCAGCGGAACTCATCATAGAACGAACCATGTTCATCAAGGTTCGATTTCTCCTTTCAGAAACTCCATTTAGTTGTGGAGTTCCCGGTGGAGTCCACTGTGATATTATTCCACAGTCTTTGAGATAATCTAGGAACTCATTACTCAGATATTCACCCCCTCGATCCGATCTTAGGATTTTTATTTGTTTCCCAGTTTGCTTCTCAACTTCATTCTTGAATTCTTTGAACCTTTCAAAGGATTCTGACTTGTACTTCATAAGATATACATAGCCAAACCGAGAGTGATCGTCGGTGAATGTGATATAGTATGAGAACCCTTCTCTCGACGTAGTAGACATAGGTCCACATACGTCAGTGTGGATTAACCCTAGAATTTCAGTGGCACGCTCTCCTTTTCCAGTAAATGGAGATTTGGTCATCTTCCCTTTCAAGCAACATTCACAAGTACCCATCCGGTCATTACCTAATGGGTGGAAATATCCGTCTTTCGACATCTTGCGAATCTTATCAAGGTTCACATGTCCAAGTTTAAGATGCCACATCTTTTCTTGGTTAACTTCTTCTCTAGCCCTTTTGGGTTTTGAGGTATTCCCGCTTTCAATACAGTGCATCCCACTATTCGTTTCTAGGTGAAAAAGTCCATCTATCATATTACCATGAGAGATAATACGACCGTTCAAGTATAAAGTGCAACTCATTTTGTCAAACAACACTGAGTGCCCATCTCGTAAAAGCTTAGAGATGGAAATCAAATTCTTTATACATGAAGGAAAATATAAACAATTTTTAAGTTCCAGGACTTCCCCAGAGGGTAGGTTAAGCATATAGGTGCCTATTGCTTTTGCAGAGATTTTAGTGCCGTTCCCAACTCGCACAACCATCTCCTCATTGCGCAGTGATCTGCTCCCTGTTAGTCCCTGCAACGTATTACAGATATGTTGACTAGCGCCTGAATCAAATATCCAGGAATTGGAGCTCACTGTAAAAGCACTCTCTATGACAGAAATAGTCTCTTCAAAAGTCCGTGTCATAAGGCTCGCAATGCGCACCCTGTATTTCTTCTTCCAACGTTCATCCTTTCCACAATGAAAGCATGTTCCTTTGGATTTCTTTGCCTTCTTCTTACGCAACCTTTTCCTTATCATTGCATTCTCACTCCCACTGTCCTTTTTGAAACCTTTTTCAAATTTACAGCACATGTCAATCATCTCTTTCATAGAATGATCGAATCTATTCACTTTATAGTTTACGATAAACTTAGTGAAATCATCCGAGAGAGATGCAAGAAAAAAGTCTTGGGCCATTTTCCCATCGATGGAAGTTCCTAAACTTTGAAGATCTTGAAAGATCCTTTCCATCTTTTGTCCATGTTTATGGACCGATGTCCCCTTTGCCATTTTGGCATTCATTAGACTACAAATATTTGAGAATCGTACATTACTAGTCTCAATGTCATGCATCTTATGCAAACTTTCAACCATGGCACAAGAAGTGTCCATGTGCTTATGTAGCTTCATAAGCTCCTCACTAAGTGAAGTGAGGATTAAGCATTTGGCTTGTTAGTCATCCTCATAGTGTCTAACATAATTTTGGCACTCCTCATTTGAAGCTAGTTTCGTAGGAGGTACATGAGGAGGGGATTGCTTAAGTACATACAATATGTCTTTCACCTTTGAGACATTCTCAATGTGGCGATACCAAGCAAGGAAACGTTGGCCCTTTAGGCCCTTTTTGTCAAGTATAATGGTGGGTATAATTTTAGGCATGTCGTTCACTACATAACATAACAGAAATCGAATTAGCATTGTTGTTTAAAACTATTTTGATTGGGTCTTTTAATCAAATAGTATCACCCACCATTTTTGGCAAATTCCACATCCCTCAATAGAATTCGAGAGTTATATTGAACTCTTAGTGGGTTATGGGAGACTCACCATTACCAAGCCCACCTCACGATGATACGATGTTGGCTAGCAAAAATAATGATGAGAGAATAACGCATTATTCATTTACAACCTTTTGTAATTACCCATCTCGTTTGGCCTCTAGAGAATGTTGCCTCACGATGATACGATGTTGGCACCATTGCACTTAGTTTAAGTTATTCCCACCATGCTTAGTTCGTGAAGGGGTTCAAGAATAGCCTCACGATGATACGATGTTGGCTATCCTCGTTGCCTACACTCACCTCATCATATGTATATGGATTCCTCCTGGATATAAGCACATGCTTTGTACTCCCCCATGATAGGGTGAAGCCGGTGCATGAGTCACAAACGATTGGAACCCACCACGATGGAAGGCCTACGAAGAGATATTCTAAACATCTCTCGCTTATCAACTTAAATATTTGTTTGAGGGAATAGCGTTGGGCTACATCAAAACATTTTAATCACATTAAAAGAACTTGGGCCTATCACAACCATTGGTCCAAGTTTATATGAATTAGTAGTATATAATACTCCCACTGTTTCGTTGAAACAAGCGAGACTATATGGAACTACTAACGAATGCCTTGCATCCTCATATGGACTATATAGTCATATTAGGTTTTAGGATGATTATGAACCGTTTGATTTGATCCAACACGAGCCTTGTGTTGGACCTTGGGTCTAAGGTATGTAGTTGTTGATTTTAGTTACGCGTTTAATCCAATTAAACCGTTATTTCCTATTGGGCGTTGGACCCAACTATTCCATTTTGCATACATTTAAACAAAAGGAATACATGAAATAATAATAAGGGCTTATGCCCTTTTACAACACAAATGATGGACTTATGTCCATTTACAACAAATTGAATTAATCAAATTACATTCAAATCTACACTACCAATCCCAAACATTCATAATGTAAAGCGGCCAATCACATAGCTCAATTATCGAGGCATTTGGTTCATAATCACCCTTCTCTTAATCAAACACATTTAATTAAGAAAACAACTTTAAACAATTGGTTTTCGGATCCATAGAATTGATTTAAATGGAACTAAATAAAATGAAAATCCAATTCTCATTTAAAGAGACAAACCATTTTGTTCTCATCTAATTTGGGCCATTTTCTAAAAACAAAAACTTTTGGGGTCATTTTGTAAAAACACAAGAGTCCACAACTTCATGTAATTACAACTTAGAACCCAAACATTTTTAATAATGTCAAAAACATCATTAAAGGAGCAAAACAATTTGTCCTTTAAAGTTTTTGGACCTTAACGTAAAAACGTAAACTTTTGGGCCAAAATTCAAATACACAAAAGTATCAAAACTTTATGTAAGTGCACAAAACACCCAAAAATACCCTATTTAATAGGGTGGCCTGCCATAAGTGGTTTTTATTGGTAAAATTCAAATTTTATACAAAGTTTTGTAAGTGGGTTATGTTAGGTGAGGTAAAGATGAAATAAAATTTTGTATGAAATGATTTATGTCATTCTTTAAAACAAAGTTTGTCTCCCATTAAAATTACTTAATCATTAACCATCACCCACTAAAATTAAATCAAAACTTTATGTAAAAACATAAAACTTTTTGAATCAAAACTTCAAAACTTTTTGTTCTTGGCAAGAACTCCAAGAACATTGAAGAACACTTATGAAAACTCAAAATACATGGCACCAAATTTTAGTTCCAATATTCATGCTTAAATGAAATACATCTACAACATTTGAGATGCAAAATTTTCTAGCAAAATTTATATTCAAAGCAAGAACAAAGCTTGTAACATTTACAACATTTAAATCATAAAACATGAAAATCACAAAACCCAAAAGGATCCACCATACACTACACCTAGGCTCTGATACCACTTGAAGGAAAAAATTTTGTCCTAGCTAAGAACATGTATGAACATTTGAATACATATGCTAACAATTAACTCTTTAAAGTAGGCATTCATCCAAAAACAATTCATGAAACCCATGACTTTCAAAGCCTAGTATATGGTGAACCAAAAGACTCTTTAACAACATTAAAGATAATTAAGAATTTAGAGATTCTTTACCCTTGAAGCTCATCCTTGATTACACAAGGGATTCACCCAAGTGGAGGGCCTTCAAGTCACCTCCTTGCTCCTTTGATCTTCCTTGTGATTTTCCTCATTTTAGTGCTCCTTTGCTTCTTTGAGGATTTGAGGATTAGTTCTCCAAAACACCAAAAGTTTGATGTCTCTATGTCTCTTCACCAAGGATGTAATTTGTGAGAATGTAAATGGATCACTTAGGGAAGTAAATTTGCTAGATAACTATCCCCAAGTAGCTTAGAAAACCCTAATTGAAAACAAAGCTATAAAGATGAATTTATACTTCATTTCTTAGGTGAGTGGCAAACTTGCAATTAAGCAAACTTGCATACCCTCACCCTAAATGGTTGGCCTATATGGTTATTGGGCTTATTGCCCATTTTGTTTTAGTTGTCATACAACTTAAACATAATGGGCCTTGTGGACCAAAACACTTTTGGGCCCCGAAGCCCTAAAACCAACTTAAAAGCCCAATACGAACATTTCGTATAATTAATTAACTAATTAATTAATCTTGACCATTCTTCAATTAAACCATTTAATTGCTTATCCATTTCATTTAATTGCTTCACATATATCCTTATTTGGTGTGCGATCCATTAGGTTCCAATTAGCGAGGCAGTGGGCGATGTTACTCTTAACTATCGATTGTGAATTGAAACCACATTTCAATTCTCCCTTTTGATGATTAGTGTTTGCTAATCAATAGGGCTTCCACAAACCATGAGTGACACCTAGCAGTATGTCATGGTTACCCAAGCTAAGTAGAATTGGTTGGAGAACCTATCCAGTTACAATTACAATGCAATACGGTCCTTCTCTAATACAATACTCTTAACCACATTGTTTAAGTGATAGTTTGTTTCATGTCTACTATCCAATGTGATACTTTCTTATATGATTCCCTTGAATATGATTTGGAACATCTTCCTTAGTCATATTCATTTGCTTTGGCCAAAGACTTTAGAATCATATTTTAGAGTATACTCCTTCCACCATGGAAGGTTAGAGATCCCTTGTTGTGCATTCATATGCCTACATGACTAGATCACATGACCCCAACAATGCCGTGGACAATCCGAGGGAATGCCTTTGTCATGATCAAAGATCAAGGACCTAACCATTAGACATCTATGATGCCTCAGGTCTAAGGACTACTTTGCATATTGTAACCTTAGAGTTCGTACATGACATGTATGTTTGAACTCTCATTAATCGCAGTTCAGTGTACTCGATTACTCTTTCGAGCACCTATGTGTTTGTCTTAGTGTCCAACACCAAATGACTTGAGACTAGTTCATACTCACGTTTGAGTCAACATAACACATACTAACCTTAGCGGATTGTCAATGCCCAATTGGCAATCCTATGGCTAGGAACGTTTTAGGAATGAACATAAGAGAAAGGTCTCCTTAATCTAACTCATTAGATCACTTATCTCTTATGTCAAATACATCCCTTGGATTCTCTTATTGATTAAACACATGATTCAATAAATAGTGATTAACAATAAGTATTGCCCTTCCGTTAAACATATAAAAGTTTAACATATTAAGTATTCCAAAAAGCTATTACATCAAATGAGTGGCTTTGTGGGCATACTTCCAACAATGTAGGCATATGAATGCACAACAAGGGATCTCTAACCTTCCATGGTGGAAGGAGAATACTCTAAAATATGATTCTAAAGTCTTTGGCCAAAGCAAATGAATATGACTAAGGAAGATGTTCCAAATCATATTCAAGGGAATCATATAAGAAAGTATCACATTGGATAGTAGACATGAAACAAACTATCACTTAAACAATGTGATTAAGAGTATTGTATTAGAGAATGACCGTATTGCATTGTAATTGTAACTGGATAGGTTCTCCAACCAATTCTACTTAGCTTGGGTAACCATGACATACTGCTAGGTGTCACTCATGGTTTGTGGAAGCCCTATTGATTAGCAAACACTAATCATCAAAAAGGGAGAATTGAAATGTGGTTTCAATTCACAATCGATAGTTAAGAGTAACATCGCCCACTGCCTCGCTAATTGGAACCTAATGGATCGCACACCAAATAAGGATATATGTGAAGAAATTAAATGAAATGGATAAGCAATTAAATGATTTAATTGAAGAATGGTCAAGATTAATTAATTAGTTAATTAATTATACGAAATGTTCGTATTGGGCTTTTAAGTTGGTTTTGGGGCTTCGGGGCCCAAAAGTGTTTTGGTCCACAAGGCCCATTATGTTTAAGTTGTATGACAACTAAAACAAAATGGGCAATAAGCCCAATAACAATACATAGGCCGGCCATAAGGGTGAGGGTAGGCAAATTTGGATTAATTACAAGTTTGCCACTCACTTGAAATGAAGTATAAATTCATCTTTATAGCTTTGTTTTCAATTAGGGTTTTCTTGGCTACTTAGGGATAGTTATCTAGCAAATTTACTTCCCTAAGTGATCCATTTTCATCCTCACAAAATACATCCTTGGTGAAGAGACTTAGAGACATCAAACTTTTGGTGTTTTGGAGAACTAATCCTCAAATCCTCAAAGAAGCAAAGGAGCACTAAAAGGAGGAAAATCACAAGGAAGATCAAAGGAGCAAGGAGGTGACTTGAAGGCCCTCCACTTGGGTGAATCCCTTGTGTAATCAAGGATGAGCTTCAAGGGTAAAGAATCTCTAAATTCTTAATTCTCTTTAATGTTGTTAAAGAGTCTTTTGGTTCACCATATACTAGGCTTTGAAAGTCATGGGTTTTATGAATTGTTTTTGGATGCATGCCTACTTTAAAGAGTTAATTGTTAGCATATGTATTCAAATGTTCTTACATGTTCTTAGCTAGGACAAAATTTTTCCTTCAGAGAAAGCACTTCACATTCGGAACGTGAATCAAATATAGATCTCTGCAAAAGCAGATAGTACTTACTTCCTCATATGAACTACCAAAGAAAATGGAAAACAAAGATTGTCTTTACATTTCAATTTGAATAAAGGAACTTAATTCCGTCATTATAAGAGATGGATGAATGTTTTGTTTGACAAAACATTATTCTTTATTCATGAATGATTGGATTATTATAATCTAATTGATTGTCTCTATAGTAGAGATGATATGGTAGTGTTAACTGTTTAGAATATAACGATGCTTAAAACCCAAAAGGTTGCAAGATAGTGACTAATCCCACTAAGTTGTGACACCTCTACAACATAAATTACAAGTTGGTCATACATGGATGCTTTGGATCGTTTGATCCGGATCCAATGCCTTCTTGTTAAAGTTGTATAGGGGCGAAATGTTCGAATCTTTATTCTTTTTGAAAAGAAGAAAGAATCACAAAGTTGTTGAGGTTAATTCACTTAGATGTTAATGACACTTGTTCACAACATAATACTACTCATGTTATATGACATTCACCGAAGATCACTCTCGGTTGGACTATTGTTTATTTTGAATAAACACAAGTCCGAATACTTTACAAAAGGTTTCAAAAAATTCAAGAATGTAAGTTGATGAGTAAGACGTCTAAAGTATTTACCTCTTTAGATATGATCCAAGGAAAACTGACACTTAAGACGAGTTTCCTTGAAAGATATCAAGGAAAAAAGCATCATAAGATAATGGATTTCTCCATTGGGAGAAGACCGAACTCGAATAAGATGTAGTTCGTTGAATGTTATCAATTACCCATATATAGGATATATACTTCTAAGACATTATGATTGTCAATTAGAAGATCTTCCAAATCATGACTCCATAGGATGTAGTTGGAAAGAAAGACAAGTCTTAATCGTGTTAAGATTTGGGGTTGTGTGCTAATAAGCAATTTTTGTTTGAGAACAATCTTGTGGGATATCCTTAAATTAACTTTTGGAAAGAAATAAGAATGAAAATCCTTATGACTACATTGAGTGTATATACGACATATACTCAAGGAAATGGTATAGTACCATTTGACCCAAAATAGTGAAACCTTTATAGCTAATTGGTAGCTTAAGATGACTACAATCAAAGAGATTGGTTGACTTGGAAGAAACCATCTTTGATGTAGTCTTAGTTTCTGTTAATTCGAAGATTGCTAACTACAACTAAAATGTGATTCAATGTTTGAACATAATATGGGTTTCCGAAACCATTATCAAGATAGTCTTGATAATATATGTCTAAGACTAGGAATCACAAGACTTGTAAGTTGTAGAGATCCATCCATCATGAATCTTAGCAAGCTAGTGGGAGCTATAAACGTCTTATGAGAGAAAGATCAAATCGTTTGATTCCTCATAAGATGTAAATCAATATTTTGTTTACTAGGTTTACAAAAGATTAGTGGGAGTTAATCATATTCCTAAATTTGAATTTATATATGATATATTAATTTTGGAAATGAAAGGAATTCTCCTTCGATAAAGTTATGACTTTAAACGTTCTATAATGATAAAATGTATATGGGAGACTTAGTCTATATACTTGGGATGGAAATCTATAATGATAGATTTCAGGATATAATTGGATTATATCAATGCCCAATTATAGACAAAAGATGCTAGGAAGTTTCTCATATGATAAACTTCAATTAGAAGAACAATTCTAGTGAGACTAGGAAGTTGCTTTTCTCAAAGGGAACGTACCCTTTTGACTCCCAAAGAAGCATAATGCGTAAATAGAATCCTTTATGCATACGCAGAAAGGTGATTTATGTATGTCATATCGTATGAAAAATATTGATATGAGTTATGCCAAGATCGGTACAAGACGATATCAGTGCAAGCCCAGGATCAGAACCATGGCAACTGTCAAGTGAGTACTTAAGTATTTAAGAAATACTAAAGGATAGATTCCTCAAGAATGAGGAAGAATTAGAGTAACACAATGGAAGCGTAAATGTATTAGATTATGAATCTAATATTGTATCCATCATTGGATGTCTCTTCATTATGAATGAAGAGATAATTGGATATCTCTTTATTATAACTAAAGAGATATTTGGGTGGAAACGTTAAAAGTAATGACTTTAGAGTGTTTCATCATGCAAAATATATCGCCATATAGAAGCTTGCAACAATGTTGTTTGGATGGGAAAGTTCATTTATGAATTCTCTATTCGGTTCCAACCAGAAAGTGTCTCTAGTGTACTGACACTATGACACTAATGGGGCGATAGCTCAAGCCAGGGAATCAAGGTCTCATCAAGATCCGAACTTAAATGAGAGACTGAACCACATGATTAAGAATCATGTATAATGGTGACGTCGTTATTCTCAAGGTTTCTTCTATGGATAACATATAGATATCCATTGTCTAGGCCTACTACTTAGCCATTTTTGAAATGAATTAAGAAGAGGTATCATCACTGATGACCAAGTTGATTGGCTCTAGTGCAAGTGGGAGATTGCTAGAAATGTGCCCTAAAGCCAATCATATGTTGATACTTTACGGACATTTCACATGTTAAACTAATCTAGTTTATATAAAGGGCAAAGATTATTGTTTAAAGCCGTCTCATATAAATGTTATTTACTTAAACCATAAGTCCAAGGAATATGTAATTGGGAGAATGTGATCTAAAGAAGTTAGATTCATGAGACCATTTTTTTCCGTATACATATCCTAAACGTTCCTGATCAGAGGATTGCCAATTGGGCATTGACAGTCCGTTAAGATCATTATGTGCTATGTCTTCTCTTAAAGAGAGTGACTGGTCTCGAGTCATTGGTGTTACCGACACCAAGACAAGCGTGTAGGTGCTCAATAGAGAATGAGTCTACTGAACACGATCAACAAGGAGTTCTCATACTCATGTCACATGAGAACTCATGGTTGGGATAATGCAAAGTAGTCATTTGACCTGAGGCATCATAGTTGTCTTGTGGTTAAGTCCTTGATCTTTGACTATGTCAAAGTCACTCCGTCAAAGGGTGTCCACAACATAGTTGGGGTTAAGCCATTTAGCCATAGAGGCAAGTGAATGCACAACAAGGGATCTCTAGCCTTCAAACTGTTTGAAGGAGAATACTCTATGATATGATTAAAAATCTCTGGCCAGAGTATGAATAAGATTTAGGAAGTTGTTCCAAATCACATTCAAGGTAATCATATAAGTAAAAGAATCACATTGGATATTAGACATGAATAAACTATCAAACCAAACAATGTGGTCAAGAGTATTGTATTAGAGAAAGACCGTATTGCATTGTAATCCTAAACTGAATAGGTTATCCACCTCTTCTGATTAGCTTGGGTAGCCATAATATACTGCTAGGTGTCACTCATGGTTTGTAGAAGCCCTAAAGGTGTTTAATCACGAAAGGGAGAATTGAAAGTAAGTTTCAATTCACAATCGATTTGAAGAGTTCTAATCGCCCACATCCTCGCTAAAAGGAACCTAATGGATCGTACACCAAGTAAGGTAAATATTGAAGAAACAACGAAGATGAGTAAGGATAATTAAATGGTTTAATTATTTATGACTAGGATTAATTAATATGTTAATTAATCAAACGAATAAGTTCGTATTAGACCTCGGGTTAGTTTTTGGCTGTAAGGCCCAATGGGATTTGAATGTCAAGCTCATTATCTCAAGTTGTATGACAACTTGAAAACACAAAGGGCCTCAAAGCCCAATAAATCCATCAAGGCCGGCCATAGGGTGAAGGTTAGGCAAACTTGTGTTAATTGCAAGTTTGCCACTCCATTGTGAGGTGTTATAAAGGCAAGTTTATAGCCATTCATCCATATGGTTTTCTAAGGGAAGAGAAGAGAACACAAAGCTCTCTCTTCTCTAATGAAGGCCGGCCACCCTAGAGGAACATAACTAGCAATCTTTCTTCCTCTAGGTCACTCATCTCTTCATTAATGCTCTTCTTGGTGTGGAGACTTACACGTTCTCTATTTTGGGAATGTGGAGAATTCATTCATCTATCCTCCTCCAAGAAATCTATGGAGCTAATAAGTAAGGAATGAAGGTCATCTCTCTTAGGTGATTAGCCTTTGCTTATACAAAGAGGAACCAACAAAGGTATAAGATTTCTCAACTCACTTTGTTTTTGAGTTGAGTCTTGGTTCACCATAACTACTAGGCTTTGAATTTCATGGGTAAAGTTTTGTTTTTGAGTGCATATAAGCATGATTCCGCCTTTTAATTGTTAATTGCATGCATAGATGTTGCTAAAATGAACTAGTTTTCACAAATATTTTCTTCAGACACCAAAACTTACTTTTGGCATTCTATTATTATAGAGTTGGGTACCTGGAAAAGATGGCAAGGAAGGCAGCTGCGACATAAGTGGAGGAGAGAGGAGATGCAGATGATCGCAAGCTTGGAGGATAGATAAAAGATGTAGCGTAGAAGGATCTGTTTGGAATAGTGTGGTTGCAGTGCGGATTGCGTAACTGTCTCCACATATAAATGGTGGTGTTGGGGGTGAGATTTTTGAACTGCCAAAGTAGAACGTGGGTGAATGAGCATGACGATCATGGGGAATCACAATCTCGTTAGGTCGCATGGCGTTCTGGCCGTAATCATTTTTTTTTTTTGAATTCTTCCTTCTTTGAATGTGGTGTTTTTAGTTATTTGTGATGTTTTTTTTTATTGATTTTTTATTATTAATAGAGAAATTCATCCTGAATTATAGGTCTGGCAAGTGTAACATGCAATTAGTTTTAACAAATTGTATTCATCATTTTTGTTTTCTTCTTTATCTTCTATTTTATCATATTATCATTTTTTTTATTTGGACAATCCTATCCCTTATCAAATTTATGTATAATTTATTGCATGAGTTAAGTTTTTTTGTTTCAAGGGCTTTTGTGTCCAATTATTTATTTATTTATTTTTTGTGATGCCTTGAGACGCCAAAACTCACTTTTGGCATTCTATTATTAGAGAGTTGGGTACCTGGAGAAGATGGCAATGAAGGAGCTGACGACATAGGTGGAGGAGAAAGAAGATGCAGAGGATTGCAAGCTTAGAAGTGGGGCAGAAGATGCAGCGTAGAAGGATTTGTCTAGAATAGTGTGGTTGCAATGAGGACTGCACAACTGTCTCTACATATAAATGGTGGTGTTAGCGGTGAGATTTCCGAACTGCCAAAGTAGAACGTGGGTGAATGAGAATGATGATCATGGGGAAGCACAATCTCGTTAGATTGCAGGGCGTTCTGGCCGTAATCATTTTTTTTCTTTGAATTCTTCCTTCTCTGACCGTGGTGTTTTTAATTATTTGTAATGTTTTTTTTATTATTATTAGAGAAATTCATCCTGAATTATAGGTCTGGCAAATGTAACGTGCAAACAATTTTAACTTATTGTATTTATCATTTTTGTATAATTTATTGCATGAGTTAAATTTTTTTGTTTCAAGGGCTTTTGTGTCCATTTATTTTTTTTATTTTTTTTTATTTTTTTTTGTGAAGCCTTGAGACACCAACACCAAAACTCATTTTTGGCATTCTATTAGTAGAGAGTTGGGTACCTGGAGAAGATGGCAATGAAGGCGGCGGCGCAGGTGGAGGAGAGAGAAGATGTAGAGGATTGCAAGCTTGGAGGAGGGACAGAAGATGCGACGTAGAAGGATTTGTCTAGAATAGTGTGGTTGCAATGCAGACTGCTCAACTGTCTCCACATGTAAATGGTGGTGTTGGGGGTGAGATTTCTGAACTGCCAAAGTAGAACGTGGGTGAATGAGAAGGACGATCATGGGGAAGCAGGGTCTCATTAGGTTGCAGGGCGTTCTGGCTGTAATATATTTTTTTTCCAATTCTTCCTTCTCTGAATGTGGTGTTTTTAATTTTTTGTAATGTTTTTTTATTGATTTTTTGTTATTAATAGAGACATTCATCCTAAATTATAGGTATGGCAAGTTTTTTTTATTGATTTTTTATTATTAATAGAGAAATTCATCTTGAATTATAGGTCTGGCAAGTGTAATGTACAAACAGTTTTAATTGATTGTATTTATCATTTTTGTTTTCTTCTTTATGTTCTATTTTATCATATTGTCATTTTTTTTAAATTTGGACAATCATATCCTTTATCAAATTTCTGTACAATTTATTGCATGAGTTAAATTTTTTTTGTTTCAAGGGCTATTGTGTCCAGTTTTTTTGGTGAAGCCTTTAGACACCAAAACTCACTTCTGACATCCTATTAGTGGAGATATTATCATTTTTTTTATTTTGACAATCGTATCCCTTATCAAATTTCTATATAATTTATTGCATGAGTTAAGTTTTTTTGTTTCAAGGGCTTTTGTATCCATTTTTTTATTTTGGTGAATCCTGGAGACACCAAAACTCACTTTTGACATTCTATTAGTAGAGAGTTGGGTACTTGGAGAAGATGGCAAAGAAGGCGGTGGCGGCGTAGTGTGGTTGCAGTGCAGACAACGCAATTGTCTCCACATATAAATGGTGGTGTTGGGGGGGTGAGATTTCTAAACTTTAAAAGTAGAACGTGGGTGAATGAGAAGGACGATCATGGGGAAGCACGATCTCGTTAGGTTGCAGGGTGTTCTAGCCGTAATCATTTTTTTTTTCAATTCTTCCTTCTCTAAACGTTGTGTTTTTAATTATTTGTAATGTTTTTTTATTGATTTTTTTTATATTATTAATAGAGAAATTCATCCTGAATTATAGGTCTGGCAAGTGTAACGTACAAACAGTTTTAACTTATTGTATTTCTCATTTTTTTTATTTGGACAATCCTATACCTTATCAAATTTCTGTATAATTTATTGCATGAGTTAACTTTTTTTGTTTCAAGGGCTTTTGTGTCTAGATTTTGTTGGTGAAGCCTTGAGACTCCAAAACTCACTTCTAGCATTCTATTAGTAGAAAGTAACAAAATAAAATGTAAAATAAAAGTTATTGATTGTCTAAGTAAAAGTTGCTACCTACGCTTGTTTAGGCGGGCTAGGCAGACTCTAGGTGCAATTTTTTTAACTTTCAAATGTCTAAGGACTAATTGGGGCGGTGTTCAACCGTTTCGTACCTAGGTGGGGCCTAAATGAGTATTTTTTAGATAGTGATCTAATATACCTATTATTGTGTATCAACAATAAATAAATACCTATTATTTCTGACCATGAAAATATACAATAAAAAATCCATCATTCATCCATCATTCACACAAATTCTACTATAGCAAGCATTAAAGTTCAAAATTGAAGTTAAAATAATACACCAAATAAGTTTAGTCCTTCACCCAACAATTTCTCAAGCCTTTGCTACAGATTGAATCTCACAATTTCATACATCTCACTTTGCATCACAAAATTGAATAAATAGTCAATTCTAAAGAATTTTTCCTTTCTTAACATGAAATTTATTACACCTTTCTCATCAACACGATCATCATCCATCATTCTAAGGCTCCTAATATTTTTTAAAGATAAAAACCACAACAATAACCGCTCTCACCCACAAATTTCAAGATTCAGTGAGAAGACATTTGATTGTGGAACCTCTTCCAGCAAAATTAATAAAAATCCTACCAAATAGTAGCCAATAAACGTTTGTTTGTATGTTTTTTTTTTTTTTTTGATCAAGGGTAATTTCATTGCCAACAAAGCAAAATTACATGAAAGGAAGCCACAAACAAAAGCAAGCACAAGAGAAAAGAAAAGACCTTCTAAACGAACAGTAGCCAATAAACGTTTGTTCGGACGACAAATAAGAATGAAAAAACAAAAGAAAAATAAAAGAGAGATTTGGGCTCGATGCAAAGGCTGGTACAGAATTTGATACACCAAAAGTAAGAAGAAGCCCAATAATTGGGCCGGTTCAGAATCTGCTATTGGGCTTTTCCTAATTGGGTTAGGTGATGCATAAGTACGGCGCAGTTTGGCACCTCGAAATGCGTGACGTCAGGTTTCATTTCTTGGGTGATCTGTTGGTTTTGTCCGACGAAAGATTTGATTGCCATGTGACTCGGCAAACCACCATGTTCAGTTGCTCACGTCATCATTCGATCGCCACTTCTTTTACTAGGGGCACCCACCACAAGCTTCTCAGATAATTGGACAACCTTTTATTATATTTGGTAATAAAATGCACTAAAATAGAATATTCCGGGGTTAATTGTTTCTTTTATTCTGTAGGATATTCTCTCTTTCAAATCCCTTTTGATAATCAAACTAGAGCACCACAGCACACGACCACCTAAAATTCAAACTGTACCTTCAGTTAATTTGTCCAATTACTAAACCAAAGAATATATAGAGAATTATGCCACAAGCCCGAAGATAAAATGTTGTAACACAAAAATCTTTAAGACGATACTAGTATATATACCCACACACAAAGTGTGTGAAATTTTTTACTTTTGTTTTTAAAATTGAAGAAGAGACGAAGAGAGTGAGAGAGAGGGAGAGAGGTTTGGTCTTTATTATTATTATTATTATTATTTTTAAAATTAGAGAATCACCAGAAAAATATGGAAATTGGGGGGGGGGAGGTGAAATCTAAACTTCATCTCATATTGGAGAAACTCTTAAGTTTAGACTAAAATTACCAAATATCGTCGATATTTCTGACACATCTGTTAAATATCGAAAAAACTCTTATATTTCTTCCAACCCAATATTTGACAATCTGTAAAGTTTTATTTTAAATTTTCATCATTTTCATTGAAAGCAACCAATATTGATATCGTCGACATATCTTTCGATATTTTCACAAATATGCATATCGATATATCCACCGATACCGATACTTTAAACACTGTGTGTAGGTGAGGCTTAAACAAAAAACAACAAAATTTTGTTTTGTGTAATTAAGTTACCGTCCTTAACTTTTTTGTAATGATAGAAGACAAAAATATCTTTTCACCCTTAATTTTATTAATATGTAGTTTAAATTATAAAATTTATTTTGAAAAGATTGTGTCAATAAAACATGTTCAAAACTCTCAAATAAAAAATAATGTCTCGTATAATAATTTAAACATGTTCTCTTTTTTTTTTTGGACAAGAAACGATAGAGTGGTATATCATTGAACTTCACAAACAATTACAGAGATTGCCAATTGGGTACATAAGCTCCAGTGATCAAGAAATTGATTTGGAGTAAATTTGCATAGAGAAACAAACAATAGTAAACCCGTATACGGCTACCACAAACACTGTCCTGACCCCACAAAAAGTCATCAATACAAATCTGTTACAAAAACACGATAGACGCAATAGACTTATACCAACGACCACATAGGTCATCGCGTAAATGCGAGGCCACATAAAATCATCGCAATAGAACGAGACCATAAATGTCACCGTTGAAAGATGAGACCACAAACTCAACGCATAAAGCAAAACAACATCCAACCACTGCAAACACGCAACAACAACATTCATAGCGCTAGGCAACGAAACCAAACACTGCTCCGAGAAAGGACCACTGGTTAGCTCATCTCAGTTGTGGAGGGGAGGAGGGGAGGAGCTATAGAAGCTAAGAGAGGGTAGGGGAGGCGGGAGGGAAGGGGGAGATGTGGGGGAGGGATTGAAGGTAAAAAAAGAGGTGAATGGGTTTCCTGGTTGAATGTGTTTAAAATTAAAGTTGGATATGTGGTCCTATCATCACGAATAGGAAAACAATGTAGGGTGAAGGACAATAATGTCTTTTGAGACATATTTAGCAAGAAAGGAAGAAAATGGAGTGGATATATCAAACGAGAAATGACCCGTCATCCTCTTCATACCTGGTAAATAAATCAAATCCTAAATTTGGATTATGTTAATTAATCCGGATTATTTAGTTGTTATCTTCTATTCTGCGTCGTTCTTCATTGGCCACTCAATCACTGCAATTCTTGGTTCTCTCTGCTTATTGGTATTCAGCTGATCATTCCCAAGCTCCCCTCACTCAACTCCCTTTCTCTCTCTCTCTCTCTCTCTCTCTCTCTCTACCACCTTCAAATTCCTGCTCAAAGGTATACACTTCCTCTGATTTCTCGACCCCAAAGCGATTACAATTACATGGGTTTTTTTTTTCTTTCTTATTTCGGTGACTTGTGAGAAAATCAAGTGTGTTTTTGTCCATGCAATTTGCAGAAATGTCAATCATTGGGCGCAGAGGAATCCATTTCTTGCATAAACTGAATGCTGAAAACGTTCCCGTTGCTCTGATAGAGAAGGGCCAGAGTCGAGTCATAGATGCTTCTCTCACACTCATTCGTGAGAGGGCAAAGCTCAAGGTATGCTCTTTCCTTCTTGGGTTGTGTTTCATTTTTTGCTTTTGGGATTGTCTAAGTAGATTTTTTGGACTCGCAATAAATTCTGGTGAATTGGGTGTTTCTTATTCTTTTTTTCAGTTGTTTAAGTTTGAATCCCACTCCTCGTCGTTAAGATTAAATTAATAAGAATATGGCTCGAATAAAAAACAATGGTTTTCTTTTTGTTTATGTGATTGTGCAAATTTTTGGACATGGAACGAGTTTTGGTGAATTTTTTCTTCTTCAATTTGCTAAGTTTGAATCTCACTCCTGGTCGTTTAGATTAGATTAATTAGAATATCGATCGAATAAAAAGTAGTTATTTTTGTTTATGTGATTGTGTAAGTAGATTCTTGGACTTAGAATTGGTTGTGGTGAATTGGGCTTTTTTGGGTTGTGTAGGGAGAGCTTGTACGTGCTTTAGGAGGAGCTGTGGCATCCACATCTCTTCTTGGAGTTCCTCTTGGACATAACTCATCGTTTCTTCAAGGGCCAGCTTTTGCTCCTCCGAGGATTAGAGAGGCTATCTGGTGTGGGAGCACCAACTCAACTACTGAAGAAGGTATCGAATTATCTAAATTATTACTGAACCTTTTGCTTCTTAAACCATTCAATGTTTAGCTGTCTACCCATCAAGTGTTGCCGCTTGAGAATTCAAAGTACAACATTGGCGGTTGTTTCTCATATTTACGATTGCATTTAGCAGTTTAAGCTGTTAGTGATACCAACTAATCTCAGAACTATCATGTGTATATGTATGTACTCAGGTTTTGTGATGACTGCGTCATAATTCATGAAACATCTGCAATTTTGTGAATTTGAGAGATGCAATGCTCATTGTTGTTGCTGATTTCTTGTCCTTTTATTTTTCTTGTTTGATGGTGTGTGAAATCATTGTAACATGATGCTGGTGATGCAGGGAAAGAACTAAATGACCCGAGGGTGCTAACTGATGTTGGTGATGTTCCTGTCCAAGAAATTCGAGATTGTGGAGTAGATGATGACAGACTGATGAATGTCATAAGTGAGTCTGTCAAGCTAGTAATGGAACAGGTTGGTTGTAATTTCTATAAACTTCGAATTTTTTTTTGCAATAATTTGTTTTGAGAAACAAACTGAAACTGTGGAAGATTTAAGTGGAAAAATTGTTCTGTTCTGTTCTCAAAACTCTACTTGTTCCGTGGGCAGCTTGATAACTCTGACACCAGTTTTGCCATTTGTGCTAGGTTATGTGACAAAAGTTGAGTTTTTGAACCTTATGCACCAAAACTTAATACATATGTACTTTCCACCTTGTTGGTGGTAGTGTTGCCTGATGTGCCTAAAATGCTTTACTTAGACTCTGTTTTAGCAGCAATTAATTGAACTACAACATGTTCGCTGTTAGTTGCTTGTAGATGTAATCATATTCCTTTGATAACCATCTATAGTAGTTTTTGCCTAATAGCACTGAATTTTCCTCCAGTATGACTCAGTTGCTTGCAATATGCTCATACGTTTTTTTAATTTTGTGTTACACAATATGCTTATAATTTAAAACACAGCCATTTGAGAAGTATACTTTGAAGCTCAGCTAGTGCAGTTAATAATTTACATGCGTAGATATCAAGTACCCTGCCTGCAGTATGATGCCATATTCAGGCCCTTGCTGGTGGGATTGTAAGGGTTCATTTACATTGGGTGCCTATATTTCCTTTTTAATTGGGGACTTTACTAGTATAGTGTGCACCAATCAAGATCCTTTTCAGAAAAAGTTTGGTGAGAGCTTTGACTCTTCATGTCAGACAGAGAAAATAGAAAATTCAGATGCCATCAGCGGTCAGCATAATATCTTGAGTTCATTCTGGATCCAGGGCATGTTTGCATGGTCTTGTTTCGGAAATTTGTTTTCTTGAAACCGTCAGAGATATTGAGAGCGCTCTTTCATGATAGTGTTATCCGTTTTGGCCGAGACCTTTCATTCCGATGACGTTAATCTATACACTAGCTACCTTTTGCTTTTAATAGACAAACCTTTACATTGTGTCCATGCCCTTTTGGCCGAGACCTTTCATTCCGATGACGTTAATCTATACACTAGCTACCTTTTGCTTTTAATAGACAAACCTTTACATTGTGTGCATGCCCTTTCAGGATCCACTGCGCCCATTAGTGTTAGGTGGTGACCACTCAATTTCTTATCCTGTCGTAAGAGCTGTCTCTGAGAAGCTTGGGGGACCTGTGGATATTCTTCATCTTGATGCCCATCCTGATATCTATCATGCCTTTGAAGATAATAAATATTCACATGCATCTTCTTTTGCTCGTATTATGGAAGGGGGTTATGCTCGGCGCCTATTGCAGGTAATTTTTGTCTGTAACTATGCATCTATACACTTTATGGTTTGCATTCCCACTTATTTAAGAAATGTGTATTGATCCAAATAATAAATTTATGTATATATTTTATAGTTTCACTTGGCCTGGGTTTCTAGGTTTGTCATTACTGGTTTTCTGTAAAGCATCTCATAGGATCTTGACATTGTTTGTGGGAACTTGGTAAACATACTCAGCTGATAATATTTGCACTTCTATCGCACTAGAAATTTTTTTTTTCAAAGATTGAAATTTTGGGAATAGGAGATAGAATGCCTCATGGAAAGTAGTTACCAGAAGTAGGATTTTGTGACATCATATAGTAATTGCATCTCTGGTTCTTGAATTAAGTAGTTAGTAGAAGTAGTGTTTTGTTGTTAGGCATCTGTCTGCAACATCAGTGAAATCTACTTCATGAAGAGTGTTCTGTACTTACTTTATATTAAGTTTCCCTACCTATGGCAATTTTTTATTCAAGCATTTAACCAAATGTAGTTCTCGTACTCTCTTGCGCTCTCGGATTAAGTTGAAATCTCCTGTTTTAGTTGCTATCCAGCGTTTGCAGTTAACCTAATGAACTTGATTGCTGACTTTTCAGGTCGGCATTAGATCAATTAACAATGAAGGGCGTGTACAAGGAAAACGATTTGGTGTTGAGCAATATGAAATGCGAACCTTTTCACGAGATCGTCACTTTTTGGAAAATCTGGTCTCCATCTCTTTCTCTCTGTTCTTCTCTCCTTCCATGCCCCATCTGTGCCTTTGTGTTTCCATTTATGAGCTTCTGTGTGTCTCTTGCTCTTTTTCTCTACTGCTCTTCCTCACTAGCTTGCCTATGCATATCCATCACTGTTTCCGTATATTTATGTAGTTAAGTAGATAGCTAATTAGATATTTGTCAACCAGCTGTTATATATGAATGCTTACGATACCATTCGACGTGTGATCTATAATTTGCATCCATCCATATATATCTCTTACAAAATTTATCTTTGACAGAAATTAGGGGAAGGTGTGAAGGGCGTGTATATCTCGATAGATGTAGATTGCCTGGATCCTGCGTTTGCTCCTGGAGTGTCACACATTGAGCCAGGAGGTCTCTCCTTCCGCGATGTACTCAACATACTCCATAACCTCCAAGGTGATGTTGTTGCTGCAGATGTCGTTGAATTCAACCCACAGCGCGATACTGTTGATGGGATGACTGCAATGGTTGCTGCTAAGCTGGTGAGAGAGCTGACTGCGAAAATTTCAAAATGATATGACGATCCGCGATCCTTTCAGAACACAAGGCCTGGAGACCAAAAGCTTTCAGTATAACACGGATTTCTTTTCGTGACAGCTGAACTGACAGTATTTTATTAAACATTTAGCTGTAGCATGTGATATGGTAATTCATTTTCAGCAATAATATTCCAGAGGAGACATGGTATGCTTAATGGTCTGATGCAAGTTTGAGACCAGACAGATTTTCGAAGCTCAATGTCGCCTCCCTATGTTTAAGTAAGAATAATATCCAAGTTATACAGTTTGACTTTGTAATCAACAAGCAGTTTAGAAGTTGATCATAAATTTCATGTATATGTTTGTGTTTTGTTTCTATTTTATCCTTGTTCAAGATTTTATGTTCTATGCTTAGCATGCTGGATTTATCAGTAATCCTATGTTCTATAGCTGAGCAACGAAGGATGCCTCATGAGGAAAGTAGTCGAGTAAATTTCGACACTAGGAAAAGTTAAAAAAGAAAAAAAAAGAAAAAAGAAAAGAAAAAGCTAACTACAGAGTATATTGAAGTTTTCGGCCACTTTACAAAATGATACAATGTCACATTACTACGTCAAGTATCAAAACTCTAACAATTCAAGTCATTTTTGTCTTTAATTAAAAACGTGCTGATATGAGCATATTTATACGATTTGTTATCTTATTTTTTTGCATTTACTTGGTTAATTTTCATTTATTATAGTAGTTTAAGTTATTTTCGTTTCATTGTAGGTCCAGTTCTTAAAGTTGAGCATTAGAGATCAAATGGAGCAATTAGAAGCATTTTTTGACTTGGATTGGATAATATGCATGGATAGCATATGGGTTGGATGTTTTTGGAGTTTAAAAGGTATTAAAACTATGCTAAAATATGAAGGGGATTAAGATTGAAGCTTGGAAGATAAGGAATTACACAAGGAAGAGGAGTCTGAGTTGGAGTGAAACATTATCTTATCCTATCTTATTTTATCTCGAGCTACAAGGAAGAATCCTAATCACATTCCAACACTCTCCAACTGTTTCTTTAGAGTCCTAAAATAATTCAAAATGCCCAATCCCTTTCTTCTGTGTTTTAAGTTTCAATGTTTATTTTAGATTGCTTTTTAACTATGATGAACATGTGTAACTAAGTTTCTTTATAGTTAGAGGTGAATTCGAAGCCATGATCATATGTTTTGTATAAATTGATTTATGCGATTTATTTATCCGGTAAAGAACTTATTCTTGTATGTTTAGTAAGGGTGCACACTTAGTTTGCATGCAAAAATTTGATGCTAGAATATAAGAGAATTTTACCTAATCGTTATGAACTTGTATTCGCAAATAGTAAAAGTTACTAGTCATGATTGAATTAAGTAAATCCTTTGCAGGAGTATCATGTTTTTCATAGTTACAAATGCTTCGTCAATGATTATGTTTTTCATAATTAAGGAACTTGAGAAGAATAATTTGGTTGTGTCGCTGAGTCAAATTCATTGAACTTAGGAAAATTTGAGAGTTAATTGTTGCTATTCGCGGTTAATTTGAGGTATTTTCATTCATGGTTTATAGAAAGAATAACTAGAAATCGATTTATATGCATATGTTTCATGTGGGGAGAAGGATCATTTAGCTATCAATTCATCCGTATTTTATTCACAACTTCACTTTCCTGTTGCCATTTACTTTTTGTTTAATTAAATTTGACCAAAATGCCCCCCGTCATTGTTTCTTTGTCAGTTTAACTTAGTTTTCGGTTTTATTTGTTTAATTTGTGTTGATTAGCATCATTTCCAATCCCCGAAATAGAAGGATTCCTACCTACTCGTACTACAATTACATAATCTATAGGGTTTAATTTGTGTATTAATTTTTACCATATCACGTGCGAGAAAAGAAGAAAACTGGTATGAAGCACTATTTATTTGTGCTATTCGACATTATTTTTTGTGGAAAGTAAAAATCTTGCTAAATTGGTCATTCTATCGTTCAGAGCTAGCTGGGTTTGTTTGGCCAGTTTGTGTTCACCCCTACTTTTCAAGATTGACTCTCCTCAACATGATTTTCTGGCTCTGTCACTACTCACATGTGTGTTGGAGCCACATCTCTTCTAAATATGTTCTAAAAATGTGGTATGTTGATTCTTTTTTAAAATAGGACCAGCTGATGGCTTTGCCACGGTAGTCCACCATTCCAGGAATCAGGAAGACTCACAGAGACATTTCAGCCTCCTCCCGACCACCATTGTGCTATTCACTAGCGGTAGGAATCGAATACAGGACATATCGTGTGGAATATGGGCCTGAAGTTCGTTCTCAGCCACTGAACCGCCTTGTTGAGGTATTACGAGTAGTAGTTACTAGCTAGTAGTCAAGTGAAATAAGACATGCATTTGGACTTTCATTTGGTTGGCTTTGACAAAAATAACTTGGCAAAAGAAATAGAGAAATAATTTTCATACTCCTATCTCTTGCCATGCATACCTCTTTGATTGAATAATATAAACGAGAGTCAATGTACATAACTAACGAGAAGTTGAGAAGGAAAAAAAGGGAGTGCATATAATTTCCCAAAACTAAACTTGGCAAAATGAAATCAAATAATGTTACTTATTTTGATGGAACGTAAATAAATGGTGGTGATGCACTTGCGTGACGATAAAGCAATTGAAACACGACTCCGAGCTTCACTACAAAACGAAGCCTCATTTTCAAGGGTAAAAAACCGTTAGAAAAGCAATTTTCCAATTGGACAAACCCTTTTCTGAGGGCAAGTGGTCGTCATAAGAGTAATTCCATCCCTAAAAGTATAAATTATTTATATTTTTAATCAATTTTTTTTATAATTTTTTGTATTTTTAATTAATTCTTAGGATTTTTTAGCTGACGTCAACTAGGGGACGTGTGTTTTTGTGGGGGAGGGGGGGGATGAAGGGGATTTAATTGACTATCCCTAGGTGATTTTTTTTTGGGCTGGAAGTGCTCAATCTTCGTTGGAAAAGATATTATTTTTGTGGGAAATTCTGATATTTCCGATAATGTATTTTGGATAATTTTTTTTTTCGAAATAGAGGGAAAATATTATTTTCAACCCTAAACTACTACCGTGGCAAATAGTATTTTTGACACAACAAGGTTATCGTTAAAACACCTAATCGGAAAAAATATAATAAAAAGAAATTTTCAATGGGAATTGAGGTAAGAAATATATGCTTTTTGGTAAAATTCCACTGAGCATATTCAAAGAATAATTTGTATTATCATTGATAAAACAAACATCTTATGCCACATTACATTCATTACAAACCTAAGATATGTGTTTGAACATACTAACACTAGTCCTCAAACTCCAAAAATGCAAACTTGAATTCTTTCAAGGATGTGCAGATAAAAATATCTTTCCTTTTGTATAGAGAGTTGTTATTAGCACTCCAAAAATCTCATTTGGCACTTCAAACTTTCTATAATTAGAAAGAAAAATACACTTGTGAGGAGTGTAGAATGAGATTTTTGGAGTGCTATTAATAGTTTCCTCTGTATATACAGTGAATGTAGCTCCTTTATCACTCCTTCATAAACTTTTGGGAGAGAGTACCTATATCACATTCAATTACAATAGTTAAGATGCTGAAAAATTGTTGCAAAGCATATTATTTACAAGCCTTAACTAGAACATTGATAAACGATGATTGAAAAAATCAACAAGATTTGTGCAAAACAGGGCCGTATCCGTCTACTATTTCCTGAGATTTTGAGAGTTCATTTTCGATTGTGCAGATTTTATGGTTAGAGGCAGATATTTGGGATCAATGGTTGGCCCATTTTCATTGAGGAAAAAATAATTTATGTGGCTTATGAGGAGAGAAATCAGCGGACATTCCAATTGAAATAGATTTTTAAGGCTCAAGAAATCCCCCTGGAGATCTTAAAAGAAGCAGCCTTAGCTGATTTATGGCTTTTTGGCTTAGCAGATTTGCGTTGCCTTCAAAGGGTGGCCAAGCGAGGCCTGAGACGTTCCCCATGGCTTTTTTGATGGCACAAGGTTCTAAAGTTTCTCTTGCACCAACTGTTATATGATACATTTATCATGGCCTTGGAGACATTGTTTCTTATCCGAGGGCACCCGGGTCCACATGCATTTCCATACTGATTCACTATATTGTAAGGTGATTAGGAGAGCATTTTCCATATTTGTAACCGATCTAGTCCTGATAATGATTTTCCTAAAGGTTATCCTCAATTAGCGAGATACGCCGATATTGAACCCAGGTAGTATAGTATATCTCATACGAGGTTTATTTTCCAGAGTGATAAATCTATTCTTTATTGCCCAACTGCATTTATGGAAGAGACAGGTTGTTCTTTGATGGATAATGAAGACCTATCATGATGATCATTTTGAATTTTTTGTCTACATTTGTACTACAAAGCTTCCTGTTAGAATTTGTGATGACCTTTGGATAGAACCATACTACCCTAATAGGTTTGCTCATCAATTTGGCTTCGATCAAGGGGCTCCTACGGACAAACAAGAATTCGGTGTTTCTAGTAGACAATATTGCAGCGTTGAGGATATGTTTGAAGTACATGCATATGGTGGATGACTTCTTGTGCAACAAGACTTGACTCCATTCACGTGACAATCAGCGTACATTTCGGCTCTAACATGATGACATACCAGTTGGAATAATAACAATGGTGATTTGTCTTCTCGTAACTGTCGCATCTAGTAAAGTACAATGACTATTGAATGTGTAAATTTTGCAAAAAACAAACAATTTAAACATTTTGAAAATAATTGTCTTTGGATTTCATCCCAAGGTGAAGGCTATTGGGTCTTCATCAATGCTTCATGTTGTTCAATGAATGGATCAACTTCATCGTAGTTGTTTCATATGGACTAGTGAGCCCCTCAAGTTGGCTTCTTTGAAGGGCTTAGGAAAAAAGTCCTTCGTTGAATGGGCGTCCAGGATAGATAACTTTTTAACTTGCTCACCCCCAGTAAAAATTGTGCAGGTGCTTGTTCTAGGATGTTTCAACATTCCGAAGGCACACAAAATATGAGCGCCTTCGCTATGGATCTTTCGGGTTGTGCCTTGGTGCGGACGAACTGCTTGTAACCGCCCAATAGTCTGATATATTACGAATTTTTTTAATTTCAAGCGCTCGATAAAGAATATTAACAAATTAACGTACTAACAATATTAATCTCAATTGGATACATCCAATGATTATGACGAGCCTAACAAGCTTTGCCTTATATGGTAAATGTATCATTACATGAACCATACTCGTAAAAAATACCGGTGGATGTTTGCTCTAGCCAATAGAGGATGTACACAATATCTTTTTTCATATCATCTACGTTGGACTTTTGCAAAGTTTTACAATAGTTTCTAGATGAACTGAGATATATCTGTTAAGTACTAGGTTTAATGTTTGGCTTCCCTTGTCAAAAAAATTGTAAATGTTACCACACATGCTCATAATTTAGAGTTAAGGGTTCAATGCTGATCTAGGATTTCTGCTGGAATTAAATCGTCAAAGCACCAGCCATCTTCAGTACAAAAGGTTTGAATCATACATTTGCATATGCATGTCAAGCTTGTTTTTCCGAAATCCTTTTGTCTAGTGTAGTTGTCTAGTCAGAACTTTCGTCTGTTTTCTAGCTGTCTAGGCACGCAAAATAAGACAACCCACATGGGCCATCTAACACATTTTCCTGTACGTGGATCTCTCACCCTTGAACTGGGAAGGTCTCTTTAGCTCGTGACACGTGTCTCATTGTTCCCTTGTCTAAAATATTCATCTCCTCCATTATAAGGGTTTTTAAAGTTTCATTTGTTCCTTGGTTAGGTTTTTCAGATTTTCAGAAAAAGAGTGCATTTAGCCTAAAGCTACCTCTTAAGCTTCTAAAGCCGAAACTCTAGCTACAAAATCATCTCATGCACAAACACCCAATCACTGCATATTAAGGTTGCATTGGTTTAATGGTTTTTCATTGAGTTTTTGGTCTAAACCTAAGTGTTTCATATTCTTCATAGACCAATCTCTCGGATTCATGTTAGGTTCTTCTTTAACTGTTTGACTGAAGAACCTGATTGGTCAGTTGAATCCAAATCTGTTGTGCATATAATAACATCATATCACATCATTGATTGTGTTGATCTTGGTGCCACAAGGTGATGAGCTCAGGAGGAGCTACCACTTCGTGAAGATCGAAGGAGTTCGTTTCGTGTAAGGTAAGGTTGTACAAAGGTAAAGCTACTCCTTAGATAGGGTTCTAAGAATTGAGCTTTGTGTGGATCTTTGTATAAACCTTTTGTTACACTAGTGGACTGGACTCAGTGGAGAGTCCCCGATTTTGTAACCTAGATGTGGGTTTTTCTGGCCAAAAATTTCCTTGTGCTCATTACTTTACAAAGCCTTATTTATAACCTTGTTGGAACTAAACATTGTAGGGTTTGCTAGTATTGACACTTTATTAATCAAGTTAACTTAACTCAAGTACTAAGACTAAAACTTAACTGAAGTTCACATTGTTAAGTTTTAACCTTTTAAGTTTGTTTGATTTATATGATTGGGATTCTAACAATCTGTATTCAGATGACTAGTATGTTGGCTAGTCAGTACAATTGCTTTTAAGTTTTTATTGTAGGGTATTCCACCTGGTACCAATTTCAATATCATCGTCTCAACAACCTTAGAGTCCAAGTGCGGCCAAATACTAATCGGAAGGAGCCGTTGCAGTAAGACATGACAATCATGACTCTACAAACTCGACAGTATCCTAGTATCCATTTTAACATGTCTTGCTATATTGCTAGCATACCTAGTCTGGAAATTTTGCACCTTGCAGCCACTTCAAGAACTACTTCTTACCATCTAGCTTGAAAGTAAAATTAGAATTCTATTTCTTGTATTTACCAATGACAAATTCAAGCAACATGTTGGATCTTATCCTCATTGATTGCTTGACAATACGAGTCTTCATGGTGTTCTTCAGTTTCTCTCGATAGGCAGAGTCTTTCCCACTACATTGTTGCATACATTCTTCTTAATATGCATGGGATTAGCAATGTGTTTGATTTTCAATTTCAGCCAGTATTGCATGTCTATGAATATACTCTTTTCATCCAATTCAGTTATTTCACTAGTCTCAAGCCTTCCTCAAATTGAAGCGTATTAAACTTGGCCAACATTTTATCTCCAGATAATTCTCTTGACCCTAGTTTGATACTCTGTTGTCCCATCAAATCTTTCAGGTCTGTCACTCCACTCGTGACCCTAGGGGAGCCATCTTCAGTAACTCAAGTAGCATGCATTTTTAGCTTGCCAAAAAGACAATGTGTCTTCGCCATATGTTGAGTATGCCATATACCCTTTGGTGCTTCAGCCTGACAACATACCATAAGCTAGGAAATCATCAATTGTCCACCTAACTACGGCTCTTAGAGTAAACATTTCTTTGGTAGACATGTCGTACGTTCGTACACTATTGTCCATAATCTATTAACTCATTAATCAATCGTCATAAAAAAACATCAATGGAATCGCCTGGTGATTGATGTCCGAGTATTAAAAGACTCATGATCATAAATTCATTCTTCATGCACCTCCAGGGGGTATGTTAACGACCACCGACCGAGTGTTGTGCTCACCGGAAAAATTCCCAAATGGATTGAAGCAGTCAGAAACAAGACCTAGTCTGATATTTCTTGGCTCCGTGGCAAAATAGAGGTAATCAAATTCTTCCACACTTTGCCGTTAGTCGGATGCCATAACACATTATCACCAACCTGTTCTTCCCCATGCCACCTCATATCATGTACAACATTAGTCGAAATGTACAATCTCTATAATCTTGGTGTAAGGGGAAAATAATGCAACACCTTACTCAGAATCTTGTTTTTCAATATCTCAGCTTATTGCACTTGGGACATTTATCTAACTTTTCGAATTCACAGTAAAACGGTTCACAATTGTTCATGTATGCTTGGATCTTGTCATATCCTAACTGGAAATCTTTCAAGATCTTTTCGACCTATAATGATTTGCAGGTAATGCATTTGGAAGCATACATTTAAAGGTTCTTATCTTCATATCGTAGTTTTGATAGTCATATTACACTCTACTTTCATGTGCATCAACTCTATAATGGCTATTAGAATGAAAAAAATCTTCGCAACCAGGGTACAATTCTCGCTCAGCTTTTTTCAACAATTTATCTACTTCTTGGGGTTTATGGACGACTCTTCATCCCTATTGAGAAAAACATTAGGGAAAGCATCATTCAATATGTCCATCATATGGTCATCATCAACACGGTCAGATATAGAGGGTTGAAGCCAAACTGTCCCATTGCCGGAAGACATTGATGCTATAATGGGCGATTTTCCATGATAAGTCCAACTGGAGTGTGTACCATCCTATTCGAATACAAGTGATATCAGACTTTGTCCAGTGTCATTTGAACACAATATATTACATTTCACGTAAGAACACCTAATATGATTATGCAAATTGAATATAATTGTCGATCCCATCCAAATATTGGTCACAACTTCTACCTTGCAACTTGATCCACTCCTTTTCCATTGCGCTTGTATTCAGAGAATTTAGTCATCATGATGATTTAAAATACGTTTCATTGCCCCCTTATGCCTCCGATAATGATCCTATCCCATTTGAAAGTACACTTTTTGTGTTGTGGTTACTAATTACGTGACTATTTCCGATGTAAAAGAATCCGGCAACATCTCCCCATGATTCCCTAAGTGCATGACGTAGATTTACAAAAAAAATCTAGTATGCACTCGAAGAACATTAGGGGGTACACAACGGAATTTTCCAAGAAAGAAACTTAGCCAAGTTCATTGCAAACCCTAAACACATACTAGTGCTCGAACTGGACAATTCGAGATTCAATTAGACCGTGGAGCCGCATACTGCGTCTACACGTGCGTCTGACAGAACCTTAAACGAGTCTCAGGTTACGAAATTCTAACAATGCTGCACAAATTAAATTCTCCTAATCTACATATATTTCAATAACACAAACTCAAAATTTCACATCACACACAGTTTCAACATATATACATATCACAATTAAATAAATTCAAACATAATACTTATAATTAAGAGACAAAACATACCTTTCCTTTAACTTCCAATCCAATCACAAACCTACATAAATCAAAATTAACTAATCACACATTGAAGACAAAATTAATCAACAAATAAAAATGAACTAACCTTCAATTAAGTGGGAGAGGAAGAGATGAAGGACATGATGTGTGTGTTTGTGTGTGAGAGAGGGCGAGGGCGGGGGGAGAAATGAAGAAATGGGGAGAAAGAAGAAGGCACATACCTAATTCATGAGTAAGGGTTTGCCAGACGAACTACTTCTCCAAGCAACCATTAAAATGTCATCGATCAAGGGCTTCACTGCTAGTTTTTAACACATCATCGTGGTCCTTTGCCCAACGACCCACAATAGTAAGCGACAAAAAAGTTTGGCTGGCAAAGGGACCCACCCAACGAACTAGGTATTCGCCCTGCAAACCTTAAGGTATTGCGCACCATTTTTTTCCCCTTAGCGCCAAAAATTTTCTTGAAGGATAAAATCTTGCCCTACGAATACTTTCCGTCTCATAAAAGTTATCTCTAAACTCTAAACGTTGACCAGATTTTCCCTACAAGTTGAATATTTCGTCGGGTAAATGGTTTTTTAACGGATGAAAACTGTTCTGTCGGGCAAGCTTTTGTAGGATAAGTCCTATTTTCAATGTCCCTCAGATGGGTGTTGGAATCACCATTCTTCTAAAAATGTTATCATAAATG
Organism: Malus fusca; assembly: GCA_035220775.1. Lineage (NCBI taxonomy): Eukaryota > Viridiplantae > Streptophyta > Magnoliopsida > Rosales > Rosaceae > Malus > Malus fusca. The sequence goes on along the minus strand of CM069065.1, from coordinate 13,399,227 downwards.
TGATCATATGAGATATTAAATATAGTAACTCGTAGTTTAGTGAAATAAGACAAGCATTTGAATTTTCATTCGGTTGGTTTTGACAAAACAAACCAGGCAAAAGAAATGGAAAATTATCTTTACACTTCTATCTCTCTGTTTATGTTTTGTCTTTCGATTGAATATATAAAAGAGAATCAATGAACATAAATAACATGTAAAGAGAGTAGAAAGGTTGTGCATATAATTTCCAAAAAATAAACTTGACAAAATAAAATAAAATAATCTTATTTATTAATTTGTTTGGGGCAATACAGTAAATTGGTCGTGAGGTAAGGTAAACAAATGGTGGTGATGCATTTGCGTGACGATAAAGCAATTAAAACTAAACCCCAAGCTTGATGATCATTTACCGAGGCAAATTTAGGTTTTAGTTGGCTATAAATTTATAATTTATAATTAATAATAAAATAAAAGTGATCAGTAACCCTAATTTTCAGAATTGTTTCCACATTAGGGTAGGAAACCACACGAGGCAAGAAACAAAAGTTTATATATACATACGTAGCCCATTAGCTAGAGGTATCGACCAACCCCGTAGCCTTTTGTAAACCACTACAGTACTATTCTCTAGTTTCCAGATTTCTAAGCCCTAGCTATCACTGCTTTCCTTTTCCCAACCAGATGGAGTATGAACTGCCATGTGTGGGACAGCTTCTTGACGACCTTGATGTTCTCTTCGCTGAAACTACAGCTTTCGATCCTGTCACTTTCTTGGAAGACTTGGGTATTGATGTGCACGCCATGGCAACTATGAAGAAGAAGCCTGTAAATCCGCCACAGCCAAAACGATGCTTTGGTAACGGGAAAGAGTTGAAGACGCTACTCCGGGTGCTAGACGACCTTCGTGCTCTCTACGCTGACGACCTTGATGCTCTCTTCTCTGAAACCACAGCTTTCGATCCCGTCACTTTCTTGGAAGGCGTCGGTATTGATGTGCACGCCATGGAAACTATGGAGAAGAAGAAGCCTGTAAATCTGCCACTGCCGAAACGATGCTTTGGTAATGGGAAAGAGTTGAAGACACTACTCTGGGTGCTAGACGACCTTCGTGCTCTCTTCGCTGATGATCTTGATGCTCTCTTCGCTGAAACTACAGCTTTTGATCCCGTCACCTTCTTGGAAGACGTCGGTATTGATGTGCACGCCTTGACAACTATGGAGAAGAAGAAGCCTGTAAATCTGCCGCTGCTGAAACGATGCTTTGGTAATGGGAAAGAGTTGAAGACGCTACACCGGGTGCTAAGTCCGCCTTCCTGTTATCTAGAAAACCTTAAGAAGAAGGACGATTCTGAACGTGATCATCGGCTAGATTGGAATGACGAAGAGAGGATGGCAAGGAGTAAGAGAAAGCTTCACCAGGGTTATCAAGATTACCAGAACCAGAGAAGGAAGATTCAGGTGCTTGACATCAAGGATTTGCCTAAGCCAGCTAAACCGCAAAGAGGGAACGTCTTCAAGAACAAGCAGTTGAAATCAAGAAAGTGTCTCGCCTTCTGATTTCTTGGAGAGCTAATATATACAGATATATAGCATTATTCCTCAAACGATGCTGATACATACTAGATGGGAGGCAAACAAGTTGCTCGTCGACTTCAACGCTTGGGTTTGTCTTTGGACCAAGAAGTAACATGGTTCGAGGAACCCATGAGGTTATTGTAGATCTCTTAATCGAGCATAGTTCTAATTTGTATTATTTGGTATGGGACACTCTTTTTTCCTTCGACCGGGTTGAAATTCCCGGCAAGGTTTTTATCGAGGCCCAAAATAAATGTACCATATCTTCTTATATACTTGTATATTCATTCACTCAATTAATGAATATCGTCTCTTTTCTGAAAAATATATATATAGCATTTTGTATACTATTATTCAGTGGATATCCTTATTCAATTCACTGATCAAGAGTTAATTAACAAAAGTCCCACACTGGAACACCTACCAACGTACAAATAATATGATTCACACACCTATCTTTATCCTATAAATTAATTTGTCACTTGTCCCTAGATACTCTAGAGCGAAAGGGATCTATGACTACAAAGTCTTCTTCGTCTGACAACTAATTATTAAGATTTGGAGGCGAGTACATTGTGTAGATAACCAACTTCTTTCGATTGTCACCTTTACCAAAAACACGTAAACCCATTCTTGTTTTCTCTATTTTGTGTGCAGTTGATGGGCCTGGTCCCGGAGCAATGTTTGAAAATTTAAGTTTAGTTCCTCGACGCTGTTCTTCTTTTCGATTTCTAACCAATCTCCTTAATTTTTTTTACCAAAACTCCTCCTAGGATATGTTGTTCACTTCGATCAATTTCTTTTAGCCAAGAGTTCTACATTGAACAAACAGCTAACACTAAAAAGGTATGACTTGATTGATTTGCTCCAGTTGGACTTCCAAGCCTTAGCTACTTCTTCCAATACTCCTCCTCAAGTTGGATCAAGGGGATTCGTTGAGCCAAGCTTGAAAAATAAACGCTGAAATTGAGCAATATGAAGATATTTCGTAAAATATCAGCCAACTGATCATGACTGCATGTGTAATGAGTGTTATAACCTTCGAAGAATACCATGGTTGCTCATATATTGTGACATATTATTGGACATATATTCAGTGCCATTATCAGATCTTAATATGTGAATATTGGATGAGAATTGAGTGCCAACAAGTTTATGGAAATCTTGAAACACACTTGCAAATTCACTTTTAAACTTTAAGAGGTACAACCAAGTGATCATTGTAAAATGATCTACAAAGGTTACAAAATACCTATATCCATCAAATGACTCAACAACTGGTCTCCAAATATCTAAATGAATGATTTCAAAAGGATTACTAGCCCTAGACAAGGATGAATCAAATGGTAATTTGACAAATTTAGACAAGTGACAAACATCACATTGAATCTTGTCTTTACACAAGTTTGGAAACAAAAAAGACATCACTTTTTCAGAAGGGTGAGCCAACCATTGGTGCCAAAGATGTTGGTCTTGTGGTATACTGGAACTAGCTTGAAAAACCTTGGAAGTCTTGAAATCTTTGGCTAGGTAATAAAGTCCATTCAAAAGGAAACCTTCACCAATCATCTTATTGGTGATGATATCCTGAAAAACAACATTGTGAGGAGAGAAAATGGCCAGGTAATTTAAAGATTTTGTGAGGGTTCCAACGAATAAAAGTTGACAAGGAAATGAAGGGACATAAAGTGCTAATGACTCTATGCGGTCTGAAAGAAGATTGATTTTTCCTTTCCTACAACTGAGGCTCATTTCCCATTAGCTATTGACCCTTGAGATGGAATGGACATTGTTGTAAAATCATGCAGTTTGGTGAGTTGACATGTCATATGATCCGTAGCTCCTGAATCTATAATCCAATAATCATGCACACAACTAGCATTAAAAGCGGTTGAGAAGGAGCTTAAGATACCTAGAATATCACCTTATGGAACATAATCAGTCTTTGCAAGAAATCCAGCGAACTTTCCCAATAAAGCAGTGTGATTTTTGCTTTCATACATGGTGGTTTCCAAACAGTCATTGTGCAACTGTTTCTTGTGAATATAGGCTGCGAACTCGTTGATCAATACGGTAGGACTTGCTATGAAGTTTATCATTCCCTCAGTTGAAGAACCAACTACATGGTTGGCTCAGTGGGGCGGATGATTCAAGCATTTCTAGGGGCCCGTGCTATCCTTCAAGGAGCTTGGCTTCAGCTCTGGATAAAGAATCCAACATCTATCTTGAGTGTAGGAGATGTGGCTGCAAGCGCTTGTATAGCACCATTGACATATCCGAGCTTAGATCTTCCTTCCAGTGCAAGAGATATGGCTCTAGCCCATGGAAGATAGTTGAATTCATTCAACAAGACAGAACTGAGACGTTGGTTTAGATTAACCTCAACGTCGGAACCTGCTGCAGTAGCCAAAGAGTTTTCAGCTTCAGAACAATTGTCTTCTGCCATCGTAGCGTGAAGAAAAAAATAAGATGCAACAGAAAAATTCAGAGCCAGGATTTTAGAATTCCAGCTCAGATACCATGTTGAATTTTGGATGTATATTTTTCATGTGTAACATTTACAAGGTTGAAGCATATATATGAGAAAGGGACGGAAATGGAGCAACTGGGAAGTAGCCTCCAATCAGTCTCCATAAATCAGTCTTCGAAAAGCTACCAACTATTTTACAATAACAAGGAAACACAATCCCTTAATTGTAGGCTAAAGCAAGGTAGAAACAATATCTTGAATAAAACCCTAGCCTTAACCGAGAGTTCTACATTGAACAAACAGCTAACACTAAAAAAGGTATTACTTGATTGATTTGCTCCAGTTGGACTTCCAAGCCTTAGCTACGTCTTCCAATAAAATTTTTCGTTGCTGAAACGATGCTTTGGTAATGGGAAAGAGTTGAAAACACTACACCGGGTGCTAAGTTCGCCTTCCTGTTATCTAGAAAACCTTAAGAAGAAGGACGATTTTGAACATGATCATCGGTAAGATTGGAATGACGAAGAGAGGATGGCAAGGAGTAAGAGAAAGCTTCACCAGGGTTATCAAGATTACCAGAACCAGAGCAGGAAGATTCAGGTGCTTGACATCAAGGATTTGCCTAAGCCGGCTAAACCGCAAAGAAGGAACGTCATCAAGAACAAGCTGTTGAAATCAAGAAAGTGTCTCACCTTCTAATTTCTTGGAGAGCTAACATATACAAATATATAGCATTATTCCTCAAACAATGACGGAAGGCAAACAAGATTGCGCGTCGACTTCAACGCTTGGGTTTGTTTTTGGACCAAGATGTAACATGGTTAGAGGAACCGATGAGCTTATTGTAGATCTCTTAATTGATGATAGTTCTAATTTGCAATTATTTGGTATGAGACACTCTTTTTCCCTTTGACCGGGTTGAAATTTTCGGCAAGGTTTTTATCGAGGCCCAAATAAATGTACCATATCCTCTTATGTACTTATATATTCATTCAATCTATTAATGAATATCATACTCTTTCCTAAAAATATATATAGCATTTTGTATAGTATTATTCAATGGATATCCTTATTCAATTCACTCATCAAGAGATAATTAATAATGGCCGGAGATTGAAAGAAAAACTAGCTGGGTTGAAAAGGAAAACTATACGAAGTTGAAATAGGACAATTCTCTGTCTACGCATACATTGCTCGGTATTTTGACGATAATTCCCAGCTAAAAAAATTAGATTGTTGATCCGCTTCTTGGGTTGAAAACTAGTCGTCCGTAGCTTTCTAGTGATATATATAAGGCTATAAAAAATACTGGAAAATGTTTGGAAACGATCCAGCAAAACAGTAGATAAAACTAATATAAAACTGGAACGCGATTTCCTTTTCTTCGTCTCGCAAGGGTCGTGAAAATAGACATTACACGACCAAAACAAACATTTGTCATGCAAGAACGAACATGTGCGATGACAGGGACGTCGTCGCACATAATTTAAAGGAACAACTGCAGTTTGTCTCGCATAACCTAATGCAACAAAGTAAGATGGACGGGATACAGTACATGGGATGGTTAGTTGTGCTGGCCAGTAGTGCACTGTCATTTTTTAAATTATTTTTAAAATAAAAAAATTGTCGATATTACTTTATGAGACTAACATGTCGCCGCACAAGGAATTTTATTTTATTTTATTTTATTTGTTAATTTATTTATTTTTTCGTTTTTTGTTTATTCTGGTTACATAATTTATTTAAATAATAATTACTTTTTTTATTATTAAAATTGCATTTATAATTAATAGAGGAAAGAAATTAACATTTATAATTTATTTGGTCATTAAATGGGGTTGTCTGTGGGGCTGTCTCCAGGTCGGGGTGCAGGTTGGGCTGGAAGTCGGGCTACTAAAGGGGTTGCATGTCGGTGTGTTAGGGAGGCTGACGGTTAGGCTGGTGGATAGGCTTGGAGGTCGATGGGTTGTGTGGTTCGAAGGCAATGCCGAGTAGGAGACGTATGTCATTCAAGCTAAGGGCCTCAACGATCAACGCTAGCTTACTCCTCATATCGGCCACCTCATGTGTCAATTCAGTGACTTTGGGGCGCTATGGTTGCGATGATGATAAGGCCCCAGTAGTGCGCTGATGAGCCTGCCCTATCCCTGGACAATACTTCCCCAACCTTCACCCGAGGGGCGCATCCAAGGTCTCAGTCAAAATCTGAAACCCCACATCCCAGGGAGCCACAGACTCGATAAAAGTATCCAGGGGAAGCTGGGAGGCAAACTCCTGAAGGACAGTATGGCTCATTTCCACCATTGTCGCCTATGACAATAAGACAGAAGTGGATTGGTAATAATTAATATTAAATTAAATTTTGTAATATTTGGAAGCATAAAATAGGAATTTGAAAAGAAGTGCTTACATGTAGTTGCTCGGCAAGCTTATCCCCGGGCCGAACATAAACGTCCTTAAAGACGTCTATCTTGGGGAATTTAGAACCCCTTGGACTAAATAAAAAACATAAGGCAGCAGAAAATAAAATGAATATTTGTAAGAAATTGGAAGTGCGAATATTAAACTCTCATTACCTATCCTTTCGCCTCCATCCTACAGGAGAAGGGTCTCGAACCATAATGGTGATCTTGTTCACCTTCATCTTCTTTTGTAAAATAAACGTATTAGTGTAATTGTGAAATCCTGTCCTTGAATTTCACTATTTAATATTACGTATTTAAAATTCTTAATTTCGACGCGTTTATAATTACGGTGTATAGTTTTTTTTTTCGATATGTAAAAGGATGAAAACACCTTAATGAACTAAACAAACTTTTCTAGGACGTATTTAATTCCTATATGTTTTTTCACTGTCATTTACATATTTGGATAGAGCTCGACCTCATGAGTGCATACACGAAAACCGTTCGTGAAACGAAATTTTAACGAAGGAGAAATTATCGGTTAAATGTAGGGGTAAAATAGTAATTAACCACTAATCTGGAAGGCTCCGGATTTGTTGAAGCAACAATCTGGGTGCCACGTGTACAACTGACATGGGAAGAAGAGAAGAGAAAGAAGGGAAATGAGGGGAGAAACTGGCCAATCAGAAAAGAGAGAAATGAGGGAAAGAAGGGAAATGAGAAAAGGGAGAATCCAGCCAACCCAGACCCCCCTTCGACCCGCTGACCCAACCTAACCATATCTCTGTATTTCAACCACCGTTGACGATGAAACTAGTGCCATATTGATCCTCACTTCCAACCCAGTCGATCCCATTTCCATTTTCACCCAAACTCGACAAGGATTGGCTTCATTTTCTCCAAAAATTGAGTCTGTGGCGCTAAGAGGTCTATGGCGGCGATCCGCCATTCCTGAAAGTATTACAGTCAATCACCACCATCAATCAACTCATTTCAACCCTAGGAACAATGCCCATAGGTTGGTTGAGACGTCAGAGCTTGTCTTGGAGTCGAATCAAGAACACCCATTTCTAGGGTTCCAACAGATTGAGATCAATTTCAAGTAATTCCTGGCTGAATTGGAATTTGGCCTAGGTATGAAAGTTCTTTCCCTCGTTGTGTTCTACAATTTTGTAAAATTTGGTAATTTTTGGAGTTTGTCAGAAAATTGGGTTTTCGTTCCCCCGGAAACTGCCACCTGCGGCAGTGCGTAGCCAGTGGGCCAACGATGCCTTTTTAAGTTAACTTAGATGTCCTAATTTTAGATTTGATATCCATTTGATGTGATTGGATTGTTTGTACCTAGTTTCATTATGGTACGCCACTTGATCATTATACAAATCAACAATCCGACCATTGGATCAACACCAAACTTTAGTATATAATAGTACGTAATATTTCAGGACATTAGGAACTAACGGATTGTTAATCCGATGTACGGATCTTCCCAAATTGAACTTCTAAGTTTGTAAAACCAAACGTTGACTGCCTCTTAATTTTAGCGATTGGTGGAGATCTGACCGTTGGATCATTCTCAAAATTTTAGGATATTGTGCTAAAAGGTTAATGAGACTCTTGGGAAATTACAGATCGAAAATCCGAATGTTCTGGATCGAATTATGTAGGGTCGTGGACCCCATCATTGATAGAGAGTGGACTTTTGGTCAACATGTTTTGAATCGTTCTTAAATACTAAAATTAGTACTACTAAAGACTAAGTGAAGTCTAGTGGGCCTACAATGGTTCATGAGTGACTTTAATATATGTGATATGGTTATTACCTCGATTTCAAATTTAGTATCCTTTGTGGATATGACTTGGTTTTATAAATGTGATTTCTATGAAAATGTGATTTTTAATAATTAGCCATCGATCTATTATTATGAAATGTGATTTAACTTGTGCATTGAGAATATTTGTGAAATGTGATTTGAAATGCATGTTGGATTGTTTGTTAAATGTGAGGGCTAGTAGTGGACCGTTAACCCATTGTCATGGGGATTCATTGCTTCAATATCATTTCATTCTGATTTTGTTGATCTGTTCTAAACTTGATTCATGTCTTGTTTCTTTGAGTTGTTGTTACGTTTCTTAGATTTCCACTAGGTTCTATTGAGTGGTCCAGAATTGGGTTTCGCTAGTGTTCCGTTGAGTGGTTCGGTTCCCTCCTTTGTCTGGATTTCGTTGAGTGGTCAGGAATCCCTCGTGCTCTGCAATTTCGTTGAGTGGTCTGGAATCGTATCCTGCTTTGGATTTCGTTGAGTGGTCCGATATCCATTGTACTTCGTGATTATGTTGAGTGGTCCAGAATCGTATCCACTCAGATTCTGTTGAAAGGTCCGGAATCCTTTCTACTTTGCGATTCCATCTAGTTGTTCGGAATCGTATATTGGTTTGGATTTCGTTGAGTGGTCAGGAATCCTGCTGGTATTTTAGTTCCATTGAGTGGTAAGGAATTCGATGTTGTTAGCTTTCGTTGAGTGGTCCGAAATCACATTTCTTGACTTCGGTGATTTGTTGGATTTAGGCTAAATTGAGAAAGCTTCAGAGATGTAGGCTTCGGTCGAACTGTGTTGCTCTAGCCCTACACTTTGGTGTATTGTATGAGTTATTAATTGACGTGATTGTGGAATGGTGTTGGAAAGCATTTGTGTGTGTGAATGGCAAGATGACAACTCTTGTTTGGCTTATGGTTGATGTGCAGTGTGGTACTCTATGTTTTCAGCTAGGAAGTCTTTAGTTTAACAAATGGTGAGCTACGAATAGCTTGATCTCATTGGAGGGTACATAGGCAGTCTAACAAAGAGGTTAGATTGAGCCATAAAGTTAGATATATGGGTACTTGGTGATGTCATGTCGATCCTAGACGTACGTCGGGATCGGGGCGTGACAATAATATTTAAAGATAATGAAACAAACACATAATCCAAAGTAGGAATAATTTTTAAAACAATTAAAATTAAATAAGTAATACATATATAAAAACGTACCATATAGGCGGGCTCCTAAAATTATTTTATGATAAATACAGTAGCATTTAATTTACAAATAATTCAAAATTATATTAATTAATCCTCATCCGAACTGTAATAACTTTCACTATCGTCGGTATCACCATCTTCAGTGTCTCATTCCTCCTCATTGATAGGTACGTCATTATGGTCGTTCGCAACCTTTGGTGGATTATATCGAGGAAGGTCACTGAGGTCAATTGAAATTGAGTCAGCTGGTATTTCGATTCCAGCAACGCCCGATATCTGAAATGGTTCTTGGACAAGATTATTATCCCGTACTGTTTCCCCACCAATTTATATCAAAGACTCAAGACGTTGGTCCATGACGTTGATGTCGTCCCTGTCAAAAGTTGGATCTTGGTCTGGTATAGCATACACGTTCCTATGCTTAATCCTTTGAACAACTTTCTAACACCTTATGGCCTTAGCGTTATCTACATAAATAACTTGTACGAAACTTGATAGTTTGCCATAAAACTCCATGTCTGTACTTTCACCACCACCCAGGACATGGACACCACTGTTTTGCATACACAACTTGTCATCATGTTCAGCCCCTAAAAACTTGACGCCATTAACATGGAAACCAGAGTACAATTTTGCCCGACTAGGACCAAATGCCAAGTTATATAACTCTTCAGTGTAAGCAGGTGAATTGGATACTTTTAACTGATTTACTTGACACGTTAGCTGAAATTAGTACAACATGTTGAATACAAACGCATCCCCGAAATTACAAACTCAACTAAAAACATACGGGTACTGGCTCCTCAACATAGCTCGCATCCTGTCTCACTTCACATATACGGCCTACTTACCTACTTGCTTAGCGAACTCAACGATAAGCCATCGATATTACAGTCTGCAGCCCGCAATATCGACAACACATTGTTGTCTTGATAAACAAGCAGTCACTTCCCAAAGGTGCAAATTCTAATCATGCCGAAACCACATAACAAGCGAACACAAAACGTCTTCCAAGGTCTAGATAGCTCGATCAGACTGTCCAACAGTTTGTGAATGAAATGTAGTACTAAACAACAACTTAGTACTTATGGCCTTCAAGAAAACTTCACAAGACTTATATGTGAAACGCGCGTCACAAAGAGGTGCAAGTAGTGATGGCACACCGTAAACTCAAATAATGTGATTCACAAAGCCTAAGTGAGCTGATTCATTGAAGATTTTCTCTCGAATTTAGCAATCAGCTAGGATGAGAAGACTAAAGAACACTTGAGAATTTAAGGGTCAAAACAAATCCATCAAAACTAGAGTACAAGATGACTAGGTTGAAAGCGTAACTTTGATTCAAGAACATGAGCCCAAAAACCATAAACAAATAACATACCAGTAATATCTCTAGGGTCTTGTTCCACCTTCTGCTGAGTTATGGCGTTGATACTCCTATGAGCCTGACGTCCCGCTCCACTGTTACGGACGCCATGAGTTCTAGGTCCCCAATTGTTACGGTCCGCTCTGTTCCCCTGAGTGCGATTGCCCGAAGCTAGTCCAGGATATTGTGGCTGTCGCTGAGCAGAAAACTAGGTACTCGTATTACTACTGTCGTCATAGCTCTGAGTATCACCATAACTTTGAGCATTTGGGTTACTTCCCCTACTATAACTTGAACCAGAGGCATAACTCTCTGATGGGTGCGCCGAAAGGCAAACACGGGCAAAGTGTCCAGTACTACCACACCTGTGACACGTGCCAGTATTCACAGTGCAATCTCCCATATGGCACATACCACAACGCACACAAGTAGGAATCAACGGATTATAGTGGCTGAAAGAGTGTCTCATCGACTCACTGCCTTAGCCGTCACTAGATGATCCCGAACTTTGGCCTTGTCTCTTGAACAACTGCGAGTGTTTAGGGCCAAAGAAATGAGAAAAAGTAGAATGCTCCCTCATACTTCGGGATCATAATCCTCAATCCCACCGATTCTGGTTCTGATTCCAAGGTTGGTTCTGACTCTGAGGCTGATCCTGATGAAGATTGTCTCATCTTGACTGTTCGATCCTCAAACATGTCTCCATCATCTTCTCGTAGGATATATGCCTCTGTGCAGCCACAAGTTGGCGATAGTCTGGGTTTAAGGTAATATGTAGCTGAATCATCATTTCCATCTGGTTCCTATAAGTTCCCTCATGGTGTCTCTATATGTGCCGAAAAATGCTGTCAAACTCTGAAATGCTCAGGTCGCCCTGGCGAAACTCTAAGAACTCTTGTCTCTTTCTTAGTTGATAACTAGGGCTCAAAAAGTGTGCGCTGAAGAGTCTCCTGAATGTGGCCCAAGTCATCAACGAACCAGGTGGACGAGAGCTCTTCGTTGACTTCCACCAAAACCTCGCATCCCCCTGAAGGAAGTAACCAGCGGTGTTCACCCATTCAGTCAGTGGGCATTTCATGCTCTCAAGAGTATCCTCCATTTTCTACAACCAATCCTCAGCCTCTTGACAGGCTTCAACTACCCTAAGATCCATAACGTTGTGGCTATGAGCAATCTCCATGTATGTACGACTCGGCCTGCTACTGCCAGGAAAAGCATTCCGTAAGGCGGAGGTTAACTATTGCATTCCTCCCATTACACCAGAATGATGTCGTTCGAGGTATATTCCCACTAGCAGGATCCATGATTCTGATAGAAGCAAACAAGATTTAGAAGAACGATGGATTATGGTTACCAGAATACCAACCAAAAGTAGGCGTTGTAGAATGACATGGCAATCATGACTCTTTAGTCCTGAAAGTTTTCCACTATCAACGTTCACACAACGGCCAATATTTGAAGCATACCCATCTGGAAACTTGACTGAAGATAGAAACTTCAAAAATTCTTTTTTGTCTTTCAGTTTGAGTGAAAAAAATGCAAGGAACCTTCTCGCTGTGTCGTCATCCCTATTCATCCATAAACGGGGCCGTATTCCTATTCGCTCCAGATCGAGACGAGCTTTGACAATGTCTTTCATCTTGCCCTCAATATCTAGAATTGTGCTTACCAATATGTCAAACACATTTTTCTCAACATGCATAACATCGAGGTTGTGTCTCAGTTTTAGCTTGGACCAGTACGGAAGCTAAAAAAACGTAGACTTGTGGGTCTAATTCAGATGGGTTGCTTGTTGGGGCCTAGTTACAGTTTTCCTGAATGGACCGAAATCCAAACGGTTAAGCTGTTCTAAAATTTGGTCACCGGGCCACTTTCTAGGTCTAAGCTAAGGCTCTATTTTGCCGTCGAACTCTTTGTCCTTCCCATGCCACTTGTGGTCCCAAGGCAACCATCTTCGATGACCAAGATAGCAAACTTTTCTGGTGTGCCAACTAGATGTGTCGTCATCCTTACAAACTGGACATGCAAAATAACCTTTAGTGCTCCACCCGAAAACCATGGCATATGCCGGAAAATCGTTTACTGTTCACATCACAGCTACCCGCATTGTGAACATCTTTGTAGTAGACTTATCATACATGCATACACTTTTTTTCCATATATCTTTTAGCTTATCAACCAATGATCGCAAATAAACATCAATAGACTTACCGAGATCCTGGGTGATCAAAAGATTCTTCATCATATATTCTTTCTTCATGCATTTCCAAGGCATAAAATTATAAGGAAAAAACAAATATCGGCCAAGTGCTATGATATTGGTTTAGAACCCTGAAATGATTGAATTTGTCAGTGGCAAGTCCCAACCTAACGTTACGAGACTCAGCTGTAAAATCAGGGTACATCAGATCAAACTCTTTCCATGCTTCTCCATCTGCAGGATGCCTCATCACGTCATCATTCACCCGACTTTCTATATGACATCTCATGTCACTTGCAATATGCGTCGACATATACAACCGTTGCAACCTCGACTTTAGTGGTAAATAACGCATAACTTTCTGCAGAATCTTCATCGGTCTATTATGCAATGTCATTTTGAACCTCGACTCGTTACATACCGGGGATTTGTCCAACACTTTATTCTCCTTATATAACAATATACAATTATTTTTGCAAGCGTGAATTTTTTCATAACCAAATCCCAGACCGTTTAACACCTATTGCGCACTTTTATGATCTTTCGGCAAACTATTGTCCTTTGACAACATTCTCTTGAAAACCCCCCAAAAAAAGTCTAAGCACTGGTTCAAAATTCGATACTTTATTTTGCCATGCATCAACTCCACAATAGTCGTGAACACCAATTAGTCTTCGCATCCTGGGTATAATTCTTGGTTGGCACTTTTTAATAATTTTTCATATTGTTCGAAAGCTTCATTGTCCATGGGTTCAGGCACATCATCATCCCCTCCCTCTTTTGTATTAATCGAAAGAAATGGAAAAGCATAATTTATAATATCCATATTAGGTACAACATTTTCCATTCATGTCACGTTTGACGACGAAGCATAGTGTAATTGTTCCCCATGGTGATTCTAATTCATATATGTGGCTGTCATCCCATTTCTTAGTAAGTGGCATTGAACATTTTCAAAAGTCTCTTTTAAGGTGTTGTTACACCCCTAACACGGACACCAGATTCTAGTTACCCCTGGGTTGCGTCTGGATACGAACACAATAAACTCATTAATTCTATCCGAGTACTCGGGTGCACATCTGTTCGCATTATGTATCCATTGTCTGTCCATAATGTCTGCTAAGGGTGGGCGCGGTGCGGTTCGGTGCGGTTTCGAGTGAAACTACAATCGAAACCGAAACTTTTTGCGGTGCGGTGCGGTGCGGTTTTGAAGCCAAAACCGAAATGAAACCAAACCGTTTGGTTCGGTTCGGTGCGGTTTCAAACAGTTTTGGTTTGGTTGTTGAGAAAAAATCTAAGGCCAGCATTTCTCCGATTAAGAGAAGTATATCTTCTGAGTTGTCTAAAGATTGTACAAAGAAATCTAATACAAGAGAAAGAGAGGGTACACGAAGAACGGATAAACAAAAGCTGTCACCAAAAACCGCCATTCAAACTACACAATCTGTTCGCAGGACTCCAAAATAAGAGGTAAGCATTTTATCGTCTTAATGATGTTCTTCACCCTCTACATAGTATATTATAAGCATATTGGTTTCTCAAAAAACGGTGTGCCTTTGGATTCTACATGCAGGAATCTACAAATCTGAAGGGAAAATCTGCTCACGAGAGTAGAAGGTATAATTGTTGATTGCAAGTAGAAATCCTAGATGCTTTACTGAATGGAACCTGATATGCATACTTCTTGCATTGTTCTAGTGGTAAGAAACTTGGTGAATATAATGCTGAATTATTTCACAAATTCATATTTTCGGATGCATCAATGTGTTGAAAAGATAATTATATCCTTCAAACTAGTGCTGTACTTGCCAACGGCGGTTCTAATTCCTAGACTTTTGGATGATAAAGTATATATCTACTACCTAGTACTCATAACTGAGGGAAATGCATGATTGATGATAATAACACTCAAATTTTCCTGAATGCATGCTCCTGAAACTTCTCTTAATATTCTCAACGGGTTTCGGTTAATGTTATTGCAACACTCTGAATTGAAGATTTTATTTCGAAAATGGAAGCAATAAATTCAGAAATTATCTTTCAAGACCCAAACTTCTTTTGAGACAAATAACTAAGAAATTATCTTACCATATTAGCTGGTAAGCAGTGACTCAGTGAGTTCGCAAGGCAAGGCAGAGATGAAAGCAAGCAGTGACTCAGTGACTCAGTGACTCAGTGAGGCCGCAAGGTAAGCAGTGACTCACTCAGTGAGGTCGTAGTCGCAGAGGCAGACGCAGAGATGCAGATTGCAGTCAGGCAGTCGCTCGCAGAGGCAGATGCAGATTGCAGTCAGGCAGTCGCCGATCACTTCCACCGCTTCCAGAGATGCAAGCAGGCATTTGCTCGCAGAGGTAGACGCAGAGATGCAGATTGCAGAGATGCAATCAGAAGCAGCTAGGTGACCAGGTCGCAAAGGCAGAGGCGGAGATGCAAGGCGGCGGCGCAGAAGCAGTCAAACACTCAGACTAGTCAGGAGTCGAAGTCCAAACCCAAAACCGCAAAACCAAATCTATAACCTAGTTGAACTAATTAAAAATTTAAAAGTTTAAAATATAACATTTATTTATTATATGGAGCGGTTTCGGTTTTGGTTTCGGTGCGGTTTTGAAAACCCAAAACCGAAACCAAACCATTTTGTGTGCTGCGGTTTGGTTTTGAAACCGAAACCGTTTCAAAACCGCAAAACCAAACCGTTTGGTGCGGTTTGATTCGATTTGTGTTTTGGTTTCGGTTTTCGGTTCCAAGTGCACACCCCTAATGTCTACAAGCACAATAAAATTGCAATCAATACACAACTCAAATGAGATATTGTCACCTTATGCCTCTAGTTAAGGCCCTAATCCCATTCGAGAATGCACAGTTATGTGATGCAATTTACAAGTCCATCGAATTAGATTTCAATGTGGGAAAATTTTGGTAGCATCTCCCCACAGTTCTTCAAGTGTCCGACGTAGATATCAAAGTACCTATTCGACACTTGAAGAACGTAATGAGATGTGACCGAAATTCCCACAATTGAAACCTAATCCTTGCCGTAAACTATGCCCCATAACTGGGCATTCCCAAACTATCCAAATAATGGGACAATTCAAGAATCAATAGGACCGCAGTTATGCCTTCGCATCCATGCGCGAAATCCAACTAATTCTCAAACGGGAGACTAAACTTTTATTGAAAATACGCGTACGGAGTTAATTACTATTAACTCAGTACAACACAAAACAATTTTGTATGGGACATACACTTTTGGTTTTCATCCAAAAACCAAATACGAACAATAACCTCTAATTAACAAACAAATTAACAACCCTCACTAACAATTTACCTCTAATTTGTTGTAAATTCAAATAATTCCTAATTCAAAAACCAAATAATCGTGGACACCAACCCTTTACACAACAAATTTGATGGCGTTATTTTGAATTCACAACAAAATTTTGACTTCAACGCCACCGACCATGGCTTTGTGCGATGAAGCTTCGTCCCTCAACGTTTTGCACGACCAAACCTTCATCGCGTAACTAAGCGGTAAATATGCAATAAATATGACGACTTAAACGCTAACCGACTGTATGACAGTGTTTTTGCATGACGAAATCTCGTCCCTCAAAGGCTATAGCGACAAAGGTTTTGTCGTGTAAAGCGTTGCGCGACTAAATGAAAATATTTATTTTATTTCATCTCGAAAACAGTTTCTCAAAATACTAATGTCAATATTATAGTATTTTGGAAATATGTTCTTGAGAGGAAGAAAAATAAATATAGTACATATAAATGTATTCTTCCAAATAATAATTCAACATCATTATTTAATAAACCATAAATAGACTAATAAAAAAAACTATTCTAGCCACTTCGTGCCGCTTTACGTCACGTTCAACATCAAACTTCAACTCCCGGAAATGGTACATGACACGACGTCGATGCACTTCATCAGATTTGCGTCACTTTTTTCAATGTCCCAATCAAGCTGACATGCAAAAATAAATAAATTATACATATAATTATTATATTTTATCTAAAGAACTAAATTATTATTTAACTAATTAATAATTTACACGTACCGCTAACGCATCGATCATGCATGTCTTTATCTCCTCGGAGATGTCTCTCCAAGACTCCTAATCCACTTCGCATCTGTCATGTACCAATACCCCGATGTCAGCCTAAAACTTGTTCACCATATTCGACTTCTCATATCCTAGTAATTCTGCATAAGTGATTCGGTATCGACTCTTAGCAACAAAAGCATATCGAACGCATGTCGCAGCTCTCTTCTTTTTTTTGTCCACCAACAAAATAAAAACTTATATTAGTCTACTTAAATATTTAATTAATTTTACATAACGAACAAAATTTAGTACGTATTACCTTTCTCAAAACCTTCTCCCTGTACTCTCTTTGACAAACCACCAGAGTCTGCCATTGCGTACGGAAAAAAAAAAAATTGGAATAATAATTCGGTGAAAGTAAAGATTTTTCGGATTGAATTGTGAAGCAGCACAGCGAAACTGTTAATTTAAAGGACTTTTGCTTTCTTTGTGCGACAAAACCTTCATCGCACAAAACCATGGAGTAAATACCGCATTCAACACTTTGATTAACAACTGACAGTCTAGTAAATGTTTGGACTTGCGACAAAACATTTGTTACGCAAATTGACACACGTCGTACTTGTTTAGGCGCCAAAATACAAGAATTCGCGCATTTTTCTGCGAACCTTTGCGCGACGAAGAAGTTTTTTTTTTGTTGCTTAAACTGTTTTGCACGATGAAACATGTCATTGTGCAAGTTGTTTGTCCCATTAAATTCTTTCCGATGAAGTTGCACGACGGAATGGTACATTCGTCGCACTAACCTGTTTTGCGCGATGAGATTCCTATCGTCGCATAAAGTTTGGTCGCTCAAATGGTTTTTTCTACTAGTGATTAGATGTAAGTTAGGGATCCAAATTCTAAAATTAGGAGTCTCCAACAATGGCGCTGTAAACTTGGTGTTAACTTGCAAGTGCATAAGAATGTCGTATAGTATAATGGCTTACATGTCCGAGTGTCATTCCTACAAAGATTCTTATTTAATCTAAGATTTAATAACTAAGGCAAATATAATTAAACAAACACAAATTGACCCGATCTTAACTTAAAATTACAAAGATATTGTAATACCTTGAAAAATTAAAATATAAATTAGTTATGTTTATGGTTATGTGGAGGAAATTGAAAATAATGGAAATGCCCCTAGTTGGTTAACGTGATTATACGAGGACATATTTTATCCTCATATATTTTATCGTATTTCTAGGTATATTTGGATAGAGCTTGACCCCACGAGCGTATACGCGAAGGCCATTCGTGATTCGGGACGAGAAAAGAGATGTTACGGACGGTAGAAGTTTCTTTAAAAAAAAAAAAAAAAAAGAAAAGGAAAGGATGAACAAGAAGAAGAAAAATGAGGGAAAGGAGGGGAGGGTGACGATAAATCGGGAGAGGAGACAGGAAGGAAATGAGAGGACGAGAGGGGTAGACAATTGGATTTCTTCCCGGCCCGTTTCTCTTTGGCAACCCGACCTGATGGAAACAAGGGTTTCCGATGCTTTTTCCCACCTAATTCCGGTAAATTACACCGAGACAACACCCGAGAAGTACCGCACGACCTTCCCTATACCAATTCCACCCCTAAATTCATACAATTTAGCCTTGGATTTGTAGGAAATGCACCGGTGGTGTGTGTGGGTCTACGGCAGCAATCCACAAAACGTGAAGCTAACTCAGCCAATTACCACCACCAATACTCTCCTCAATTCCAGGAACAAAGCCCAAGCAGTGGTGGAGGCGTCAGAGTGAGTATGGAGGTCGAATTAAAGCACACCCAATTCTAGGGTTCCGGCGGTTTGTGGGAAATTTCTTGTGTTTCCCAGCCAAATTGCTCCCCTCACTAATATCTACTTGCCTGTAAAATTTGGTAATTTTTGGAAATAGTTGAATTTTCCGACGATTTGGGATGGGTGGTCGGCATGTGGCAGCAGCGCATGGGCTGAGACCCCAACTGCCCTTCCTAGACTAATTTGATTACCTTGATTCCATTTGTGACGTTCGATTGACGAAATCTCGTCGTATGATTATAGTTTTGATAAAAACCGCCACTTGGACATTATTTGAATCAATGATCTGATCGTTGGATCCTCACCAAACTTTAATACATAGTAGTACGTAATATTTGAGGATAATATGAACTTATGGATCAGGAATCCGATATACGGATCTTCCTGAATTGGATTTCTAAGATTGTAAAATTAAACGTTGACCGCTAGTTGAATTTGTGAATTTGTGAAGATCCAACCGTTGGATTGTAATGAAATTTTAGTATGTTGTTCTAGAAGCATAATGTGGATGTTGGGAAATTACGGATCATAAATCTGATAGGCGAATCTTCCGGTTTAGATTTCTAGGGTTGTGGATCCTATCCTAGTTCTTGATCGACGATTGACTTTTTAGTCAACTAAACGGAGTTCCTAGCGTGCCGTTTATCTTAGAGTGTTGTTGGGTTTTCATGGAGCTTAATGGGCTCATCGTGATGACGTGTGCCTCGATTTATGTAGTTATGGCACCATATTGAGTTGTACTTGTTTATTAAATATGATTTCTATTGAATTGTTATTTTATTTTATTTTTTTAGCCATCAATCTAGGCTTATTAATTGTGGTTGGGCTGTAGCTTGGAAATGTTTATGAAATGTGGGTTGATTTGTATGATTGATCGAGGTATGTTATGCCTTTCGGCTTGAACGGATTTTGTTATAGGTCAAGTTGTTTTGAACAGTGAACTACAAATGGCTTGATCTCTATTGAGGGTACATAGGGTAACAATATAGGGTAACAATAAATTTTAGTGGAAAATCGTCAAAGAAAGAAATGTTAGAATGATTATTAACATATAGGGTAACAATAACCTTTTTGGCCTACCACTAAATATAAATTCCGAAATAAATTTTTTTGGTCGGGGTGTCACATCCCGACACGGGGTCCACTACATCCCGGGCTCGGCTCCGCCGTAACACGATATTGTCTGCTTTGGGCCCCGACCACGTCCTCACGGTTTTGTTTATGGGAACTCACATGAGCAAAACTTCTCAGTGGGTCACCCATCCTGGGAATGCTCTAACCCCTTTCTCGCTTAACTTCGGAGTTCCTATGGAACCCGAAGCCAGTGAGCTCCCAAAAAGCCTCGTGCTAGGTAGAGATGGGAATATACATATAAGGCTTACATGATCCACTCCCCTGGGCGATGTGGGATGTTACAATCCACCCAAGGATTGGCTCTGATACCAAATTGTCACATCCCGACACTGGGTCCACCACATCCCAGGCTCGGCTCCGCCGAAGCACGATATTGTCCGCTTTAGGCCCCGACCACGCCCTCACGGTTTTGTTTTTGGGAACTTACATGAGAAGAACTTCCCAATGGGTCACCCATCCTGGGAATGCTCTGGCCCCTTTCTCGCTTAACTTCGGAGTTCCTACGGAACCCGAAGCCAGTGAGCTCCCAAAAGGCCTCGTGCTAGGTAGAGATGGGAATATACATATAAGGCTTACAGGATCCACTCCCCTGAACGATGTGAATATTTGGTTTTAAGAATACTAAAACGAAATAGAAAGTTAAATGAACAACATGAGGTAAAAAAGTTGGGAGTTAATCTTTGACAAAAACGGTGAGAGTCTAGGGATTCAAAATCTACCACAAGCAATTCAGTTTTGGTTTCAATGCATTCAATGGACCCTTTCGATTCTTTAGATAATTTCCGTATCTAAGTCTTTGTCAGGCATGTTAGACCATAGTTTTTTTAAGTGTTTGATTCTCTTCTAGTTTAGGCAGAGGTTGTATATTCTAGCATGCGGTCTGTCCTAATTAAGGCATAAATTTAACATGTAGAACTCCTTATGCTCTAAAAAACGAGAGAACCAAGCAAACCATTATTCTTCGTTAGCAATACTGTAATTTACAACACTTAAACCATTATAAAATTCACACACACGATTCACTACATGTAATACGTTAATTGGTCGTAGTGCACTATATGCAACTTTTTATCCACATTAGAACATTACATAGGAAACCTACAAAGAAGTTTTGTTTAAGTTTTCTTAATTATTGTGGGTTTGAACGAGTTAGACTTTGAAGTCGCACAAAATTTAGGAAAAATAAGATGCACCACAAATACTAGAGGAACTTAAATATTAATGAGTGAATTTCCAAATGGGACCTTGTTTTGTTCTTTAAAGTATATTTTTAGTGTTTTAGTAGTTTTATAGTGCGCCTACTTCATTGATAGTGTTCTTGTAATACATTTTGGAGTATTCGGAGCATCTCTATTCGGAAATACAAAATGTTTGATATTTTACAGTTTTTGACCAAAAAGTTCTCAAATGGCTGAGATGTAAAACACAATGAATAGTGACAAGGTAGGAAGGAAAATATCTATAAAGAAGATGTCAAGTTAGAGGTGTTGCATAAAAGAGAATGTTATTTTGTCTCGATTGGATTGCAATGATTCCTCTTTCATGCCTCCAAACTCAAACTTTCCTTCTCACAATACTATAATATAATACCTTTATAAAAACATAAAGTCATATATATATAATAGCATAACATCATAGTACATATATGATAACGTAAAGTTAAAGATAATTGTACTTGTGCAGTCCTATTAGAATAGAAATGTGATTGTGTAAATCCTAACATATTTAGGATATCCTTATGGGATTCTACCATATCTTTTAGACTAGATATTATCTTATTAGAGTTGTAATCCTATTGGGGTAAGGAATTTACCTTCCCTAACTACTATAAATAAAGGCACAATGAGGTGGAATAACACACACCCTTACAATTACACATCTTTATCTTCTCTCTATGTGCCGCACCCCCTCTCTCTCTCTATGACCTCCATAATTGTTCAGTAAATTATGCCTACAACACGGTATCAGCACACTCTTGACGTTGCATTAAAGAGAGTTTGATCTTCAATCAAGGGAGTATTACGTTTTAATCATTCTTTTTATGATCAATTTATTATTTTATTGAATTGATCTAGATGCTATTGATTCAATTTAATTTTTCTTTGTTGAATGTGATACAATGTATTGGAGATGCAATTTCGGCTTTCCGAGAAGGATCTTCTACAAGTTCAAAGGCTCAATTGTTTTCTGCCAATCAAGTTCTTTTAAAATAAATCAAGATATTTGAAACGACCGTGAAGCATGAAAACATTCCCCATGATGTATGAACCCCCTACATTTATATTTTCCTTCTGATATATATATTGTACATGTTCATATATTTGTCACTATATATACGTTCATGCATTACACATTTATAAATCGTTATGTGGAATTTGTGAGTCAAAGAATCGAAAGAAAATAGAAGCAATTAGGGTTTTTATTAAAGTGACCAACAGTCCATTAATCTGACAAAGACATCCAAAATTATTGGCTTGAAGCCCACTTTTGAACATTGACAATTCAATATTTTATTTCTTTTCTTTGAACCGCTGACTCCCTTTTGTAGTCCTGAAGCACTCACACTTGAGTTCCTGAAACAACCAAATCCACTACACTTGGTTGCATATTGTATTTTGTGTTCTTACAGGTACCTCATTTTATGAACCAGAAGTTCATAACTAAAATTGAACTTGTAGTTTCAAATTTAGCGCCTTTGAAACCCGAAGTTTTCATAAAACAATACACCCATGAAAACCCGACGTTTTTCATGTAAACCATGTCTTAGAACCCGAATGTTCTAACTTTGATGCTTATGGATATCTTATTTCCATAGCACCAATCACAATCTTGTTCCCTCCATTCAGTGGATTGTCGAACTGTAACAAGTTCGATTTCACTGATTTGGACGTTTCTTAACTGAAACCACTTTGTGGTACAAGACATGAATCTCCACTTGACTATCAAGAAGTTGAGAAACCATTGAAGCCAACAATTGCATGGAAGAGCTTAATAAGTCTCCGCCATGATCTTCATTTGAAGACTTATGCCCAAAGCATTACCCACAGAAGTAACTCCCGAACGCGGATTCCATGGCTCTTTGGCTCGTTTCTACAGACAGTCTGATCATGAAACATATTGCCTGAAACACACCATGATTACGTCCATGAATGATTACAATTTTGAAGTTTATAAATCCTATCAAACTTTGGCTGGAGAATACTTTTCTTGTCCTTCCATGTTTCTAACTCACTCCTGAAGCAGTAGTGTAGAAAGCAGAAGTTTACCAAATTCTCTAATCTGTTTACTACCATAAACGTGGGAAAAAGGTATAGACCCATCTTCGGCTGAAGTCTACCGAACGGTATAGACCTAGTTCGGCTAGAGTCTACCGAATGGCTCAACCCAGTTCAGTCAAAGCCTACTAAATAGTGGTGCCCTGCTTCGGTAGGGATGCACCGAAGGGCATGCTACGCTTCGGCAGAGATGCACCAAACCGTATTTGCTCTACTTCAACATAAGCCTACCGAACAGACCCATCCAACTTCGGCTGGAGCTTACCGAACCCAAGTCTGGGTCTGTCTCTCTCACAATCCAATTTCGAGTTTGTTTTTACAACATATGGTAGAATCAGGGACTGCCAAGGTCCATCATGCCCGAAGTGTGATCCTTGGCACCTAAGACCTAAAACTTCAAGAATAAGGGATAATATTTCCAAGCCTTAACCCTGCAGAATCTACTTCCGTCTTGATGGAATAGATCATTGGTTATGCACATTTTCGTGCCCCTACCAATATTGTAGAGGAGTACCATTCTCGTAGTCGATATGTGAAATTGATTTTCCTCCATCAAACACTATTGGAAGAGCAAAATATTGACATGGATGGTCTTGTTGGCCGAATCCCCTTAGTAAACAATTTACTTTGTGAACATTTTTCCATGTTTTTGGATTCAAGTTTGGTGTATGTTTTCATTATGGATAATCTTATTGATATTGTCCTAGAATACGAGTTGATTTAATCATGTTTCTTGTATACATGTGACCGAATTCAATTAAACACGTGATTAGGTACAAATGTGGGAAAGTTAGTTGTCTAGATGAATGCGATACTACGCACACTAACTTTATACGTAAATCACATCTCTAGCAATGACTTCAGGCCTATCTAACCTGAGTAAGAGCATTGGAACACTCCTTATTGTATGAATGGTACTAAATTACCATGTCAGAGACCTTATATTCTCCCAGTTCTGGAATAACGTCGTTGAGTTTTAAGGATATTCGAGAGAATAATGATCATGACTGAAACCACTGAAGAAAATAAAGTGAAATATATTTGTACCACCTCAAAAAATGAGCCTGAAGCTTTGCTTTGGGGCTAATAGGTTGTCTCCCTACTGGTAACACGCCACATGTGGCCGACCTGGAGCCTAGTGATTGAGTAGTTTGTTTGCCTTGGCACGATCGTCTGGGACACTTAGGTTGAACAATAATGCCACGATGCATCTTTTTACCCGAAGTAAGGATATTATGCTTACAAGCACATTTTGCCAAAGCCTGCTCGTTTGAGAAACATACGAAGTCACCCATTTTCACAGTATATTCAAAGGAATATATGTGGACTAATCCAACCAAAATGCGGACTATATAAATATTTATGGTTTTAGTTGATGAATCGACAAACTGGTCACATGTTTGTTCATATACATTGTTGTAAAACCTCTTGGCTTTTAAAGGGTTCACCATCCTAATTATCCCATAAAGTCTAGAAGACTGGATAATGCCGGAGAGTTTATATCGACGATTTTCGATAAGTATTGCATGTTTTTTGGGTTTATAATTAAACATCGAATTCACACGTTCACTCCAAATAGCCTCGCAGAGTGATAGTAAAGCACAATTTCAGTGATCGCCCGGACCTTGGTGAACGCACTAAGCTTTCGGTTTCTGGCTAGGGCTATGCAATCTTGTACACAGTTATGTTGGTCCACCTTGAGGCCCATTGCCACCTAACCATTTCAACGTTACAGTTGGTTACTGGGTACGAACCTGACGTTTCATATTTACGTATTTGGGTGTGCATTCCATGTGCCAAGTTGCGTTGCCACAACGTACCATTATGGGTCCTCAAAAGAAATATGTGAATCTTTGTTGATTACGATTTTCCTTCACACTAGCTCTCTTAGAGCCCTTGCATGTGATATCTTTGCTGCTCATTTGCGGATTGTCACTTCAATGAGATAGTCTTCCTACCGTTATGAGGAGATAAGAACGTCAACGTTCCTATAGAACGGTGCGAATTTGCGTGGACGTTGCCCATTATGTCTCATCTAGATCCCTGTACCGCACAAGTGTGATAAGTAAGTGCGATGAATTCTAGCTTTTAGAATGTTGCTCCAGACACATTCCTCTAATCTAGCTAAAGTGACAAGATCATATACCAACTGCAAACATGCCTGCAAGGATAGACATACTTAACGAACGTCGAGTCAACATCCCCGAAGGATGTGCCACCTTTGTTGGACAGTTTGTCCATCCCTGTTGGACGGTCTAGTACATCGGTGGATAGCCAATCAATCTGTCTTAGCCTGAAGCACGACACATCACTCGATTCATAGAATTCACTTCCCTAAAAAAGAAAGATCATGACACAAAATGAATCCATACTCGATCGCTGTCTCAAATTTAGCAGCATCTCCCTATGACTCCCTAAGTGCATGACGTAGATATTACAAAAAAAAAAAAAATCTAGTATGCACTTGAAGAACAATAGGGGGTACATAACAGAATTTTCCAAGAAAGAAACTTAGCCAAGTTCATCGCAACCCCTAAACACACAATAGTGTCCGAACTGGACAATTCAAGATTCAATTAGACCGCGGAGCCGTGTACTGCGTCTACACGTGCGTCCGACAGAACCTTAAATAGGTCTAAGGTTTCTTCAAATTTATTATACATATATTATCAACATAATTAACTTCGTATAAATGGTTACGAAATTATAATCACTAGTAGAAAAAACACTTTGCGCGACGTAGGTACCTTCGTCGTGCAAAGTCGAAAATCGTTGCCCAAGGGTTTGCGCAACGTAACCTTCGTCGCGCAAAACCCGTCGCGCCAAGGCAGTGACGCTAGAGTTTGCACGACGAAAGTATAACCTGCGTCGCGCAAGGCCACTTTGCACGACGTAGGTCCTGCATCGTGCAAAGACACTTTGCTTGACGTAGGTCCTGCGTCTCACAATGCTGTCTTTGCGCGACGCAGGACCTACGTCGTGCAAAGTGGCATTGCGCGACGCAGGTCCTACGTCAAGCAAAGAGTCTTTGCGCAACTCAGGGCCTACGTCGTGTAAAGTTGCCTTGTGTGACACGACCTACATCGCGGCAACCTTTTTTTTTAATTTTTTTTAATGTTTTGGTCAAAACTAATTTTTAAAATTTTTTTTGATAAATATTGTAATTAAATTGTAAAGAATAATTAATTAACCAAGCAAAAGTATTTAATTATAAAATATATAAAAATGTATACATACAAGATGTCCAAACAAAAAAAGAAAAAACTACAAGTGAACTAGGTTTAAAACATCAAGCTACTGAGTATCGGGAGGGTGAGGTGGCTCTGAGGTCGAAGATGGATCAAGATGAGGTGCTGGTAGCGAGACTTGTAGGCCGGCCGACTGTATGGCTCGTACAAGGTCTCTCACCGTCTCAGCATAGATCCTCACCTCCTCGCTCTGGGCCCTCAACTGCGCTTTCATCTTATCGGTCTGCTCCCTCATCTGCTCGCCCTGGACCCTCATCTGCTCCTTCATCTGCTCGCCCTGGGCCCTCATCTGCTCTTCGTGGATCGCAAGCTTACCCCTTAAGGTTGTCACTTCATCCATCCATGATGTGTTCGATCTGGAAGAAGAGCCACCCGTCTCACGAACCCGTGATTTCCCCATACCCCGAACAACCTGGCCATGACGACGACCAAGGTTCTGATCCAGGACTTCAGTCATGATCTGAAACCTACATCCTCTGGTACCATGACGTCCTCGATCGAAGTCTCCGGGGGAAGCTGCGATGCTGCTTCTTGGAGAACAACAGTTCTCTTTTCCACCATAGTATCCTGTAATAATAAAGAAAAAACATATAATGTTTAATAACAAAATATAAATAATATTTGAACGATTCATACATATAAGAATAATAATAATTACATATACTTACATAAAACTGCTCAGCGATTTCATTACTAGGTCGAACGTAAACGTCCTTGAACATGTCGATTTCTGGGAACTTAGAACCCTCCTGAAGAAAAAAAACATTAAGAAAATTTTATTAATAATAATAAATAAATTTATAAAATTTCAAAGTTAATATAGTTTTACCTGACGTCGTTCCTCAAGCCTATACGAAAAGGGCTTCAAACCAGAATGATGGAGAAGTGTCTTTGACTCCCGAGCTATCTGGCCAGCAACATATTTCTTCTGTTAAACACACAATATACATGTTAGTGCGACCATTTGAAATAAATTAATAAAAAAAGCTTTAAAAAATAACTAAAACAATAATAAATTATTATTAAAATATTATCTACATACCACAAAGTTTGGGTCCGTAAAATGCTTGCAGAGCCACTCCCAATCCTCTGGCCGGTCATTCAACTCGCTTGGAACATGTAAGCGAGCAATCTCCAGATTATCCCATTTCTTAAAATGATTGTGAAAATTGTTCTTCCAATGTTTGTACCGGATTACTAAAGTTCCCTCTAAGTAGGTCATGACCTCAGGGGATGCGTCATCAAGATCATAAATGAACTATGAATATGAAAAATAATAAAATAATAGTAAGAAATTTAATAATAGTAAAGATAATATATTTTGGTTTTTAATATTTGTAAACAAAATTAAAAAAATGATAAAGGCTAAAAATTAATATACTAACCGATAACTCGTGTCGCACCAGTTCCTTCTTGTCCTCGGGAATTTCTGCCCAAGACTCCCACTGAAAAGGACAATTGTCTCGAATAACAACACCATAGCTACTAGCGATGAACTTATGCTACTGTGAGGTAGACACTCCACGATGTCGCGGGTCATACATAATCTTGATTTTGGAGCCGGTCTAACGTACGTTATGTTTCTGCTTCAGCATTCGACTAGGCCCCCTGGTGGTTTTTTTAGCTGGCCAAAAATACTTAAATGGTGAAAACCCTAAGCTTAAATTTGTACAAAAAATTCGACACAACCTCCCATAATAGTATAGCATTTCCCAAAACCTTAAAAAAATAAAATAACAGTAATTCACAACTTGCAACACATTTTCACAATCCAGCATATTTTTAGCATCATAAAAATAATAGTTTTAAAATGAAAAAAAAAAATACAACGTAGTGAGAATTAGAAAAAATGTACCTGGCTGGGAGGCCTTACCCTCGACTCTGGATGCCGAGGAAGTGTGATCAGAAGGCTCCGGCTCGCGGCGGCGTCGGTGAGGCCGCCGTGCACGGAGCGGTTGAACCGACACTGATGATGTCGATGAGACGGGCACCTGAGAAGCCATAGAAGTAGCCTCGGCAAGGGGTGTAGGCTCTTGAATCAATGGAGCACTCACGGGTGGAGCAGTAGATGCTGATAATGCGAGAGACGCATTGGTCACACTCCGACGACGAGTGATCAACTGCGACATCTATACACTTTTTGAACCATAAAAATATAACATTAGAAACTAATCCTTTCTTGCATTTGAAACTAATCACCACTTGGACTAATAAAAGTGAATATATTCTTGTGCCATGAAGTAAAGACACAGGAAAACCAAATGTACAGAAACACATGTTGGACTTCATCACTTTGAAGTTCAAGTATGAGAGCTACATGAAGTCATCTAAATGGTGTTTAATCCAGAACTTATGAATGAAATTATTCAACTCTCTTCATACTTAACCATGCCCTCCTTACACCTCCCCACTAGATAGAGAATGGAAAAACATGTGTTCCCCCCCCCCCCCCCGCCCAAAAGAAAAAGAAAAACACAAAAACCCATCCTAATTCCACTAAACTTTTTCAAACAATTTATTCTCAATAATGTTCATACACAACTGTAATATTTGGGAATTTGGCTCAGTAATAAAATACTCAGAAATCAACATGCAATTTGAGCCTAAACCCTAAACCAAATTCAAATGCTTCACATGCTTCACATGTTCATACACAACTGAAATATGTTTCACATGCTTTCACTGTTGATATACACGTAGAAATGCTTTACCTTATTTTAGGTGTTCAATTTTGAATGTGGTGTGTTGTGGCCAGTCGCATATATATATATATATATATATAGTCCAGATATATATTATATACGTTTCTACCTTCTAGACGTTTGAGTGTGAAAGAAGGTGGCATGCTTGACCTTCCTGTCGATTTCTTATGTATATATGATTTAAGCCTTCC
This sequence comes from Malus fusca, assembly GCA_035220775.1. NCBI lineage: Eukaryota > Viridiplantae > Streptophyta > Magnoliopsida > Rosales > Rosaceae > Malus > Malus fusca. The sequence goes on along the minus strand of CM069065.1, from coordinate 13,369,778 downwards.
AATATTTTCTCTACTCAAACCCAAGTCTCATCTACACCTTCTTCTCTCTGCAACAAAACTCTCTTCCTCCTTTAAACATTGCACCTCTCCCTGTCTCTCTCTGTCTCTCTCTAAGTAACTTTCCGGCTTTCTTTTGAAGCTTTGATTTGTAGTGCTAAAATGGAATTCCAAAACCAGTATCAGCAGGCTGATCAGATGCCAAAATACGAGTGCCTTCTCTTTGTTAAGTCTTTTCCCTTTTTATCCTTTTTAAGTCTCATAGATATCATGCCTTTACGTTTCCAGACCTAAGCTTGTTAACTTGGATGTAACCAAGAGATTAGCAGTGGTCCCCCTATTCACTCATGTTCGAATCCACCTCCTTATAGTATAAATTAGATTACAATACGACTCAAATTGAAAAAAAAAATAACAAAGAAACTGTTTTGTTGCAGATCTTGATGACACCCTTTATCCCTTGAGTTCTGGATTATCTAAACAATGCACCAAGAACATTGAAGGTATAGCACAATCCATCAATGCCTCCTCCATCCACACACACTTTTCATCAGTTATTTAGTGAAATTGAATTTTAATTATCTGATTATTCTTAATCATCTTTTCTCAGAATTCATGGTTAAAAAATTAGGCATAGAGGAAAAAAGAGTCACTGAGGTGAATCAAGTATTGTACAAGAATTATGGAACATCAATGGCCGGTCTTAAGGCTATTGGTTACAATTTTGACAATGATGACTATCATAGGTACCAAAATTTTCCATTTTCTGTTTTTAATTTATTTATTTTCCATCATTATACGATGCAATAATCTCACAAATTCCCAAATATTACAGTTTTATTCATGGAAGATTGCCCTATGAGAATCTAAGACCTGACCATGTCTTAAGGACTCTATTGCTGAGCCAAATTCATGTTCATACACCCTGAACCAAACTAAACCAAATTCATGTTCATACACAAAACTAAACCAAATTCATGTTCATACACAAAAAACACATACATCAACAAAATACTCAGAAATCAACATGCAATTTGAGCCTAAACCCTAAATAACAAAAATCCATCGAAAATCAAAAACCCTTACCTTGATTTTGGGACTTGATTCGCGTCGGCTTCGAGATTTGCGTGAAGGTCTGTCATTTGGGTTCAAGGTTAAGAGGAAAGACAGGTATGGGTTCGAGATTGTGAAGAGGAAAGATTTGTGAAGAGGAGAGAGGGAGATAAAGAGGGACGGTTGAGTTAGGTTCGAATAGAAGGAGGAGGGTTCTGTGTTCAAGAGAGGGCTGTCGTTTGGGTATAAAGAGGGCAAAGTGAAAAAATTTGGAAAAATTGAAAAAAGCGCCTATTTTTCACTATTATACCGCCAAAATTATCACACCTTGCGCGACGTAGGTGTATAATTCGACGTCGCACAAAGTGGTTTTGCATGACGATCATACTAAGGCGTCACGCAAAGTATTTATTTGGAATAAAATTATTATAAAAATTACCGAAAATGTGATTTTCCTCCTTTCAAATTCAATTTTTTTTAAGATCCCCCACAATAATATATTTTTCTAACAAAAACCCACAATAATATTTTTTTTCATATATATCAATCAATTTCTTAAGTATTATAAGTACGAAATAAATAAATTAAAATCTACTTAGTAAATATATATACCGTTGAACTTCATGGGAAAAGCATCGTATGAAATTAACTAGTTTCAAAGATCAAACCGTCAAACTTGTTTGTATATGCTTCGAGATTGTATCAGGCAAAAAGCGCAAAAAACAAATATGCAGAGATCAAGTAACGGAACAAAACTTTTCGACGATTATAAACGAAAAAGCACGATTTAACGGTTATTTTAACTCCGATTTTGATGATTTTTTACAGCTACACTCCTTAATCATATATGAATACAATAAACTAATTCGATCGTCAATTTAAAATATTTACACAAGTGGATACCACAAAATCTTATTTTATACTTAATGAAAGTATAAATAAACTCCAAATGTTAGTGAATCTAATGTTTTGATGTGATACGCATTGTACGAAACTAGTTTCAACAATCCAACCGTCAAAGTTGTTTGATATGCTTCGAGATCGTGTACGCCAAAAATCGCAAAAAATAAACATTCAGATATCAAGCAGCGGAACAAACCTTTTTGATGGCAATAATCGAAAAAATCACGATTTAACGGTTATTGTAACTCCGATTTTGATGTTTTTTTACAGCTACACTCTTTAACCCTATATGAATACAATGAATTAATTCGATCGTCAATTTAAAACATTTACACAAGTGGATACCAAAGACGTTTGTGCTATACTTGTAGTGATATTGTGTGTTTGGGATGTTAATTAGACCATCTCCGATCAAAGGGAATTTGGTCAATATTAACCTTGAAATTGAACAAAATAATCTCAAACCAAAGAGCATTTACAAATGGGCGTATTCGGGGCTCGAATCAGCCCCTAGAAGGCCTAAAAAGTGCCACCCCCAAGCAGTTAGGCATTTCTTTTTGAGCTTGTTAGTTATTGACATGGTGAAAAGGTACTTGGGCATACTAAAAAGTACATAATAAAAATATAGAGAGAGTAAGATTTAGCCAATAAGATTGAAGACGGAAAATTTAAAGATTTTGTGTTATATACTTTATGTTGAATTTATTTTGTGTTTGAAAATTTAAAAAAATAGTTTGTTATTATTCCTTAAAAAATTATATTTTTGAGGCCTATGTAGCCCTCCATCGTTGGAGATTGACTTAATTAGTAGTGTATCCGATTCAAGTTTTCGTTATTAGTAATATTGTTTGGTGCTTGGAGTGGAATGTCAGGAGGTTTGTGAAGGCCGGTCAAACAAAGGCATGGAATAATAACCTCTTGAAGGAGGAAATAGAGGAGAGGCTAAGAGATTTGAGATGATGCTACTTGAAAGAGTAAGCGCAAAATCTCTTTGCGCGACGTAGGTACACTTGCGTCGCGCAACGCCTGTACCTATGTCTCGCAAGGTTTTTTTTTTTTTTTTTTTTTTTTAATGAGTACAAAATAAACACTTTATTTTGTTTTTGAAGATTTTGTGTTATATACTTTATGTTGAATATATTTTGTGTTTGAAAATTTTAAAAAATAGTTTATTATTATTCCTTAAAAAATTATATTTTTGAGACCTATGTAGCCCTCCATCGTTGGAGATTGCCTTAATTAGTAGTGTATCCGATTCAAGTTTTCGTTATTATAGTAATACTGTTTGGTGATTGGAGTGGAATATCAGGAGGTTTGTGAAGGCCGGTCAAACAAAGGTATGGAATAAGAACCTCTTGAGGGAGGAAATAGAGGAGAGGTAAGATTTGAGATGATGCTACTTGAAAGAGTAACATTTCGATGACGTGAAAAAGTTCCAATTGGTCATCTACAAGAGTCGAGCCTAACACATCTTACTTAAAAAATAAAAAGGTAATGAAAGAAAAAATAAATAAATACTTGTGCGACGTAGGTACACGGGCGTAACACAAAATAGCTCAAGTTATCTACCAAGTTAACTTAAGCTATTTATTGTATACTCAAAACGACTCAAGTTATGTACCAAGCTTGTACATTTTAAGCTCGCTCAAGCTCGACTCATATAATTAAAAAGCAATTCAAAAATATGTAAATTCATTACACACTGACAAATAAGAAATGTGATTGTTTGAAATGCCCTATCTTGGAAGCTAATCAGTACAAAACGCATTGCTGCAGGATGGCTCTTTGCAGTCATAATTGAGAGTTCTCGTACTGTAGAAAGTTGTTTGTCATTTTATCACTTAAAACGTATGAAGAATAATTTTCACTAAATTATTCTCATTTAGCGTGCAAATGAAATCGCAAGTGCTCAACTATCTGTAAATAGTACCATATTCTATAAAATTAGAATCATTACAAAAAAAGCTAGCAAACATTCCATTACCTGTAAATTTGGAGTAGTGAATTCACCAAATAACTTGACATGGAATATGTGTACATCAAATGGGCGATATGTGACAATTATATATTCTTGATAGACATCCATCACCATTGGTTTAGCCAGCAATGGTTTTCGACAGAGTAGCGAGCTCTGACCAAGATGATATCCAACAGTACATAATAAAACAACTAAAAAATTAATCCACACTGGTTCCATATCTCACACCCTTCTCTCTTTCTACTCCGGCTCTCTACTCTAGCTACCAGTTTTTTATTCTTCAAGTGCACATAACGAATTACTTAAATCCCACAAGATTTGGAAAAGCAAGGCACCGCACTCTTGATTGCACATACTTCATAACAAACATCTTATCAATAAGTTTGCAAGTACAGATGAAATTCACACCGAAACGTTCTCGTATAGTGAAAGCAATGACAAAAGTAGGCAACTTTAATTGGAGCAGAAATTTCACAAACACATAATCAACATAAAAGTTTAAATTTTGACATTACTCCAGCAAACATCACAAGAGCAATAAGCTAGCTATCTTGAAAAGCCTCCCATCCCTGATTTCGATACATCAGTCATCCAAAAATCTCAAAAACACAGTAAGGAAGATAAACAACAGGGAAAAAAACATAAATTGAAGAACCCCCACTTTCAAATTGGAAACAGAAAACCAATGTCACACAAACCAATCAGTGAAACCTTCAATCACAATAGAAAAATAATAATTCCCAATTTTTACAAATCTGTAACATTTTCCCCCAATTTTTCCATCAGACCATTATAGATATGGAGAGAGGGTAGCGTGAGAATGTGTTCGGAGAGAACCTGGAGAAAACAACGGCGTCGAGACTGTTGAGGATCCAGATGGCTCTGATGCTGCAACCTCCGGTCATGGCTTTTCTCAGCAACTGATTATCCGACAGAAGACAGCGTCACACACCTCTGCGGGTTCCGGAAATGTTAAATCTTCGACTCACTGTTTTAAATTCCGTCACTACGGCGTTGTTTCAATCTAGTTATTTAAAGGAAAAAGAAAGGGAAAATATTCTTCATCAGTATCTTCAGACTGCACTACAAGCAATCGATCATCACCATATATCACTTGACGAACATATGTAAATTCAAACAAGACAGTAAAAGTTTCAAATATGTAAATTCAGATTCTTTCTTCAAAAATGTTCACTACAGGGAAGAAACACTACAATATTCTAGGAGAACAGTTAATGCAATAAATTGGAGAAAACCATGGTTAAAGCATATTTCCCCAGAAGGGCAACAACTACAAAATTGGTGGATAATATAAGAGTTCTCAACATATTAATGTAGAGAAGTATCATCAGAAGATCCTATTATCTGTCAACATCATCTTGATATTTGGTTCTATGAAAGTGAAACAGAATATGATTAAACTTTAAACATGTACCTAATGAAGCTATATCCGTGTACTTGTCACTGAAGGCATACACATCCACCCCTATCTGGAACTTGGTAAATTCCGCAGCCATCTGCTTGTAGAAAGGATCCCCTGGTAGTCTTAGTGGATGCTCTTTATCAGAGCCATAGACACGAAGATCATCTCCACGCAACTTTAAGCGACCAACACCAAGAGATGGCAGTGTGTTTTGAAAAATTAACAATTTTCCCCCAAGGTTGGTCTGCAAAAGCACACACGTGGACATAAGTTAATGCAAAGTAAATGCACAACCAGACTCTTGGAACTGCATAATGAAGTACTTAATAGTCCATTACTAAAGGAATACATAACTTAACACACTGCTTTTATAATTGGTGATAAATTTTATCCAAGGGTAAAATTAAAATTGCTATTTGTGAAGAAGCTCACACTCCATAAGCATAAGCGATGCTTTAAGAGCTGGACCAAAAACAGACTCCACATTCACGTTGTCTTGAAACATAGACTCCACTACGCTTTTTGATTCAGATAGATTAACAAGAAGATCATTTGGCAATGGAACAAATACATCATCCAGATCTGAGACCACCATCATTTGAGGCTGAGTCAAAGATGAATGCACATAAAACTCACAGGATCCCAGCACAAATGTTGGTAGTCGGACAAAAAAAAAAAGAAAATAACAAATTATGTTAACACTTAACAGTGATAACAGAAAACACATACCTTCAAAGCATGACCGGATGGTTTGGGCCACAACCTGCAAATAGGTCATCCATAAATTTCAATAATTCCAACAAAGAGGTAAACGAACCTTTGGTAGTAGGTAATCAAAGATATAATAAAAACAACTCAAATGAAAAGACATCACAACCTTCCATGAGACTAACATAAAACATAAAACTTACATGATATCTTTATCTTTATAGAATGGAGACGATCAGACGATTTGTTGGGAATATTACTGTGGGTAGATGAGAAGCGGTGTTAAACCTTTAGCCTCCTGCTTTTGCCTTTACAAGTTTATATTAATCCTCATCCGAACTACAATAATAACTCTCGCTATCCTCACTACTATCATTTCCGGATTCCCATTCGTCCTCATCTTCGTTTGCCTCTTTTGGTGCATTGTATTGAGGCAAATCACCAAGGTCAATTGATATTTCGAATTCGGGTACTCCAGGTATGTCAAACGGTTCTTGGACAATATTAGTATCTCGGAGTGTTTCTTCACCAATTTTTATCGAAGATGATAACTGTTGGTCAGCGACGTCGTCGTTGTCATCATGATCTAGTTCCGGAATATCATATAGCCCTCTTCGCTCAATCTTCTGAACAACTTTCCAACCATTGCTGGCTTTAGGGTCGTCTAGATAGAATATTTGTTTCGCCATAGTTGCCAAAATGTATGGGTCTTCATCGTACCAATGTCTCGTATTGTTTACTGATAGTAAACCATGATCTCGCTTAACACTCGTTTGGTTATGTGGGTTTGTATCAAACCAAAGGCACTTAAACAGTATCACTTGACACCTGTCTTTGCAAAGCAATTGTACTACACTAGTTAGTTTGCCATAAAAATTAATGTCTTCACTGTCGCCTGCACCTGGGACATGAACACCACTATTTTGAGTAGACACCTTGTCATCACGTGTTGCCCCCAGGAACTTGATCCCGTTTACATGACAACCCGAGAACAATTCAACGTGAAGCGGTCCTCTCGCCAAGTTATATAATTCTTCATCGTAAGAGGGTGAATTCAATTCCTTCAATTTGTTCATCTAATATGACATATACAAAAAGTTAACATGTTAGTGTAACCAAATTTAAAGAAAGGCATGAACAAGTTGGAAAATATGCTCAATTCAAACCACATACAACTTACATGTGCGTGAAACCACGAAGGAAACAAGTCACGGTGCTTCTTGGCATATAAATGTGAAGGATGTTCCCGCTTCATCAATTGTTCATGCTCTTCAAGGTATGGCAAAGCCTCCTCACAATTGTTGAGTTTGAACCAATGCGCTACCTCCATGTCATTTTTGGTAAACGATTCACTTTTTACAGGATCGCCAAATGGTCGCGCAATTTGGGCAAAAACAGACAGTTTCTCTATTCTGACACCATCGTCATTATTGCGTTGAGGACGATTGAAAGCTGTCTCAACATCTTCAAGATACATTGCACAAAAAGTTAGTGACTCATATGCGACACATGCCTCCACTAGTGATCATTCGGGCTTTGCCCTGTTTCGAACACATTTTTTCAACTCACCAAGATATCTGCACAAATAAAAGGTATGCTACAAATTATTCAAAGCGTTCGTTGATCATGAATCTATATTTTATATATATATATATATATATACATGCTTAATTAAGTACCTTTCTATTGGATACATCCATCGACAGTTCACTGGTCCGGCAAGCAATGCCTCATATGGCAAGTGAATCATCACGCGAATCATACTTGTAAAGAAAGCTGGGGGAAATATCTGTTCGAATTTGCATAAGACGTTCACAATGGTGTCCTGTAATTGTTTAACATCCGACTTTCGCAAACACCTTGCAATCAACTGCGAAAAAAATCTCGACAACAACACGATTGGTTTCACCACATCAAGAGGCAATAAGTGTCGAATACCAACCGGAAGAAGGCGTTGAAGTATCACATGACAATCATGACTCTTCATGTTTGAAAATTTACACCCCTTCACGTTAACGCAACGCGAGATATTGGAAGCATACCCATCTAGAAACTTTACAGAAGAAATAAAGTTGAAAAACTCTTTCTTCCCATTCGGCTTAATTGTAAAAAAAGGATGGCCTTTCTTCAATGTACCACCGACTCTTTGCATCCACAAGGATGACCTAATGCCCATTCGTTCCAAATCGAGGCGAGCTTCGATCGTGTCCTTCGTTTTTCTTTCAATGTCTAGAATTGTCCCGACCAAAGTATCGGACACATTTTTCTCAATATGCATAACATCTAGGTTGTGTCTCAATTTTAACTTTGACCAATACGTGAGCTCAAATAACATACTCTTGTGCGTCCAGTTCAGATGTGTAGTTGGTCTGGGCGTACTGACCCCTTTGCCGAAATGACCAAATTCCAAACGATTTAACTGATCCAAAATCTCATCTCTGGACCATTCTCTTGGTCTTAGCCGAATCTCTTTTGTGTCGTGGAAGGCTTTATCATTCTGACGCCACTCGTTGTCCCAAGGGAGCCATCTACGATGACCAAGATAACAAACTTTTCTCGCATGCCAAGACGATGTTACGTTCTCCTTGCATATTGGACATGCCAAATAACCCTTAGTCATCCACCCAGAAACCATAGCATACGCGGGAAAATTGTTTACTGTCCACATCACTGCAGCTCGCATGGTGAACATCTGCCCAGTATACTTATCGTATGTACGAACACCGTTTTCCCATAAATCTTTTAGCTCATCAACCAACGGCCGCAAATAAACATCAATGGACTTTCCTAGATCTTCGCTCATTAATAGAGTCAACATCATGTATTCTTTTTTCATGCATTTCCAAGGCGGCAGATTATAAAGAAACACGACGACCGGCCAAGTGCTGTGGTTTTGGTTTAAAACCCCAAACGAATTAAATCCGTCGATGGCAAGTCCCAATCTGACGTTGCGTGGGTCAGCTGCAAAATCAGGGTACATCCGATCAAATTCTTTCCATGCCTCTCCATCTGCAGGATGCCTCATAACATCGTCATTTACCCGTCCTTCTTTATGCCATCTCATGTTGGTTACAGTATGCATCGACATGTACAATCGTTGCAACCTAAGCTTCAATGGAAGATCACGCATTACTTTTTGTGGAATCTTGGTCTTTCTATTCTGTGATGTCATTTTAAACCTCGGCTCCTTGCAGATAGGGCATTTATCCAACTGTTTGTTCTCCTTATAAAACAATATAGAATTATTTACACATGCGTGAATTTTTTCATACCCCAATCTGAGACCCTTCAACACTATTTGGGCACTTTTTTGATCTTTAGGTAAACAATTCTCCTTTGGAAGCATCCTCTTGATAACTCCTAAAAAGTAATCAAAACACTTGTTTGACAAACGAAACTTGATCTTGCCATGCATCAACTCCACAATTGCTAAGAGCACTGAAAAGTTCTCGCAACCCGGATATAATTCTTGCTTGGCACTCATAGTTTTTAAATTCCTCAATGTCCATGGTTGGACGACCGTCATCTCCCCCTTCCTGATTGGTGTTGCTCGAGGCGTATGGATAAACGTCATTTACAATATTCATAACTTGTTCACTAGGATCCACATTAGACTCAACAGTCTCCACTTATGTCACGTATGAAGACGAAGCTTGGTCTAGTCGTTCTCCATGATGATACCAAGTAGTATAGGTCTCCATCATCCCATTTCTTACTAAATGAAATCGAACATTTTCGAATGTCTCCCACATTGAGTTGTTACACCTTCTACATGGACATCGGATATGAGTTGAACCTGGGTTGTGTCTAGTTGCGAATTCAGTGAACTTATCTATTCCATCCAAGTACTCAACATCAGATCTATTATGATTATGTATCCACTGTCTGTCCATTTTGTCTGCAATCCCAATAAGAGTACAAGAGTTACAACAACTTCAACTACTGTATTGTCACCTTATTCCTCTGGTAAGAGCCCTATCCCATTCAGGAATGCACAGTTATGTGTCGTAATTTACAATTCCAATGGATTAAATTTCGACGTGGCCTAATTTCGGCAGCATCTCCTTACAGTTCTTCAAGTGCACGTTGTAGATACATAATATCCACCGTGTACTCGAAGAACAACAGGAAATGTTACCAAAATTTCCACTATCGAAACCTAATCCGTGAACCGCAAACTACAACACATAACTATGCATTCCCAAACTGTCCATAAAATGGGACAATTCAAGAATTAATTGGACCGCAGTCATGCTTTCGCATCCATACACGAAATCCAACTAATTCTCAAACGGGAAACTAAGCTTTTCTTGAAAAAAGTGTACAAAGTTAAGTAGTATTAATTTCGTACAACACAAAACAATTTTGTACGTGATGTACAAAAAATTGTGCATACAAATAAATTAAATCACAATAATTACTAAAGCTAAATAAAATAGATAAAATTAATAAAGATCAATTACAAATTCAATCCCAAAAAACTCCAACATGACCAAAAAAGGGCATAGCACGCAGGTACACAATAACAAGTATAAGGAATCTGAAGTTGCTCAAAAATTGGTGTTCATATGTGATCAGGGAAAATAATATAGCTATAGAAAATAGGTTAAAATGAAAACCAAACTCTTGACCGAAATTTTAGATCTTTACAATCTTCCTTAAAATATTGGTTTTGCTTTTATTTTTTTATGGTAATTTTAAAAATTTCCTATCCATGAGGATTAAAAGCTCATTTGCACCATTAATAGATTCAGTAAATCTTCATAGAGGGCATGATATGATATGTTATAAACTGTAAAGATAAAAGGATTGTTCATAAATTTCCAAAGAGTGTCATGTTTGTCGACCCTTCTTGTATCGAACTAGACAACTATTTTATAATGTCAGTTTTGATTTATCAGTAGTCCAGTGATCATTTCATTTGATTCAGATTTTTTGTTCATGTAATGGTATTCGACAGGTAGATTTTCTTGAGGGACACTAATATGTGTCATATGTGTGATTTTCTTGTTGGTGAAGATGCGAAGGCCTAAAGGACGAGAAACTTTGATACCCTTAAATCTCGCATAGGCTATGACTGGGTAGATTTATATCCATTATTATTTGTGCCTTTTGTGAATAAGCTTTTAGCTGTTTAGTGGTTGCTTAGTTTTATTTGTTTCTGTGCATTATGTGTTGCAGGGCCTTAAGTATGTCATGCTATTGTTTTTTGTTTAGTTGAGTTACGCAAACTCAAAAGAGCCCATTATTTGCAATCACGTTAATTTTCAAGACTTTTGCAAGTCAATTTAATTTATGATGATTTGAAGTAAACGTCATTTTAATTTCCATTGTTGGTAGATTCGCAAAAGACATGTATGATTGTATTAGGCTATAACATGAAAAGTTGTCCCTTCGTTCAATTTCACGTTTTTGCTCACGTTTTAATCTCTCTTCCTTGCGTTGCCTCTCACGCATCAACCTCTCTTTTCTTTTCGTCTCTCACTCTTGTTTTTCCATTTCCTTCCTCATTCTATAAACAGAAAAATCAAAATATCAGCATATTAATTGCTATGCTTCATAAACAATTGTTTAGGACTTAAAAATAGAACCTTTCTCCTCATAATTTCTTGTTTATCTAGCTCCTTGCGGATCCGCAACTCATGAGCTTCAACTTCTTTAGCGATTCTCGCTTCTTCACTCTACAAGGTTCAACTGGTTAAGTCCTTGGTTGAGAAAATATACTATTGTACTAAAGTTAACTGAACAAGTATACCTTGTGTTTCCTCTCAATTCTCAGGATAGAGTCATTAATTTGACCTTCAGATAATATGTTAGAGTTTCTAGTGCAGGTGCAACAACAGGGGGATCACTAAACTGAGTATTTACCCTCACATTAGAGAAGGAGTCCCTTTGTGCTACACTGCCATCATCAATAGGAGATCAAAATTTTCAATATATTGGGTATTTACCAAACTGAGTATTTACCCTCAATCATATATGCATGATAAGAACAAAAAAAGATCAATTTTTTCAATATATTGGGTAATATTAACCAAAATTTCAATACAATCGTATATAAGAAAATGGATGAATAACATAGAGGTTTTTAAATCACCTGAGTGTGATCAGGCGACTATGGAGGTTTGCAGGTGAGGAAGAGGGGAAGGCAACTATGGAGTTTTTGACTTGTGTTAGAACACTGAAAACTGAAAAGAAAGACAAAAAGGTATATTTTCGCGTTGACTTTGCGCGACGAAGCTAGGCGTCGCGCAAAACAGCTTTGCGCGACGTAATGAACCTGCGTCGCGCAAAGATGGAAAAAAACGGTAAAACAAGCTTGGTTTGGCGCCAAACTCTTGCGCGACGCATAGGACGTCGCGCAAGTGGTCTTTGCGCGACGAAGGAGTGCGTCGCACAAAACTGTTTTGCGTGACGAAGGTACAACTACATCGCACAAAACAGTTTTGCGCGATGCACTCCTTCGTCGCGCAAAGTACCGTAGCGCAAAGACCACTTGCGCGACGTCTTGTGTGTTAGCGTCGCGCAAACATACTTTGCGTGACGAAATTTGCTGCGTCGCGCAAGTTTCCGTCGCGCAAACATGTTTTTGTACTAGTGAATAGTGCTGCTCAAATTAAATTCTCCTAATCTATATATATTTCAATAACACGAACTCAAAATTTCACATCACACACAGTTTCAACATATATATATATATAACACAATTAAATAAATTCAAACATAATATTTATAATTAAGAGACAAAACATACCTTTCCTTTAACTTCCAATCCGATCACAAACCTACATAAATCAAAATTAACTAATCACACATCAAAGACAAAATTAATCAACAAATAAAAATGAACTAACCTTCCATTAAGTGGGAGAGGAAGATATGAAGGACAGATTGTGTGTCTTTATGTGTGAGAGAGGGGCAGGGGGGAGAAATGAAGAAATGGGGAGAAAGAAGAAGGCACGGACCTAATTCATAAGTAAATGTTTGCCCGACGAACTACTTCGCTGAGCAACCATTGAAATATCGTCGAGCAAGGGCTTCACCGCTGGTTTTTAACACATCATCGTGGTCCTTTGCCCAACGACCCGTATAATAGCAAGTGACAAAAAAGTTCGGCAGGCAAAGGGACCCACCCAACGAACTAGGTATTCGCCCTACAAACCGTAAGGTATTGCGCACCATTTTTTTCCTCTTGGTGCCAAAAATTTTCTTAAGGGATAAAATCTTGCCCTACAAATACTTTCCGTCTCGTAAAGGTTTTCTATAAACTCTAAACGTTGACCATTTTTTCCCTACAAGTTGAATATTTCGTCGGGTAAATAGTTTTTTAACGGACGAAAACTGTTCCGCCGGGTAAGCTTTTGTAGGATAAGTCCTATTTTCAGTGTACTCACATGTGTATTGGAATCACCACTTTTCTAAAAATGTTATCATAAATGTGATCATATGAGATATTACATACAGTAACTCGTAGTTTAGTGAAATAAGACATGCATTTGAATTTTCATTCGGTTGGCTTTGACAAAACAAACAAGGCAAAAGAAATGAAAAATAATTTTTACACTTCTATCTCTCTGTTTATGTTTTGTCTTTCGATTATATATATAAAAGAGATTCAATCAACATAAATAACATGTAAAGAGAGTATAAAGGTTGTGCATATAATTTCCCAAAAATAAACTTGACAAAATGAAATTAAATAATCTTATTTATTAATTTGTTTGGGGCAATACAGTAAATTGGTCGTGAGGTAAGGTAAACAAACAGTGGTGAAGCACTTGTGTGACGATAAAGCAATTAAAACAAAACCCCGAGCTGGGTTCTTTAGATATAAGCTCATGCAACACTTATTTCCTTGACAAAAAACCCATCTCGTTTTAAACATCCAAATAAAACCCAAATTTGAAATAAATTGCCATGTAAACAAATAAATACCTATTATTTTCAAAATATTTACAATTGTGCCACAACACCCTAATTATGTTGATGAATTTAATTACCACCGTAATTATAGCAAATAAGTGCTTTATTATTACAAAAGTGTCTACTTTATACTTGTCTTACCATCATATGTTCCATTTCTTTTATTTGTTTGACAATTATTGTAGGTACATTATTTTACATGTATACGTTAGGCACATTTTGTTGTTATTATATCTGTGTGAAATAAATTACCTATATTTTTAAGTAGAATAAAGGTAATTAATTAACTTTGAATCAATTGGCTAAAAACATCCTTTGATTTTGTAGGTAAATAATTTTGCATGTATTATTACATATACTAGGCACATTTGTTATTATTATGTGTTGTTTGCAATCAATCAACATTCATTTATTTTGTAGGTAAATTATTTCGCATGTATTATTGTCACAGCCCGTCCCGAATACTTAATTTTTGACGATGTGAAATGACAGTTTTATCCTTGGACGGGGAAATTGTAGTGTGTATGTGCGACATAATGAGACATAGATGTTATTTCCTTGGTTGGTTGGTGACCTACGTGGAACTCACACACACACAAACCTCATTCTCTCTCTTCTCTCCCGTGCTCTCTCTTCTCTCCCGTGCTCTCTCATCTCTCAGACTCTCTCTCTCTTTTCTCCTGTACGGATAACCTTCGAACTCTTCATTTCAGGCACGGATCGAAGCTTTAAAGGTAATATTCTTGCTCATTGTAAACCCCTAAGTTTATTGGTACCTTTGTTTGGACGTGAATGCTTCGAAAAACCCTAGAACTCGTAACCCAGAAATTTAGCACTGTTCATGTGGACGTAAATATGTTGGTATCATGGAATTTCAAGCTCATATGGAGCTTAAGGAGGTCCTTACGAAGCTCAGAGTACTTCGTTTAAAGGAATTGGACGTCGGAATCGTGAGAACGAAGAGTTTCAAATTTAGCCGGAATTATCGAGGCTTTTTTCGGAGAATTTCTAACGAGTTGGAGGTCGGGGCAGGTATGGTTTTGTTTGTCTTGTTGAGATCTTTAAAATGGTACCAATTATGTTGAAAATGGTGCAAAATTGAAGAAGTTAGGATGATTTATGTAATTTTCCAGAAACCGGCGAAGTCACCGGCGACCGGCGACTCGCCGGAGAAGACAGAGAATATTCCGTCAATTTTGACGGAATATGCTAACGGCGTTGGCTGACGTCGTTAAGAATCTAACGGTATATGCTGGGATTTGACGGAATATTCCTGACGGCGTTAACTGACACCGTCAGCGTGCCTGGCATGTGCCCGCGCGTGGGTGGCGCGTCTGGCCGTGCCTTGGCCAGCGCGTGGCGGCGCGTGAATGGTCCAAAAATTATTCTAAAAATTTTGGGATGATCCTGAGGTTGTGTAGGTCACTGTGGTATATTCATATACCCAATTTGAGCTATGTATGAGAAGCTATTAGCTAGTTTTGTCTATGTGCTCTAAAATAACGTTTTTATAGTTAATTCGCATATAGGTGAGACTTATCCCGAGGACGAGCGCATTCAAGGGCGACTCGGGGGCTACGACCCTTCGACATACTAGTGAGTGGGCTTTTGGTTTTCAGTATATATTTATATACTTGATATTTTCCCAGAAATATGTGTTTAAATGAAAGTATGCCTTAAATGCCATGCATATGAATTTATATTTCGTATATAAATTGGTATTGATGCATTATATATAATTGTGGTGCTGTGGACGCTCAGGTAAGTTATGTTTGGTTATGTGAATCATCGATGATGTGATATGTGATTGAATAATGTTGAGCTCATCAAACTGCACCTAGGGTGATTGTGAATTAGCCAGAGATATGGAACATGCCTGTTTATTATGTCACATCCCGCACCGTATGCTCATATTGGATCCAATTTAGGTACACAGTCTTGTCGTACAGACCTTTACTATGGTTCCGACTCGTAGGTGACTAACGATGTATCGCCCAGCTATTATGTAAGAGTAGTATTGAGCATGATTATATTACACCCATTGTTGTCGTACAAACCTTTTCATTTGGTTCCGACTCTTGTGCAGTATATTGCCGTATAGGTCATTGTAGTGACTCCGGCTAGATTGACTTTTGAGCTATGAATTCAGCCGTACAGACTACCACAGGGGTTCCGGCTAATATGTTATATTTCTATGAAGTTATTTCACCTGAATTGCTTACTCTATTATATCTTGGCATGGCATACATATGATTATGATTATGTGAAGCATGATTTGAAGTGATATGATTACATATATATTTATGTATATGCTTATATCTTGATTATGGGAAAAATTATACATGTTTTACAGCGAGGGGTTAGATATGTTGATAAATGAAATGGTTTTGTAAAACATTTGTTTTTGCCCACTCACGTTTTCTGTTTTGCGCCCCTCCAGGTTTTAGGTAAGTTTGCAGTTGCTGAGTGCGAGGACTTCGGCGGTTCTGACACATCTAAATAATTGTAGGACATCTTATGGTACTGTATAATTAGTACTTGTCCTACTGGACTGCACCTAGACTTTCTATGCTCTGATTAGGAGTGTTTACTTTTGTATCTTACTCCTAACACTTCTTGTTTAGTTACTTTTGTATCTTACTCCTAACACTTCTTGTTTAGTAGTGCACTCTAGTAGTTTAGTTTTTAATTATTCATATATTTCTTATCATTATTGCTTCCGCACTGTGCACATGGCTACGTCACTCTCACGTGACGGCCAGCATGCCTTGATCTCGGTCGGGGTGTGTCAATTATTACATATGTTAGGCACGTTTTGATATTATATATATATATATATATATATATATATGTGTGTGTGTGTGTGTGTGTGTGTGTGTGTGTGTGTGTGTGTGTGCAAATAGCTTAAATAACTTTTGAATCAAACAGTATTTATTTATTTATTACGTAGGTAAATTATTTTGCATGTAGTATTTTACTTGGAACTTATATTGTTATTTTATATATGTAAAATATTGGTAATTTTGAATAAAATAACATTTGTATATTTGTGAAAAAAAATGCTAATTTACTTGTCACAGCCCGTCCCGGAACTACCTTTGACAGGAACGTGAAATGACTATTTTACCCTTGACGGGTACTAAGGTACGTGTATATGTGACATTAATTTGGTTCATATATTAATCAATTGGGAGAATTGTATAATAGTAATATTTAAAGGATAATTTTGTTTGTTGGTTAGGGATTTCTAAATGGAGGGTGGGGATTGATTTTGGACTAAAGCTCACTCTCTCTCTCTAACCCGTAACCCTCTCTCTCCTTCCCTGTCTCCACCCCGACACCATCTCTCTCTCTAGACACCCATATGTACGGCACACACTCAAAACCTTGCAAATCTCGACGGATCGAAGCAAATAAGGTATGTATCTTCATCCTTGAGACGTTGTGAGTCGATTGGTACTAGTCTTAGGCCGTGAAACCTTCGATTTCACGTAGAAACCGAAATCTCCATTTTTGGGTACTGTTCATGCACACGTTAAATGTCGTGTTTCAGGGAATTCCAAGCTCACAGTGAGCTTTAGGAGGTCCTAAGGAAGCTCGGGGACGTTCGTTTGCAAGCTTTGGACGTCGGGATCGTCGAGTTCGAGTTTGGCCGAAACCTTTGAAATTTCCCGGTGAGATTTAGTTGTTTTTAGACACTAAAACTAGTCCAACGTGATAGTACACTCTTAGGGCTTCAATTTGATATAAAATACGAAGAAAATGGGTGAAAATCGAAGGAGATATGGACGTTTTAAAACTCGCCGGAAACCGGCCGCCGGAAAAACCAGTCCGGCGAGCCAAGCTTGAAGATGATGCGCGTGGGGGCGCGTGTCCCCGTGGCTGTGCTGGCGCGTGGGGGCGCGTGCGGGCTCCTAAAATGTTTCTAAAAATTTCTCGACGCTCGTGACGTCGAGTAGGTCGATGTGGTATATTCATATGCCCAAATTGAGCATCGTATGAGAAGTTATTTCGAAATGTTGGTGATGTGCTTAAAAATAATGTTATTTTAGTTATTTCTCATATAGGTGATGAGTATCCCGAGGACGAGCGTATCCAGGGACGTCGCGGGGGTTACGACCCATCGACATACCAGTGAGTGGACAGTTTTGATTTCATATTTACCTATATACATTTGTTTCCCAGAAAATACGCGTTTTATGAAAGTTATGAATTTAAATTGCCATGCATGAAAACATTGAATATTTGATTTGATAATTGATATATATATATATATAAACATGAATTGATATATGATGCATACATGTTGCATGGTGCTGTGGGGGCGCAGGTAAGTCAGGTGAGTCATTATTCATTGAATTATTGATGTTGAAACGTTTAAGCTCATAACCTGCACCCTAGGTGTTAGTGCTTATATTTATTCACCACACCGCACGCTCGTCTTGGATCCAAGTAGGTGGATGTCGTACAGACCCTGTGAGGGTTCCGACATGCCAGTCGTACAGACCATTAGAGGGGTTCCGACTGGTGGGTGACTTTAGATTATGTGCACAGTTGATTGATATGAGAAGCACTAGAGCGTAATTATACACCTGTCATCGTACAGACTACCTTATGTAGTTCCGAGTGACGTGCAGAGTTAGACCGTACAGGTCACCGAGGTGACTCCGGTTGGCAAGGATGTTGAGCTTTAGAATCAACCGTACAGGACCACTTTAGGGTCTCCGGTTGACTTATTTTCACCTGATTTATATTGATGCATTCATATTATACTTTGGCATATCTTGGCATGGCATATTCTTTCTTAAAGCGTTGAAGGATTGTGATTTGAGTTTTGATGATATATATATATATTTATATACTATTTTCTGGGAAAGTATACAGGTTTTACAGTGAGGGGATAGAAATGATTTTAATGAAATGTTTTTGGAAAAATCTTGATTTTACTGACCCACTCATTTTGTTTTTGCGCCCCTCCAGGTTCTAGTTAGCGGTTGGTGGCTCTCGAGGTCTTTTCCGGCATTCTGACAGACTCTTGACATGTAGGACTCACCCGAGGGTGAAGTAACTTTATTTTAGTCCTACTTGACTGCACTAAAACCTATGCTCTGAATTTGTGTATTATCTTAACTTCCCCATTACTCTAGTAGGTTGTTCATCTAGAGATTGGTTTAAATTCCTTCGTATTCTATATTATCATGCTTCCGTGTCGCATTGTTGGTTACGTCACGCTCACGTGACGGCCAGCACGCCTTGATCCTCTGGATCAGGGTGTGTCATTACTTGTTACATTTATTTGAAAAGGAAAAAAATGCTCATTTTTACATAAATGTGAAAACAATATAAGGAAACAAAACTCTAATGTCATGTAATTTTTGTTATTAATATGCATTGAAATATTGACACTCAAAATTTTCTTTTCAATCTGCATAAACATTTCAAAACGTTTAATTGAATGAAATAATATAAAATAAATGCAGACAACAAGTAATAAACCCAAAGTCAATAATATTAGGGGTAATTTAGACATCCAAAAATACCAATTTTGCCAAGTCATACTTAATTATGAATATTGCTTAGTTGGAGCCTAGTCATTGAGTTTTTATTAAAAAAAATTACAATTGGGGGTTTTAATTAATAAAAATTGAATTCCAAGGGGTATACTCATTTTCAGAAAAATAAAAGTGATCACTAACCCTAATTTTCAGAATAGTTTCCACATTAGGGTAGGAAACCACATGAGGCAAGAAAAAAAAGTTTATATATACAGACGTAGCCCATTAGATACAGGTATCGACCAACCCCGCAGCCTTTTGTAAACCACTACAGTACTATTCTCTAGTTTCCAGATTTCTAAGCCCTAGCTATCACTGCTTTCCTTTTTCCAACCAGATGGAGTATGAACTGCCATGTGAGGGAGAGCTTCTTGATGACCTTGATGCTCTCTTCGCTGAAACTACAGCTTTCGATCCCGTCACTTTCTTGGAAGACTTGGGTATTGATGTGCACGCCATGGCAACTATGAAGAAGAAGCCTGTAAATCCGCCACAGCCAAAACGATGCTTTGGTAACGGGAAAGAGTTGAAGACGCTACTCCGGGTGCTAGACGACCTTCGTGCTCTCTACGCTGACGACCTTGATGCTCTCTTCTCTGAAACCACAGCTTTCGATCCTGTCACTTTCTTGGAAGGCGTCGGTATTGATGTGCACGCCATGGCAACAATGGAGAAGAAGAAGCCTGTAAATCCACCACTGCCGAAACGATGCTTTGGTAATGGGAAAGAGTTGAAGACACTACTCCGGGTGCTAGACGACCTTCGTGCTCTCTTCGCTGACGTTCTCGATGCTCTCTTCGCTGAAACTACAGCTTTCGATCCCGTCACCTTCTTGGAAGACGTCGGTATTGATGTGCACGCCTTGACAACTATGGAGAAGAAGAAGCCTGTAAATCTGCCGCTGCTGAAACGATGCTTTGGTAATGGGAAAGAGTTGAAGAGTTGAAGACGCTACACCGAGTGCTAAGTCCGCCTTCCTGTTATCTAGAAAACCTTAAGAAGAAGGATGATTCAGAACGTGATCATCGGCTAGATTGGAATGACGAAGAGAGGATGGCAAGGAGTAAGAGAAAGCTTCACCAGGGTTATCAAGATTACCAGAACCAGAGAAGGAAGATTCAGGTGCTTGACATCAAGGATTTGCCTAAGCCGGCTAAACCGCAAAGAGGGAACGTCTTCAAGAACAAGCTGTTGAAATCAAGAAAGTGTCTCGCCTTCTGATTTCTTGGAGAGCTAATATATACAGATATATAGCATTATTCTTCGAACGATGCTGACACATACTAGATGGGAGGCAAACAAGATTGCTCGTCGACTTCAACGCTTGGGTTTGTCTTTGGACCAAGAAGTAACATGGTTAGAGGAAACCCTGAGGTTATTGTAGATCTCTTAATCGAGCGTAGTTCTAATTTGTATTGTTTGGTATGGACACTCTTTTCCCCTTCGACTAGGTTCAAATTCCCGGCAAAGTTTTTATTGAGGCCCAAATAAATGTACCGTATCCTCTTATATACTTGTACATTCATTCACTCAATTAATGAACATCGTCTCTTTTCTGAAAAATATATATAGCATTTTGTATACTATTATTCAGTGGATATCCTTATTGAATTCACTCATCAAGAGTTAATTAACAAAAGTCCCACACTGGAACACCTACCGACGTACAAAGAATATGATTCACACACATCTTTATCCTATAAATTAATTTGTCACTTTGTCCCCAGTTACTCTAGAGCGAAATGGATCTACGACTACAAAGTCTTCTTCGTCTGACCGCTAATTATTAAGATTTGGAGGCGAGTACATTGTGTAGATAACCAACTTATTTCGATTGTCACCTTTACCAAAAACACGTAAACTCATTCTTGTTTTCTCTATTTTGTGTGCAGTTGATGGGCCTGGTCCTAGAGCAGTGTTTTAAAATTTAAGTTTAGTTCCTCGAAGCTATTCTTCTTCTCGATTTCTAACCAATCTTCTTAATTTTTTTACCAAAACTCCTCCTAGGATATGTTGTTCACTTCGATCAATTTCTTTCAGCATTTTATTCGCTCTAAATAACAACTAGAATTCAACATCAACAACAATATATACGTAGAAATGCACAACGGAGGACATGAGAAAAATATGTAAAGCTTGGCAAGCAAACTTTTTAAGAGCATTCATTAAACAGAGATACATGTTGAAATGCGTTCAACAATTGCATGACTATAATTAAAAAGCAAAAGAAATGTCTGTTGTGCTCTTTAGGGTTTAGGACCGATACACAAACCCACTTTAGATTCACAACCATATAATTTTTTTGTGGTCTTGTTGAAAAGGTTTCCATCATCTTTAAAACTGTTGAGAAACGCTCCCCTCTACCTCCCTCTCTCTGTAACAGCTACCCTCACCAAGCACGAAAGTGCAAGCCCCCGGGCCCCACCCAACCCACCAACCCTAATTCCTGCGAAAAATGGAATTCCAAAACTGCCCTGCCAAGTTTTACACGGAGCTGCAGGATTCAAAGCAGAGATGGGCAGAACCATCAATTGATTGCCCGCACCCCACCCTAACAAACCCAAGGCCCCACCCCTTCGTGTTGGCTTTGACAAAACAAACCATGCAAAAGAAATGGAAAATAATTTTCACACTTCTAGTTGTCTGTTTATGTTTTGTCTTTCCATTGAATATATAAAAGAGATCAATGAACATATATAAATAGCAAGAGAGTATAAAGGTTGTGGATATAATTTCAAAAAAATAAACTTGACAAAATGAAACTAGATAATCTTATTTATTAATTTGTTTGGGGCAATACAGTAAATTAGTCGTGAGGAAAGGTAAACAAACGATGGTGAGGCACTTGCGTGACGATAAAGCAATTAAAACTAAACCCCAAACTTGATGATCATTTACCGAGGAAAATTTAGGGATTAGTTGGTTCTAAATTTCTAATTTCTAATTAATAATAAAATAAAAGTGATCACTAACCCTAATTTTCAGAATTGTTTCCACATTAGGGTAGGAAACCACATGAGGCAAGAAAAGAAAGTTCATATACATATATACATAGCCCATTAGCTAGAGATATCGACCAACCCCGCAGCCTTTTGTAAACCACTACAGTACTACTCTCTAGTTTCCATTTTTCTAAGCCCTAGCTATCACCACTTTCCTTTTCCCAACCAGATGGAGTATGAACTGCCGTGTGAGGGAGAGCATCTTGACGACCTTGATGCTCTCTTCGCTGACGACCTTGATGCTCTCTTCGTTAAAACCACAGCTTTCGATCCCGTCACCTTCTTGGAAGACTTGGGTATTGATGTGCACGCCATGGCAACTATGGAGAAGAAGAAGCCTGTAAATCCGCCACTGCCGAAACGATGCTTTGGTAATGGGAAAGAGTTGAAGACACTACTCCTGGTGCTAGATGACCTTCGTGCTCTCTTCGCTGATGATCTTGATGCTCTCTTCGCTGAAACTACAGCTTTCGATCCCGTCACCTTCTTGGAAGACATCGGTATTGATGTGCACGCCTTGACAACTATGGACAAGAAGAAGCCTGTAAATCTGCCGCTGCTGAAACGATGCTTTGGTAATGGGAAAGAGTTGAAGACGCTACACCGGGTGCTAAGTCCGCCTTCCTGTTATCTAGAAAACCTTAAGAAGAAGGACGATTCTGAACGTGATCATCGGCAAGATTGGAATGACGAAGAGAGGATGGCAAGGAGTAAGAGAAAGCTTCACCAGGGTTATCAAGATTACCAGAACCAGAGAAAGAAGATTCAGGTGCTTGACATCAAGGATTTGCCTAAGCCGGCTAAACCACAAAGAGGGAACGTCATCAAGAACAAGCTGTTGAAATCAAGAAAGTTTCTCGCCTTCTGATTTCTTGGAGAGCTAACATATACAGATATATAGCATTATTCCTCAAACAATGACGGCAGGCAAACAAGATTGCTCGTTGACTTCAACGCTTGGGTTTGTCTTTGGACCAAGAAGTAACATGGTTAGAGGAACCGATGAGGTTATTGTAGATCTCTTAATCGATGATAGTTCTAATTTGCAATTATTTGATACGGGACACTCTTTTTCCCTTCGACCGGGTTGAAATTCCCGGCAAGGTTTTTATCGAGGCCCAAATAAATGTACCATATCCTCTTATGTACTTATATATTCATTCAGTCTATTAAAGAATATCGTACTCTTTCCTAAAAAATATCTATAGCATTTTATATAGTATTATTCAATGGATATCCTTATTCAATTCACTCGTCAAGAGATAATTTATGATGGCCGGAGATTGAAAGAAAAACTAGCTGGGCTGAAAAGGAAAACAATTCGAAGTTGAAATAGGACACTTCTCTGCCTACACAGGCACTGCTCAGTATTTTGACGATCACTTACCGAGGCAAATTTAGGGATTAGTTGGTTATAAATTTCTAATTTCTATTTAATAATAAAATAAAAGCGATCACTAGCCCTAATTTTCAGAATTGTTTCCACATTAGGGTAGGAAACCACATGAAGCAAGAAAAGAAAGTTCATATATATATATATATCAGTAATGCTATTATTACCCTGTTTTTATACCACATTCATTTATCATCTTATGTGGTATCTGATGTGGACATCCACATCATTTAAATTAATCAGAATTTAATAAACCAATAATTAAAAAAAAACTGGAATTAAATGGTGATTGTGGCATACAAGGAGTCTTCTCCTTCCTTCCCCATTCAATCCTACTTCTTCTCCCGTTTCTTTTTCCACGCCATTTCTTTTTCACCACAGTTTTTTTCATGTTAGTGTGGACTACCACAATCTCAACTAATTCTCATACGGCAAAGATTCATCAACATCGATAATCACAATCAGATGTCAGTGCAATTTTCACCAATTCGCTGCAAATTTTCAAGCTTTATCAGATAATTAAGCAATCCAAATTTCCCATTATGTCTCATAGAAAGTTGTTTATTTGTTGGATAATCTGCATTAGGGGCAAAAGAAAGAGAACAGCTTCGAGGGTGGAGGTGGCGGAGAACAGTGGCACAGCTCAGAAAGTTATGGCCCAAGAAATCAGTGAACCAAAAGGGGCTTTCTACCATTGTAATTACTGCACCAGGTCCCAGAAATATCCTTGGTGCAGTAATTGCATGCGATCTCTTTGCTGCTCATTTGCGGATTGTCACTTCAATGAGACAATCTTCCCGCTGTTAAGGGGAGATAAGAACGTCAACGTTTCTATCGAACGACGCGAATTTGTGTGGACGTTACCCACTATGTCTCATCTAGATCCTTGTACCACGCAAGTGTGATAAGCAAGTACGATGAATTCTAGCTTTCAGAATGTTGCTCCAGACACATTCCTCTAATCTAGCTAAAGTGACGAGATCATATACCAGCTGCAAACATGCCTGCAAGGATAGACGTACTTAACGAACGTCGAGTCAACATCCCTGAATGAGTGCTACCCTTGTTGGATTGTTTGTCCACCCCTGTTGGACGGCATGGTACACTAGCGGATAACCAATCAATCTATCTTGGCCTGAAGCACGACACATCATTCGGTTCATAGGATTCACTTCCCTAAAAAAGAAAGATCACAGCACAAAATGAATCCATACTCGATCGCTGTCTCAAATCATTTCCATCTCATGAGATTAATCCGGATTACTCCCAAGACTTAAAGTTCTTGGTTTTGTATACTAGTTTAGATAAGATAATGGAATTGGAATAAGATTATCATCGATGATGTTTTCATTTATGTGGTAGCTACCGACTTAAATGAAAGCGACAGTATCGAACCGTGTTTTGTTGATTAGTGACGACGTAGAACTGATTGGACAACTGAAATTACAATCCAAGTTAAATTCCTTACTAAAGTATGTTTGGACCTATCGTTCCTACACTGCTCAAGGTAACCCTGCTATGTTACATGTGGGAAATGAAGCGTATTGAGATGAATGAAATAGTGCGATATGATGCACGCCTTGCAACGCAAGATTTCTCTCAAACGCCCTATGATTGATTGCAACATTACAAATGTGGTTAGTATTTCTCCATGGGGATATTGACACGGAGATTTACATCTAAGTTTATGAAGAATTTCATGGGCTGACTCAAATAGTTCCAAACCACGGAACACCCTCTCAACTTGTTTAAGGCGTTCACTTACAGATTGAAGCAATCCGGCGGATGTGGTATACCCATCTAAGTGATTATTTGATTAGTCTGGGATATGAATTATGCCTTTGCATGTTAAACTATGAAGTCTTATTCCAAATTGCTAGAATTACAGTTTATCTTCATGACATGAATCTCATTAAGACTCTGGAAGAGCTTGAGAAAACTAACTCACACCTGAAGACAGAATTTGAGATGCAGGATCTTGAGAAACTCGTTTACGCCTTAACCCAAAATTCAAGAATTGTTCTGATGATACTTTGGTCTACCAGACTAATTACACCCCGAAGGTGTTACCTTTGAGTATACCTATGATATTCTATACGTTATATGCAAATGAGACCCTTGAAGATCCAGCACTGCACCTACACGTAACCACTGAATTGGTATTAAAGATGTTTTTCCACTACCCTAAAAGGTACTAAGGATTTGGCCTAATCCCAACGCATCTCGAGCGGATCCGACCCCTTTGATCCTTAGAATGATGCTTGCCTTATTTGTTATGCTGACCCAGGTTACTTATTAAACCCGCACAAGGCACATCCTCGAATGGTTATGTCTTTACCATTAGGGATATCGCAATATCTTGGAAGTCCACGTTATGACCTTAGTTGCGAAATCTTCGAATCATTCCAAGACTCACCTCACTTCACTACGCCACATGTGAGACATGGTTAGGAGTTCTTGTTGAGCATATTCAAAGTACTTGCTATTTTTCATCCATCGTTGAGTCTCAACGACGATCCATGAAGACTATGTCGCATGTATCAACCCGACCAAGACATGATACATCAACGAAGTCAACGCCAAGACATATTACGTCTACATCAACAAAGCATCAGGAGATTGAAGTCATGCAAGCCGATCCCAGACAACATTGCCAACCTCCACACGACGTCACTACCGAAGTCAACCTTCCAAAAGCTTGTCCAAGGAATTAGTATGCCTAACTATTCATATGCAATGCTTGTAGTTCTCATTTAGAAGTTATGTCAAACTCATGAGGAGTATCTAGAAGTACACTCACTTGATCTTAATGCACTCTTTTTTCCTACGATTAGGAGCATTTTCCCCATTGGGTTTTTGCTACCTAACTAGGTTTTGACGAGGCACCCATCCTGCGCTGGTCATACCCTGTGAGTTCTTCTACTTACGTCCAGAAGATGTATACTTTTGATTTAATGCAACTTCTCACTTTTCTCCTTAGTCTATGGGTTTTTATCCCACCTTGGGTTTTACGATAGCGAGGTTTTGTGAGTTTTACCTTTTATGCATTCTTCCATTGATTTGAGACTTGCATTTGCTCATTGTGCTGACGACTCCATCAACTGTACTTACTTCATCGCTGATGACCTGATGCGTGTTGAGTGCATAAAGTTATACTTTTATGCCCTCTTTTACTTAGGTTTTTTACTTAAAATCTTTATGCATCACAAGGTATTTTGTTGTTTGTATTGTATTTTAGGATGAAAGTAAGGGCTTGAAGAAATCATCTTATTTTGAATATCTTAAGAACCTAGAATGGATAGTTTGAAGCCCAACTCACCCAAGACCGGATCATAGCCCACAAGTGGCCCAAGATCCGCCAGAAAAGGCCTTTGCATAACAACCAACTTGCAAACTTTGCCCCAAAGTGCTCAGAACGAATTAGAAAATGGGCCATATATGGTTGGAAAACCCTGTAAGTCTTATTTCTGATGGTCTTTACAGCATATGATTTGGAGGTTTCGACAAGAAGTTATGACATAATAAAGATGAGCTATTCAGATATAAATTCTGACAACAGCTAGTTTTCAGTTACTCCTATACTAAAAGCTGTTTGTAATGAGCTATAAATGAGAGTCAATTCAAGGATGTAAATATGTCAGATGTTAGAAAAACTCCTAAGCCTTTTAATAGGAGAAAAATACACAGAATCAGAAGGAACAAATTTGGAGAGAGCAGGAGTCTTCAGCCTTGAGCAGTTTCTAGGTTCCAGCTTTCCTAACTTTTTATGTATTTTGTTATGTTTTTATTTAGTTTATGGATACTTAGGGCTGCTTTGAAGCCCTAGACATGATTGAATTAATGTTATGATACAGTTTTAGTTTATCAATTTCATTTGCAAGCTAGAATTAGTTTTCTGTTTCAATCATTTCAAGCACATATTTTCAAGCTTAGCTACCTTGTTTATGTTTGCTTTCTATTGAGAATGATAAGGATGACTACCATATCTTCTTTCATTCATTAGCAACATGTGGTTAGGTTCAGAACTAATCATGTAAATTGATTCCATGAAGTTCTAGGATAAATGCCATGCTCTAGGGTTCATGTGATGTTCATAATCCTCTTCGTTCTTAATGAATTTTTAGGTGCTAAATCTGAGTATATTCCATGCTAGGTTACACCTACAAATATAAGTTTTATGTATATGCCATGCATAGGATACACCTACAAATATAAGTTTTATGTATATGCCATGCATCTAACATGAAAAGTAAGAGAGGATTCATACAATCTAGTTTTATGCCATGCTAGATATGTGAACATCTTAGTTGTGCATTTGAAGGGGATAAGTTAAAAGATCATATCATTGATTCAAGAATGTTTAGAGGAATGCCTTTGTTTATTTGAAGTCAGATTTATGTTCTAAAAATGTTTCTAACATATTTCATGTCTTAGGTTTGTTTTTAGATAGTTCTAATTTTTCAGTTTTCTTTATGTCTTTATTTATTTTCCAAAATTACTCAAACCCCCCATTTTAAGTCATATGAGTCTTTAACTAATGCAAATTTGTAAAAGTTAAAGGTTTTACTAAGTTGTTTCTCAGTCCCTGTGGTTCGACATTCTTACTTGTGTCGCTGTACTATCCTTATATTTGCACTCGAAAGGAACTTCAACAAAATGGCGCCGTTGTCGATGACTGTGCTTAAACAACTTTGTAATTCCTTTTAGGTTTGCTTACTAACTTAATTTATTTTGTTTTCAGTTGTATGTCTTTCAATCTATTCAAGCAGCCCATTGACTTAGAGCAACTACAAAGGGTGGTTCAGTCAAGTTCTGGTAAGAGGCATACACTGAAACATGCCAAGCTTTCCTTGCCACTCATAATCACATACACCTAAGTCAGCCTCATCCTCACCCAAGGCTGAATTAGAAGAAGATGAAATGGCCATGGCAAACAACAACAACAACACAATGATGAGGAGGCTAATCGTGTTTTGAAGGCGTATGCGATTCCCAAGATCAGTGAGGAGTCTTCATGCATTCATTATCCTGACACCACTGTGGAGAACTTCGAACTCAAATCAGGTATGATCCATCTTTTACCTAAATTTAATGGTTTGGCAGGTGAGGGTCCCCATTTGCATATCAAGGAGTTTGTAGAGGTATGCAATACCATTAAGATCCAGGGCATGACCCCTCAATAGATATGTCTTAGGTTCTTTCCCTTTTCACTAAGGGAGAAGGGTAAGTCATGGCTTCACACTCTTCAATCTGGATCCATTGAAACTTGGGATGTGCTAGCTTCCAAATTTCTGCAACAATTTTTCCCAGCTCAATGCACTAACAAGCTTAGGCTCGAAATCATGTCAATTGTGCAAAAAGATGGAGAGTTGTTCCATGAGTAATTGGACCGTTTCAAAACTCTGTTGCATTCTTGCCCTCATCACAACTTGGAACAATGGTTGCTCATGCAATATTTCTATGAAGGATTGCTTGATTCTGATCATATAATGGTGGATGCTACTGCTGGTGGTTTGATGAACAAGACAGCTGATCAAGCCAAGACCATGTTTGAGGACATTGCTTCAAATACGAAGCAATTTAGTTTCAAAAATTGACAAACCAAGAAGGTTTATGAGGTTAGTACTTCTAATGATAACTCTCAAAATTCTGAATTAACTAACTTTGTTAAGCAACTTGTATCCCAAAAGCAAGTTGTGGCTGTTTGTCAAGTGTATTCCATGCAGGGATATTCATCTGAGGCATGTCCTCAAGTGCAAGGGTTTCATGAAGAAGAAAACATGGTAGGAGGATTTCAAGGAAATCAAAGACCTAGAAATGATCCATTTGCTCCAACTTACAACCCAGGATGGAGGAATCATCCTAATTTCAGATGGGGAAACAACAACCATGTGCAAAATCAGCCACCTCCCTAAGCTACTCCAAGCAAGCCTCTTGAAGACATCATGAGTACATTGGCTGGACAAGTGAGTTCTTTAGCTCAAAGCACTCAAGACCTCAAGGTTTTAACCCAAGCTTTCATGAACAAGACTGATCGTTCAATTTCAAACTTAGAAACTCAGGTTGGACAGATTACAGCAGTGCTAAACCAAAGAGAACCAGGTAAACTTCCTAGTCAAGTTGTTGTAAATCCAAAAGATTTGAACAATGCACAGGTGAATGTGATCACTTGAATATTTAGTCTTTTTGAGTCATGATTAGAGCTATTTGCAATTAAATAATGGGAATGTACATGTTTAACTTAGTCTTGCAATCATAACTTTAGCTATGCTTTGAAAGTTGTTGTATCTGTAATATAGTACCACTACTCTCAGTTCTAAGAATACTTGTGAAAAGTTACTAGTTCAAGCCTTAGAAGAAGGATAGTGGAAACTGCCTTTTGTGAAATTTTGAGCTTATTTGCTTCTTTTAGAGGGATTAAACTATTTATACTCCTCCTATCATTTTCTTTCAAATTCATTTCAAATGATCTCATTACTCATTTTTTATTGAATACTAAGAGTTATTCTCTTTTCTGGATACTTGTGCTTATTATCACCCATGAATGAACTCATTGAGACGATGTTAGGCTGTGCATGTTTTAACTAGTAAATGGCCTAATTCCCTACCTTTGTTGTGTGAGACATTACCCATTTTGAAGCCAAACACAGCCATATCTTTCATCCCCCACACTAAACTCTACCCATTTTCCACCCATAATAGACATTCCTTATAGCTTGGGGAATACCAAAGTGATGAAGACAAATATAATGATTGAGCTTTTTAAGCTAAGAAAGTGGCGTGTACCGAGGTAACATGGGCTGGAATTGCAAACTAAAAAAAACAAAAAGGACAAAGAAAACATTTTTAGAAGAAAGAAAAAAAAAGATGCAATTTTTAAACACATGGGTCCTGGACGTCGAGAACAAGTAAAGAAGATCAATTCAAGAGGAGAACATTGCAAGGAAGACACTTTGGTACATCTCAAGTTCTAGTAATCCTTATCCATCCTTTCATAGCCCCTACCCTAAAAACCTTACATTACAACCTTATGAAAGACCTACCTGATCTTTGAGGATCTATTCATGGATGTTAATAAGTATGTGTGTTATCCTATTCTTAGTATTTGATTCCTTTCATGAGATCTGTCCAGAAAGTTCTTTTGTTTCTAATTGAATTATGTGTGAGAATATCTTGCTTTCCATTACATAACCTCACTCACATATACTTGTTGAGAGCAAGCCCTAGGAATCAAGTGAAAGAGTAAATCTGTGAGATTAGAGTTGAGACGAATCGTATATTCCTTGCTTGAGCTTGTAACCTAGTAACAAGTTGAATTTGGGCTAGAGCACCTCACTAACATGCAGATTTGATTGCTAGAAAGGTAAAGTCAAAGTTAGGAATGTAAGGCATAGTTGAGCTTTGATTCTTATTATCTTGTTTCAAAAGTGCTCTAATCCTTTTTTTGTAGGTTGTTTCGGACGTTTATTGGTACCGTCATTGTTAAACCCTTAGGAAACAATACTCCTCCTACTAGGGATGCCTAGAGGTTTAAAGGCTTGATGCATAAGTTGAATGCATTCGTCTCACCAATAGAATTGGTCTTAGATTAACTTATGTTTGTCTTTTGTGTTGCTTTTGTTTCTTTTAGTTTTGGTTTGCTCGAGGACTAGAAAAATCTAAGTTTGGGGGTATTTGTTGAGTGCATAAAGTTATACTTTTATGCCCTCTTTTACTTAGGTTTTTTTACTTAAAATCTCTATGCATCACAAGGTATTTTGTTGTTTGTTTGTATTGTTAAGACTCATATGACTTACAATGGGGGGTTTGAGTAATTTTGGAAAAGAAATAAAGACAGAAAGAAAACTGAAAAATTAGAACTATCTAAAAACAAACCTAAGACATGAAATAGGTTAGAAACATTTTTAGAACATAAATCTGACTTCAAATGAACAAAGGCCTTCCCAAACATTCCTGAATCAGTGATATGATCTTTTAACTTATCCCTTTCAAATGCATAACTAAGATGTTCACATATCTAGCATGGCATATAACTAGATTGTATGAATCATCTCTTACTTTGCATGTTAGATGCATGGCATATACATAAAACTTATATTTGTAGGTGCAACCTAGCATGGCGTATACTCAGATTTAGCAACTAAAAACTCATTAAGAACGAAGAGGATTATGAACATCACATGAACCCTAGAACATGGCATTTATCCTAGAACTTCATGGAATCAATTTACATGATTAGTTCTGAACCTAACCACATGTTGCTAATGAATGAAATAAGATATGGCAGTCATCCTTATCATTCTCAATAGAAAGCAAACATAAACAAGGTAGCTAAGCTTGAAAATATGTGCTTGAAATGATTGAAACATAAAACTGATTCTAGCTTGCAAATAAAATTGATAAACTAAAACTGCATCATAACATTAATTCAATCATGTCTAGGGCTTCAAAGCAGCCGTAAATATCCATAAACTAAATTAAAAACATAACAAAATACATAACAAATTAGGAAAGTTAGAACCTAGAAACTGCTCAAGGCTGAAGACTCTTGCTCTCTCCAGATTCTGTGTTTTTTCTGTTTTTTTTTTCTCCTCTTCTTTTGTTCATTCTGATTCTGTGTACTTTTTGTTGGAAATGTGCCCTAAAGCCATTCATATGATGATACTTTACGGATATTTCACATGTTAAACTAATCTAGTTTACATATAAAAGGCAAACATTATTGTTTGAGGCTTCTCATATAAATGTTATATGCTTAAACGATAAAGTCCAAGGAATATGTGATTGGAAGAATGCAATCTAATGTAGTTAGATTAATGAGACCATTCTTTCGTAGACACATCCTAAACGTTCCTGATCATAGGATTGCCAATTGGGCATTGACAGTCCGATAAGATCAGTACGTGCTATGTCTTCTCTCAGGGAGAGTGACTAGTCTCGAGTCATTGGTGTGTGTGACATCAAGACAAGTACGTAGGTGCTCAATAGAGAATGAGTTCACTGAACACGATCAACGAGGAGTTCTCATACTCATGTCACATGAGAACTCATGTTTGGGATAATGCAAATTAGTCCTTTGACCTGAGGCATCACAGTTGTTGTCTTGTGGTTAAGTCCTTGATCTTTGATTATGCCAAAGTCACCCCATCGGGGTGTCCACGACATCATTGGGGTTAAGCCACTTAGTCATGGAGACAAGTGAATGCGCAACAAGGGATCTCTAACCTTCAATTGGCTTGAGGGAGAATACTCTATGATATGATTAAAATCTCTGGCCAGAGTATGAATGAGATTGGGGAATGCGTTCCAAATCACATTAAAGGTAATCATAAAATGCAAATGAATCACATTGGATAATAGACATGAATAAATAAACTATCAAACCAAACAATGTGGTCAAGAGTATTAGATTAGAGAAAGACCGTATTGCATTTGTAATCCTAAACTGAATAGGTTCTCTACCTCTTCTGATTAGCTTGGGTAGCCATGATATGCTGCTAGGGGTCACTCATGGTTTGTGGAAGCCCTAAACGTGTGTAATCACTAAAGGGAGAATTGAAAGTAAGTTTCAATTCACAATCGATGTAAAATGGTTTTAATCGCCCACTGCCTCGCTAAAAGGAACCTAATGTATCGTACACCAAATAAGGTGGAGATTGAAGAAACAAAGGAGATGAATTAAATGGTTTAATTATTTATGGCAAGGATTAATTAATATGTTAATTAATCAAACGAATAAGTTCGTTAAAGACCTCGGGATAGTTTTTGGACCTTAAGGCCCAATGGGCTTCGAACGTCAAAGCCTATTGACTTAAGTTGTATGACAACTTAATGAATAAAGATTCACAAAGGCCCAAAAGCCCAAATCCATTAGAGTGGCCGGCCATATGGTGATGAATTAGGGTTTTTGGTTCTTTAGGTCTTTTAAAGAAGTGACTATATAAAGAACTTTATAACATAAATTCATAAGTTGTTGATTTTAGAGAAAATTGGTGAGAACACAAAGCTTCCATTTCTCTCTAAGAGGCCAACCACCTTGGGGGATATTGTCTAGCAATTCTATTTCCTCAAGGTCACTCATTTCCTCTCCAATCCAACCTTGGTGTAGAATCTTTAGAGGTTCTCAATTTTGGGAACTTGGAGAACCTATTCTTCTAACCAAATCCATGGAGCTAAGAAGCAAGGAATGAAGGCCCTATCTCTTGGGTGATTATCCTTTGCATATGCAAAGAGGAATCTACAAAGGTAAATATTTCTCAACTAACAAATTGTTGTTTTTAAGTTGAGTCAAGGTTCACCAATCTACTAGGCTTTGAATTTCATGGTAGATGTTTTGTTTTTGAATGCATGAAAGCATGATTCCGCCTTTAATTGTTAATTGCATGCTATATGATGTTATTCAAATGAACATGTTTTTCACAAAATTTCCTTCAAGTGGTATCAAGAGCCTAGGTCTAGTAGTTGGTGAATCATTTTGGGTTTTGTAGTTCATAGTTTTTGATTTAAAAGTTGTAATATGTTACAAGCTTTATTCTTGTTTCTTTTAATGTAAATTTTGTTAGAAAATTTGCCATCTCAAATGTTGTAGATGTAGTTCATATGAGCATGAATTTTGGAGCTAAAATTTGGTGCCATGTTTTTTGGGAAATTCGGCCAAATCCAAAGGGTGATTTTTTGGGTTCATGTTTGTCTTGTTAAAATGGTTTTAAAGTGACTTTTGGAACCCCTAAGTACCCTAGGATGTTAACCCTCTTTTGAGTGATGAAAATTTGAGTTTTGGTGAGTGAAAACATTCATGGAGCTATTATGAGTTTTCATGAGTGTTCTTCAATGTTCTTGAAGTTCTTGCCAAGAACAAAAAGTTTTGAAGTTTTGATTCAAAATGTTTTATGTTTTTACATAAAGTTTTGGTTTAATTTTAGTGGGTGATTTTAGTGGGTGATGATTATTTGTAAAGTATTATTAATGGTTTTAATGGTAGACAAACTTTTTTAAAAGTTTGACATAAATTCAATTAATGGCTATAATGGTATACAAACTTTTTTAAAAGTTTAACATAAATTCAAAATATTTCATCTTTACCTCACCTAACAAAACCCACTTACAAAAACTTTGTAAAAATCATATTTTTTCTATCATGGCCGGCCACCCTAATAGAATAGGGTATTTTTGGGTCTTTTATTCAATTACATAAAGTTTTGATACTTTTGTGTATTTGCACTTTGGCCCAAAAGTTTACGTTTTTACGTTAAGGCCCAAAAACGTTAAAGGACAAATTGTTTTGCTCCTTTAATGAAGTTTTTTGTATTTGTTGAAATTTTTGGGTTCTAGTTGTAATTACATGAAGTAGTGGACTTTTGTGTTTTTACAAAGTGACCCCAAAAGTTTGTGTTTCGCAATATAGCCCAAAAAGTTGTGGTTATTGCATGATGGCCCAAATTAAGTAGGGAACAAAAATTGTTTTGTCTCTTTAAATGAGAATTGGATTTTCATTTCATTTAGCTCCATTTAAATCAATTTTATGGATACAAAAACCAAATGAAAATGTTGCATTCAATTTAATTAATTAAAGTGTTGATTAATTAAAGGGTGATTATGAACCTAAGCCTACGATAATTGAGCTATGTGAAAGGCCGTTTCAAATTTGTTTGAACCATGGGAATGTGTAGATTAATTTTGGTTGTAATTTGATTTGATCAAATGTTGTAAAAGAGCATAAGCTCTTCTTTACTTTAAAGTAATTTGTTTTATGCAAATGTTGTAAAGAGCATAAGCTCTCTTTTACTTTGAAGTACTTCTTTCTTGCTTTATTTGATATGCATGAAAATGAAGTAGTTGGGTCCAACGCCCCTAGGAACAACACGCCTTAATGTGATTAAACGCGTAACTAAAATCAATCTCCATCCCTAGTCCGAGATTCAACACTAGGCTCGTGTTGAATCTAAACAAAGGTTCATAGTCATCCTAAGGCCCTAAGGCAACTATATAGTCCATCAAATGAATGCAAACCTTACGTTAGTAGTATCATATACTCTTGCTTTAAAAAACCGTTTTATAAATATAGTGGGAGTATTATATACAACTAAATTGAATCAAATGGACCAATAGTTGTAATAGGACCAAAATTGTTTTAATAAAGATTAAAATGAATTTGTTTATGTGATGAGACCTAAAACCCTCAACCAAACCATTATTAAGTTGAAAAGCGTGAGAGTGCTTAGAACACTCTTTCGTGGCCTTCCACCGTGGTAGGCTCCAATCGTTTATGACTTGTACACCGGCTTCACCCTATCATGGGGGAGTACAAAGTGCATGCTTATACTCAGGAGGAGTCTATATACATACTTGATGAGGTGAGTGTAGGCAACGAGGATGGCCGACATCGTATCATCGTGAGGCTATTCTTGAACCCCTTCACGCACTAAGCATGGTGGGAATGACTTAACTAAGTGCAATGGCGCCGACATCGTATCATCGTGAGGCAACATTCTCTAGAGGCCAAATTGATGGGTACTTGCATTAGTTGCAAATGAGTAAGCGTACTCTCTCATTATTATTAATGCTAGCCAACATCATATCATTGTGAGGTGGGCTTGGTAATAGTGAGTCTCCCATAACCTACTAAGAGTTTCCTCCAAAACTCTCGAATTCCAATGAGGGATATGGAATTTGCCAAAAATAGTGGGTGGTGCTATTTGATTTAAAGACCCGAATCAAATGGCTTAAAATCAATCAATTTATATTCGTTATGTATTTGTTTACCAATATATTTGCAAACGCTATCCAAAACTTGACAAAGAAAATCCGAATGTTTTAGTTTCCGGACTTGGTAACACAATCCCAAAGATTGTCTTAAATGGATTGTGCATGTACCTAAGAAGTCTCATCCTCACAATCTTCCTATTGATAATGTATCATTGGAAGAACATGTTAGAAATGTCTATCATGAAGAGGACAACACAAACAACCAATGCTTATTCCTTCGTTATATGAACAAAGGAACTTAAGAAGATTAGCATAAAGACAAGGACACTTTTAGTGCCATAATTCTTCACTTACAAATTGTTGTATGAAGAAATAAGAGTTGCCTTGAACAACTCTTGAAAGTTTGTAATTATGTTTAGAACATAATGGTTGGTTGACAAAAATAGTCCATCAACATGGACTTATGATGATTTTGAATCATTGAGTGTTGAAGTGATAAACCACTTAACGAGACGGAAACTAGGCTAGGACTTCACCTTTATGTCCCTATCCTAATGGTTCACTAAGTTTATTGTAAACTATGTAGTGAACAATAACCAAACACTCTCCAAAATGTTTGATGTGTATAACACAATTGAAAAAGGTTTCAAGAGAGATAGTGGGAGTTTAGGGACCATGACTATTGTAGTCAAAGGAGAAGTCAAATGAAGAAGATAAAATTAACTCCAAGGGAACAAACTTTCTTTATGAAATGATGGACATTGGAAGGGGTATTTGCAAGAAATGTCTTGCAAATGTCAAGAACACACCTTTCGAAGGTGTTGTAAATTGTTCTTGAATAGTTCAAAACAGTTGGTTCTTCTACTTGAATGCATGATTCCGTATTAGTAACTAAGTTTTACAATCGTTGTAAAATGTGGCTAATAAGAAGTAGAAGATTAATGAGAGAAGAGAAAGTACTTCACATTCGGAACGTGAATAAAATATAGATCTCTGCGAAAGCAGATGGTACTAACTTCCTCATATGAACTACCAAAGAAATTGGAAAAACCAAAGATTGTCTTTACATCCCAATTTTAAGGAACTTAATTCCGTCACTATAGTAGAGATGGATGAATGTTTTGTTTGACAAAACATTGTTCTTTATTAATCAATGATTGGATTATAGTAATCTAATTGATGGTCTCTATAGTAGAGACGATATGGTAGCGTTAACTGTTTAGAATATAATGATGCTTAAAACCCAAAAGGTTGCAAGATAGTGACTAATCCCAACTGAGTTGTGATACCTCTAAAACATAAATTACGAGTTGGTCATAGATGGATGCTTTGGATCGTTAGATCCGGATCCAATACCTTCTTGTCAAAATTGTATAGAGGCGAAATGTTCGAATCTTTATTCTTTTGGAAAGAAGAAAGAATCACAAAGTTATTGAGGTTAATTCACTTAGATGTTAGTGGCACTTGTCCACAACATAATACTACTCATGTTGTTTGACATTCACCGAAGATCACTCTCGGTTGGACTATAGTTTATTATGAATAAACACAAGTCCGAATACTTTGCAAAAGGTTTCAAAGAATTCAAGAAATGTAAGTTGATGAGTAAGACGTCTAAAGTACTTACCTCCTTAGATTTGATCTAAGGAAAGGTAACACTTTAGATGAGTTTCCTTGAAAGATATCAAGGAAATTAGCATCATAAGATAATGATTTTCTCCATTAGGAGAAGAACGAACTTGAATAAGATTTAGTTCGTTGAATATTATCAATTACCCATATATATAGGATATATACTTCTAAAACAATATGATTGTCAATTAGGAGATCTTCCAAATTTTCATAACTCCATAGGATGTAGTTGGAAAGAAAGACAAATCTTAATTGTGTTAAGATTTGGGGTTGTGTGCTAATGAGCAATATTTGTTTAAAAATTATCTTGTGGATATCCTTAAATTAACCTTTGGATATCACTTCTATAAACCAACCAACAAATGTTGTTTGTTGAGTAGTTCATTGTAATCCTACAATGTGATTTGCCTTAGAGCAAATGAACTAGGAATAGAACTCAAAAGAATGGGTTCTTTGAGAGACAAAATGATAATCAACAAATATAACAACCTAGTTTCTATACCACAAGCTCCAAGGTAGTCAAGAAGGAACCATTTTTGACGTAGTCTTAGTTTCAATTAATTCGAAGATAGCTAGCTACAACTAAATGTTGATTCAATGTTTGGACATAATATAGGTTTTCGAAACCATTATTAAGATAGTCCTAATAATATATGTCTAAAACTATGAATCACAAAACATGTAAGTTGTAGAGATCCAACCATCATGGATCTTAGCAAGCTAGTGGGAGCCATAAGCGTTTTATGAGAGAAAAAGGTCAAATCGTTTGATTTCTCATAAAGATGTAAATGAATCTTTTGTTTACTAGGT
Source organism: Malus fusca (assembly GCA_035220775.1). Classification (NCBI taxonomy): domain Eukaryota; kingdom Viridiplantae; phylum Streptophyta; class Magnoliopsida; order Rosales; family Rosaceae; genus Malus; species Malus fusca. Next base: position 13,330,696 of record CM069065.1, on the reverse strand, counting down.
TTACAAAAGATTAGTGGGAGTTAATCATGTTCCTAAAATTTAAATATATATATGATATATTAATTTTGGAAATGAAAAGAATACTTCATTGTTAAAGTTATGACTTTAAACATTCTATAAAGATAGAATGTATATGGGAGACATAGTCTATATACATGGGATGGAAATCTATAATGATAGATTTTAGGATATAATTGGATTATATCATGCCCTAATAATAGACAAAAGGATGCTAGGAAGTTTCTCATATGATGATAAACTTCAATAAGAAGAACAACTCTAGTGAGACTAGGAGGTAGCTCTTCTCAAAGGGAACGTACCCTTTGACTCCCAAAGAAATAATGCGTAAATCGAATCCTTTATGCATACGCAGAAAGGTGATTTATGTATTTCATATTGTATGAAAAACATTGATATGAGTTGTGCCTAGAAAGGTACAAGGCGATATCAATGCAAGCCCAGGATCAGAACCATGGCAACTGTCAAGTGAATCCTTAAGTATTTAAGAAATACTAAAGGATAGGTTCCTCGAAGAATGAGGAAGAATTAGAGTAACGTAATGGAAGCGTAAATGTATTAGATTGTGAATCTAATCCATCATTGGATGTTTCTTCATTATGAATGAAGAGATAAACAGATATCTCTTTATTATGACTAAAGAGATATTTGGATGGAAACATTAAAGTAATGACTTTAGTGTGTTCCATTATGAATGCAAAATATATTGCCATATAGAAGTTTACAACAATGTTGTTTGGATGGGAAAGTTCATTTATGAACTCTCTATTCGGTTCCAACCAGAAAGTGTATCTAGTGTACTGACACTACGACACTAATGGGGCGATAGCTCAAGCCTGGGAATCAAGGTCTCATCAAGATCCGAACTCATATGAGAGACTGAACCACATGATTGGGAATCATGTATAATGGTGACGTCGATATTCTCAAGGTTGCTTCTATGGATAACATATAGATATCCATTTCCTAGGCCTACTATTCAGCCATTTCGGAAATGACTATAGAAGAGGAATCATAACAGATGACCAAGCTGATTGGCTCTAGTGCAAGTGGGAGATTGTTGGAAATGTGCCCTAAAGCCATTCATATGATGATACTTTACGGATATTTCACATGTTAAACTAATCTAGTTTACATATAAAAGGCAAACATTATTGTTTGAGGCTTCTCATATAAATGTTATATGCTTAAACGATAAAGTCCAAGGAATATGTGATTGGAAGAATGCAATCTAATGTAGTTAGATTAATGAGACCATTCTTTCGTAGACACATCCTAAACGTTCCTGATCATAGGATTGCCAATTGGGCATTGACAGTCCGATAAGATCAGTACGTGCTATGTCTTCTCTCAGGGAGAGTGACTAGTCTCGAGTCATTGGTGTGTGTGACATCAAGACAAGTACGTAGGTGCTCAATAGAGAATGAGTTCACTGAACACGATCAACGAGGAGTTCTCATACTCATGTCACATGAGAACTCATGTTTGGGATAATGCAAATTAGTCCTTTGACCTGAGGCATCACAGTTGTTGTCTTGTGGTTAAGTCCTTGATCTTTGATTATGCCAAAGTCACCCCATCGGGGTGTCCACGACATCATTGGGGTTAAGCCACTTAGTCATGGAGACAAGTGAATGCGCAACAAGGGATCTCTAACCTTCAATTGGCTTGAGGGAGAATACTCTATGATATGATTAAAATCTCTGGCCAGAGTATGAATGAGATTGGGGAATGCGTTCCAAATCACATTAAAGGTAATCATAAAATGCAAATGAATCACATTGGATAGTAGACATGAATAAATAAACTATCAAACCAAACAATGTGGTCAAGAGTATTAGATTAGAGAAAGACCGTATTGCATTTGTAATCCTAAACTGAATAGGTTCTCTACCTCTTCTGATTAGCTTGGGTAGCCATGATATGCTGCTAGGGGTCACTCATGGTTTGTGGAAGCCCTAAACGTGTGTAATCACTAAAGGGAGAATTGAAAGTAAGTTTCAATTCACAATCGATGTAAAATGGTTTTAATCGCCCACTGCCTCGCTAAAAGGAACCTAATGTATCGTACACCAAATAAGGTGGAGATTGAAGAAACAAAGGAGATGAATTAAATGGTTTAATTATTTATGGCAAGGATTAATTAATATGTTAATTAATCAAACGAATAAGTTCGTTAAAGACCTCGGGATAGTTTTTGGACCTTAAGGCCCAATGGGCTTCGAACGTCAAAGCCTATTGACTTAAGTTGTATGACAACTTAATGAATAAAGATTCACAAAGGCCCAAAAGCCCAAATCCATTAGAGTGGCCGGCCATATGGTGATGAATTAGGGTTTTTGGTTCTTTAGGTCATTTAAAGAAGTGACTATATAAAGAACTTTATAACATAAATTCATAAGTTGTTGATTTTAGAGAAAATTGGTGAGAACACAAAGCTTCCATTTCTCTCTAAGAGGCCAACCACCTTGGGGGATATTGTCTAGCAATTCTATTTCCTCAAGGTCACTCATTTCCTCTCCAATCCAACCTTGGTGTAGAATCTTTAGAGGTTCTCAATTTTGGGAACTTGGAGAACCTATTCTTCTAACCAAATCCATGGAGCTAAGAAGCAAGGAATGAAGGCCCTATCTCTTGGGTGATTATCCTTTGCATATGCAAAGAGGAATCTACAAAGGTAAATATTTCTCAACTAACAAATTGTTGTTTTTAAGTTGAGTCAAGGTTCACCAATCTACTAGGCTTTGAATTTCATGGTAGATGTTTTGTTTTTGAATGCATGAAAGCATGATTCCGCCTTTAATTGTTAATTGCATGCTATATGATGTTATTCAAATGAACATGTTTTTCACAAAATTTCCTTCACTTTTCTCCTAGTAAAAGGCTTAGGATTTTTTCTAACATCTGACACATTTACATCCTTGAATTGACTCTCATTTATAGCTCATTACAAATAGCTTTTAGTATAGGAGTAACTGAAAATTAGCTGTTATCAGAATTTGTATCTAAATAGCTCTTCTTTATTCTATCATAACTTCTTGTCGAAACCTCCAAATCACAAGCTGTAAAGACCATCAGAAAGAAGACTTCCACGGTTTTCCAACCATATATCTAATTCATTATGAGCACTTTGGTGCAAAGCTCACAAGTTGGCTATCCTGCAAAGGCCTTTTTCTGGCGGATCTTGGGCCACTTGTGGGCTATGATCCGGTCTTGGGCGAGTTAGGCTTCAAACTATCCATTCTAGGCTCTTAAGATATTCAAAATAAGATGATTTCTTCAAGCCCTTACTTTCATCCTGAAATACAATACAAACAACAAAATACCTAGTGATGCATAGAGATTTTAAGTAAAAAACCTAAGTAAAAGAGGGTATAAAAGTATAACTTTATGCACTCAACAATGCGTCATTTGTTTGAGTATTACACACTCAAGGGGGAGCATTGCAGTCCTATTAGATTAGGAATGTGATTGTGTAAATCCTAACATATCTAGGATATCCTTATGGGATTCTACCATATCTCTTAGACTAGGTATTATCCTATTAGAGTTATAATCCTATAGGGGTAACGAATTTACCTTCCCTAACTACTATAAATAAAGGCACAATGGGATGGAATAACACACACCCTCACAATTACACATCTCTCTCTTCTCTTTATGTGCCGTACCCCCTTTCTCACTATAGCCTCCATAATTGTTCAGTAAAGTATGCCTATAACGGTACTGAAATTAAAATTGAACATAAAAATAATTTTCACCTACACACTCGTAGCGACACGTACTTTGAGGATGGGCTTACTTGCCCAGTTGCTTAACGAACCCAACGAATAAGCTATCGGTATTACGGTCTGCAACCCGCAATACTGACAACTCACTATTGTCTCGGTAAGAAAGAAATAATTTATCGAGGGTGCAATATTACCATCTTGCCCCTTATTGGGAAAAATATGCATAAGTCGTCAAATTTATGCCTCGATCGCACTCAATCACTACCCTCTCGGGCGACATCGTCTATAGCACATAATTTCCTACATCATAATCTCAATCCTTCAAATACCTGTTCACAATACTCTTATGTAAATCTTGCATTGTCCGTAGAATTCTTTATACAACATCTCAAATGGGGCTGTACCCAAAATTGAAATAGTAACTGTAGTTACGCGCATCATGATGAGATACATTAGTGATAGGCTGACCATGTAAAACATTGTGATTCACACATGCCACAACAAGCAGATTCATTATGAATTTCTCTCGGGTTAAGCGAAAAAATACGATGAGAAGGCTAAAAGAACAATCACTAATTTGAGGGTCAAAACAAATCCATCAAATCTAGAATACAAGGTAACTGGATTGAATGCATGATATCTCGCTACAATGGTAGCTTCCTGGAGATTCAATCACCAACAGTAAAGATTCGTTCAATAGAGTATTTGTTGGGTGATTGAGGAATTAATGGTCACAACTAAAATTTCAATGTCTGAGCGATTCTCCTAGACAACCTGTTTGCTTAAAAAATAATACGAAGTGCAACAAGGTAGATATGTACCCAAGGTTGACTGGAATGTCTTCCAGCACAAAGAGGTGACTATGGAATCACGGTCAAAGAGATATCAATCGAAATGCCAGAAAATCTGAAGAATTTTTTTTTAAGAATGAGAAGCTTTACTAAGTGGTCTAAAATGTAGTCCCTCTGGACCAATGGAAAGTAAGCTGACTTGTCAAGTCGGTCGATAATCACCTAAAAAACATCATAATCTCCATATGTACAAGATACCTCATACCAGGAGCTTATGATGATATTTCCATATCTCCATTTGGATACAAGAAGTGATTATAACTACTCAAACGATTTCTTAATGACTTGTAAGTAACATCATATCAATACTCATGAATTTCAACAGAAATGGGATAAGATATACTGAAAGTGTTCAAGGGTACAAATGTTTTTTTCCACAGTAAACAGTAACTACATTTGCACCACCGGGGTGATACACGATGGTGCAATCGTAGGCATTGATTTGGTTCTTCCACCGTTGTTGTCTGAAATTTAGCTTTTTCCAAATGAAGATGTATTTGAGAAGTTTGCGAGGTTGGTAAAGATTTTGGACACGTTTCTCTATAGAGAAGTGACATTTGTTTTTCAAATGAAGATGATAACTGTTGAATCTAAGTCGTGAATAAGATTATTCATTTCTTACGGTTCCAACGGTCGAGAAGCATAAGTGATACTCCGTCACGCTACATCAGTACGCAGTCAAATCATTCGGTGGAACATCACAATAGATTTTAAAAAGATCAATGTCATCGAAAGGTGTAAGACAAAGGTGAAGTGAGATAACATTTCAGTTGCCAGAAACTTTATTCATATTCACCATCACAAACTAAACTAACTTTCCTAGGTCGATAAGTGAGGAAAAACGCTATAGCTAAAAAATTGCTAATAAACCGCCAATAGAAATTGGCAAAACCAAGGATATCTCGTATTTCACAATGCTTTGTGAGGATTTCAATGTCTACAGTTACAACCTTTTTGGGGAAATGAAAAGAATATCGTCTGCTGATATCACGTCTCCCAAGAAAAGTACCAATCTAAACAAAGCTAATATTTGAGGAATTTGGTATAAAGTTGATTATTGGTGTTTAGAAAATTTGATCTCATTACTAAAGTAGGTAAGGAAGTCATCGGCAAGACTATTATGAATCTGTGAGGCTATGAAAGAAAACTCGGGCTCCAAAAGTTGGTCGGGTAGACCATCAATTTGAAGTATGGGTTAACGGTTTTAATCGTCACCCGATTAAATTGCTAAAATCTAGGTACGATCCTAAGGTTCAGTCTTTCACCTTCGCAGTTAGGTTCAAGGTTCCCTAGATAAAGTGTTTGATTGGTTAAGTCCCTAATCGATAAGCTTTTACAACTACGTTTCCTCAACGTCGAAGGAGTCGTTCAATATGATGCAAAAAGAATAAGTGTGATATTATAAGGGTGGATCGATGGTGTACTTCACAAGCTGGTGATATCCCAGGTAATATTTTGAGAAATGACGCCAAAGATAGGCATCATCAAAACATACCATACTACTTCCTTTCACTATGCCACGTACTAAAAGGCCTTCATAACTTCCTCAATACTCATTTTTCTCTTACAACAGGAATTTAACTAGTGGTACAATCCTAATGTTTACCTGTGGAAGTGATCGGAAAGATGGTTGGTCGAAGAGGTTTTGATTATCTAGATAGGTGAAATGGTTAACACAACTGTGAGTTTACTGTCCTCCTAAAAGGCTTGCTCCTAAGTTTTCACAATTTGAATTTCTTCGACTCAGGTTGTCACTGTTAGTCAGTCTATCAGTCGCACCGCTGATTAACGCATTTACGATATTTTGACATTTTTCGTTACCATGAAACTGTAAACCAATGTTCTGGCACAAACGTATCACTCCCAGATACTAGAATGTGTCCGATATCAGAAATCATACCGCCTGAATACTGGTTGACAGCTCCTGGATATCGGACAATATTGTCAATAATTAGCGCCACCGTAGGCTGATTACAGGTTAGAGACCGCTCGAGTGAATGGTTTTTGATGATTGGTAGCGAACCAATCCCATGAGTTGGTTTCATTGATTCTAGGGGAAAATTGATTACTGCTTCTAGGATTTCTTGTAACCATAGGCATAACAACTCGTACTCTCATGCTTATACTCATCGTAATGACGAGTGCAGCATCGAAAAACTTCTAGAAATTAACATTGTTTGACATGTCCTAGGGTCAAAAAAAAGGAATTTGCTAAAATTCCACCAGAAAATATTAAAATAATCAAGGACCAAAATTCAAAAATAAAAAATTACTAAAGTACCCTCATGTTCGTATTTTTGTAACATTTTAACCGTAACTCTGATTTTGATTTCGCTTGCGCCCATGCGTTTGTAGCGACAAGTACTACACGAATACGGTAAAATAGTGTCTCATATGCATCACAAAATAACGGTCAACGAAAGTCAACAATCTCACCTCTAGGGGCATTTTGGTTAATTCACACTATTAAAATTATAAAAAATAATAAAAAATTAAAAAAGTAAAATTAGGGACAATTTATTACACAACGCCCCACCCTAACAAGCCCAAGGCCCCACCCTTCCGTGTTGGCTTTGACAAGACAAACCAGACAAAGAAATGGAAAATAATTTTCACACTTCTAGTTCTCTGTTTATGTTTTGTCTTTTGATTGAATAATATAAAAGAGAATCAATGAACATAAATAACATGTGAAGAGAATATAAAGGGTGTGCATATAATTTCTCAAAAATAAACTTGACAAAATGATATTAAACAACTTATTTATTAATTTGTTTGGGGCAATCCAGTAAATTGGTCGTAAGGGAAGGTAAACAAATGGTGGTGATGCACTTGCGTGACAATAAAGCAATTAAAACAAAACCTCGAGCTTGATGATCATTTACCATGGCAAATTTAGGGTTTAGTTGGATATAAATTTCTAATTAATAATAAAATAAAGGGGCGTTTTGATACAATGCCTAGCTTTTGAAATTTTAAGATTAAACATCCATGTCTTTTAGAGTTTTGATTAAACATCTTCCTACAATTTAGGCGCCACATAATACAAAATTATATGATTTGTCATTATATGTAGTGTACCAATTAACTATAAAATCTCTAGTGGTTATGATTCAGTATTCAATTTCAACATAAATTCTTTTACAATTTTTAAAAACAACTTGATATTTGCTTCTGTTTCTTACGTACCCTTTTCTTCCAACTCCACACCGTATTGGAGCACACACCAACTCTTCCAATTTATGTTTATATCATACCACCATTGAAGTTAATTTAATGTCTGTTCTCCACCACTTCAATGGTGGTACGATATATTTCACACCTTCAAATATGAATATCCAAAGGGTAAACCTTTTGTTTTACCGCACTTTGTATCCATGTTTTCATAATGTTTCATGTACCATGGTACGTTTGGAAAGTTAAGTTCGATTAGCGCATTGCCTTCTAGATATTATACTGGGTACGTTTCACTTTAACATGAGGTACGTTTCAAGTTGCATGGTACATTTTAATTCGACATTGGTACATTTACACTGGTACGTTTTAATTTGACTTTGATACGTTTCACTTTGACATCAGTACGTTTCTATTTGAAAAATAAATTGTAATGATCCATGTCAAGAGATATATGATGCAATACGTGTGTATACTCAATAATGGTCGATATAAAGATCGCGGAACATTCGTAAGCCAATAAAATAGATCATCGTTTATGAACGCCTAATTTCTCTATGTCCCCTAACAAATTTCTGCTTATTTTCAGTAGTTATTCTATCTCTCCCTCTTTCTCTCTCTCCCTCCTGTGTATCTCTTTTGATGAATTCAGTGAGAGAAACGAAAAAGCAGAAAACCTGTTCTCTGATTTTTAGGGAGATAATTAAGAATTAATAATATATATTAAAGGATAAACTGGAAATGAGTTATATCCTTTTACATTAATAAAAGATAATGAATTCAATAAGAAAATGTTGATGTGGTCCTGTGGACATGAATTAAACCACCCTAATTAAAATTTTAAAAGTTCAATAAAAACTTAAAACACTACAAATGTTTAGTTTAAAAAATGTGAAAAGGAAGTGGTATAATCTAATTTTCTCTAAAATAAAAGTGATCACTGACACTAATTTTCAGAATTGTTTACACATTAGGGTAGGAAACCACATGAGGCTAGAAGAAGAAAGTTTATATGTACATACGTAGCCCGTTTAGCTAGAGGTATCGACGAACGCCGCAGCCTTTTGTAAACAACTACAGTACTACTCTCTAGTTTCCAAATTTCTAAGCCCTAGCTATCACTACTTTCCTTTCCCAACGAGAAGGAGTATGACCTGCCATGAGAGGGAGAGCTTCTTGACGACCTTGATGCTCTCTTCGCTAAAACCACAGCTTTCGATCCCCTCACCTTCTTGGAAGACTTGGGTATTGATGTTAGAAATTTAATATTTGGATATTAATATTATTAATATTTAAATATTAAATATTCAAGTGAATGAAAATTAAAGTGGAAAGCTGGGTTAGTCTTGAACTGCCTTGGTAGTATGTGCAACTGTTCCTTTTAATTTTATTTTGTCATGAAAGTGGTCAAGGGATGATCTTGACCGGTTAATCTTGTTTGAATTTAGACAAGAATATAATTGCCTATTTGGATAGACACATCAGTTAAACAAAAGGTATTGATACATGTGTTGTATCAGACACCTCCTTTGTTTGAACCACTCGAATTCTTGAAAGGTTTCCTCCAGCTTTTTCACAAGGTTGGGATATGACTGTTGAACAAAAGGTTGCATCCTTTGTCTTTTGGAAACAGACGCATCTTTTTAAAAGAAGGCATATCAATGCCTATAAATAGACTACAAAGTCAAGCATTTTACATATAGTTTTGCATCCAGAAATCAAATAGAAATAAAATAGTTTTAGTATCTGAGAAAGAGAGAGTTTAAATATTTTTGGTTCGTTGTTCTTTCTGGATTGGAGTGCTACTTCCGCAAAGAGAAAGATCGTTGTATCCTAGGAGACATTTGCCAACACAAACCTTGAGCACCAGTGAGGGGCAATCTTGTCTTAAGGCTATAGAATCAAATTCTAGCCTCGATCTCTTAAGGTTCTTCTATCCCTTGTTCTTCTTGCATTTGTAGAGATTTTATTGTGTATGTATTGTTTAATAGTTTATAATAAATTATATAACTGTTTTTCAAAGTTATTTCCAACAACTTAAGACAAGATCCTTTGTTAAATTGTTATATTTTATTACGCCAAGTTTTTTTTAAATAATCTTGTGGGTTACGGTGTTAAGAAACTGTGTGATCTTTCTCTCTTAAGGGAAAATGGATGATACTAGTAATTCTTCTAGTAAACTAGGCAGCACGTCAATTGTCACATCCCGACCCGGGCCCTCACCACATCCTAAGCTTGACTCCACCGTAGCACAATATTGTCCGCTTTGGGCCCTGACCACGCCCTCACGGTTTTGTTTCTGGGAACTCACATGAGAACTTCCCAGTGGGTCACCCATCATGGGATTACTCTCGCGCGAACTCGCTTAACTTCGGAGTTCCGATGGAACCCGAAGCTAGTAAGCTCCCAAAAGGCCTCGTGCTAGGTAGAGATTGGAATATACATATAAGGCTTACAGGATCCAATCCCCTGGACGATGTGTGATGTTACATCAGTTGCTAGTGTTGTGCCCGTGGTGATCCCAACTTCCACCAATCATGGTGAGAAGCCTGAGAAGTTCAATAGGACAGACTTTAAGAGGTGGCAACAAAAAATGTTATTTTACCTCACCACTTTGAATTTGGCAAAGTTTCTGACTGAGGATGCGCCAGTGTTTGGAACTATCTCAAAAGAAGTGGTTGCAGTAGATTCGTGGAACAATTCAGATTTTCTTTGCAAGAATTACATCCTCAATGCATTAGATAATGCACTATACAATGTGTATAGTCCAATTAAAAATGCAAAAGCCTTATGGAACTCTCTTGACAAGAAATATAAGACTGAAGATGTCGGCATGAAGAAATTCATGGTCGGCTGATTTCTTGACTACAAAATGACATACTCCAAGAAGGTTATCAATCAAGTCTAAGAGCTACAACTTTTTTTTTTTATGAAATACATGTTGAAGGAATGTCTCTAAGTGAGACTTTTCAAGTAGCTGTAGTGATTGAAAAATTGCCTCATGCTTGGAAATATTTCAAAAACTATCTCAAGCATAAGCACAAAGAGATGGGACTTGAGGATTTAATCGTAAGATTAAGGATTAGGGAGAATAATTGTGGCTCTAAAAAGAAATCTAACAACCAACCTATGCAAGCCAAGGCACACATTGTGGAGGGTGGATCAAAGAATAACAAAAAGAGGAAGCACTCAGGCGAAAGTTCAAACCAAGGGAATTCTAAGAAGTTCAAGGGCAAGTGCTTTATTTGCAACAAGACAGAACATTGTGCTAGCGAATGTCGAAACCGCAAAGGCCAAGACAATTCCAAAAAAAAAAAGAGTAACGAAGTACACATGACCGACGAAGAGAGGCTGTCCAATGAGATATTTGACATAAATCTCGTGGCCATGGTATCTGAAGTTAACATGGTGGGAAACACTAAGGAATAATGGGTTGACACTAGGGCTACTCGCTATATCTGCTCAGATAGGAAAATGTTTACCACCTATGAAGAAGTTACTCATGGAGAGCAATTGTTTATGGGGAATTCTTCTACATCCAAGGTTTAAGTCCTAGGAAAGGTAATTCTAAAGATGGCTTTTGGAAAGGAGCTCACTCTTAACGATGTGTTTCATATGCCTGACATCAGAAAAAATTTAGCCTCCAGACCATTGTTGAGCAAGAATGGTTTATGTTTGGTGTTTGAGGTTGATAAATTTGTACTCACAAAGAGTGGAATGTATGTTGGGAAAGGATATCTCAATGATGGCCTTTCAAAATGAATGTAATGACTATTGCACCCAAAATTATCAATAAAGTTAATTCTTCTGCTTATATTGTGGAATCGCCAAATATATGGCATGGGAGGTTAGGACATGTAAATTATGATACTATTTGTTGGGTAATTAACATGGACATATTACCTAAGTTTCATATTGATATAAGTCATAAATGTGAAACTTGTGTGGAAGCAAAGTCAACTAAAGCATCATTTTCACTCTATTGAAAGAAGAATGGAACCTTTAGAATTAATTCATAGTGATATCTATGATTTAAAGTTTGTGCAAACAAGAGGAGGTAAGAAATATTTTATTTTACCTTGACTGGTAACCCTCAAGTTGAATTGCAGGACTTTCATAGACGATTGCAAAAGGTATTGCTATGTGTATTTGCTAAGAAGTAAAGATGAAGCCTTAGAAGCTTCACAAATTATAAGAAAGAAGTTGAGAATACGTAGCAAAAATATAAAGGTTATAAGAAGAGATAGGGGAGGTGAATATGTTGCACCCTTTTCTGAATTTTGTACTCAACATGGGATTATTCACCAAACCACTAGTCATTACTCACCCCAACAAAACGGAGTTGCTGAACGCAAAAACTGTACATTGAAAGAAATGATGAATGCTATGTTGATAAGTTATTGGGCAGCATAGAATTTGTGGGGAGAAGCATTGCTTTCTGCAAACCACATTCTCAATAAATTACTTCACAAAAAGTTAGATAAGACACCTTATGAATTATGGAAAGGCAGAAAGCCTTCTTATAAATTTCTCAAAGTTTGGGGGTGTCTAGCTAAGCCAACGGTCCCTGATCCTAAAAGGATTAAAATAAGACCTAAAACCATTGATTGTGTCATTGGTTATGCCATAAATAGTGGTGCATATCGATTTCTTGTACATAAATCAGATAATTTGGAAGTACATGTTGATACAATTATTGAATCAAGGAATGCCGCATTCTTTGAAAATGTATTTCCATGGAAATTTGCACAAGAACAAAGTTCTTTAAAAAGAACTTATGATGACTTTAATAGTAGTCATAAAAAAAGTAATGATAATTCTATAGATCGAGAAGATGTACAAGAAATTGAACCATGACGTAGTAAGAGGGCTAAGACATCAACGTCTTTTGGACATGATTTTCTTACTTATTAGAAAATGAGCCTCAAACATATACGGAAGCTATATCTTCTCCAAAAGCTCCATTTTGGAAAGAGGCTATTAATGCTAAAATTGAATCCATCATGCAAAATCATACATAGGAATTGGTGGATCTTCCTCCTGGAAACAAACCCGGTTATAAGTGGATTTTCAAAAGGAAGATGAAAGCATATGGATCTATTGACAAATACAAGGCAATACTTGTTGCCAAAGGTTATAAGCAAGGAGAAGGATTAAACTATGTTGATACATATTCGCCAGTCATGAGGATAGCATCCATCCGTATGTTGATTGTTATAGCAGCAATTCATAATCTTGAGATTCATCAAATGGATGTCAAGACTGCTTTTCTAAATGGTGATTTAGACGAGGAAATTTATATGGAACAACTTGAAGGTTTCATAGTGCATGGCCAAAAGAAAAAGGTATGTAGACTTGTTAAATCACCTTATGGTTTAAAGCAAGCACCTAAGCAATGGCACCATAAGTTTGACATTGCAATGTTGTCAAATGGATTTAAAATAAATGAGTGTGACAAATGTGTTTACACTAAAAGCACACAAGATGGATATGTCATTGTGTGTCTATATGTCAATGATATGCTAATTATTGGTAGTAATCATGAGATAATTAAATGTACCAAAAGAATGTTGGCTAGTAAGTTTGATATGAAAGATATGGGAGTTGCAGATGTTATACTAGGAATCAAGATTTCTAGAACTTCTAAAGGGGACTACAAATAGTTAGCAAAATAATTGTTAGAGAGGCACTACAAATAGTAGAGGAACTTAAATATTAATGCAATAAATATGAGTGAATTTACAAATGAGACCTTGTTTTGTTCTTTAAAGTGCATTTCTAGTGTTTTAGTAGTTTTATAGTGCGTCTATTTCATTGATAGTGTTCTTGTAATACATTTTGGAGTATTAAGAGCATTTCTATCGGGAAATACAGAATGCCTTGAAATTGACATTTTACTTTTTTAGTTGACTCAAAAACTCCAAAGGTTGAGATATAAAATACCCATCTTGGCCGGAAAATGAAAATTTACATTTTTAACACGTTTTAGAGAGTGGGCTCCGCCATACAAAGAGAGAAAAGTAAATAGGATTCCAAATTACATGTATGGCACTAAAGAAAATCTCATATTTACATATCCCAAAAAGATAATGCTAGGGAGACCAAATTTTTAAATCAAATTGGCAAACCAAATTATGTGTCACCAATACGAAATAAGCACGTTGGTCAACACTAAAGTAATAATTCAATCATCAATATCCACATCATTTGGTTTTGGTTTACAAAATTTGGTTTAGAAATTTGGTCTCTAGAGCATTACCCATCCCGAAAACATAAAAAGGGGTAAATAAAAGTATTAAACATATAGCTGCCATATGTAGATGATAATTCATTTTCAGCAATATTTCAAGAAGGGACATGATAACTTTTGTATAAAGCTTGCAGAGGAAGTCAACAATGTAGAGATAGAGTTTAGAGAGGGAGAGTTTGTTGTACTGAATTTCAACTTCTTGATTGAATGAATTGTAATAATTACAACATCTTGTATTTATAGCTTACACTAACTACCTTACAACATTGCAACTAATCTAATGACACTTGTCATAATCCTAGCTATTACAATTAGACCTGTAAACGGGTCGGGTTTATTGGGTTTGGGTCGGGTTCAACCCGACCCGTTAAGTTAATGGGTCACCCGAACCCAACCCGTTAAGCTAACGGGGTCACCCGAACCCGACCCGTTAAGCTAACGGGTCACCCGTTTCACCCGTTATCACCCGTTAACAATTATTATTATTATTTTTTTTTTGCATAAAGTTTATTTTTTGTTATTAAGACTTTACTAAAATTACTAAAATATCCTCAACTAACGGGTGCTAACGGGTGTTAACGGGTCCTAACGGGTCTAACGGGTTGACCCAAAGTGACCCGTTATTTAACGGGTTGTTAACGGGTTCACCCGTTAGCGACCCGACCCGTTAAGCATCCACCCAAATACAAATATTAACGGGTCTGGTCGAGTCGGGTTAACGGGTTGGGTCCAAAATGCCATGCCTAATTACAATATTAACTCTATCAGGACATAGAGTTAGTCTCATACCACTAAGAGACAATGAATAAACTAACCTTGTGAGCTCGACATGATGAAAGAGATGATGAACTTTACTAGAAAGAACTCGAAATCTTCTCCTCACTGCTGCACCTTAATCAGGAGAACTGTATGGAATTGCCAGGGCATAGGTTCTAGGAAAGTAGTAAAAGTAATTTTTCTTTTGCCCATCGATTTTCCTTTCAAAACTGGAAATGGGTCACATTGTCATTATAATGCCTTGAAATGACCAGATTTGAATTCTTCCGTATTCCTCAGAGTATATATTAGCACTAATTTTTCATTCAATTGTGATGCAGTTGGTGTGCGAAAAGCTCGTGAAATTACTGGTAGCTATTGAAAAAAGTTGAGGTTGCACCATAAATCAATTGGCAATATAGAAGTCACCCAATTCTTATAAGCCCTTACAAAGTTTCTGTTTCTCTTTCACCAATGTAAAACTCTTTTACCTTCACATTCTCACTGCTATAACTTACCAATCATTGGTGTGTATCACATAGAGGATGGTGCTCTTGTTACAGAAATTTTGACTAACCATGCAATGCAAATTGGGATGTACAAACTCTCTCCCTCTCTCATTTTAGGGGCATAAAGTATGTGCTTGTTATATGCACTTAAAATATTGATGGGAGTTGCTCTAGTGCATACACTAAATTTCCTTTTCTTGATCTAGGTTAACGGAAAGAGAGTTACAATTTCCTTTCGTGGCCTTGCTTATTTCAGGTAAGAAAATATACACCTATCCCGCATTAGGTCTTTTTACTAATTCACTGGACTTTGCATCTACATTTTTAGACTACACTAGAAGAATTGATGCCCGTGCGTTGAGGCAGGCTAAACAAAATTGTCTTATGATTTAGGGTAAATTACATAGTAGCCCCTCAGGTTTGAGCTCTATTGCAATCTCATACAACATCTTTAAAACATTTCACTTTCATACCTCAAGTACTATTTTATTTCAATTTCATACAACCGTTAGATTTTCCATCCATGGATCTGTTAAGTGCTGACGTGGCTGACAAATGTGTGCCACGTGGCTGCCAAATGTATGCCACGTGGCAAAAATAATAATTTTTTAATTTTTTTTTCTGAAAATTTTGAATCTTCTTAAAAAAAAAAAAACAAAAACTTAGAAAATGGCAGAACCACCCCCGCAACCTCTCCCTACCCCTCTTCTCCCTCCCAACCACCTCCCTCTCCTCCACTCTCTTCACTTCCCTTCCCATCCAAAAACCCACCCCGCCCCCACCCCCACCCATTTTCTCCCTTCTCTCATCTGTAACCTCACCCACAACATTCCAACATATTCAAATCATGAAATTAAACAACAATTTTCTCAATTCATACACAGAAATCCAAGAGTTTGACCTTAGGGACAGCAACCACCATTCCTTGAAGCTCTGAAGTGAGGACGACAGAGACTACGACAAACATCACAGCCGTGATGCCGACGAAAAGCAATCGTCAAAGGACTCCGATTACCACCGCCACCACCACCGATTGGACCGCGATTCCAAGCGCGAGATCTCTCTCGACCCCCGCGACCACAAATCTCACCGCGAACAGTCAAGCGAGCTGAGCGACGACGGCCGGGATGTCTCACGCGACCACCGTGAACTGTCCTACGAGCCGAGGGACGAGAGGGAAGGGAGCAGAGAGAGGTCCAAGCATCGGGAAGCGAAGTGCGAGAGGTCAAAGGAGCGAGAAGAATCGAAGTTTAGACGGGATTGGGGTTTTTTTTTTCTCTGGGTTGCAGGTACGGGGGTCGGGGGAAGAAGATGAAGATGGGGGAGATGAGAGGGGGGTGGAGGGGGCGACGGGAAGGGCCTCTGCGAGGTGGGGTGAGGGGAATGGGGGTTCAGCTTTTGATTTTGCTTTTGTTTTTTTTAAGAAGATTCAGATTTTTCAGAAAAAAAAATTAAAAAATTATTATTTTTGCCACGTGGCACACATTTGTCAGCCACGTCATCACTTAACAGATCCATGGATGGAAAATCTAACGGTTGTATGAAATTGAAATAAAATAGTACTTGAGGTATGAAAGTGAAATGTTTTAAAGATGTTGTATGAGATTGCAATAGAGCTCAAACCTGAGGGGCTACTATGTAATTTACCCTATGATTTAAATCATATCTTAAAGAAGAGCGGTTTTTTTTTTTTTTTTTGTTATTTGGAGAACAACATCATATCAAAGCTAGTGACTTGTAATATAAATAATAGAACAAATTAAATAATTTATCAAATAGTAATTCCATAACATGTAGCATGCAGTATAATAAGAATGTTTGAACTTATTGACCATAACTTTGTTTACACATTTTTAGAACGACGCCATCTGCACATATACAAAGGATGACAAAAGTCCCATACTAGAACACCAGCCAACATACAAATATATGATTCACACACCTATCTTTTTCACATAAATTAATTTATCACTTGTTCCTTGATACTCGAGAGCGAAATGGAGGGTCTAAGGGGCTAGGAAAAGGATTTATGACTCCAAAGTTTCCTTCATCTGGCCACTTAATAGGATTTGGAGGCAAGCACATTGTGTGAACAATCAATTTGTTTCGATTGACACCTTTACCAAAAACATGTAAACTCATTCTTGTTGAAAACCTCTCTCTGTAACAGTTACCCTCACCAAACACAAAAGTGTAAGCCCCACCCAACCCTAATTCCTGTGAAAAATCAAATTCCAAAACTGTTGGGCCAAGTTCAAAACGAAGCCGGTAGGATTCAAAGCCCAGATGGGCAGACCCGTCCGCGGGCCCAAGCGCGGGAGGCTAAAACGGGCCATGCAAAAAAGGCAGAAAAAGGCATAGCCGGCCCCAAGCATGAATCGTTTTTCAAATCTTAAAAAGGATCATAATTCCGTAATAAATAACAAATCCCAAATCGAATTGCACAAATACATTGATAAATTTCCTTTCATTAGAAAAGAATGTAATATTAGAAGCTTCTATCATCTTCTGAACCACACAACTTTCATTCGATCAGAAGTCATCAAACTCCCCTCGGGAAAGCATCAATTTCACAAATTACATCAAATTTGTACAAAAATAGAAATATTAAAAACCCAAATGGTACCTGGCTGGGATTAATCCGAACAAAATACAATTTTCAATATCCAAAAATACAAATATTAAAAATCATAATTTACATTTAAAAGCCAAATTGTGATTGTGTGCGCGCATATGGGATAAAATTAGATCGAGATAGAGAGTACTGTCGAGATAAAAAAAAAAAAACAATCATTCCAATAAAAACACAGCTCATCATAAATTCAACAAAGAAAAGAGAAACCCAAAAACCAATTGCAAATCATGAAAACCACTGCCTTTGAATTGTAGAAGGCCATAACTCTTACACATCACTTATCAAAAGGACGTTCAAATGGAAAGTTACGAGAACTGTTACAATGGCAGTACGAACAACATAAGAGAAAAAAGCAATTAAAGCATGCAATGAAACCAAAACCCCACAAAACAGAGAAACACAAAGGATAGCAAAACAACTCACCTTCCAAGAGAAAAACACAGAGGATAGTAAAACAGAACCCAGAAAAAGAAGATGAGCACAGACAAGTCCTTAAAGCAGCAAGAAAAGAAAATGAGCACAGATAGGTCCTTAAAGTCGCAAAACAAGGCAAATTGAGAGCAAATCAAAAAGCTTGATAACTAATGAGGAAATCAAAGAGCCTCTGAGAACAAATCGGAGGAAAGAGCTTCAACAACGGAGGAGGGGTCGGTCGCCGCGCTCTTGCTCACCAAGTAGAAGTATGAACCCTTCTTTTGCTGCACACCAACTTTATGATTTGTACTTATTATATTAAATTACCCTCAAACTAGCAGTGGAGATTAATTCGGGTAGATCACTTTCATTTTTATCTATACTATTATTAACAAAACTCTCCTTATCAACTTTTTCAGAAAATGACAATAACATCTCTATTTTTCTTATTTTATCTTCTTTTGATACACCATGTTCACTTAAGAAGGACAAAACAATAATTATAAACCTTTTGACAAAATGACAATCATATTCCTATTTTTCCTATTTTACCCTATAGTAAGAAAAAATATGCCCTTATTAAGAGAAACTGTCACATCATCATTGTCTCATACTCTTTATTAAAATTTTAAAAGTTAATCACACTCCTTAGTAAAAAACAAAAAATAAAATGAAATTGTTCACACACACATAATGTGTGCTCATCTGCTAGTATTATATAATAATAGTAATAGAATATAAATAATCTCTACTAATTAATGAAACCCTATTTGTCAACCAAAAGAGGATGAAAAGACAACTTAGTCTTCTATCACACGAAAAAAAAGATGGGCAATAACGTAATTTCACAGATCCAAATTTTACTGTTTTTTATTCAAGCCTTACCTATAGGTAATGTTAAAATATCTCTAATATTTAAAATTTAAAAAAAAAAAAAAACCAAAAACAAAAACCTCTCACTCCTCCCTCGTTCTCTCTCTCCCTCTCTCTCCCTCATTTTCTAAAAAAATGTGTTCATACACATAAAATGTGTAGACAAATGCTAGTATTAATTATTTTCTTCACTTTTTTCATTAAAAAACAAAGGAAACAACAAATTGAAAATGTTAAAATATCTCTAATATTTAAAATTTAAAAAAAAAAAAAAACTCTCACTCCTCCTGCGTTCTCTCTCTCCCTCTCTTTTCCTCTCTCCGTCTCATTTTCTAAAAAAATGTGTTCATACATATAAAATGTGTAGACAAATGCTAGTAACAATAATAATAATAATAACATTTCTTAAATTTATGTTTATGTAAATTGTTTGGTAACTTTTTATTATATACCTTTTATTTTTAAACTCTCATTACATATATACTCTTTTTTTTTTCAAAGACATATTATTTAACATTTATTTTAAATTCGCCTAGTCCACCTAGACTCCCGTCATCCGACTAGTGCCTAACGTCTTTTAGAACCTTGGTAGATACTATATTATTCCCATTTGCGAGATGAAACTTCTACTTACAGATCCTGACCACACAGCTTATCGAACAACTGTAATAAGATTTGAATTAAAGCACAACTATTGATTCTTGGTCGTTAGAATCTATAGAAGTTTAATAAAATTGCAGCAATTTTGGAAGAAGAAAATAGAGCTCAGAGAATGAAAATTGACACACCCCGACCGGAGTCGAGACGTGCTGGCCGTCACGTGAGAATGACGTAGCCATGAGCGCAAAACGGAAGCGATAAAGAGTAAGAGAAAATACGAACAAATTTAAACCAAGCGACTAACAATCCCAAATAAGAAAGGATGCTAGTGAGAGTCTAAGTGTATAAATACACTTTCAGAGCAATAAGAAAGTCTAGTTGCAGTCAAATAGTACAATTACTAAGATACAACACCAGAGGGTGAATCCTACTTTCTCGGATTCTGTCAGAACACCGTTGAATTCCTCGTGGCCACCAAACTCTGCTAAATAAAACCTGGAGGGGCGAAAAAATAAAGTTGAGTGGGTCAGTAAAACACATTTACATGAAAACCTTATTTTCCTTTGAATATACTAACCCCTCGCTGTAAAACAAGTATAATTTTTCCCATAATTAATATATAAGAATATACATAAATATATATGTGTAATTATATCATTTCAATCATGCTTCACATAATCATAAACATATGTATGCCATGCCACGATATAATAGAGTAAGCAAATCAGGTAAGAATAATTTCATAGAAATATAACATGTTAGCCAGAACCCCTGTGGTAGTCTGTACGGCTGAATTCATAGCTTAAACGTCAATCTAGTCGGAGTCACTACAATGACCTATACGACAATATACTGCACATAAGTCGGAACCACTAAAAATGGGTCTGTACGACAAGATTGGGTGTAATATAATTATGCTCAATTTTACTCTCTCATAATAGTCGGGCGATAAATTGCTAGTCGCCTACGAGTCGGAACCATAAATAAGGTCTGTACGACAAGACTGGGCACTTAAGTTGGATCCAATATGAGCATATAGTGCGGGAGGTGACATAAATAAACAGGCATGTACTTCATATCTCTGGCTAAATCACAATCACCCTAGTGAAGGGAAATAATGAGATTTATGTGGGATTTCTAGTGACTAGCATGCATATACAATTCAAAATTTATATACATAAGCAACGGAAGCATGTTAACACATAATATCAAAGCTATAGTCATGCAAATCCCCTTCAAGAAGCATAGGTTTATATAAGATGCATCATAACATTTTATTGAAGAACAAAGTGTAGGAGTAGATTTATACCTCTTGATCTAGACTTGAGACCAAGGATAGACCACCTCCAAGCCCTTTGTTGTTGGAACTCCTTGAGCCTAGCCTCCCTCCTTGCTTCCTCCACTTTGCTAGAATGAGTGCTCCTTGATTCTCCTTTAGTCTCCAAGATAGAAGACCTCTAAAGATCCACACCCACTAGTGTAGTGAGATGGATGGAGGAATAACCAAAGGGTGAGAAGATGATTAGCTAAACCCCCTTTGGTGGCCGGCCTTGTGTGTGGTTTTTGAGAGAGAGAGGTTTTCTTCTTTTGTGAAAAATCAACACACAAAACCCTTATTTTCCTTTTCACTATAAAGTTCCTTTTATAACATAAAGAAACAAGTCAACAACTTGACTTTCTCTCTCCCTCTCTTTGGCCGGCCCTTTGTGTTTGGTTTGGGCTTTGGGCTTTTATCATTTCAAGTCATCATATGCTTGAATAAAAGCCCAATGGGTTTAGGCTCAATGGGCCCAAATAAACCCGAACTTTTCTTTAAGCCCAAAACAATCTTTTATCGCTTTTATGATTTCTTTAGACTTTCTAATTAATCACAACACTTAATTAATCCAATTAATTATTTCCATCATCCATTAGTTGTCTCACTACAAGAGTGTATCGGTGTACAATCATTTTAGGTTCTAATTAGCAAGGCAGTGAGGTGATTAGCACCAATCCAATTGATTATATTTAATCCAATCACTTAGTGAATTAAAACTTACTTTTAATTCTCCTTCTTCTTTGATGACTACTTATTTAATCATCTAGAAGAACTCACAAGCCATGAGTGACATCTAACCATATATCATGGCTACCCAAGCTAATGTAGAATTTGTTCGGAGAACCTATTCAGTTGGAATTACAATGTAATTCGATCATTCTCTAAAACAATACTCTCAATCACACTATTAGGGTATGGATATATATTATGTCAAACCCCTAATGTGATTATTCCATGTTATATGATTCAATTGAGTCGTATAGGAACGTTTTCCTTTATTACGCTCGATACTTCGGCCGAAGATTCCCAAATCATATCTTAGAGTATTCAACCTCTCATAACGAGGATTAGAGATCCCTTGTTGCGCATTCACTTGCCTCCATGGCTAAGTGGCTTAACCCCAACTATGCCGTGGACACCCGCGGATGGAGTGACTTTGACATAATCAAAGATCAAGGACCTAACCACAAGACAACTATGATGCATCAGGTCCAAGGACTACTTACATTATTCCAACCATTAGAGTTACTTGCTTGACATGTGAGTAGACCTCCATGCAAGTACTCTCGTTCGATTGTGTTCAGTGAACTCATTCCCTTAATGAACACCTACATACCTGTCTTAGTGTCACTACACGAATGGGATGAGACTTTCCATCCTTCCAATTAAAGGGGACATAGTATGTACTGGTCTTTGTATTGTTAGTATCCCTCTGACAATCATATGACCAGGAACCTTTTTGGACATGATGGTTATGTGAAGAAGGTTTCTGTAGTCTAACATCATTAGATTACTTCTTCCATCGATCCATTGTCCATGGATTCACTATTTAGGACATATATCGTTTATTGAGATAGTCCTAATTAGTATCTTTGCCTTTTGATGTATAAGAGTCATCTATACACACATTCATTGTCCTGAAAGGTTTCTTCCAAAGATTGACTTTCAGGGCATATTTCCAACAATCTCCCACTTGCACTAAAGTCAATCACTAGTGTATCTCATAGATGCTAGTTGAGTGAACTTATGCTCGTAGGTTAACTTGGTTATGTATTAATCCCCTTTTATTTAAAAAGGGATTTACTTATCAAATGTTTCTAAAACATTTGATGATGTCTCTTTCTTGTGTTCAAATACTTTGATGAGACCTTGATTCCATGGCTTGAGCTATCGCCCCATTACGTCGTAGTGTCCAACTAACGACCTTATGGTTTGGATTCAATCATTGGTTCTATAAGAACCCCTTCTATTCAAAACACCTTTTGAAGCAGTTTCTAAAACAATATATCGCCATATATTTCGTTTGTATACTTTATACATACTTTGCTCCAACCTTGAGACCATTGTAGTACAATACTAACAATACATTCATATGATTAGTACTTCATCCATTATGAAGTTCCATTTGTTAAAATGGGTTATTTTCACTTTGGTTAATTACCTAAGTGAATGCACGCTTCCAGAGTTCTACTCTGATGTTCCTTTCTCAAAGGCAATAATACTCTATCAGTTGCTATGGTTCTGATCCTGGGCTATAGTAATATCTTAAAGTGACAACCCCTGTGGTTTTTCACCTTTGGATATCATCTCACAAGTCCAATCATGTGTCCCTTTTTTTGGGATTTTGTGACACATTCATTATAAGGGTCACGAAAGTGATTTTCTATCATATAGGAAAATACTTTCTCAAACCTTCAACATTTGAGATTTAATTTCCCCATATAACATCCTTGAGATAGCCTTGCTATATCATTATGTCCAATTTCAAGTCTATACTTCAAAATTGATCGTGTCACGTTTTGTCATTTTTGAGTAACATCTATGCTTTATCAAGTCTATCAAATAGACTTTATTCATACCGTGTTGCTCAAATTATGACATCACTCCCGCTGGCCTTGTTGTAACTTAGCATTCATTCAAAAATTTAACACTTATATTTTCTTGATTTGAATGCCTATTGCTCCCACTAACTTGTCTTGGATCTATTGACAATCATTGAGATCCATTAGTTTGTTTGATGATGTCTCAACAATTTTGGGACTATCAACAACTCTAGCTAACACAAGTTATTTAAACGAACATACACTAAAGAATTCCTTCTCAAGTAATTCCATTTGAAATGTGTGACTTGTTTTATCAAGTCTATTCATTTAATTATATGGTGTCATACACCATACTTCAAGTTTTAGTCATACTAAGACCTTTAATGTAGTCATATAAGAATTACCCAAGTCTTTAGTGGAAGCATGGCTCCTACTAAGGATATAGAAACTCAACCATTCCTTCTAGGTGGTTGATATAATTCTTTATCAAAACTACATATAGCGTTATCGTTACAAGAGGTGCCGAATTTGGATTGTCTTGTTGTTAAACCATATGTTGTGACTCATTTTGAAACTATTCCCTTTTGTTTCATCAATTTGTCCATATGCTTTGTTATTAGCTTGTTCTCGTAAAAGAGAATGATGGACAACTCCCAACATATAACCATTTTATGCTAGGTTGACGAAACCAACATTCACAGACTATTCTTTAGAATGTTACACAACATAGAATTTTAACGCTTTGAAGAGCTTGAGTCTTTTAACAATTAAAATTACAAACTCTTAATAATAGTGAAGTACTATTATTCTTTAGACAACTATAAACCAATCATATTAAAGTTTATATCCTTTTTCTCACCTCCCACTATTTCTCATGACTTTAATGAGAAATCACTTCATACATTCAAAATGTATAAACGTGGAGTATACGGGTAGAGGACATTGTGGAGTAGCTTTAAAACCTTTCAAGCTCATTTGTTTCAATCTCCATTAAGTCGATGTCTTGCTATTAAGTGACTAAAGTCTTTAAACATTTCATAGATTTAGACACATCATTCTTGGTTTAATCACTAACACACTTGACATTTTAAAACGATTTTAAGAATGCCCAATTAGTTGTTCAAAACTACTAATTGAATCAAGAGTGATCTTGATTATTGTGGTTTAAGTGATAACCATATAAGAAACGTTTTTCTTTACTATTTATATCATTATAATGTGATCTTCCTTTTCTTCAAGAAAGGAATCTCTAGACCCTTTTCAATTCATATAGAACTCATACGTAGACAATTGGAACCAAATCTAAAGATTCATTGTATCCTTCTATGTCCTACACGTGAGATCTATCCATAATTGATAAGTCTAAAGTTTGGATATCGCATTACATAAGTGATATAAATCTTGTATCTCAACTAGGATACAACAAGACAATATTCAATTCATAACACTACTTTAAGGAAATAATATAGTAAAAGGCATTCATCACATTACATTGATATGATAATTCAAACATTCACAATGTTTAATACAAAAAGAATTAGCTCTATACATTTAGATACTAATTGAATACCTTCATTTAGGCACCAATAGTGGTCTTCCATCATATGAAGCCACATAATAAGTTCTTAACAAAATAAGAAAGTTTAAAGACTATCTTTAAGTGCCTAACAAACTTCCTAAGTAGTTAGCAAAAATATGGTGCCGGAACCCTTCTCCAACCTTTTCCTTGCTTGTTCATCTTCTACTTGGCTCCTCCACCAATATACAATTATATAAGTGATTAGCTCTTTATATCAAATATAAATATTTAAAAGATCTAACAATTAGAATTGAAGATAAGAACATAAACCATACCTTGTGGCTTGTCCTTTAGAGTTGCAAGGTATAACCTGCAATTCCTCTTCCAATGCCCCTCATTTCCACAGTGGTGGCAAGTCCCCTTGGGCTCATTTTCCTTCCTTTTCCTCACTCCTCCTTGCGGCTTAGGAGTGGGTGACTTCTTCTCCTTCCATTTGCCTTTGCCTTGCGGCTTGGCCTTGGAAGATGATGGCTTCTTGTAGGCTACTGCAGCAGTCCCTACAACGTTCTCTTTCTTCATAGTCTTCTCAGCAGTTACTAACATGTTTAGTAACTCAGAGAGAGTACTATCCATCTTGTTCATATTGTAGTTCATAACGAACTGCGAGAACGAATCAGAAAGAGAAGCCAATACGAAGTCCTGGGCCAATTCCCCGTCAAGTGGAGTACCTAGGTTCTCCAGTTGTTCAATGAGTCCAATCATCTTCAGTACATGTTGATGCACTGGAGCCCCCTTGACCATCTTGGTCTTCACAAGTTCACTGACAGTGCTAAAGCGACGGTTGCGCGTCCTTTCACCATATAACTCCGTAAGATAGAGTATTATGGAAGATGCACTGTCTATGCCCTCGTGCTGTCTTTGTAGCTCCTCATTCATGGAAGCCAACAGAAAACACTTGGCTTGTGTATCATCCTCAACGTGCTTGTCATACTTAGCACGTTCATCCTCAGTGGCGTAAGGGCCAAGAGGTATGTGAGGTGGAGACTTGTCTAGTACGTAAACAATCTTCTCCAAGGTTAGGAGAATCTTGACATGACGAAACCATGATGGGAAATTGTGCCCCTCTAGGCAATGTTTGTCGAGTATTTTCGCGAGTGTGCTTCCAACCATATCTAAATACATAAACAATAAAATAAATTAGTTTGATTGTTGATTAAGTCAAACGATTCGGGTCTTTAAACCGAATGACACCACCCACCATTTTTGGCAAATTCCATATCCCTCAAGATGGAATCCGGGAGATTTCAATGAAAGCTCCTAGAGGGTTATAGGAGGCTCACTATTACCAAGCCCACCTCACGGTGATACGATGTTGGCTAGCAAAAATAATAATGAGAGGGTATGACTACCCATTCACAACAACCTCTTGTGATTACCCATCTATTTGGCCTCTAGAGAACAATGCCTCACAATGATATGATGTTGGCACCATTTCTCTTAGTTAAGTTTTGTCCCACCATGCCGGTTTAGATAGGGGTCCAAGTATGACCTCACGATGATACGATGGTGGCCACACTCGTTGCCTACCTTAACCACATCAAATGTTTAAATAGATTCCTCCTGAGTATAAGCATGCACTTTGCACTCCCCCATGATAGGGTGAAGGCGGTGTACGAGTCATAAACGATTGGAGCCTACCATGGTGGAAGGCCACGAAGAAGTGTTCATTAGCACCTCTCTGCTTTCAACTTAATATTGTATGTTGGTTGAGAGATTTTAAGGTCTCGTCATTTTTATTTATTTAATCATATTAAAATAAATTGTGTCCTATTATAACTACTAGTCCAAAGTTAATGAAATTAGTAGCATATGATATCCCCACTATTCGTTTTCATAAAACAAATCAATATCAAAACATTTTTCAAAATATTGGAGATATACATAACTACTAATTGTGTTCATTATAGTTTAGTAGCATATGATACTCCCACTATTTGTTTTGAGAAAAACAAATCAATATCAAAAACGAATTTTTCAAATATTGGAAGTAACTACTACTACTATGGTTTTTGCATTCCTTTGAAATTGGACTTTATAGTTATCTTAGGCTCTTTGGATGACCATGGACTTATTGGGTTAATTCAACAACGAGCCAACATTGTTGAATAAGATCTAGGGAAGGTTGTGTCGTTTTAATTACGTGCTTTCAATCCAATTAAAACATTTTTCATTGAGCCATTAGAAATGAAAGACAATCATTCATTGCTAATTAGGGTGTTGGACCTAATTAATCTTTAATCTCATGTCAAAACCCTCTTTTAATTATTTCTCCTTACCAATAGTTAAAAAAACTCTAGTCTAGTACTAGAGGGAATCAACTAATTGAAGGAGATTAAGAAGCAATAAGAATTACAAACCGATTCGGACAAATTCCTACAAATTACATATACTAAGAGGGAGAGAAAGATTAATGTCTATCAGGACAAGGTCCATTTGAAATAGTAATTAAAACACATTCCCAAGGTTCAAACAATTTGAGTTTATCGCCCTTTCTCATAGCTCAATTATCGTTTAAGGCATAAGTCCATAGTCAACCATTTTCTAACTACTTAATCACATTAAATAATTAATTGGAATGCAACATAAACAATTAGATTTAGTGCATATGGGCATAATAGTATTATGAGTTTAAACAACTAACAAAATTAAAATCAAATATTTTAACTTTTTAGATGGATGGGGCCTATTATGCAAATATAAAAGGTTAGGGGTCAAACCGTAAATACTAGAAAGTATTATCAACTTTTTCAAAAAATTACAAAATAGCCCCACAAGTGGATAAATCCACTAGGGTGGCCGACCACATTAAGGGGGGATGGGAGGTTTCTTACACATTGCATTAAATCAACTCAAAGTAGAAAAAATCCAAATTTTACTTGTCACTTGACTATGCTTTAAGGACTTTAGGGAAAAGGTGATGGAAATTCACCTAGTCAAGTCTAGGATTTAATAAATTTTTGGGAAGGCTATGGATGGTAAGTTTATCATCCAAAACCATAAAACAATTTATGAACATAAAATAAAACCATTTTCACCAAAACCAAAACCAAGAACACCAAGAACAAAACCATGAACACAATTTCAAGATTTATATTTTCTTGGTGATTTTTCAAACCCAAAAGCAAAAGTGACAAGATCTCTACTTTCTAGCTTCAAAGTGTGTGTGTGTGATTTAAAATGAAACACAAACACTAGCCAAAAAAATCCCCTTTTGCCGTGCCTACCCTATGGAACAAAACCCCAAATTTTGTTCAAAACTCAATCTTCATTCATGCATCCAAAACACTTTTTGCATGCATATCTTTTCCAACTCTTGATTCACATTTTTCAACATTTGAAAAACAAAAGATAAACATATTTTGAATGAAGAAATAATATGTCAAACATAAAATTAAAACCCATATGCATAAAATCCAAAAGGACACATCAAATATAAACCTTTGGCTCTTGATACCACTTGAAGGGAAATAATGAGATTTATGTGGGATTTCTAGTGACTAGCATGCATATACAATTCAAAATTTATATACATAAGCAACGGAAGCATGTTAACACATAATATTAAAGCTATAGTCATGCAAATCCCCTTCAAGAAGCATAGGTTTATATAAGATGCATCATAACATTTTATTGAAGAACAAAGTGTAGGAGTAGATTTATACCTCTTGATCTAGACTTGAGACCAAGGATAGACCACCTCCAAGCCCTTTGTTGTTGGAACTCCTTGAGCCTAGCCTCCCTCCTTGCTTCCTCTACTTTGCTAGAATGAGTGCTCCTTGATTCTCCTTTAGTCTCCAAGATAGAAGACCTCTAAAGATCCACACCCACTAGTGTAGTGAGATGGATGGAGGAATAACCAAAGGGTGAGAAGATGATTAGCTAAACCTTCTTTGGTGGCCAGCCTTGTGTGTGGTTTTTGAGAGAGAGAGGTTTTCTTCTTTTGTGAAAAATCAACACACAAAACCCTTATTTTCCTTTTCACTATAAAGTTCCTTTTATAACATAAAGAAACAAGTCAACAACTTGACTTTCTCTCTCCCTCTCTTCGGCCGGCCCTTTGTGTTTGGTTTGGGCTTTGGGCTTTTATCATTTCAAGTCATCCTATGCTTGAATAAAAGCCCAATGGGTTTAGGCTCAATGGGCCCAAATAAACCCGAACTTTTCTTTAAGCCTAAAACAATCTTTTATCGTTTTTATGATTTATTTAGACTTTCTAATTAATCACAACACTTAATTAATCCAATTAATTATTTCCATCATCCATTAGTTGTCTCACTACAAGAGTGTATCGGTGTACAATCATTTTAGGTTCTAATTAGCAAGGCAGTGATGTGATTAGCACCAATCCAATTGATTATATTTAATCCAATCACTTAGTGAATTAAAACTTACTTTTAATTCTCCTTCTTCTTTTACGACTACTTATTTAATCATCTAGAAGAACTCACAAGCCATGAGTGACATCTAACCATATATCATGGCTACCCAAGCTAATGTAGAATTTGTTCGGAGAACCTATTCAGTTGGAATTACAATGTAATTCGATCCTTCTCTAAAACAATACTCTCAATCACACTATTAGGGTATGGATATATATTATGTCAAACCCCTAATGTGATTATTCCATGTTATATGATTCAATTGAGTCGTAAAGGAACGCTTTCATTTATTACGCTCGATACTTCGGCCGAAGATTCCTGAATCATATCTTAGAGTATTCAACCTCTCGTAACGAGGATTAGAGATCCCTTGTTGCGCATTCACTTGCCTCCATGGCTAAGTGGCTTAACCCCAACTATGCCGTGGACACCCGCAGATGGAGTGACTTTGACATAATCAAAGATCAAGGACTTAACCACAAGACAACTATGATGCCTCAGGTCAAAGGACTACTTACATTATTCCAACCATTAGAGTTACTTGCTTGACATGTGAGTAGACCTCCATGCAAGTACTCTCGTTCGATTGTGTTTAGTGAACTCATTCCCTTAATGAGCACCTACATACCTGTCTTAGTGTCACTACACGAATGGGATGAGACTTTCCATCCTTCCAATTAAAGGGGACATAGTATGTATTGGTCTTTGTATTGTTAGTATTCCTCTGACAATCATATGACCAGGAACCTTTTTGGACATGATGGTTATGTGAAGAAGGTCTATGTAGTCTAACATCATTAGATTACTTCTTCCATCGATCCATTGTCCATGGATTCACTATTTAGGACATATATCATTTATTGAGATAGTCCTAATTAGTATCTTTGCCTTTTGATGTATAAGAGTCATCTATACACACATTCATTGTCCTGAAAGGTTTCTTCCAAAGATTGACTTTCAGGGCATATTTCCAACACCTAGGTGCAGTTTTATGAGCTCAACATTATTCAATCACATATCGTATCATTGACAATTCACATAACCAAAACATAACTCACCTGAGCTTACCTAGGCCTTCACAGCACCATGCAACAATATGCATAATTATGATAATGCATATACAAAAATAAAATATAGGCATTAGCATAGCATGGCATTTAAATCACATTTCCTTTAAATACGTTTCTGGGAAAAACATCAAGTATATATATATATATATATATATATATATATATATACTGAAAATAACTGCCCACTCACAGGTATGTCGATGGGTCGTAGCTCCCGAGCCTTGATTGATTACGCACGTCCTGAGAATAGGTCTCACCTATAGGCGTAATAACAGAATAAACGTTATTTAACGCACATAACCAACAATAGGTAATAACTTCTCATATATTGCTCAATTTGGGTATATGAATATATCACAGTGACCTACACAACCTCAGGATCATCCCCAATTTGGGTATATGAATATATCACAGTGGCCGTGGACAGCCCCTTTCAAGATATTTTCCGGCCAAACCATGGCGATTTAGCCTTCGAAAAAGGTACCATTCTCTTTTTCTAGTCGAGAAGTATGATTTTCGTTTTTGAATCACTTGATTTCCTTGAGTATTGAAGAAGTTATGAACGTTTAAAGTTTACCCAGTTTCCGGCGAGTTTTCCAGTTTTCCCTCGAACCAGTCAACTTTGAGGCTATTTTCCGGCCATATTCGGCAACCATTGGGCTTCCAAATAGGTATAATCGTATTCTACACTTTCCTATCTTCATTTTGATATACTATGAGTCGAATTTGGTTAAGAAACGATTGAGTTACGAAGCTTTGAAAATTGCCCCAACTTCCGGCCAAGATCTCTGGGACACTTAACGGAGTTTTTAACGGAATGACCAAAATGATGGATGGTGGACAATCTCAGGGACCACTTTTATTGATTTGAAATGTTAGGGACCAAAGTGATGAGTTATGCAAATCTCAGGGACCATTTTGGCTATTTAGCCAATAAAAAATTAGGAAAACTAATGAAAAGAGCTTGAAAACTTTTAGTTTTAACGATAAGGACAAAATAAATGGTA
Organism: Malus fusca; assembly: GCA_035220775.1. Lineage (NCBI taxonomy): Eukaryota > Viridiplantae > Streptophyta > Magnoliopsida > Rosales > Rosaceae > Malus > Malus fusca. The sequence goes on along the minus strand of CM069065.1, from coordinate 13,298,989 downwards.
AAATAAATAGTACCAGGACTGACTTTTTAATGTAAAAATGAGACTTTTCGTTAAAGTGAACAGTTTAAAATTCCCTAAAAAATTTAGCCTCGAAAAGAAACGTCTGTCTCGTGGAAGAGAGAGCAATATTAACCCAGGATGCACTCCCATTCATTGATTCTTCAAACACCAAAATTCCACAAGTCTTGTCAGCCATTAATCCCTCTCCCGAATTCAAGGAAAGTTCTATTCACACCAAAAGAAAAAAGGGAAAAACCTTACGAAACTAAACCAAGAATTAAACACTATTTATAAAACTTATGACCAATAAGTAAGCACTATTCATGAAACTAGACTAATAAGTAAACACTATTTATGAAATTGGACCAATCAATAGACATTATTTATGAAACGAAAACAAGAATTAGGCATTATTTTGAAAACTAAACCAATAGGTGAAAACTATTTATGAAACTAGACTATACACTATTTATGAAACTGGAGTAAGAACTAGACAATATTTATGAAACATGACCAAGAACTAGGCACTATTTATGAAAGTGGACCAATAATTAGGCACTATTTATGAAACTGGACCAAGAAAGAGACACTACTTATGAAACTGTATCAATTACTATACATTATTTATGAAACTGGACCCAATAACTAGACACTATTTATGAAACATGAACAAGAACTAGACAGTATCTTTGAAAGTGGACAAAAAACAAGGCACTATTTATGAAATTAGACCAGTAAATAGTGTAGCATCGCTCAGTCTCATAAATAGTGTTAAATAGTGTTTAGTTTTATAAATAGTGTTTAGTTTCATGAACAGCGTCTGTGATGGATGCATGGATCCCGCGCGTCAAGTTTTATTTTTATTTTTATTTTATTAAGATTGTATCATTTTCATTAAAATTTAAGTTATTTTGTCATTTTTATTAAAATTTAACGACTTTTCATTAATATTTAATTCTTTTTTATTAAATAAAGTTATAGCATAGTTTTTTATTAAAATAAACTTAGCACAAGTCATTTTCATGAAAATTCTCAAAATAAAAAAAAAATTAAAAAAAGGGAAATGCGGAAGACATCTCCGGTCTAAATAATTTTCTAGCTATAAGTCTTGTCCCTTTTCAATAGTGTTTTGGTTCATATGTTTAATTTCAATTTTTTCTCAAATATGTCAGTGCAAATAATGGAATTATATTGACTTAGAAAGCTAGGCCTAGTTTACGTTGAAGCAGATATTTGGTTCTTAATTTTGTGACCTTTTTTGTTTTGCCACCCTTTTAATAGTGTATCATTTTATCTTTTTCAATAATTTTTCTTGAGAAGCTTACAAGAAATTATTAATCAAGTTATAGGAAAAACGAAGACAAATAATGTCACATCCCGGCCCAGGCTCCCACCACATCTCGGGCTCGATTCCGCTGTAGCACGATATTGTCCGCTTTGGGCCCCGACCACGCCCTCACAGTTTTTTTTCTGGGAACTCACACAAGAACTTCCTAGTGGGTCACTCATCTTGGGATTGCTCTCGCACGAACTCGCTTAACTTCGAAGTTCCTACGGAACCCGAAGCCAGTGAGCTCCCAAAAGGCTTCGTGCTAAGTAGAGATGAGAATATACATATAAGGCTTACATGATCATCTTCCTTAGGCGATGTGGGATGTTACAATCCACCCCCCCTTAGGGGCCCGACGTCCTCGTCGGCACACTACCAGCCAGGGATTGGCTCTGATACCAAATTGTCACATTCCGGCCCAGGCCCCCACCACATCCCGGGCTCGACTTCACTGTAGCACGATATTGTCCGCTTTGGCTAGTCCGCTTTAGGCCCCGACCACGTAGCACGATATTGTCCGCTTTGGCTCGTCCGCTTTGCACCCCGACCACGTAGCACGATATTGTCCGCTTTGGGCCCTGACCACGCCCTCACGGTTTTGTTTCTAGAAACTCACTCGAGAACTTCCCAATGAGTCATCCATCCTAGGATTGCTCTCGCGCGAACTCGCTTAACTTCGGAGTTCCTACGGAACCCGAAGCCAATGAGCTCCCAAGGGATAGAGAAAGAGAAGCACTCCTTGCTTTTAAAGATGGTGTCGTGGATTGCACCAATTGTCTCTCTTCGTGGGGAAGAGAATCCCACAAGCAAGATTGTTGTGCATCATGGGAAGAAGTCTACTGCAACAACTATACTGGCCACGTTGTCAAACTTGATCTGAGTAGAGGAGATTCTCTTGGTGGTCAAATATCAAGTCAGGTTGGAAATCTTACCCACTTGCAATATCTCGACCTTGGCTCCAATCACTTTACTAATGCAGAAAATCTCAATGCATGGCTCCCTCGTCTTTCTTCTTTAACTTATTTGGACCTGAGTTCCAACAATCTCAATAATGTTTATGGCTGGCTGGAAGCAATTAATAAGCTCCCCAAGCTTACAAACTTAATATTGTCTCATTTGGTTCTTCCTTCTCCTCTAATTCATTCCAGTACTATTTTTAACATAAATTCTTCCAAATCTCTCGCTCATGTTGACCTTAGTTACAACCAATTCACTGCTCCTTCAATATTTTTCTGGTTGTCAAACTACAATGCCAGCCTTGTTCGTCTTGACCTCTCTCACAACCAATTAGTTAGTTTAATTCCCCATGTTTTTGGAAATACGAGCTCTCTTGCCTATCTTGATCTCTCTTATAACCAATTAACTGGTTCAATTCCCAATGTTTTTGGAAGCATGAGCTCTCTTGCCTATCTTGATCTCTCTTATAACCAATTAAATGGTTCAATTCCCGATGTTTTTGGAAACATGAGCTTTCTTGTTCTTCTACGTCTCTCTGACAACCAATTTGAAGGAGGAATTCAACAATCTTTTTCCAGGTTATGCAATCTGCAAGTATTGGACCTTTCCAACAACATTTTGAGTGGTCTGACTTTCCTGGTTGGTTCAAATATTAATGTCTACATGCCATGATCAGAACTCATTAGAGACTCTAATTCTCTCAGACAATCATCTTTCTGGATCAATTCCTAATCTCACAAACTTTTCTTTATTGAAAAATTTATATCTCTCTGAAAATCAATTGAGTGGAACAATACCTGAAAGCATTGGGCATATGTCAAAGCTCGAGATTATCAGCCTTGAAATGAATGCTTTGGAAGGTGTGGTTTCGGAAACCCACTTCTATAACCTCTCCAGATTATTGGGTTTGGGTTTGTCCTCTAACTCACTGGGTTTAAGCTTCAATTCTAATTGGATTCCTCCTTTCCAATTGATCAACATAAATTTGAGGTCATGCATGTTGGGTCCACATTTTCCAAAATGGTTTCAAACACAGAAAAGTTATCGGTCCCTTGATATTTCTAACGCAGGAATTTCTGATATCCTTCCAAGTTGGTTTTGAGATGGTTTGCCTCATAACCACTGGATTGATAATATAGATCTCTCTAGCAACCGAATTAGAGGAATAATTCCAAATTCAAGATTTGAGTTTCTCTCAGCTGCCCCTCCTCATGTGAATTTGAGTTGGAACCAATTGGAAGGTCCAATCCCTTCATTCCTTTCCACAGTGTCATCTCTCGATGTTTCCAACAATAAGCTTTCAGAGTTAAGTTCTTTCTTGTGTCCAGTCAAGGTTAGTAATTTAGACTATCTTGATCTCTCAAGCAACAATTTATACAGACAACTTCCTGATTGTTGGATGCATTTTGGAAAACTGATGTTTCTCGATTTGGGTGACAATGCTCTTTTTGGAAAAATTCCTACCACAATGAGCTCTTTATTTTCTATTCAAACATTGAAACTAAATGGTAATGGATTTGTGGGAGAATTCCCTTCATCCTTAAAGAACTGCACAAGCCTCATAGTCTTTGATGTTGGAGAAAATAATTTATCAGGGCTGATACCTGAATGGTTAGGGGTTGGACCTCAAAATTTGACTATCCTTGCTCTCCGTTCTAATCACTTTTATGGAGGCATTCCGTTACACTTGTGTAATCTAAAACACATTCAAATTTTGGATCTCTCGATCAACTATATCTCCGGAAGTATACCCAAATGCTTTAACAATTTGACTAATTTGGCTGAAATAGGAAATTCAAGACTAACCATCAGTCATGAGTATGGCATTTCGATCGTTTATGTGAATGGGGAGTCTATCCAGAGAGGTTTTTATGTTGATGAACAATCCTTGATGTGGAAAGGAATAATGTCCAAATACAGAAGTTTTCTGGGGCTCGTAAAGTGTATTCATCTATCGAGTAATCGGTTAACTGAGGAGATTCCTAATGAAATCACTGGTCTTGTTGGGTTGGTTTCTTTAAACCTATCGAGAAACAATTTAACAGGTCAAATAACTTCAGAGATCGGGAAGTTGGCTTCACTACAGTCCCTTGATTTGTCAAGAAACCAAATTTATGGAAGAATTCCAATAAGCCTTCTTTCAAATTTATGGTCTTGGTTTTTTGGAATTGTCATACAACAATTTGTTTGGAAAAATTCCAATGGGAACTCAGCTCTAAAACTATGACCCCTCTTGTTTTGCTGGGAACCCTCAACTTTGTGGAATTCCACTTCAACAATTGTGCCCTGAGGAAACAAGTCCAAAGGAGCAACCAGTGTTCAGGGATCAAGTTGAAGAGAAAGATGGGTTTATAACACTGGGATTTTATGTGAGTTTGGCGCTTGGATTTGCTATTGGATTTTGGGGAGTTTGTGGGAGTTTGATATTCATTAGGTCATGGAGATACACATACTACAAGTTCTTGAACTATGTATACGATTGGCTTTATGTGAGGGTGGCGTTAATTAGGTGACGGAGAATGGTTGATGGGTAAACTGTAAGTACTCTTCCACATAATTATAGTGTAATGATATGGCATCATTTCCATCATGAGTAATATTATTTGGTCTCTTTAAATAGCTTCAAATTTGTGACTAATATATGCTGTGCTTTTCTTAATGTTTTTAGCTTGTGCACCTAACGTTTGGAAGCCATGCTCCCTTTCAGCTGGAGAAGGAGACAGAAGAGTGCAATTAGAAGTTATGATTTAGTGAAAGTGTTGTGCTTGATTTAGGGGCCTTTTTGTTTTTGCAACTACCTTATTTAGATTATCTTTGGGGAGTTGTGTCATTTTTCTCCTCTTTTATTGAGTGTATCATTTTATCGTGTTTCAATAAATTTCCTTGAGAAAATTGAAAGAACTCATTAATCACGCATTCAACTATTCATTCACATAGTCCATACTTGGGCCAAGCCATCCTATAAAAGAAATTCACTTTTTCCTCTTTATTTAATCTAAAAACCAAAAATAGAGATGTTGTATAGGAGAAGACAATGGGGTGCGAAAAACTTTTCTTGTCCCTAATTAACTTAAGATTTGATCGTTGTCTTTAGTAAATCGACAATATCACCTCATTCATTGATGCATCGGAGAAGTAAAAGCATGTTTTACAGAAGAGTCAATTTTGAGGTTACTATTTGCAGTAATTATTATGTTGTGTCTGTAAAACAAATACTTTAATAATACAAAATTTCACTCAAAGCAAGAGCATGTAAATTTAATTGCAAGATATTCCAAGATTGCAACCAACGAAAAGGTCAATTTTATTTATTAATTGTCTGAAAAACCACGTAAGCCCACCCACGTGATTGATTTGGTCATTTGTATGAGATGTGTGTTGCCTTAATACATTACTAGCCTTTCACACGCGTAATAAATCTATGAAATACAAAATAGATTTTAATACGTTTGATATATGAGTAAACAAAACTAGCGTTAATGTTTAATTGTACGGCGTAGGTCACATTTTTTCGAACAATATGGGCATACAAAAATATAAGGATAGTGCTAAAAAGATTAAATTATTAAACTAAAATTTGATATACTTTCAGAGAGATTGTTGATCGAGAGATCTAAATTTTATAAACCAATATCTCTGAAAGACGAGGAAAGACGAGGAAGATGAGAAAAATTAATGAACTGAGATTGCCTTTAAATAAATTCAAATGCTAGTGTCAAGAAAATTAACTCAAACTATTTCATAAGAGAACAATGAGAAAGCCTCGAGAGAGACTGTAGAACTCCACCATTTGTCAAGTCACCAGTGCAAACATATGGCGCAGAGCGTCATGCCAGTGACAATGTAGAATTATAAGTTGTGAGCTGTTTTAATTAGAAATAATAAGTCTTGAGATTAATTGTGTATTCACTTAGTCTTAGAGTGACAATTGTAAGGCTCTTATTGGAAGGTTATGAATGCCATGTGTTAGAATCCTAGAGTTTAGGAAGATGTATGACTGAGATCACTTGATGAATGTGTGAGCTCCAGCTGCATAACTAACCGTTGTAATGCACGATTCCGTGTGCAAGATAGAGAAATGAAATACTCCTCTGCTACTTGCAAAGGTTGAAGAATTCCAGAAAACCATACTACAAATTATTTGCAGTTTGCACCATTCATCTTATTTTCTTCTATGTGTCAATACAAAAACACCAAATACACTAACATGGCCTTAGAGCCAGGTTCGATCATTTGAATCTAGGTAAAAAATATAAAAAAAAACCAAAATCAAAATCGAAGCTCTCTCGAGTTCTGGTGAAAGTTTCTGGAGCTCGATTGTGATCTGAAACAACTTGTTTTGAGTCTGTTTACGTTTACAATGGTTGGATCTGGAGGTTCTGATGTAAGAACACCGATCTTTTCTAGTGAGAACTACGAGTTCTAGAGAATCAAAATGGTGACCATATTCAAGTCCTACGGGTTATAGAATCTGGTGGAAAAAAAGGGTTACAACTCCTGAATCGAAGAAGAAAAAGAAGGTTGAGGGAACTTCAGAAGAGAAGGATGATGAAGCGATGGCTGCAATCTTCATGAAAGATGTGAAGGCTCTAGATATCATCCAGAATGCAATTTCCGATCAAATTGTCCCCCGAATAGCTAATGCAGACTCAGCTAAAGCAGTATGGGACTTGCTGTTTGGGGAATATCATGGTGGTGATCAGGTTAGATCAATGAAATTGCAAAATCTCAGGCGTGAATTTGAATATACAAGAATGCGTGATAATGAATCTCCTTATGATTATCTTACTCGAATAAATGAGTTGATCAACTAGATAAAAACGTTAGGTGAAGTTCTATCGAATGAAGGCTTATTCAAAAGGTTCTGATTAGCCTTAGTAAGGCATATGATCCCATATGCCTTATGATAGAAAATACAAAGTGCCTATAAACTATTACGTTGCAAGAGGTTGTTGCCATTTTGAAAATTCAAGAGCAACAATTTGATTTGCATATTGTTGATACTACTGAGAAAGCATTTGGAATTCTAAGGATAAGAAATGGGATTCAAAACCCAAGTTTCAATAGAAATCCTTTGCTAGTCCTGCACAAAACTCTTATCCATCACAGTCAATGAATCAAGAAACTACAAAGCCACAGTGTAAGGTGTGTACCAAGTTTCACTTTGGTGATTATAGATATAAAGGGAAGCCTAAATGCTATAATTGTGATAGGTTTGGTCACTGGGCGAGAGACTGTACTGCAGGTAAATCAGTGCAAATGGCAAATTGTGTTAATCAATTGAAAGTGACTGGGAGTCTATTCTATGCAAATAGCACAATCACTAAACCAAAGGTGGATGGAGAATGGTATGTTGACAGTGGTTGCAGCAACCATATGATTGGTGATTCAAAATTGTTGGTTGATATAGAAACAAATGTGATTAGCAAAGTTTAAATGCCCACAGAATAAATTGTAAATGTGGCTAGTATGGGTACTCTTGTAATTGATACTAGCAAAGGTAGGAAGTATGTCAAAGAAGTAATGTATCTACTTGGATTGAAGGAGAACCTGCTAAGTGTGGGACAGATGGATGAACATGGTTATTACTTACTATTTGGAGAAAAAATGTGTAGCATTTTTTATGGTCCATCACTGGAATGTCTTGTGCTCAAAGTTGAAATGAAGAAGAACATATGTTATCCTTTGTCACTAGTACCAAATGATCAGGTTGCTTTGAAGACAAGTATCTTCCAATCTACTTGGATCTAGCAAAAGAGGCTAGGTCATTTGCATCTCAGATGTCTCCAACAGCTCAAAGACAAAGATATGGTGCATGGACTTCCACAATTGGAAGAAGTTGATGAAGTCTGTGAATGATGTCAATTGGGAAGGCAACATAGAGAATGGTTTCCAAGGGAACAAGCATGGAGAGCAACAAATCCTCTAGAGCTAGTGCATGTAGATCTCTGTGGTCCTATGCAAAATGACTCCCTTGCTGGTAATAAATACTTTATGCTTCTTATTGATGACAATACAAGAATGGGGTGGGTGTATTTCCTTATATACAAGTTAGATGCACTAAATTGCTTCAGGAAATTCAAGTCAATAGTGGAACTATCGAGTGAATTTAAAGTGAAGTGCCTGAGAAGTGATAGAGGTGGTGAATTCACATCATGTGAGTTTGATAAACTCTGTGAGGAGGAAGGAATACAAAGACAACTCTCTAGGTGTCCCATAAGAGCTCTTGGAGATATAACTCCATTTGAAGCCTACATTGGTAGAAAACAGGGATTCCTGACCTTAAAGTCTTTGGTTCTTTGTGTTATACACATATACAAAGTGAACTAGCGCAAAAACTTGAAGTGAAAAGTACCAAGGGTATATTTGTAGGCTATGCAACATGTGGAAAGGGCTATAGGGTGTATGATCCAACTACTAAGAACTTGATCTTGTTAAGGGATGTGGTATTTAATGAAGGTTTATCTTGGAATTGGAAGGACATCTCAGAGAAGCATGTGACTATGACTAACTATAAAGAATTGTATAGGATCACACCCAGTATTGAAAGAAATGAAGGAGCAATGTCTGTTTCAAGTTCTATATCCCCAAGTACTTAGAAAACAACTATTGACAGAAATAAGTGTACTCAGTTATCAAGATTGTCATCTTCATGTGAATCATTAGATGGCACAAGTGAAATGGAGAAATCTAGATGATGTTCTTGCACAATGCAATCTTCACATTGTGGAACCTGAGAAGTTTGAGGAAGCAGCTCAAGATGAATCATGGATGAGAGCTATGGAAAATGAGATATCTATAATTGAAAAGAATGCAACTTGGGAACTAGTGAATAAACCAATTGATAAACCTATATTTAGGGTTAAGTGGGTTTTGAAGACAAAGTTCAGTCTTGATGGCTTTGTGCAGAAGAACAAAGCAAGGCTTGTAGCCAAGGGCAATGCTCAGAAACTAGGTGTTGACTACAATGAAACATTTGCACCTTTAGCTAGGCTTGACACAATTTGAACACTTGTAGCTTTGGCAGCTCAAAAGAGTTGGAAACTGTACCAACTAGATGTAAAGTCTGTATTCATGAATGTTATGTTGGAAGAGGTCTATGTTGAACAACCAGATGGATTTATAGTTAAGGGGAATGAAGATAAGGTCTACAAGCTTCATAAGGCTCTTTATAGCCTAAAGCATGCCCCTAGAGCATGGTATGGTGAAATTGACACCTACTTTGCACAATATGGATTTGCACAGAGTCAAAGTGAGGCCACCCTTTATACCAAAACCAGAAGGGAAACAGAAATCTTGATTGTCTCATATATGTGGATGACATTGTGTACACAGGAAATAGTAAAGAAATGTTGAAAGAATTCAAGGAAGATATGATGAATTATGAAATGACAAATTTGGGGCTCCTTCACCACTTTCTTGGTATGGGAATCACTCAAACTCATTTAAGTATCTTTATTCACCAAAGAAAATATGATGCATCTTTGTTGAACAAATTTGGTTTGAGTGATTGTATATCTGGCTCTACACCTCTAGATTCAATTGATAAGCTTAGCAAAGATCATGATAGTCTGTCTAGCAAGTGAAGAATAGTACAGGAAAAATGTGGGAAGTTTATTGTATCTCACTGCTACAAGATCTGATATGATGTATGTAACAAGCTTACTTGCTAGGTTTATGCACTGTCCTACAAACAAACATTATGGAACTGCCAAAAGAGTCCTCAGGTACATCAAATGGACCCTAGACTATGGTTTGGAGTTTGTGAAGGGAAGGAATGCTATGTTGATTGGTTTCTGTGATAGTGATTGGGAAGGTTCAATGGATGAAAACGAAAGCACCTCAGGTATGCATTTTCTTTTAGCAGTGGAATTTTTTCGTGGGCATCAATTAAACAAAACTGAGTAGCACTCTCAAATGCTGAGGTACAATACATTAATGCCTCATAGGCAACTGCATAAGCAATCTGGTTGAGGTTCGTATTGGAAGACTTTAGTGAACTTTAAACTAAAGCAACACCACTACAATGTAACAATACTACAACAATTGCCATCACTAAAAATACAGTGTTCCATAAAAAGACCAAGCATATTGATCTAAGGTACCACTTCATCAATGATGCTTTACAAGAAAGAATTATTGATTTGGTGTACTATCCTACAAGTGAGTAGCTAGTAGATATCTTTACAAAGGCATTGGCTAAGGAACATCTTAAAACAATAACAGGCTTTGGTGATCGAGAGTTTTCAAAAGCCACACTTGCGTCATCAGTGGCGTATCACTCAAATTATTGGTAAAATTCATCAGATTACCTCATCTTTTGCGTACGTTCAGTGGAGTTAGGTTTCGAGAATAGCAATTAAGCAGCTCACATAGCTGCATCTATGTCTAACTCAAGGGTGAGCAATATTTCATGGGCATCAATACCTCCCCCCTCACTGGTCATGGTACTTTCTCATGACGGGCTACCATGCCCGCCCGCAGTTCTCTAATTTAGGTCTAATAGTCTCTCTGATCTATCAACCTTACTTCTTTTTTAGTCATCGCTAGGGTGCTAGTAGTGGTTTGTCTGATTTCTAAGATGACTTTTAAGTTGCCTAGGGTGTATCGACTTTCCACTGTCTTTAACATTTTCATTTGGGCACATCTTTTCCTTTCTTGTAGTTGTTTGCCCTGTTGGGTTCTTTACTCCAATCACTTTGGACCAAAAAAAAATTACAACAAAATAAGAATCTATAAATCTTCAAATCATCAAACTTTTTAGGATTAAATTCACAACCTGTTATCTTCTGACGTCGCATTGAGATCCTTTGGCTAATGCCTATGCATCCTTAGCAATCCCTTAAGATCTATTTCATTTGTACTATATTGTTAAAGAAAAACAAATCCAAAATTTAGTTAAAATCATTCAACTTTGTCAAAACATAAGGGATTGATGAAGATCTTGACAAGTTTTCAATGTAAAGACAATAAATGTCAACTCCAGGTCGAGGTAGGATAGTTTGCTTCATGCGGCTTCAACTGTACGAAGGCATAAATGATTGTCTTAACTTGGTGAATCAGTATGCACCCATACCATTCAGTAGACTTTGAAATTACCAAAGTTTTCGAGGAATGGAACAACAAAGGTTTGAGTGAAACAGTACTTCAGCTCTTGGAAGCATCGTTCACATTCAACATTCCAAACGAATTTGACTTATTTCTTGGTCAACTTTGTTAAAGGTGTGGCTATGGCTGAGATATCCTTCATAAAGCGCCACTAGTAATCGACAAGACAAAGAAAATCTCGTATTTCACAACACTTTGTGGATGTTTCTACTTTTCCACTGTTATTACCTTTAGAGGTTTGACATAGATCCCGTTTATTAAGGTCTCAAGAAAGACACCTGATCTAAACATAATAGGCATTTGAGGAACTTAGCATAAAGCTGATTTTCTTTTGAGTTTACTCAGAACCCATTGTAGGTGTTTGACCTATTTGACTTCACTCTAGGAGTAAACAAGGATGTTGGCGATAATAATTCTTCTGATTCTTTCAGGATATAGGCAAAATGCTAGTCCATTAGGTTCTTCAAAGTCGTTGGAGCATTCGCCAACCCAAATAACATTATGAGGAACTCATAATGACCATGTCGAGTCTTGAACGCAGTCTTAGAAACATGGTCACTTCTTCTTTAGCAGGTTGTAACCAGATCTTTGATCAAACTAGAAGAAAGCTTGGGCTCTACAGAGTTGGTCAGAGACCATCGGTTCGAGGCATGTGTTAACAGTTTTTAATCGCCACCCGATTCAGTTTGCCGGTAATCAATGCACAATTTTAAGGTTTCGTCTTTCATCCTTAAGGTGAAGTGTTAGGTTGGATAAATCCCATATTAGCGAGCTCTTGCAACTGAGTTCTCTCAATGTTGCAGGAGTTGCACCGACAAGATTCAAGAAAGGTAGGCGTTGTACCTTAAAGTATATCGATGGTGTACTCCACTTCTCAATCTGGTGGTATCCAGGTAGATCTTTAGGAATGACATCAAGAATGTGGTTGGCTATATTCACACTTCCAGTCGTACCGAATTGCTTTCTTTCTCTACAACACATGCTAATAAGCCTTCATAATTTTTTTGCAATGTCTGTTTTGCCTTCATGGTGGTGATTAATCTGTGCTTCCATTTTCTACATTTTCCTTTGAATGTCACTACATGCATGGCTGGTCGTTGAAGAAAAATCACTTTCTGTCAGTAATGCACTAAGACATGATTATGATTCAATTAATCCATTCCTAGGATCACATGGAAATCCACGACATCCAATGGAATGAGGTTAACCGACATCATTTTATTTGCAATAAGAGCAGCGTGTCATCATTGGTCTCGCTGGACGTAATAGATTTTTACCTTGTGGCATTGCGGTTCTCTTGTCGTACCCGACTAGGTACCTTATGGTTGAGTCATTTGAGTAAGCAAGGGTGATATGACTAATTGGGTGGGGCATTGATCAATAGAAACCCTAGCAAAAGTGACCAAGGAACGTACTCATGATTAGGTCAGGATTGTTTTGATCTTGTAGGTGATGTTGTTGAGACAACCATATGTTTGTTATCCTCCTGCATGGCTTGCTCAATGTTTCCACAATTTTGATTACTTTGGTCTAATTTCTATTATTAATGTGTCTTTTGGCTACGACTCTACTTGATGTTTCTCTAGGATTCTGGTACCGTCCGCCTTAAAGGGACTATGAACCGACAACCTGGTACTAAGGTATGACTTCCTCATATTGCATTGTGTGTTTCAGTATATAAAAAAAAAAATCTTACCGCCTGGATATTGGTTGACAACTCCTCGATACAAAATAGTGTTGTTCTCGTGAGGGGTAGCGCCACCGTAGGCTAGCTACCACATAATGCATGGCCTGATGAGTAAGTACAGTTTCTAGGAAGACTGCTTATGTGACATGATCTATCGTTTTAGGGGACACTAACTACTGCTTCTGATATTCATGCTGACCACATGTTTAACAACTTATAGTCTTGTGCCTACATTTACCGTAGCGATGGGTATTGCATTGGAAGTAATTATAGTTACTAGTGTAGTGGAACTACTTTAAGCTCATCAATGGAAATGTCGTTAGCTTTACTTCAGAATGGAGTTTACCTAAATTTGATTTTCCTCTTAAAGATCCAGAATTATAACTGCTTTGTTTGATAGAATATTCCTGTGAGAGGCCAAAGATGATTGTCATCCAGGTGTTCTTCCTTTGAGTGATACGACTTCAGCACTTACATTGTCACTTGATGATTGCATAGTAGCAGAAAAGATCAGTGAACTTCCAGTGAAGTAAGCTACTGATGTCTTACCTTGCCTCTCTATGGGCCAGAATGTCCTCTCGATACGTCCGAACTAAACTTCGGCTTCGTGCCATGGAAGTTCTTCACTTCTGCTTTGTTTCACCTTTATTGTCCTTCGAGTGAGTTTATCAATTTGCTAGAAATTTAATAAACTGCTTTCTTTGCTTTGCTTCATCCTTGCAATTTCGCCATGTCTTTTGCAAAATTTTACCATAGGATGGGCAGTTGGGCGAGCTGTTTCGATGAAGCAGTCGATCCCATGTCATCACTTTAGGTTCTAGTTTTGGCTTAGGGGCTTTGGGAGCCATGCCTGCTCAAGGTAATTTGCAAGATTTTGCCGTAGGACAGTCGGCTGGGTGAGCTACTTCAACGAAGTAGTCAATCCCACGTCGTCACTTTAGGTTGTAGTCTTGGTTTTCATGCACGAGGTGATTTGCGAAATTGTTTTAACTTATAGAGCCGGTAGCTGGATGCGTGGCTTTCATAGAAAGCAGACGAGTCTACGGAGTTACTATAGTCGTGAATCTCAGCATTGATGGCTTCCACGAGCCTTGCCTTCCCGAGGCAAATTGTGAAATTTTTAATTTAAAGAGCCAACAACCGGACATGTAGCTTTCATAGAAAGCAGATGGGTTTGTGTGGCTACTTCAGCTTTATGTCTTACAACACTTTTAGCCATAGATCGTGGACCGGATGCCCTGCTTTTGAATAAGCAGACGATTCCATATAGTCATAAAGGGCGTAAGTCTCGGCTTACAAATGGCCAAGGGTTATTTGTCGTAGGGTCGTCAGCCAGTTCTTTACTTATAGAAGTAAACAACTAGCGTGACCACTTTAGGCATTAGCCTTGGCTCTTGGAGGCGTTTTAGGCTTGAGTTGTGTGCAAGATCGAGACTCAGAGGCTTAGCCTTCCAAGATGTTGGCTCCTTAATCTTCTAAGCTGGGTGCAGGATCGTAACTCGCTACTAATGTCGTGGGCAGCAATATAATCCTTCAAATGATATTTCTAGTACTATATACAAACAAGAACTTGAGTCCTATAGTTGGAAAAATGATTGTTTCACTCTGCCTCTGGATGATTCAAACTCTACTATTGGTGTAGGAGAATTCAATTAAGATTCTCATGGGCTAGGTTTTGTAAATCCTTGTGGATTTTAGATTACTTGTACTCAATTGACTTGTATATATTTGTAGCTTTGTGAGGTCAATTAAATCAATACCATATAATTCTACATGGTATCACTTATTTAGGTTCCCTTTCCTGGCAAAACCTAGCCCTTTTTTTCATCATTACCCACGTGGTGGTGGTGGTGGCCCTCGTGGCAGTGACCACGGTGGTCATGGTGGATGACAACTTAATAATTGGTGGTTTAATCCTCCTAATCATTAAGGTATTCTCGGTGCTTCTCCTGGTTTTTGTTGTAATTATTGTAACTCATCTGGCCACCATGTCTCTGCTTGTTCGCATCGCCATGCTCCTCCTTTGTTGGTTATCATGTTTTTCCACTCACCACATGACTCACATTGGATCCTATCCTCGTTGGTAACGTGGCTTCTCTCCCTATAACTCACATTGGATCCTCTCCTCTCACCTTAGGTTCAATTAAAATTTCATAATGGCTTATATGTTCCTTCCATTAAGAAAAATCTTCTCTCTACCTCTCAGTTTACTAAAGATAATTCCGTTGTCGTTACTATTCATTCATTTGGTCTAGCAATCTCTGATTTTTACACCGGTTCCCATTGTTTCACGCTGCTGTGAAGGCCATATTTATCATGTCTCCCCGTCTCATCCATCTACCTTTCATGTCGTTTCCTCCTTCTTGTGGCACTCCTGTCTTGGCCATCCATCTTCCAAAGTTTTGTCTAAGATGTCTTTAGGTTATGTGTCACAATTAAATAAGGTCATCTGTAAGCCCTGTGCACTTTCTAAGTCGCACAAGTTATCTTTTAATTCCAATATAGTTATTGCTCCATTTCTGTTTTATTTAATTCATTATGATGCTTGAATGTCCTTGACTCCGTCAAATTATTTACCGATGATTACAGTCGTCATTCATGGATTTTCTCCATGCGGGCCAAATCGAAGGTTTTTATGCACTTTGAAACCTTTTATCATAAGGCGCGTAATATTTGTAATTCTTCAATTAAATTTGTCCAAAACAATGGTGGTACCCAAATATGTCAATAGCTCCTTTAAAACATTTTGCCAACAACTTGGAATTGTTCATTGTGTGTCTCATGTCCCCACACTCCTAAACAAAATGGCCTGGCCGAATGCAAACACTAACATATATCCACCATCACCTGTCTTCTCCAAAATACTACCCATGTCGACCCCTCTTTTAGGTTGAAGTCGCCCTCACCATTGTCTTTATGATTAATCTTCTTCCTTCTTCGGTTTTGGGTTAGTCTAGTCCCTTTTTTTCACTTATTTGGTCGTCATCCAATATACCCCTTCATACGTTTGGTTGTGTGTGTTGCTTGCACTTTGGAGCTTATATCATTAACAAGTTGGAACCTCGTTCTAAAGAATGTGTTTTTGTAGGCTAAACCCTAAATCGCTGTCTGGACCCAACCACTAATCGGATTTTTATCTCTTGTCATGTCACGTTTGACAAGAATAATTTTACTCTTACCCAACCTGCTTCCCCTGCAACTCTACCTCCTACTGTTCCACTTCTCTTAGAACTTGCACATGAACTTCCTTTGGAGCCTAGCCCAGTGCGCCTCCCCCTAGAGCCTACCCCATAACGCCTCCTCCTGCAACTCCACCTATGCATCCAATTTTGCAGCTCGGCCCACTTCTTTCCGTGCCCAGCGCAGTGGTTCCCACATCTAGCACACATACTTCTGTCCCTCTGACCAGGGGGCCAGCCACGTGGTGGCAGTCTACATGTTGGCCTTACTTGCTTATGGATCTGGTTCAGCCCCATCAGGCCCAACATCTTTGCAGACTTCCAGCCGACTTTTGCTGAGTCCTCAGCAGGCCATTATTTAGAGCGCCTTTCCCGCCTGCCCCCTTTGGGCTTTTCTCACTCCATCCCATGGAGACTAGATCACGCACTAGCCACTCTCGACCCAAACAGTTTTCTGACAGCATTGTTCATTACTCACTACCCCATGCACTCACGCCCTCCATCTCTTATTCCATTGAACCCATCTGTTTCACTCATGCCTCACGTCTCCCTAAGTGGTGTACCACCATGTCCGAGGAATTTAATGCTTTACTTAAAAATGTTACGTGGTCTCTTGTTCCCTCACATACCTCTCAAAGTGCTGCAAATGAGTTTTTCAGATTAAGTATAATGCATATGGTTCTATTGAGCGGTATAAGGCTCGTTCAGTTGCCAAAGGCTTTCATCAGCAATACTGGTTTGATTATGACGCGACATTTAGTCCGGTTGTTAAGCATGTCACTATTAGTCTTGTGCTCAGTTTACCAGCCACTCATGGGTAGTCTATTCAACAACTAGATGTCAAAAATACTTTCTTGCATGGTTATTTACAGGAAGATGTTTATATGGTTTAACCGCCTGGTTTTGTGGACCCTTAGCAACCCTATCATGTCTGTAAATTGCACAAGGCTCTTATGGTCTCAAATAGGCTCCCTGGGCTTAGTTTAAGTGCTTAAGTACATTTATCCTCCGCCAGGGCTTCATTTAGAGTATTGAAGACCCATCTCTCTTCACTTTTCACCATGGTACGACACGTCTCATTTTACTACTTTATGTCGATGATATTGTGTTAATTGGCAATGATTCAGTAGCTTTTCAACGATTTATGGGTCTTTTGGGCCATGAATTTGAGATTAAGGATTTTGGGCTCTTCATCATTGTCTTGGTCTTGAGGTTCGTCCTACTTCCATTGGTCTCCATTTATCTTAAACTAGGATGCTCTCAATTTACTTAAGCGCACAAATATGACTGATTACAAGCCACGTAGTACTCTTATTGCCTTTCGTGCTAAGTTATCTAATCAGGATGGTATACTGCTTCAGGATCATACGAAATTTCGTCATCTCTTGGGTTCTCTTCAATATCTTACTTTGACTCGTTCGGATATTGCTTTTGCAGTTATAATCATATCTCTCAGTTCATGTCACATCCCACTCGGACTTATCTTATCGCTGCAAAACGAATACTCAAGTATGTAAAGGGTTCCCTAGACCATGGCATCCCCTTCTGTTGTTCGAACGACCATCCTCTTCTCCAGGGTTATTCTGATGTTGATTGGGCTGGTTGTCTGGACACTCGTTATTTCACTTCTTTCTCATTTTTCATGGTCCGAATCTCATCTCTTGGAGCTCTACCAAGCAATCGACAGTCTCTCGATCCAATGCGGAATCTAAATATCGTGCCTTGGCTCATGCTTGTGCTGAATCTATTTGGCTCTCTTATGTTCTAGGTGAGTTTCATGCTCAGACGAAGCATATAGAACTTAACTATAATTTTGTTCATGAACCGGTCCAGTTGGGTACCCACAAAGTCCATTTTATTCCTTCCATTGATCAACATGCAGATGTTCTCACTAAAGAACTCTCCAAGCCTCATTTTGATTATCTATGTTCCAAACTTGCCACTCCGAAACTGCCTAGTTTGAGGGGGGCTGTTAGTGTTGGATCATGGGCTAGGTTTTGTAAATCCTTATGGATTTTAGATTACTTGTACTCCAAGTCAATTGACTTGTATATATTTGTATCTTTGTGAGATCAATTAAATCAATACAATATAATTATACATCTACCCATTATCAATATTATGATCAAGATGGAGACTCTCCTCAAGTTCCACTGTCTTTGCCGAGATTTACGTCCTACTTTGATTGCAATTGGTGATTGAAATTGGCACAAGATCCAGTTGTGACTTCTTGTGGCCATTTATACGGCTGACCTTGTCTCCACACTTGGTTCAAAATCTAAAGCTTTGAAAAGGAGTGTCGTGTTTGCAAGAGTAAGGTGTCTGATTCATTGATCACTCCTATGTAGCAGCAAAGTCCTCAGTTACTAGCCGCCAGGACCAAATCCTCAGTTATTAGCCACCAAGAGTAAGGTGGCCGATCGTTTGTGTAGCCTGGTCTGATATCCACCCCCTGATACGACCCAATTCTCTATTCCCTTAATCAACCTGCAAGTAACACAAAGGATAGAGAGGGAGAGGGAAGGAAGAGGGAGAGAGAGCAGAGCTCTAGAATTGTTTTTGTTTATATTTCTTTTGTGTAAATTTTGATCTGATTACAACCCAAAGAGCAAGTGCTCTTATACACGAAGTGTGACTACTGCCAGCTAGCATTTCTAACAAATTTCCCTAATAACAAGTAAAACCCTCAATTACTACTAACTTGACTCTTAATTTGTGATTAAGATAATCACAATCCTCAGTTCATAACACCCCCAAATATAGTTATATAAAAAAGAAATTGGAAATTAACATAAAAGCATTTGTGTTTATTGTATGCATGCTCACGTTAATTGAAAGGAAAGTACACGGTACTTCATAAGCACCTATTTATATGCTTACAATGACAAGGAAATTAGATATTTACCCCCCACATGTTAGTTTGCAAGATACTAATTACAATATACCACATTGTCCATCATTTACGATTAACGTATTTTCACCGTACAACTTTCATAATCAGAACCGTCTATTTGCTTAAAACTAGAATAGCCTCTCATAGTAAAATTGTCAGCTTTTCGGATTTGGAAACTTGTCGAACAAGAAATCCCACTCCTATTACTATTACTAGTCCTGGACTCCTAGTCCGATTAGGTTTCATTAAGTACAGATCCTAGTCCGATTAGGTTTCATTAAGTAGAGAAGTCTCATCTCTCCCTGCCCTATAAATACATACATAGGGGGTCTCTATTAGAATAGAAACCCTAATTTCCTAGTTAATATTCTCTTTTGGTTGAGTTCTGTCTTGCAAGTCTTTTTCTTGTTTTATTTCTTTGCTTGTTTACTATGATCGTGGCTTCTAACAGCAAAGCAAGAAAAATCATGTATTACCTGTTGGCCCAAAAGATTTTTTACTCGTATGAACAGATGCATGGTGATGATTATGATGGCGATGATGATGACGATAGTGATTCCTCATCAGTGCTTGAAGCTGATGAATTTGACCATGATCAAGATAAAGACGACGCAGAAAGAAAACTCAAGTATTACCTGTTGGCCCAAAAGATGTTTTACTTGTATGAACAGACGGAAGATAGTGATTACGATGGCGATGATGATGATAGTGATTCCTCTTCAGTGCTTGAAGATGACCAATTTGACCATGATCAAGATAAAGACTCTTCCTGAATTCCACGGTCTCTTATTGACTGCCCGGCCTCTATTTGCATCATATTTTGATTGCAATGTGGTTGAAATTGGCAACAGAACCACTTAAAAGGGTGGTGAGCAAAAATATTCCCCAAATTTCATGCAAAAACTCTGTACAAATTCACAAGCTGTTGGGCATCGTACATGTTGGACACGATCCGATTCTATTACAATGACCATAGTTTAAGAACAAATCCATAGTCTGATGTAGAGTTAGCACTATACCTTGAGCATATTTGTTGAAGATCTTTAAAGATTAGGGAATCAATATTGAAATTGATGTTAATGTAACTGCATCGTTGTAATATAAGAAAGCAGAGTTAATCTATTTTGTTTCCATGGCTGATCATAAGTTCATAACCAATTTGCCCACGACCACAGTGGATATGTAGCTGTAAGCTTATTTCCCTATGACGTTGTTAGTATATTCTTTTTATGTTTTTTTTTTCCATATAATAACTAGATAAGCCCCTACTTTTTGTTTTATTCATTTTATCAGTACAACTCAGACATTAAGCCATGCATGCTACTGCAACATTCATTCTTCCTATCTTGGTCATGTTTCTTAGTTTTAAAGAAATCTCTTTGGTATTACAGACGATCGAGATTCTTTTCAGCATAGCCCTTTATCATAGATTCATATTTAAACTTTTCGCTATTAAGTGCATTTTTTCTATTTCCTATATAGGTTTTCTTTCAATCTTGTGATTATACACGTTCCGAAGATATATAGTTCTGATTTATTTAGATCTCATTTTCAATTTACAGGCTCACACATGTGTTTTCTGTGATGGTGTTTTGGACACTCTGGAAGTTGAATTAAAAGGGTCAAAGGACTTCTCAAATCTATATGTAGGCATTACAATACTTGGATATATTGCTTCAGTTTTGGAATCCATGAACACTCGGTCTTTCTCTCATCTTCTCAGTTTTCTTGGCCATCGCTACCCTAAGGTTTGTGGTTCCCATGAAGTTTAAGCATTTATGAATCAAAGCCCTATCCTTAATTCATTGATTTCTCTCTTAACCGATTGTATCACTAAGTCGTGTCAGCTGCAATTTTATTTTCCTTATTTCTTTCTTCTTTCCTCTACAAGTTTACCTTGTCCTCTTGCAAAATGGGGGGCTTATGGCTGAGAACAAGATGAGAATGCACTTGAAATTATTTTAGAAACCTGCTGGGAAAGTGACATGGAAGCTGCAAAAGTCCAAAGGTTGGAGTTGTATGATATAGCTGGTCTTGACATGGAAATAATTCGAAAGGCTAGTAGCCGAGTATCAAATTAGGATGGTTGCAGAAAGCCACCAGATATATACGGATGAAAATGCACCATATTCCTCGCTAGTTTGAGTCGTCAGGGCTCTAAATGTGTAAAAACGACCGTTCTTTCCCATTGTTTGGTGCAGTTTTGTTCTTCAAATGTGCTTCTAGGTACTTGCTCAAATTTTGTTCGGAAAATCTCCAGCGATCTGAAATGTGTATATATATTCTTGAGAACTTGTTTTTGTGCATATCACGATGAGTGTTTGGCAAGCAGTGCTTTTAAGTAACTGAGCCTTTTCAGTTATTTTGCAATAAAATGCCGTTTCCTTTACATAAGATTTTGTTCGGAAAATCTCCAGCGATCTTAAATTTTCATGCTGGTTTCTGTGCTTGGGAATTTGCATTAAAGTTTTTGTTGGCTGAAAAACTCTCTAATGAACGAGATGTAAAACACTCATCTTGACCGAAAAATATAAATTTAGTTCTTTATTTACACCTTTAGGAGGTGGGACTTGCCATTAAAGAGAACAAAATGAATGGAATCCAAAATTTTCATCTCCCCAATTGCCTATCAGAGTGTATAGCTCATTCTTGCATTTCAAACGTGCATCTCCGATTGAAGATGCTCTTTAGTAGATAATACTTCAATATCCAAACCACCACTCACAGGGCTTCTTAATTGCTAAAAAGTAAGCATAGCCACATTATTGGTTATAGTGAATATTTGTAATATAATTTGTGGAATCTGTTTATTGCCACATTATTAGTTAACTGAGGAATTAGCAGTCAAACTACCGTAAGATGAAAGTGGTCGGAAAAGCGGAGTTTGGACATTATAGTGAGACGCAATAAAACTTTGACCCATGGATGGTGATTTTGAAGTTTTGAATTCTCAAACTAAGCTTGAATTGATTTACGTAAGTTTTTTTTCCCGAATTCGCAGGTCATCATTTTGTGCTATCCGCACTAAAATAGCAATAACGTCTCTAAGAATAATCAAAATCACGAATCGTAAAATTCTCCATAAACAAATATTCATATCTTTTCAAGCATATAAGGCTCAATATTTGGTTCATTTCTAGGAATTACAGCTTATTAATCGAACTTCACTGATTTGCATAGAAAACTTTTGATTTAGGGATGTCTACACTAAAATAGCAATAACATCTCCTAAAACATCAAAATCACTAACCGTTAAATTCTCTATTAACTAGACAGTCAGATATTTCGAAGCATATAAGGTTCAATATTTGGTTCGTCTTGAGGAATTACAATTTAAAAGAACTTCCCTAATCTACACAGCAAATCTTTGATTTTGGGATTTTATTTTCTAAAAGGGTGTAAAGATACATTTACATAATGAGTTGAGTTTGCGAGGGTATTGTAGGTAGTAAATTTGGATTGAAAGAGATATTGATTCTTGAATTAAAAATAATATAAGTGTAAAGAGTAAGTTGAGTATAGAAAGAGGTTATATGTGTTCAAATAAAATTTCCCTTTATAAAAACTTGAAATTATTGGGTAGTGATCTTAACACACCCTTTTTAACCATTTGTACACCGTCTACTAACCTTGACCGTTTATTTTACTTTCAATCTTACAGCTACAAAATAAGAGATGTGTATGAAGTGAAAAAAAAGGTGTATAAAAACATTTCCTTTAAAGGAAAATTAATGAAAATGACTTGAAAACTTTGAGTTTTAACGATAAGGACAAAATAAAGGGTAAAGTGAATAGTACCAATATTGACTTTTTAATGTAAAAATGTGATTTTTCGTTAAAGTAAACAGTACCTAGAGCTTTTCGTTAAAGTTCCCTTCCTTTAATGTATGGGTTGTACTGATAAGTCTGACCTCCCCCTGCCCTATAAATACATACATAGGGGGTTTCCATTAGAATAGAAACCCTAATTTCCTAGTTAATATTCTCTTTTCGTTGACTTATGTCTTGCAAGTCTTCTTCCCGTTTAATTTCTTTGTTTGTTTACTATGATCCTGGCTTCTAACGATGACGACGCAGCAAGAAAACTCATGTATTACCTGTTGGCCCAAAAGATTTTTTACTCGTATGAACAGATGGATGACGGTGATTACGATGGCGACGTTGATGACGATAGTGATTCCTCATCAGTGCTTGAAGATAACCAATTTGGCCATAATCAAAATAAGGAGGACGCATCAAGAAAACTCAAGTATTACATGTTGGCCCAAAAGATTTTTTACTCGTATGAACAGATAGAAGATGGTGATTATGATGGCGACGATGACGATAGTGATTCCTCATCAGTGCTTGAAGATGACCAATTTGACCATGATCAAGATGAAGACTGTTCCTGAATTCCACGGTCTCTGCCCCGATTTTCATCGTATTTTGATTGCAATATGTTTGAAATTGACAACATAACCACTTAAAAGGGTGGTTTTCATCGTATTTTGATTGCAATGTGTTTGAAATTGGCAACATAAACACTTAAAAGGGTGGTGAGCAAAAATATTCTCCAAATTTCATGCAAAAACTCTGTACAAATTCACAAGCTGTTGGGCATATACATGTTGGACACGATCCGATTCTATTACAATGACCGTAGTTTAAGAACAAATCCATAGTCTGATGTAGAGGTAGCACTATACCTTGAGCATATATGTTGGAGATCTTTACAGATTTGGGAATCAATATTGATATTGATGTTAAGCATTGTTGTAATATAAGAAAGCAGAGTTAAATAATTTTGTTTCCTTGGCTGATCATAAGTTTATAACCAATTTGCCCACGACCACAGTAGATATATAGCTGTAAACTTATTTCCCGATGACATTTTAAGTTTTTTCCCATATAATAACTAGATAAGCCCCTGCTTTTGTTTTATTCATTTTCTCACTACACATTAGGCTATGCATGCTACTGCTACACAAGTTTTTATTTTTACTGCAATATTCATTCTTCCTATGCGTGCTTTTCGCAAACGATATAGTGTTGATAGATGGAAACTCAAGAAGGGGTAAATGCGAAGCTTAACCTTTGGAGAGAAGTGTTGGAATCTAAAGGTCTTTGCCTAAGTCGGTCAAAAACAGAATATATGGAGTTGTTGACCCTAAAAACTACCAAGCCTACGTGGCACGCAGGCCGAGTAATCTATAAGCTAACTACGTCCTTCAGTTGAATGTGGAGCGTGCCAACTCAACGGCCGAGCTCGGCCGATGAGTAAAATGTGTTGACGTCGCGTTGAGCGCGCGGCTGACTTCGTCTTACGATTGCAATCGAGGAAGGAACACGTCTCGGCCTCTTGGGTTCTCGAACCTGAAGACAAAGCTACTATTCTTACGAAGTTCACAAATCGTCGTCGTTGGATTCGGTCACAGTGATGGTATTCGTCAGAGTAAACTCACGCCGAATCAACACCAAAGTGTAAGGGCACAAATACTCAAAGCGGATATAAGTCTTAACAGTAAACGTGGTTCGGCCATCGAAGTGCCGAACTCTAAATCCCACTTGAAAGTATCCAATCATACAATAACTCGGCGTGCAATGTGCCGAGCCCAATAAACTGTAACACCTCACTTCGCCGAGAAGGCTGATGAGATGACCTCGACCAATAAGGATTCGGAAATCCTTCTCGACCGAGACATGGATAGATAATCAGTCGCCCTCGACGCAGTTCTATTTATGCCAACTGAAGATGTTGCGAGATCGGCTGATTCTACGGCGACAGTGCTGTTTATGCCAACTGAAGATATCATCGGTTGCCTTCACAGTGCTGTTTATCCAAATTGAAGGTGTGTCGGCGAAAAGAGAAAAGAAAAAAGTCTCAAGGTTGTTGAGAGAATTTGCGCAGGGCAGTTGTATGTTGAATTGGAGGGCCCCTTCCCGTTGTTCGCGACTCTGTATTTATAGTGTTGGATATCTGCTTGCCGCGGTTCGATGATAAACATCTCAATCGCACCCAAAGTCTTTGTGACGGAATATCCTGAGAAATAAAACCATGACCACATGTGAATCTGATGAAAAATAGGGACTTCTGCATGCCAATCCCACTTTATCCCACCTTTGACTTATCTCTATCCAATCACTGAATCTTTTGGGATGGTTCTACACGGCTCTTCACGTCAAAAATCTCACCTTGCTGTCATCCTGACAACCTGACCTTCCATCATATTAGAATCCTAGCTAGGCTAGGCCTCATTTTCTTGCCATATGCATGTTACGGCAGCCAGGAATCAAAAAATATATATAATATATATATATATATATATAGCCGAGTTGCTCTAACCCACACGGTACATTGCTAACAAATCCAAATTAAATCGGACTGTTCCACCTGTCTCTCCGTTCAGATATAATTCGAATCCTATTTATCTGGTTTAAGAAGATGCATATAATTTGTATTAAAAGATAATTATGATAAAAACCATAATATTATCCTTTAACAAAAATATCTTCCCTTTTCCATCCGACGGTTGAGAACTATGCTTACTCAACGGCCTTGATTACACGGGCCGATGGTGTAAATTTGGGTCCAAACATTGCCCCCCAGTTTCCTTGAACTTCGGCCCGTAAGCCGAATGGTGAAGGATATTAGTCAGTCGAAGAACCTCCCGTATCGTCGAAAATGAAACTTTTTACTCGGCAACAATATCTCTGTATTGCCAACGCTATGATCTTCCTCGGCTGCCACAATTCCATACAAGGCTCGGCAATAAATAACCTCTTCGACCATCTCGAATTTGGACCGAGGAAAACCAAATGGCGTCGAGGAAATTTGGGACGAGGGAACCAACTGAAGTCGAAGGCCGATAAATAATCTCCATGAATAATCTCCATGAATCTCAAGCATGACTCCCGAGGAAGCCTTCAGTACCAGTAGCTGGAAAGGAAAGACGAGTACAATCGCATCGAGTGAACCGCTTGTCGAAAAAGCAGTCATAGACTAGGTGATTATGCTGAACAGAGCAACATGGAGAACCACTAGCCTTGGCATTAATATTAAGAATGGTAGCCCAGCACGCTAAAAACACTTCTCACCGCAAGACTAATAAAAAAGAAATTTAAACTGCAGATTATATCACATGTTCCCCCCTTATTTTCTTGGCATCGGCTAAACAGGAATGGTTAAGAGAATAATTTTTTTTATTTATATATATATATATATATATATATATTTTAGCAAAAGAAAACAAAAGTGGCCGAACTATAAAGTAGAGGAGGCCAACGATGTTTTATTTCGAGCCGAGATCTTTTTACATCAAAATTTTCACTTTGATATTTTCCAAAGCCGAATAAAAGATCATCTCCAAATATGTTCGGCCTGAAGAAAGATTTTTTATCGGTCGTCGAATGTGTTAAACAATTATTATGCCCCCAAGGCATAATAATTTTGCCAATTTCAGCTTTTAACTCGAACAACTTAGCCGAACGAGATTTTTCCATATCGGCTTTATCACCAATAATCATATCAATTGACGGGATTTTTTCGGCTAGGCCTATGCCTTCAATTACCATATCAATTGATGTGATTTTATGGTTTGAAGTCGTGTATTGGTCTTGTTCATCATTGGAGCACTCCTCTGACGAATCATTTTCTGAGTCAATTTGTGGCTCAGAAACTTGAACATTTTCTTCTAGGCCTACCACACTTTCAGTTTCGACAGAAAAATAGGTGCCATTTGTTCTTCGGCCAAATTAACAATTTTCTTAGGCCGAATATTGGTTGTGGCTGGAGCGGAAATTTGCCCCCCGGCCTCTTGCCTTTCAGAAATTCTTCCCAATCTCTCAAAGAGTTGTTTTTGCTTCTTTAATAGGCGATGACACTCATCCCATGTGAACTTCGTAGTTTTAGCACCGTGTCCCACCAGGCGTGCCAAAATGTTGACCCTAAAAACTACCAAGCCTATGTGACGCGCAGGCCGAGTAATCTATAAGCTAACTACGTCATTCGGTTGAATGCGAGGCGTGCCAACTCGACGGCCGAGCTCGGCTGATGAGTAAAATGTGTTGACATTGCGTTGAGCGCGCGGCTGACTTCGTCTTGCGATTGCGATCGAGGAAGGAACACGTCTCGGCCTCTTGGGTTCTCGAACCTGAAGACAAGGCTACTATTCTTACGAAGTTCACAAATCGTCGTCGTTGGATTCGGTCACAGTGATGGTATTCGTCAGAGTAAACTCACGCCTAATGGACACCAAAGTGTAAGGGCACAAATACTCAAATCGGATATAAGTCTTAACAGTAAACATGGTTCGGCCGTCGAAGTGCCGAACTCTAAATCCCACTTGAGAGTATCCAATCATACAATAACTCGGCGTGCAATGTGCTGAGCCCAGTAAACTGTAACACCTCATTTCGCCGAGAAGGCTGATGAGATGACCTAGACCAATAAGGATTCGGAAATCCTTCTCGACCGAGACTTGGATAGATAACCAGTCGCCCTCGACGCAGTGTTGTTTATGCCAACTGAAGATGCTGTGAGATCGGCTGATTCTACGGCGACAGTGTTGTTTATGCCAACTGAAGATATCACTGGTTGCCTTGACAGTGCTGTTTATCCAAACTGAAGGTGTGTCGGCGAAAAGAGAAAAGAAAAAATTCTCAAGGTTGTTGAGAGAATTTGCGCAGGGCAGTTGTATGTTGAATTGGATATTTGCTTGCCTCGGTATTTATAGTGTTGGATATTTGCTTGCCTCGGTTGGATGATAAACATGACCACATGCGAATCTGATGAAAAATAGGGACTTTTGCATGCCAATCCCACTTTATCCCACCTTTGACTTATCTTTATCCAATCACTGAATCTTTTGGGATGGTTCTACACGGCTCTTCACGTCAAAAATCTCACCTTGCTGTCATCCTGACAAACTGACCTTCCATCATATTAGAAGCCTAGCTAGGCTAGGCCTCATTTTCTTGCCATATGCATGTTACAGCAGCCAGCAATAAAAAAAAATATATATGTATATATATATCCGAGTTGCTCTAACCCACACAGTACATTGCTAACAAATCCAAATTAAATCGGACTGTTCCACCTGTCTCTCCGTTCAGATATAATTCGAATCCTATTTATCTGGTTTAAGAAGATGCATATAATTCATATTAAAAGATAATTATGATAAAAACCATAATATTATCCTTTAACAAAAATATCTTCCCTTTTCCATCCGACGGTTGAGAACTATGCTTACTCAACGGCCTTGATTACACGGGCCGATGGTGTAATTTTGGGTCCAAACAGGAGTGCAAGTTCAGTGCAAATGGAGGCCTAAATGAGTTAGGGGTGAGAATCGGAGACTAGGAAGTACCAAAGAGCAACCATTTTCGCTACCTATGATCTATCTTACAAAATAACGGAGATTTAGATGGAGACCTCAACCATAGAATAGAATAGAAGCTGGATGGATGAAGTAGAAGAGTGGATCCGACGTGTTGTGTGATTGTCGTATGCCACTAAAGCTCAAGGGAAAATTTTATAGGACGGCAATATGGTCAGCAATGTTGTATAGCACGAAATGTTGGGCGGTGAAGTATCAACACGTACATAAAATGGGTGTAGCGGAGATGAGGATGCTTCGTTGGATGTGTGGGCACACGAGAAAGGATAAGATTAGGAATAAGGATATCCAAGGTAAAGTAGGAGTAGCCGAAATTGAAGGAAATATGAGAGAAAATCGGTTACGGTAGTTTGGACTTGTGCAACGAAGGCCTACTGACGCTCCGGTTAGAAGATGTGACTACAGGACAGAGGTCCAGGGTCGAAGGGGTAGATGAAGACTTTGGAAGAGACTCTAAGAAAATACTTAGAGTACTTGGATCCAACGGAAGACATGACACAGAACCGAGCGCAATGGCGTTCTAGGATTCATATAGTCGATCTCATTTAGTGAGAAAATGCTTTATTGTTGTTGTTGTATTCATTCTTCCTACCTTGGTCAAGTTTCTTAGTTTTAATGAAATCTCTTTGGTATTGCAGACCATCGAGATTCTTTTCAGCATAGCCCCTTATCATAGATTCATATTTAAACTTTTCGCTATTAAGTGCATTTTTTCTATTTCATATATAGGTTTTCTGTCAATCTTGTGATTATACACATTCCGAAGATAGTTTTGATTTATTTAAATCTCAATTTCAATTTCCAGGCTCACACACGTTTTTTGTGTTGATGTTTTGGACTCCTTGGAAGTTGAATTAAAAGGGTCAAAGGACTCTCTAAGCCATATGCAGGCATTACAATACTTGGACATATTGCTTCAGTTCTTTTCAGTTTCTTGGCCATTGCTACCCTAAGGTTTGTGGTTCCCGTGAAGTTTAAGCATTTATGAATCAAACCCCATTCTTAAATCATTGATTCTCTCTTTATATTGTGTCAGCTGCAGTTCTTTTCAAATTCTTTTCACCTGTTTATGCAGAATATAATCAATATATGGACAATCAGGAATTAGTTTTACACTTGATGAGCTTATGCAGAATCAGTTATAGCAACATCAATATGCAACATTAGTATAGCATCAGTAGTATGAAGGATTAGTATGCAGCATCATTTAGTTTCAATGACAATTAATAGTTTTATGCAAATTCAATTGGTTAAAACTTACAAAGAGAATGACCAAGAAGTAGAAGTTTTGATGATCCAAACTGCTTTCTTTTTCCCTGAGAATGTAGTTGTGTGCATCATTACAGTATTTTGTAACTCTGTCATCTGCAAAGAATCCACCCATATCTTCTTTTAGTACAATATTTTCATAGTAGGTGAACTCATTTGTAGTTGAAGACCAATATATGTCCCCCCAAAATAAAATATACACAGTATGTTAATGCAAAATTAGTATTGAAAAAATAACACAAATTACAGATTTAGTTGAGTCATTTTTCTTACACTGGTGTTTTTTCCTAGAAATGGCTTTATTGTCCATTGTGGTTAAGAGGAAGTATGTCGGATGACCTTTCCACTCATTTGATTCTCTTGTTTTCTTTATGGCAGTGTACTAGAAATGCATATCTCTCTTTTTCTTTTTGGATTTTTTCTTGATATACCAGACCATTGTTCCATTTTGAGGTTGAATAGGAGTTTGAGATTTTGTTGGTACTTTTTCTGGAGTTTGCAGAATCTTTTCAAACTGAATATCTGCCTCTTCACCTGAAGCAATTATTATCTTGTCCGCTAAATCATCCTTTTCATTTTCAGTTTAAGAATCAGAATCAGAATCAGAAGCTTGATGAAGAGGTCCCTCAGATTCATTCTTCTTTTCTGGTTCAACCTCATTGATGGAGCCTAACTTCTTGTTCAGCTCATAAATTTTGTATTGTCGCTTGTTTACCATGTCATTTAGAGAAATCTTCTCCACCTTTAGAACTTGCAATCTCTCTTTTAATTTTTCCATTTTGTCTTTGTTGATTGCTTTAAGATTGCACTGCTTATTGTAGGACTTTTCTTGATGTCATTCAAGGTCATTCTTCTCCTTTAGCAATCATTTTGTTGGAAATGTGCCCTAAAGCCAATCATATGATGATACTTTACTGACATTTCACATGTTAAGTTAATCTAGTATAATATAAAGGGCAAAGATTATCGTTTAAAGTCATCTCATAAATGTTATATGCTTAAACGATAAGTCCAAGGAATATGTAAGTGTGAGAATGTGATCTAAAAAAGTTAGATTCATGAGACCATTCTCTTACGTATACATATCCTAAACGTTCTTGATCATAGGATTGCCAATTGGGCATTGACAGTCCGTTAAGATCAGTACGTGCTATGTCTTCTCTTAGAGAGAGTGACTGGTCTCGACTCATTAGTGTGACTAACACCAAGACAAGCATGTAAGTGCTCAATAGAGAATGAGTCGACTAAACGTGATCAACAAGGAGTTCTCATACTCATGTCACATGAGAACTCATGGTTTGGATAATGCAAAATAGTCATTTGACCTGAGGCATCATAATTGTCTTATGGTTAGGTCCTTGATCTTTGACTATTAAAGTCACTCTGTCAGAAGATGTCCATGACATAGTTGGGGTTATGCCATTTAGGCATGGAGGCAAGTGAATGCACAACAAGGGATCTCTAACCTTTAAACCGTTTGAGGGATAATACTCTATGATATGACTAAGAATCTCTGGCCAGAGTATGAATGAGATTTAGGAAGTCGTTCCAAATCATATTCAAGATAAGTAGACATGAATAAACTATCAAACCAAACAATGAGGTCGAGAATATTGTTTTAGAGAAATACCGTATTGCATTGTAATCCCAAAGTGAATAGATTCTTCATCTCTTCTGATTAGCTTGGGTAGCCATGACATACTGTTAGGTGTCACTCATGGTTTGTGAATGCCCTAAAGGTGTATAATCACTAAAGGGAGAATTGAAAGGAAGTTTCAATTCACAATCAATTTGAAAAAGTTATAATCGCCCACTGCCTCGCTAAAATGAACCTAATGGATCGTAAACCGTGTAAGGTAGAGATTAAAGAAACAAGGGAGATGAGTAAGGATAATTAAATGGTTTAATTATTTATGGCTATGATTAATTAATATGTTAATTAATCAAACGAATAAGTTCGTTTTAGACCTCGAGTTAGTTTTATGCCTCAAGGCCCAATGAGCTTCGAATGTCAAGTCCAATAACTCAAATTGTATGACAACTTGAAAACACAAAGGGCATGAATGCCCAATGAACCCACATGGCTGGCCATAGAGAGTGTGATGGAGAGTTGGTTTTTAATTTCAATTATGCCACTCAATGTAAGTGGCTATAGAAACGAAATTATAACTCATTTCCTCATCAGGGTTTTCAAGAGAGAAAAGAGAGAAACACAAAAAACTCTCTCTTCTCTTAGGAGGCCGACCACACTAGGATGAACGAGCTAGCATCCATTTTTTCCTAGGTAACTCATCTCTTCCTTAATGATCTACTTGGTGTGGAAACTTAGACGTTCCCGTTCTTGGGAACTTGGAGAATCCATTCCTTCATCCATATCCAAGAAGTCATGGAGTTAAGAAGCAAAGTTCCTCCATCCACATCCATGAATGGCTTTTTTCAAGTCCTTCTTCTCATTTTTCAATGCATCCTTATCTTCAACAATTGTTTTGATCACTGTATTCTTGAAGTGGCATGTGTTGATTGCATTATTCAACATTTGAAGCCGAAGTTTTGCACTCATTTTCCAATACTCTGCAGAATCAGTTTGGCTTTGAGTGAGCTCTTCCTATGTTAGTTCTTCCTCTGAATTTTCACATTATCATTTTTCTTCACCCGTAAGTGGAGCAAGAAGTCATTCATAGAATGTTTGTTGCTTCGTTGTCTTGATCACCGACTCCTCGGGGTGAACTAGCAATTGAGGAACTGATTATGCATTTGCTTCTTGTTCCTAAGTTTGAACTGGCAGTTGAGGGACTGATTCTGCATTTGCTTCTTGTCCCTGAGGTTGAACTGGCAATTGAGGAACCGATTCTGCAATCCTAGTAATATGCTTCATTGCAAAAATCTACAATTAAAAGACAAAAAACGATAAATAGTTAATCTAACATAAATGTACAAAGAGAGATAGCACATGAATATCACATAAAATTAATACTTACCATCAAATAGTAAGTGTGTCCGATCACAGAGCATGACGCCACCTTTGATGTACCGCTTTTTTAATTTGCTATTATGTCCTTGACATTTTCTAATTAGTAGTGTGGGTGCGCTAATAAAGCAGCACCCCAGGCATAGGTATCAATCTATTGGATATTCTCCAAGACAGGAACAACAGCAGCTTGGGCTGAACATGATTGGTCCGGTAGTACGATTGAAATTATATATATATATATATATATATATATAAGGTCTAAAAACTGTGGACTATCTATTTCTGTTTCAGGTGGCACTACTTCAAGCTCTTTCTTATATATATATATATATATAAGGTATAACAACTGTGGACTATCTATTTCTGTTTCAGGTTGCACTACTTCAAGCTCTTTCTTAAGCCACGTGAATATTAAACTTCCCCGTTTAACTACAAAATCCTCCCCAAGATATTTGCAGGTCAGATATTCTCCTCCATTGTCAATTCCAGAAACAGCTTTGCCATCAACTGGCAGCCCACTGATGTACAAAGCACCCTCTAGGAAGCACGAAACATCGCTTTTCAACATTGTAAAGTTCAACCATGATTGACAATAAAGCCATGTTATGTTTGACCATTTGGGTGAGGCTTAGAAACCTATAAAAAGAAGTATTTCTAATCTTCTCAAGAACTCTATCATCTGGTTTTCAGGTATCCAAATTATTTAGGTGTTCATGTGACTTTTCCTACAAAACACAACAGAATATGAAAACAAACAGTTATAAAAAAAAAAAACATCGAGAATTCAACCTGATCACTTGCTATTTGCAATAAACTATCCATAATTCAACTCTAAACTTACAATGACAGTCGCCATTTGCAATAAAGTATCGAGGTGTCAACCTGATAATAGAATCAAAGCAAGTAAAAGGACTGTAAGCCAAAAATCAGAACCTTGAATTTCATTAAAATATGAAATTAAGGTTGAATCTGTTATATATTCTCTTATATTTCCAAGTCCTATGATTACAAGAGAACCATAAACACTGATTCTAATATCATTTTCTGCATAAACTGGAAATCTTATTTTACAATAAAGTAACAAACTGATTCTTCATAAAGTAACCTAGAAATGAATAAATATCACGACCTATTGCTGCAGAAACCCAGAAATGAATTTCAAGACCTATTGATCCCCTACTTCTTATTTCAATAATAAAATCCTATCCAATTCTAGAGTACCATAAATGACTTACTTCGGCGAATCAAGACAGCAAGAGCCGGGAGGAGGTCTACAGCCAGTGAGACAGAGAATGGCAGCGCGGGGAGGAGAGAGAGAGTCGATAGGAGTTGGGGAGACGGTGCAGGGGAGAGAGTGGACTGTTGAAACTCAAGGTGAAGGTGGATGCGTTGCTATCTGCTGCAGCAAAACGAATGAGGAGTGGGAATTAGGAATGTAGTGTTCGATTAGGTGTCAGAGTACTGATTGGAGTTTGGTTGTTTTATTCGATTCAGTTTGTTGGGCCTTAGTTCGGTTTTTGGATCAATTTTTTTTGGTTTTCAGTTTTTTGAACCCACCACTGATTCTGTACTAAGTAATAAATAATAGAGAACTTTAACGAAAAGCTCCCGGTACTGTTCACTTTAACGAAAAACCATATTTTTACACTAAAAAGTCAATCATGGCACTATTCACTTTACCCTTTATTTTGTCCTTATCATTAAAACTCAAAGTTTTCAAGGCCTTTTCATTAGTTTTCCTTAAATAATAGGGGGTACAGTTTAAAAACATAATCGTTATTTTTTTAATAAAAAAACTTAATTAAAAAACTTTTTCTCTTTCCTTTCCTCAATGAAATGTTGTAACAGAGATTCAATTTCTCAACGAAATTTTCATTAACAAATATATAGTAATGGAATGGTTTGGGAAATTTTGTACTAAAGTCAACCCTCTATCATCGAAGTCAGAGGTACGATTAACAACCCTAATAATTCAATTCGGATGATCCGTACATCGGATTTTCGATATGTAAATTCCAACAATCATCAAATATTATATACAACAATATGCTATAATTTCATAAAGATTCTGCCATCTTGACTGGGTCGTTTTGCTGTTTGATGAAGTCAATCTATTTATGCAGAATATAATAAGTATATGGACAATCAGGAATTAGTTCTACACAGGATGAGTTTATGCAACATGCATCAGTTGTTGAAACTTACCAAGAGAATGACCAAGACGTAGAAGTTTTTGTGAGGCAAATTGTTCTCTCCTTCCCTCAAAATGTAATTATGTGCATCAACTAGTGTACTTGCGACTTTCTCTTCACTAAGGAGTCCAGCTAATTCTTCTTTCAGAACAATATTATCGTAGTAGCTGAACTCATTCATATGCGACTTTCTCTTCACTAAGGAGTCCAGCTAAATCTTCTTCCATGATAATATTTTGTTCTAGTTCATTCATCTCCACTTTTAGTCCATTATTACGTTCTTGCAATTCATTAATCGTCTCTTTCTTCTTCTGTTCCAACTCATTCGTCTCGTTCATCTTTCGTTGCAGCTCATTTTATTCATCTTGCCTTCTTTTATTCTCCTCTTGCAATTCATTTATCTTCTCGTCCATCGTCCATTGTAGCTTATTTTTCTCTTCTTGCAATTCATTAATCTTCTTGTCCATCTTCTGTTGCAGCTCATTCTTTTCCTCTTGCAGTTCTTTATCCTGTTCTTGCAGTTCATTTATCTTCTTTTCCAACTGCTTCTTTTCTTCTTTTCTTTTTTCAATTAAGGTCATGTCAA
The DNA here is from genome assembly GCA_035220775.1 of Malus fusca. Lineage (NCBI taxonomy): Eukaryota > Viridiplantae > Streptophyta > Magnoliopsida > Rosales > Rosaceae > Malus > Malus fusca. Next base: position 13,263,437 of record CM069065.1, on the reverse strand, counting down.
TGATGTCTACAATTCTCTCTTCGCATTCAAGATTTTGATTGTTAACATCTTGGACTTGCGCAGTCGGTGTTTGTGTGCCAAAGATATTTTGACTATCATCCTGAATGAAAGTGATCTTCATTTACATCTTAGCCTGCCCATTTTTCCTGATCATTTAAATTAAACCAATGTACAATTTGCAAAGACATTTTAAAACGATCAATGTAAGATTTGCAAAGGTACTTTATCATAATCACTAGCTATGCAAAATCATAATTAGTTATATATAAAAAATACTCTCAAAAGCTTTATCATCATGAAGTAGAATTAGTTTGTTTGGATTACCATTTTGTTTTTTCATGCTCTATTTTCCTTTTGGAGTTGCTATTGGCTTTGTTTTTCCTTCAACCATTGGGACACTGTCAAACTGTTATCGTCCTCTTCCAGCCACTCTGACATTGCTTCATCACCATCATCATTTTTGTCACCTTTAAACTGATGATCTTGTGCATGTTCCGCAGGTTATGTATGTTCTGCATGTTTTGCATGTTCCATACCAACTTGTTCTTCTGCTTTTTCCAATATCAACTGTTTTGATGCTTTGGCTTTCTTGGCTTTTTGGTTCTTTTTTTTTTTGTACCTTTCTTCTTAGATTTTCTCTCTTTTTCGGTGTAGGTACATGATTGATAAAGTCATCAATTGCTTTTGTGTTGTTCATCTATGAAAATTAAGAGAGTTTTTTATACTTTTCTTGGGAATAAATATGCAGAATCAATTTACACAAGGACACATGCATACTCAATTTGCATAAGGGCACATGCAGACTCAATTTACAAATCCCACTTGAATACCTCCAGCTCTTCATTTACTATACAGAGCTGACAAATCCCACTTGATTGTTGTTGGTACCCTTGTCTCCTTTCCTTCTTTTGGTTTGATGATATTCTTGTGATCACATACCCAATATTGTAATTAAAGAAAATATTTTGATTATATTTTGCATTTCTATTTTTTTTAAATAGCATAGAAACTGATTGAGTTTTCATTTGCTTACCAACAAAAGTACAACAGAGACACTGACGGTTGATTGTTTATCTTCCTTCTAGCTTTGTGCTCTATCGATTGAGGTCATTAAGTACCTTGCTATTTCTTCTGTCCAGTTGTACTGTTTGTTGTTTTATATGGAGTTGCAACTTTTGACAAAACTCTAAGGTAGTTTTGTTGCTGAACTTTCAAGGAGAAGCGTAAATAGAAAATACAATACGACTAGGTAAGCTGCTTCTTCATTCCATTCTTTTGTCCCGGCAGCAAATGCATATTTAATTGACTCTAAAATGTCTGTTGATTCTTTTAACCATTCAGAAGTATTTGTCAATATGCTTTTACTTGCTCAGCAAATGGTGTGTCATATAACAATGTCAACACTTCTAGATTATCCTTAAACTTATCACTGACTTGTTGCACCATTTCTGCAAAAGTCATTTGATTCAGTCTTATCTGAGCATGGTGCTCATCTGACGTTCTACGCTTTTTACTAGTAGACAGATTTGGAGATTTTTTCCATTTTGTTGTGTAATGTTTCTCTATTGGCGACATCTTTGTAAAAATGAAACAATAATTAGTAATTTTGAATCAAATGAAACTAAAATTGCATCAATGAACTAAAGATTTTAATCTAATTATTTTGAACAAATAATATAAAACTAACATGTGTATCACAAACTGATTATCCAAAAGGTAGATGCAGAACTAGTTTACACACAAAAGATAAAAGCACAAAAGGTAGATGCATAATCATTTTACACACAAATGGTGGATGCATAATCATTTTTCACACAAACGGTGGATATAGAATCATTTTACACATCAAAGATGGATGCAGAATCGTATTACACACAAAAAGTGAATGCAGAATCGTATTACACACAAAAAGTGGATGCTAAAACTCACTTTTGTGAAATTGACAACGCCTGAACTCCGTCTATTACTTCTTAAAAGTGCGAAAAAAATCAAAATTAATGGAGCATATTTAGGGTTTTGTGGTAAGTATTTTGCGTGAAACAGTTCCATAATGAATTTTAAGGAAAATGAATCAATCACTTCAGTTTTGTGTATTCAATAAGGCATATTGTTTTTTTTTCTTTTTTAAATCACTTCAGTTTTGTGTTTTCAACAAGAAAAAAAAAAGGCAGATGGCTTTTTTTTTAATTTTTTTATATAGAAAATTAGAATTCCCTACAATTTTTATCACTGACTTGTAGCATCATTTCTACAAAAGAGCGAAAATATCAAAATCAATGGAGCGTATTTAGGTTTTGTGCTAAGATTTTTGTGTGAAACAGTATTGGTATGAATTTTGAGGAAAATAAATCAATCACTTCAGTTTTATGTATTCCATAAGGCGGAGATGGTTTTTTTTTTTTTTTTAATTTTATTTTATTAAATCAATACAATTTTGTATTTTCAATAAGACAAATATAAACAAAATAGGGTAAATAGTTTTTTTTTTTAATTTTTTATAGAAAATTAAAATCCCATGCAATTTTTATCGTTGACTTGTTGCACTATTTCTACAAAAGTCATTTGATTCAGTCTTATCTGAGCATAGTTCTCATATGATGTTCTACGCTTTTTACCAGGAGACGGATTTGAAGATGTTTTCCTTTTAGTTGCGTAATGTTTCTCTTTTAGTTGCATAGTTCTCATATAATGTTTCTCCCTTGCAATTTATATTATTGACTTTTTGCATCATTTCTGCAAAAGTACGAAAAATATCGGAATCAATGAGACGTATTTAGAAAAATAGGGTAGATGGTTTTTTTTTTTATTTTTTTTTTATAGAAAATTAGAATCCCCTGCAATTTTTATCACTGACTTATTGCATCAACTCTACAAAAGCCATTTGATTCAGTTTATTGAAGGCTATTGAAGGCAAATTAAAGGCATCACAAAAGGTAGAGGTTGTTCACCACATCACTCTTCTCACTACTTATAAGTTCAAAGGATGAGGATCAATTAGAGACCATACCATGAAAATGACTGATGCAGCTAAGAAACTCAATTCATTAGACATGAAAAATTGTGAAAAACAACTTTATTTTTATGATCCTGCAAGCCCTGCCCTTGAAGTTCAGCCAACTGAAGGTGTCTTACAACACTCAAGACAAGACTTGGATAGTGGATGAACTTATAGCTCAATGTGTGCAAGAAGAAAATCGATAAAAACAAGAGAAAAACAAGGAAGTTGAATCTATCAATTTTGTGCAAGCTACCAAAGGAAAGAACTTCAATTCTGGTAAAACCTCAAAATTCAAGCCTGATGATAAATATGTTTTGCCTGCTAAAAATTTCAATTCCCCTAAATGTAACAATTTTAATGTAAAGACAAAAAACATAGAGAAAGTTAGATGTCATCACTGCAAAACTTAGAGTCACTATAGAAAGGATTGTGAAAATTTTAAGGAGTGGTTAAGAGCTAAGGGAAAGGTTGATGTCTATGTCTATGAGGAGTCGAATCTTATTGAAATTCCTGCTAATTCATGGTGGTTTGATACTGGATCATCAGTACATATCACACTCATTGCATGGTTTTGAAAAACAAAAGGAAACCACCTCTTTCAATGTCTTTGTTGGAGAAGGAACAAAAGTACATGTTGAAGATGTAGGAGTGGTTAGACTAAAATTAACCACTGATTTGATAATGCAATTGAATGATGTTCTATATGTTCCTACAATGAGAAGAAGCTTAATCTCTGCATCAAAATTAGTTAAAAAGAAATATGTTTTCATTGGTGATGATACTTGTATCAAATTTTTCAAGAAGGGTTTATTAATTGGAAAAGCTTTCTTACATAATAATCTATGGAGATTAGAGTGCACAATTATAGCTAATCACTTGCATATTTTGAATGTTCCAACTAAAAAAATGCATGGTTTTGATCACACTTTCATGCTTTGGCATAAAAGATTGGGACATATTTCAAGAGATAGAATTTCCCAATTGTCAAAATCGAATTTAATTCCGAACATTGATTTTAAAAATGCATCTGAGTGTGTTGATTGCTTAAAGGGAAAAATGACTAATGTGAGAAAGTTTGATGCTAAAAGGAGTCATAGTTTACTAAAAATCATACATATTGATATCTGTGGTCCTTACCCTGTGAAAACCATATGTGGGAATTCATATTTTGTAAGCTTCATTGATGATTTCTCAAGGCACTGCCATATTTTTCTAATTAGTGAAAAGTCCTTAGCTCTTAACTGCTTCAAAATCTTTAAAAGTGAGGTTGAAAAACAGTTAAATACAGTGATTAAAATTGTTAGATCAGATAAGGGAGGGGAATACTTTGGCAGGTTCACAGAAACAGGTAACAGAAGGGCCATTTGCTTGTTTTATTGAACAAGAAGGCATTGTGGCTCAATATACCACCCCAAGGACACCACAACAGAATGGGGGTAGCAGAGAGATGAAATAGAACATTGATGGGGATGGTAAGGAGCACGATTTCTAGATCCAAGTTGCTAGGGTTTCTTTGAAAAATGCAGACTATATTCTGAATAGAGTTCCTTCGAAAGCAGTTCCAAAGACACCTTTTGAAATGTGGACAGTTATTTTCATGTTTGGGGTTGCAAAGCTGAAGCACAATTTTACAATCCAAATGAAAAGAAGTTGGATTCTAGAAGCCACTTATGGTTACTTATGGTTTTTCATTGGATATTCTGAAAAATCAAAAGGCATTAAGTTTTATTGCCCTCAAGCACATACTAGAATACAAGAAACTCACAATGCAGTGTTTATGGAGGATGAAGATGTATCAAACCATATTTAAGATAGTTTTGTTTTTGAATAACTTGAGCAACTAGAGGGAACTTCATCATTGATGAATTATGAATTGGTTCCAATTTGGCCAAAGCTACCTGCATCTACTTATGACTCAGACCATGAGAGAGATGAAAATGTGATTGTGCTAGATATTCAAGAAGTGGTTGAATAGTCTAGTGATCATAATATTCAAGTTCAAGATCAGCATGCTCGAGATTTAAATCAGTTACTTGTCAAACCTACACTGAGAAAATCTGAGAGAGTTAGAAAGCCAACTATTTCACAAGATTATGTCTATTTGCAAGAAGCTGAGTTTGATTTAGGAGACATAGATGATCCAGTGAATTACAATCAAGCAATGCCGAGTCCTTAAGTCATTTTGTGGCAGAAAGCAATGAAGGAAGAATTGAATTCAATGTCTGGACTCTTGTGGATTCTTCATCACAAATCAAGCCTATAGGATGCAAATGGGTTTATAAAACCAAAAGAGATTTTGCTGGAAGAATTAAGAAATATAAAGCTAGGTTAGTAGAAAAGGGACTCACTCAAAGGGAAGGGATAGATAAAAATGATACATTTTTACCGGTTTCTTCCAAAGACTCAATGAGAGTCATCATGGCATTAACATCTCACTTTGATTTGGAATTGCATCAAATGGATGTGAAAACAGCTCTCTTGAATGGGGACTTATTGGAATATATATATGGTTCAACCTATTGGATTTGTTGAAAAGGGGAAGGAAAATATGGTGTGTAAGTTTAATAAGTCAATTTATGGACTTAAGCAAGCTTCAAGACAATTGTTCCTCAAGTTCGATCAAGGAATTACTATACAAAGGTTTACAGAAAACAAATTAGATGACTGTATCTATGTTAAGTTCAAGGGCTCTAGGTTGATTTTCCTAATACTTTGTGCTGATGATATTCTCCTTGCTAGTTCAGACGAGCAGTTACTGCAAGAAACTAAGGCTATTCTTAGTACCAATTTTGATATGAAGAAGCTAGGTGAGGCTCATGATGTTTTGGAAATCAAAATTGTGAGAGATAGAAACAGAAAACTTCTTGGTTTATCTTAAAGAAGTTATATTGAAGGGGTACCAAATAGATTCACCATGGAGAATTGTAACAAAGCAGATGTTCCAGTTAACAAATGAGATAAATTCAGCAAAGATCAGTGTCCTAAGAATGAACTTGAGGTTAATCTGATGAAGTCAAAGCCTTATGCTTCATTGGTTGGTAGCCTTATATATGCTAACATTTGCACTAGGCCAAACTTGGCATTCATTGTTTGTTTATTAGGCAGGTTTCAATTAAATCCAGGTGAGGCTCATTGGGTTGCTGCAAAGAAAGACTTAAGGTATTTGCAGAGAACAAAAGGGCGTATGTTGGTGTATGGTAGAGAGAATTCATTGGAATTGACTGGTTTCACAGATTCAGACCTTGCATGAGACAAAGATGAAAGAATGTTCACCATTGGTTATATATTCATTATGAGTGGAGCTGCTGTTTCTTAGAGAAATTCTAAGCAAACCATTGTATTAACATCGACAATGGAGGCTAAGTTTGTAGCATGTTTTGAAGGAATGAAGCAAGTAGTTTGGCTCAGGAACTTTATCACTAAGATGAAGATTGTCGATTCTATGAAGGGTACCTGTGAAGATGTTTTGTGACAACAGTGCTGCTGTATTTTTCTCTAAGAATAATAAAAGGACTTCAACATCTAGATTGATGGATGTTAAGTTTCTTAAGGTCAGAGAAGTTGTTAAGAAAGGAGAAATAGATATAGTGTATTTGTCAACTAGTTTGATGATTGCGGATCCACTTACAAAAGCATTACCAAATAACATGTTCAATGGACATGTTGTCAAGATGGGAGTTTTGGAATCTTTTGATAAGTGGGAGTGAACAGTAACATGAATCTTAAAGACTGCTATTGATGCCTCTTTGATAACGCTTACATACTGGAGCTGCAGACTTTAAGATGTTTAGTTAGTTGTTGGTATGAGTTACTCAGGTAGTTTCTAGCTTGAGTTTTTCTTTTATTTTTTATTTTTTTTGGTTTTTCAGTTAGTGTTCAATTTTTCCTTTTGGGTGATTCATTGTTCCAAAAGACTATTTTGTTTATGATAGTTTGAATTGCTAGAAAATCGATTTGAGATTTTGTTGAGACTTTCTGAGAACTATTGTTTTGTTCTTTTGTGAGTATGATGGTTGGTTAACTTTTACTAGTTGATAATCAGACTCTTGATTTTGACAAGTTAAGATTAGCTTGAATGAGTGGGAGTAATATAATTTGAGATTACTACAAGATTCACATGGTTACAAGGTACAAATTGAGTGTTCTATGATTCCAGAATAAATTCTGTAAGTTTTGGAGTCCTATACTTTGAAATGTATGTGTGTTAAGATAAGCTTAATGATTAATTCAGACTTGGTGATCACTTCCATGTTTCAAACAAAACTGGTTGTCATGTTTCATACTCAAGTGGGAGAATGTTAGAGTATGAGTATGAACATGACATTGGAGCCAGTTAGTGTCTGAATTTGATATGGAGAAGTCTTGTTAATAAGCTTTAAGTAAACCTGTTTCTTGTAGGATTACTAGTTCTGAATGCAGTCCAAGTTTTAAGGACTCATGTGCGTACTAGGATTGTGTTTTTATACACATGTTTGATACAAACTGTGATGTTTGTGTTCTATGTTGATTCTAATAGGAGATCAGTAAGGAGAACATTAAGTATATAAACGTTAATCACTGCTTTCGCAATACCCTACTCATTATTTGTCAAAGCCCTATTGTTTGAGAGCACTCGTGGTATAGCAAAGAGGAGAAGGTTAACTGTTTTCATAGGCTATCATAGCATCATCTTCATCATCTGGTGTTGCAGGTATGTCTTTCATATTTATCATTATGTTGGTAATTGATGTTCTTGTGTTTGTGACTTGATAACATGTCTGTGATCTTTGACTATGGTGTATTCATATTCCTTACAAGGGCCCCTCCAAATCAACACACAACTGCCTTACGCAAACAACCTCTCAAAGACCTTAAGATTTTTCTTTTCTTTTTTCCCGCCAACACAGCTTCAGTTTGGATAAACAGCACTGTGGAGGCAATCGGCAACATCTTCAGTTTGAATAAATAGCACTGGAGCCGTAGAATCAGCTGATCGAGGAGCACCTTCAGTTTGGATAAATAGCACTGCTTCGAGACCGACTGGTTATTTATCTAAGTCTCGGTCAACAAGGATTTTCGAGTCCTTGTTGGAAGAGGTCATCTCATCAGCCTTCTCGGCAAAGTGAGGTAGGTGTTACCAAGTTACTACATTTGGCACACTGAAAGCCGAATTTGATATTGAACGTCGTAGAATTAGCATCCATGTCTTCAAGCTCTAGAACCCGAAGGCCGAGACGTGTTCCTTCCTCAGCCGCAGTCGTGAGATTAAGAAGACAACAGCACACCCAATGTCACATCAACATTCATTTTACTCCCCGGCTGAACTTGGCCGACGAGTTGGCACGGCCCGCATTCGACCGAAGAACGTAGTTAGCTCATTAATTACTCAGCCTACGCACCACTTAGACTAGTTAGTTTTTAATATCAACAACATGTAAGGGTGTTTCGGCTTCCAATGCACTAACAAGTACCCACTAAAAGATTGAAAAATAAAAATAAAATCTCCATTTTCTTTACTGTTATAAATCAAAGTTCACACGTTTTCACTATGGCGTTTCATCAAACTCTTCACTGACCGCCTTTGTTCTACGTCAATTCTTCACTCTCCTTTTCCATCCTATTCACAAAGCGGGAACTTCTTAAAGAAGGCAAGGGTTTTTTCTTCTTTCTTTTTTTTTTTTTTTTTTTTTTGTCAATTTCTTGTTTCGGATTTTTATAAACATGATTTTTTTTTTTCCTTCTGATGAATCTGATCATGTACTTTTGTTAGTTTAACTTCACGGTTCATTATTTAGATTGCTGTGCTGGAGAAGAAGATGGTTTTTTTTTCTTTTCCGGTTTTGATTATTTGATGTTAGTGGATTTTCAGTGTTCTTCATGGTTACATATGATGTTCAGAATGAAGAAAGTTGAGGTTCTACCATAAAACCAATTGACAATATGAGGAGTAGCCCAACTTACATATAAGCCCATGCAAGATCCCTCCTTCATCAATGTGGGATTCATTCTCAATACACCCCTTCACGTGTGGCGAATTTTTAAGCCAAACACACACTTCACGTCACCTCATTGTGTTGTCCATGAGTTAGGCTTGAAAATTCGTGAGGGGGCATGTTGAGAATATGAGTCCCACATTGATGAGAGAAGGAATCTTGCATTAGCTTACAAGAGGTTGGACTACTCTCTATATTGCCCATTAGTTTTATCGTGGAACCTCACCTTTAGAATTACATGACGTTTCACCAATACTTTGCGTTGTGCCGTGTGTGCGTGCGGGAGTCTGTTGTGGGTCTAAGGTAGTCTAACCATATTGTTGTCTTGTATTGTGTTTGCTATTATTCCATTCAGTTTGATTTACTGATTGAATTTGGAGCCTCAATGGTAGGTAGACTAAATTTGGAAACTAAATAATGTGTCACTAATAAGAAATAAGTCAATCATCAACTTTCATGTCATTTAGTTTGCGTTACCCTACTATTTTTATTGGTTTTTTTGTTACAAATGATGACTTTGGTTGAGCTTTTTGTATGAATATTATTCTGAACTTTCTGTATGAATATAATTCTATTTTACTGTATCTACTCACGCATAATATCAGGCTTACTGATCCGATTTTTCATTTTCATTTTTATCGGATATTGTAGAGAAAATGGAATATGAAGCGGTAACTCAACTATGTATTGGCGGATTTGGTAAGCATGAGTGATCTTGTAATGTACTTGGAAAGTAACATTGGGAGTGTAGGTAGGTGGTTGAAAACTTCTTGGACCCTTGAAAGACTCCTTTCCAGATTTTTCGATCATTGATACTTCCAGTATTTTAGAAAGAAATGTTTATATCATGGTGGAGCCTCATGCATTTGTGCATTTTATCATTCATGATTCAGTGAAATATGCTATGGATGCAGCAAGACGTTCTCAACTTTTTTACAACAATAAACCGTTGAAAGTAATTTTGGACTCTGAGAATCAATATTTCAAGGATCAGAAGTATATGCCGATAAAGACATGTGATGTACTTTTGGAGATGGGAAATTTAGTTCGCCAAGATGAATTTTTTGCTGCTTGGAGAAGACCTCCTTGTGCTGTTGGTGAATTTTTTGTCGCTTGGATAGGACCTCCTTGTGCTGCTGTCTTTATTGTGGTTTGTCTTGTTGGAACGTGCAAATTTTGTTTTACCAGAGACACTGTATTTTCATTTAAAGGGACAGGGAAGCATGCAGTAATCAAATGTGATTTTATGGTAGAGTTCTTGGTAAGAGACATTTCTGAAATCCAGCAATACACAGATCCCACAATTCATGTAATTTTGTTACAGCTGGCTTCATCACCCTTAGTTTCATATAGAACTGCTGATGATGACATTGTCGAACCATTCCTATATGATCTGTCAGATGTTGATGATCCTTGGATTAGGACCACAGAGTTTACTCCTAGTGGGGCTATTGGGCGTTGCAATTTTTACAGAGTTTCAATACCCACCCAACATGGTGCAAAGTTAAACAAGGTCATGAGTTATTTTAGAGAACACATGGTGGTGGAGAATTGCTTAAGACAGCCTCCTACGGTTCAGGATGAACCTGATTTTGGAATGGCTGCTCCTGATCCTTTCTTCTGTATTCATTTCAAGGATGATATTTCCTTTGAAGTAATGTTCTTGGTTAATGCAGTAATGCATAAAAGCATTTTTAATCAGCACCAGTTGTCAGACTGTTTCTTTGATTTACTGAGGAGCCAACCAAAATATGTCAATGTGGCTGCATTGAAGCACTTGCGCACTTACAACCACCCAGAATTTGATGCTGTAAGACACTTAAAGTTGTCCAATATTGGTTGCTGAAGAATCCTATGCTTTTCAAGGATCCTAAGCGTTTGGACTACGTTTTTTAAGTTAGGGGGTTGGTTATCACACCAACTAAAGCCTATTGTCTTCGGCCGGAGGTTGGACTTTCAAATAGGGTTCTTAAAAAATATAAGGAAGTTGCTGATCGTTCTTGAAGGGTTACCTTTATGGATGAAGGTATGCAGACAATCAACTCCCATGTTCTGAAGTCGGAGGGTGCTCCTATTTTGAAGGAAATTATGGCAACAAACCCCTCTGATCAGGAAACAAATGTATTCGGAAGGATGCAGACCATTTTGACTGAAGGCTTTTACTTGTGTGGTCTTAAGTACTCTTTCTTCAGCTTCTCATTCAATCATTTGAGCAAAACCGTTCTGCCTGGTTTTTTGCTGAAGGCATGAATATTACCATCCGTGACATCAAAAGTTGGATGGGCCAATACTTTCCGTCTACATCTGCAACAACACTTTTCAATGGGATTGGTAAGATTGCTCCTGCCCTGGCAATGAAAGTTACTTTTTCGGTGTTTTATGTAGAAATTTCTGTATTAACATGTTAGATACGTTGCTTACCTACTATTAACAAACAGGTTCATGTCAACAGTGACAAGCTTCTGATGTGGAACCTTTCAGTGTACGGAAAACTATCAAGTTGAAGCAAACATGGCCGACAATCAAAGTATATACATGGATATCGACATTTTGCTACTGAATCAGTAACGTCCATGCGCATTGTGCAACGTTATGAATTTTGATGTTTAACTTGACTACATATTACATATTCTATTCACTAGGCGATGGTGGTTGTTGCTCACCCCTCACCTTTTATTTTACAGATAAGTTAAGTGTAAGACGAGCTGAGGTTGTGGTAGAGACGAGAGATTTAAGTTTTTAATTTATTTTGTACACCTATAAGAATTTTGGAGTTATTTTTATACGAGAAATTTATTTTTCGTATTTATTTTTAGTTTTACTTGTTCGCCGGGTGCAGGGCTATTTTTCCGTTGATCCCGGGTCTGGGGTGTGACATCTCTCCCAATGAGGGGCTATTTCTTTCGGGCTCTATATGGGGCTATATATAATTTTATGTAGTAATTTGATTATGTGATAATCTTTTTTTGTGTTAACCTTTCTTACGTTGATCTTTGGACGTGTTATCTTCAATTCTTCTTTTTTATGAACCTTTTCAACCTAAAAAAGTTCAAATTGTGACAAAGTTATATTTCATCACTAATGAACCATTCGTTGGATTAGATTCTCTTATCTCAATCTCATCCGTTGAAAGATACAAACCCCCACTTCACCCTCTGAAATAATTTGATTTTCACGTACAACACAACAATTTATCTAGCACCAATTGGTAAATTAGCATCATACAATTTTGAAAAAAAATTATTTGAAAATTTCATCCACCATTGCCTATGAACGTTAAATCAATTGAAATTTTAATTCTTATGAAATTTAAAACAATCATTAATTAGCCAAATTGTAAGAAAAATATGTAAGAAAAAAGAATTTAAAAAAAAAAAAGGAGAACATAAGTATATTCGCAAGTGGAGGGAGAGTGTTGAATTTTGCTCACATAGTGATGAATTTTTTCACTAAAACTCGAAATGTAGTAGCATCATGGAAGATAAAGCCCCCATTTGGGATGCTCTTACATATATTACTATATGTGGATTGTGGAACCTTTCAATGTACGGAAAACTATCAAGTTGAAGCAAATATGACTGACAATCGAAGTGTAGACATGGAAATCGACATTTTGCTACTATGCACATTGTGCAAGGTTATGAATTTTGATGTTTAAAATCCCAATATTATACTTAAGGAAACTCTGTACTATGCACATTGTGCAACACTATGCACATTGTAATTAAACTCTGTACTACGCACAATCTGCATTATATATCGGTACGAAGTAATAAAACTGATTCAACAATAACTTCCAAAAAATTTAATATCATTTTATTATAACTGATTCTGTTATGATAATTGATTCTGAATACCATTTTTTGAAAACAGATTCTGCATTATATATCTGTATAAAGTGATAAAACTGATCTAACAATAACTTCCGAAAAATTAAAATAGTCCATGTATTTAACTTTGATCTCTCCCGGGCCCCACGGCCCAAATTTGCTCAAATTTGTTTTTACCAAAGTTATTTTTTTCTTTCAAAGAGTAAACAGATCATGCCCGATTAGTTTAACCCATGAACCTATACGTTTTACTTCCATAGTAGCAGAATCCAATTCCTTATACATATTACAATGGATGGAAAAAAAAATGTCAACGATTTAAAAGCTAAAATGAGTCTGTTACAGGAACAGCAGGAACCTACCGTTGAAACTTGAAAGGGTGGAGCGGTGCTTCCAAGAAAATGAGGAGATAAAGAAGGGGATGTCTGCCTTCGAGGAGTGCGTGAGGAAGGAAGCGGCCAAATTCGTGGAGAGGATGAGGAGGGACGAAGATAATGCCCTGAAGCGGGTATGATTCTATAATTCCATAATCCTTCACCTGATTGTTTCTATATGTATAATTTTCTGGCTTATTGATTCGGGGAAATTGTTGCTGCTTGAAATATCAAAAGAAAATATATGTGTGGGTTTGCAAGTGATTATTGCTGCAAGTGTTGGTATTGGATGGATGCAGCATCAGTTTATGTTGGCTTAGGTGATGCTGCAAGTGATATTGCTGCTTGTGTTGCATAATCTGATCATGCAGAACCAGTTTAGTAATAAACTTTGTGGAGAATCAGATCAGTTTAGTAATAAAGTTTAGGGGCTTTTAGATCGAGGTCCAAAAACATAGAGTGTTTTTAGGAGTGACTCTAGTTATCTAATTATATGTTTTTATTTCTTTTATACTCCTTTTATATTTTCTAAAAATGTTAAAAATCAATTAAAATCTTTTAATATTATGCATTTTTCAACTCCAAAATATCTAATTAATATCTTATAAACAAAAAAAAAAAATTAATATACTAACATAAATCTATTTGCAAAGCATTCTACCCTAACTCAAGTAGCAAATATATGAATGTATATTATACCTATAAGTGAGATATGAAACATAACTAAAAGGTAGAAAAAAATATAATATACCTACAAGCAAGACACATTAATCTGTGACATGTTGACTATGAAAAAGAATCTGTCATATAGGTGAATAAATACAATTAACCTATGATATAGGTTGATTATAAAAATTAAAAAAAAAATCTATAAATGGGTTAAAGCAGGAGGAAGAACAAGAAATAACAAAAAATAAAAATAAAAATAAATAATCAAAGAGATAATTAGGAAGAAATTTGATTTTTACAATAAGTTTTTTCTTTTAAGAGATAATTATTGATAATAAAATAATTAAATTTAAAGAATTGGACTTATTTTAATAAATTGGACTATTCCTACTATTGGTTCAAAAAATTGGACTTATATCAAGTTTCTCCTAAAGTTTATGCAGAATCAGTTTAGTAATAAATTTCTGTGGAGCATTAGTTTACTAATAAACCCAATGATTATTGCAACAATCATAACAAAATTATTGCAACCCCAGACTAATGAAATGTTTCTGCACAAAGTAATACATTGATTCTGCACAAAGTAATAAAATAATTATGCACAAAGTTAATAAATGATTCGGGAGTTTTAACGAAAAGCCCACGGTACTGTTCACTTTAACGAAAAACCACATTTTTACACTAAAAAGTCAAACCTGCTACTATTCACTTTACCCTTTATTTTGTCCTTATCATTAAAACTCAAAGTTTTCAAACTCTTTTCATTAGTTTTCCTAAATGATTCTGCACAAAGAATAAAGTGATTCGTCCTTTATGATTCTGCATAAAGTTATAAGCTAAATTCTGTAGGATTCCTATCTAAACTCATTGTGAGCATCACATTGAAATTTATTGCAACCATGAAAAGTGAAATTTATTGCAATTATTTACAGAGTCGCTTTTCCTAAACAGGAAAAGTGAAATTTATTGCAACTATTTGTAACAAAATTATTGCAACCCCAACCCAGTTAGTGTTCAATTATTCATAACGAAATTGTCGCAACGTTTATTAATTTGTGCAGGAAAAGCGACTCCGTAATGAGAACAAATCTCACCTCAAGTAGATACATCATCAGCATGTACTTAACTATATTCATTCTTGAATTTGACCATTCATTTTTCAGCGTCATACCAGTTCACTATATGTATGACATCTTATACTGATTTCTTCATTTGCAATTCGCCTTTTACGTATGCTTTTACAAGCTTAGCAAAAGGTGACATATATGAATGTCAAAGACTTTTGGTTTTTCCTCAAATTTTGTTTTGAGCTCTTATATTATTTCTGCAAAGGCCATGAGATTCAATCTTCTCTGAGATAGTTATCATCAGAAGTACGACGCTTTACAGCAGGAGGTTTTTGAGATGCTTTCTTTTTGGTTGCTAACAGTTTTTCTTTTGGCATCATCTTCATAAAAAAAAATGAAACAATAATTAGTAATTTTAATCAAATAATATGAAGTCATAAAATGACAAACTGACTATCCAAAAGGCAACACGCATAATCATTTAATACAAAAGGTAGATGCGGAATCATTTAACACACTAGGTAGATGTAGAATCACTTCACATGCAAGGCAGATGCAGAATCACTTAGCACACAAGGTAGATGCAAAATTGGTTTTAACACACAGGTAGATGCATAATTGTTTTTAACACACAAGGTAGATGCAAAATCTTTTTATAGCATAATATATTTATTTGTAGAATCAATTTACAAACAAAAAGTAGTACCATAATCAATTTACACAGAACATGTAGTAGAATTAATTTATAGACAACAGGTAGGTGCAACACCAGTTCACATACAAAGTGCAGCATCACTTTAACCTAAAAAGGCAGAAAAATTTTACAAACAAAAGCTAGACAGATAATGCTTTTACACAAAATTTAGATGCATAATCATTTATATCCAGATGTAGTTGATGAATCAGTATACAGATGAACTAAAAAAGCGAAACTGATCATCCAAAACATTGAAATTGTTTTTCACGAAACTGAAAGATTGAAATTGTTTTTTGTGAAACTAATAATCCATGCGTTTCTCATAGAATGCGAAAGTATTTTTTGCAAAAATAACCTATAAATCTGAAAAAATGATCATGCAAAAAAACATTTTTGAGTAGTAGGTACCTTGCAACAGAGTTTGTCAATGATCTTCTGCAAATTCGCCTGATTTCAGTGTATTACTTACTAAAAGCGTCAAAATATTGGAATCTATGGAGTTTTTAGGGTTTTTCTAGGAAAATTATTTGCATGAGAGAGTTTCATAATGATTTTTAGAGGAAAATGAATGAAAAACCATCTGTTCGTGGTTTTGAATAGGGCAGACAGTTCGCTTTTATGAGTTTTTGTCGTGTAGTGGTTAACGTGGGTCTTTATTAACGGTTATAATCGAGGGGCATGAGCCGTAATTTACTCAGTCTGTTTCTTTTTTGTTTGGGCATAGTTTTGTGCTATTTGGGTTTTTTGTCTCTCATTTAAAAAGTTGTGGAGTAGTGAAATAAGTTATATGTTTGTGTCTCTATAAGTAAGGCTCCCTTTATTTTACTTTCAATCTAAAGCTATAAAAGAAGAGAGGTGTGTATGAAGTGAAAAAAAAAAGGTGTGTAAAAACATTTCCCTTAGTAAAAGAGAAATTAGCTAATAATAATGATAGCTCAGCAACCTTGGAAGACTTGGACTGGTAAACATGGTCAATGATTTCTTCTCCTGACTTCTAGATAACAGGGCAAATGGATTTGGCAACCTTGGTCGGATTAGGTTTGAGTACATACTGAAGCCAAACCCCTATATAAATACATACATTGGGTCCCTTTACAATAAGTTCCAGTTAACAGTTTCTCTTCTTGTTGAGTCTTCTTGCTGTTTAACTCTCTTTCTTTGCTGCTTAACTCTCTCTTTCTCCAACTACAATACCATAACACAAGTACTCATGTCGCAGATGCATTTGTTGTCCCCGCATGAGATTCTCCACCCCACATTAATCCAGAAACTAAAGCCAACAACGACAGTGCAACACAAGTACTAATGTCGCGGATGCGTTTGTTGTTGCTGCATGAGATTCTCCACCCCACATTAATCCCAGAAACCAAAGCCAATAACAACAGTGCAACACAAATATGCAAGCCACAAATGCGTTTGTCGTATATGATTCTGATGATGTTGATGACAGTAATTCCTCACTGTCGCTCTCGAAATCTCATTATTATGATGAAGATGATGAGAGTGATAGTGATTCCTTACTGTCACTATATGTGCACAGAAGCGCTATTCCCAAAAGATAACCTTGATCAACTTTGCATGGGATTTAATAATCCTTCAAACGATATTTCCAGTACCACATATGAATAAGAACTTGAGTCCAATAGCTGGAAAAGGGATTATTTCACTTTGCTTTTGGATGATTCAAACTCTACCCATTATCAAGATCATGATCAAGATAAAGACTCTCCTCATATTCCACTCTCTCCGCCGCAATTTACGTTCTACTTTGATTGCAATTTGTGTTTGAAATTGGCACAAGATCCAATTGTGACTTCTTGCGGGCATTACTGCTGACCTTGTCTCTACACTTGGTTGAACATCTACAGCTTTGCAAAGGAGTGTCGTGTTTGCAAGAGTAAGCTGACTGATTCATTGATCACCCCTATTTACTGCAGCAAAGTCCTCAGTTTTTTGCCACCAGGACCAACGAGGCTTCATCGTCTCAATTAAAGCAGCAAAAATATTATTTACTGGATTAGTTTATTATGTAATTCTTTTTACTAGTTGATGTAGATGCTGTTGAAGATTAGAGATCTATAAGAAATCAAGATTCTGGAGAGAGTTTAGAGAGAGATAGTGTTTGTTGAAGAAATATTCTCATTAATTCATTCACAAGGTACAAAGTGTATATATACATGAATACATAATAATGATGACTAAGCATTCTTCTACAACTAACTCTAACAAACCAAAACTTAACAATTAAGCTAAGTATATGAGTACTATTCTAATGTATTGTGTGGTCCTTCAAGCTGAAGGGAGGAGAACAAACTGAAAGCTTGTGATTGAGAGTAGCAAATCTGTCTGCAAGTAAGGATTTAGTAAAAATATCAGCAAGTTGGAAGAGAGTAGCAACATGATGAACACTGATATGACCTTGAAGAACCGTCTCTCGGATGTAATGATAATCAATCTCGACATGCTTTGTTCGAGCATGAAAAACTGGGTTCTTAGCTAATGCAATAGAACTTTGATCATCACAGTAAATCACAGGAGTTTGAAGTAGAGGAAAGGAAATATCCTGCAAGATTTTGCACACCCAAGTGATTTCTGCAGCAGTATTGGCTAAAGACTGATACTCTGCTTCAGTAGAAGATCGTGCCACAGTGGTTTATTTCTTGGCACTCCAAGAGATCAAATTAGGACCTAAGAAAACACAATAGCCACTGGTAGATCTTCTATCTACTGGACAACCTGCCCAATCAGCATCAGACCAAGCTGTGAGACACTGTTTTCCAGGTTTGAACCATAAGCCTGAGTTAATTGTACCTTTTAGGTACCTTAAAATCCTCTTGACAGCCTGTAGATGTATAGTTCTAGGAGCATGCATGCGCTGACAAACCTGATTCACTGCAAAAGCCATATTAGGTCTTGTCCAGGTCAAGTATTGAAGCGCACCAACAGTTGACCGATACAATGTAGGATCGGAAAGAATAGAACCAAAATGATCCAACTTGGCGGAACCCACTAGGGTAGAACAAGGTTTAACACCAAGCATGTATGTTTTCTTTAGCAAATCCAAGGCATATTTGGATTGATGAAGAAAGAGACCTGCAGAGGATCTGTGAACTTCAATGCCTAAGAAATAATGAATATCTCCCAAATCTTTGACAGGAAACAAAGATTGCAACTTAGAAATTATGGACTGGCAAACAGTAGTTGAGCTCCCAGTTATGATGATATCATCCACATAAACTAGGATAAAGGTAATAGTAGAATCCCCCTTGATGAGAATACTAGAATAAGAGGAGGAAGAGGTAAATCCCAATGAAAGAATAGCACTATAAAATGCTTCATACCAGGCCCTGGGTGCCTGTTTTAGACCATAGAGAGATCTCTTCAGTTTACAAACATGATGAGGTTTAGTGTGATCAATAAACCCAGGAGGTTGCACCATGTATACATCTTTTTTGAGATAGCCGTGAAGAAAGGCATTACTCACATCCAACTGATGAACAAACCAATTATATGTAACTGCAATAGAGAGAAGAATTCGAATTGTAGTAGGTTTAGCTACAGGGCTAAAGGTCTCAAAGAAATTAAGACCTTCTTGTTGATGAAAACCGTTAGCTACGAGCCTAGCTTTGTACCTCTCTATTGAACCATCAGCCTTGTGTTTGAGTTTGAACACCCATTTGCAGCCTACCAAATTATATTGAGGATTAGGAGGTACGAGTTCCCAAGTACCAGTGGACTGCAAAGCTTGATACTCAGCCTTCATTGCTGCCAACCAGTTTAAGTTCTTAGAAGCTTGAAGATAAGTGGTTGGTGTAGGAGGAATAACTATGAGAGAGTCAACAGTGGAAGGCAGATGATGTTTGGTTGCAGTGAACACTTTAGGCTTGTGTATTCCAGCATTTGACCGTGTAACCATGGGATGATTATTAACAGGAATGGAAACTGAAGTAGCAGTATCTGTAGGGTGAGTAGTAGATGCTAGAAGAGGAGAAGAAGCAGTAGTAGGTGAGACTGTAGTAGGAGATGCAGTTGGTAAATCGGATGCAGTCAATAAGTTGGAGACAGTGGGTAAATGGGATGCAGAAGGAACTGGTATGGTGAAGGAAATAGAAGGATCTGAAGATGTAGTAGATGATATTGGGGAAGTGGTAGGGGAAAAGTTAATTTTCTTGAAAGGGAAGAAAGCTTCATCAAAGACAACATGTCTTGAAATGTATAACTTGTTGGTAATTGGATCTAGACATCTGTACCTACTGTGATTCAAGCTATACCCCAAAAATACACAAAGCTTGCTCTTTGTATCCAGTTTGTTAGAACTATAGGGTTGTAACCAAGGATAGTAAGCACAACCAAAGGTCTTCAAAGTATGATATTTAGGTGCAGCTTTGAATAATAACTCCCATGGACAAGAGGAAGACTGAGATGGCAACCTATTGATGAGATACACTGAAGTTTGAAATGCTTCAACCCAAAATTGAGAAGGTAAACCACTGTGAGATAACAGAGTCCTACCCATTTCAACAACATGCCTGTGTTTCCTCTCGGCACACCCATTCTGCTCTGGAGTGTGGGGACAGCTCAATTGATGTATTATACCTTGAGCATTAAGAAAATCTTGTAAAACAGAACTTAGAAACTCACCCCCTGAATCGGATCTCAAGCACTGAATCTTACTATCAAACCAATTCTGAACTTTCAATACAAAAGTTTTAAGAACAGAACAGACATCAGACTTGAAGTGCAAAGGATAAACCAACTATATTTGGTGAAATCATCAACTAGAATGAGATAGTATTTATATCCAGTACATGAAGGAGTGGAAGAAATACCCCATACATCTGCGGGGAAGGACCCCATACATCAGCATGAATGATATGAAATGGCCGAGTAGAGGTACAAGGCAAAACAGAAAATGGAAGTCTAGAGGCCTTCCCTAATTGACAATCAAAACAAAAGGATTGTTTATGTACTGAACCAACAACAGGTAGGTTACTTTTATTGACAACCTTATTTAACATTATACAAGAAGGATGTCCAAGCCTTTTGTGCCATATTTGGATGTCTGCTTTAGCTATCATGAGTGCATGAGGTGAAATGGCAATGCCAGATACATTATTAGATGCATTCCTTTTGTTGGGCCCTGGAAAAGCATCCTCCCAGTTCTTAGGTCCTTGACATAGAATCCAAAAGGATCAAATGTCAGAGAACACCAATTGTCATAAACAAATCAATATACTGATAGCAAGTTATGAGATGCTTGAAGAACTAATAGAACATCATTTAGTTTAAACACAGCATTAGCAGTTCGAATAAGTGCAGATCCAGTATGAGAAATGCAGAGACCTTTACCATCACCGACGAACAATTGTTCAGAACCGGTGTATGGAATTGCTGAGTTGAGAGATGCTGGATCAGGAGTTACATGATGAGAAGCACCACTATCAGTGAGCCAATAGCTTGGAGAAGATGAACCAGTCATGGCAGACATGCCTACAGGAGTGTTGTTGAATCCCTGAGATGCAAATTGTGAAAAATGACCACAAGAGAGAGCAACATGACCATGCTGATTACACAGTTGACATGGATTAGAACTTTCAGAGAAAAACGATAATGATTGATTCTGATTCGGAGCAGGTCCAAGAACACCACCAGAACTACGATTAGCACCAAAATTACAATACTGATTAGATCGATTGCGATTTTGAAACTTTCCTCTAAAATTTCCTCGAAAAGAATTGGAACCATAAGGATTTGGTTAAGCTGTATAAGCATGGAAATGTGCACATGATGAGGAGGAAGAGGATCGAGTTTTACATTTTTGGAGAGAAATTTCTTTAATGAGGAAAATACCGTGAAGTTCATCAGCATTCACATCTTCAGATCTCGTCTCGATGGAATCAACAAAGGATTCATACTCATCAGTCAAACCAGAAAGGATGTAAGCAACAAGATCATTCTCAGAGATCGGCTCACCAGCAGCGGCCAACTTATCAGAGATTTCTTTGATGGAATTGAGATAGTCGGTCAACGAAGAGTCACCTTTCTGGATTGTCTGGATCTTGGATCGAAGACTGTGGACATGAGTGCGCGAAGCACCAATAAATTGACATTCAAGAGACTGCCAAAGAGATCGCGAATCTTCCATCCGAATCGTCAATGGAAGAAGATCCTCAGCAAGTGTAGAATTGATCCAAATTGTCAGAATCTGATCACATTCACACCAAACTTCATAATCTGGGTTAAGAATTCGAGAACCAGAAGAATCATGAACAAACTCCGGTGGACAAGGATCGTCTCCATTGATAAGCCCTAGAAGCTTGAATCGTTTTAGAACATGAAGAAACAGACCACACCAGGTAATGTAATTCTGACGATTGAGTTTAGTTGGAACCATTCCAGCGACATTCTGAACGGTAATTGATGCAATTGGAGTGTTTGGAGAATGAGACACTTCGCCATGAGAATTAGGGCCAGAATGAGTTGCAGGAGAATGAGAATCAGAGGAATTCGTAGTTATCGCCATTGAATTAGCAGACAATTTGCAGAGAAGAAATAGGTAATACCTGTTTGGGAAGTAGGAAAGAGCAAGAAAATGCACGCAAACGGAAGCAAAAGATCGAAGTCGTTAGACGGCGGCGAAGGATACCATGTTGAAGATTAGAGATCTATAAGAAATCAAGATTCTGGAGAGAGTTTAGAGAGAGAAAGTATTTAGAGAGAGATAGTGTTTGTTGAAGAAAATTCATTCACAAGGTACAAAGTGTATATATACATGAATACATAATAATGCTGACTAAGCATTCCTCTACAACTAACTCTAACAAACCAAAACTTAACAATTAAGCTAAGTATCTGGGTACTATTCTAATGTATTGTGCTCATGGTTAGTGGGTGGTCCTTCAATATCCAATTACTGTTAAGCTCAGAAAGAAGCTACATTCTGTACTCTGTATGTAGTAAGTAGAATGCTAGTTGAACCAACTTTCAATTTCTTTACAAATCACTTCGTTAATTCACTCCCTAATATTTTGCTCCTTCTTTCTTTTTGTTTTATGTTTTTGTTGAATCTGCAGTCTCTTTTCACTTGTAAGTAAGAATTCTCATGTTCAACTCTCATAAATGGCAAGTGTCGATGCAAATTTCTGCCTTCTTCAGTCTTGACAAAAATGCACCTGCAAAACAATCAACACCTTTGATCAAAGACTTAAGCCTCACGCACCCACGAGGTGTGGAGGGGGGTGGTTAGGCCAATGGATCTTCAATGCCTAAGTTAGTTTCTCTGACAAAAGTAAGTGTTTAGGGCTTTTAGGAGTAGCAAAAGCTTACCGAAATTTAGTAGAGATGAAGGTATTTATAGAAGGAGGGGCCGGCCATGGTGTTAGGGTTTTACCCTACACATGGCAGCATTCTATTTGCCAAGGTTTATAGATAAAATATTCTCAAGATATTAAATAGGAAATAATATCTTGAGATAATGGTGTAAATATCCCTAATTGATTTAAATAGGGATTACTTAGTTGAATGGAGTCAATCTTCAATTGTGAATGTATTAAAAATAGGATTTGGGTAAATAATCCTTATCTGTAATGCTTTGACTTTTCCTTGTCATGGGCAGGTGAACTGTGGGTAGTTGTATTCAGCTACTTAGACCTTTAGGAGTACTGAGCTACGCGTGGGAGTATATGAGAAGCCTGCTCATTTAATGAGGGCAATTTAGTCTTTCTGGAGCAAAAGTCCACTTGCCGCCTCTAGGATTTTTAAGATTATTTTAGGCTCCACAAATGCCCCCATACATTCTAGGCTACATGTAGAAAATGGGCAGTTGGCGTAGAAGTCCTAAGCTACATGGGTGTGCAGAGTTGTTTCCCAATTTGATGTAGATCTCCTTCTTTGACTTGGAGATAGACTCGTCTAGGAAAAGGAAACCAATTGCCCCCAATACCTATTAATTATGCCTTAAGCAGGGGATTAAATAAATTTGGAGAACAATCTTCATTCCAACAAGGAAGAGAGAAATTAGAGGAAATTTATTCTCCCTCCCCTAACCATCTTCTTCTCTTGCCCTTGCAAATAGTCATTTCTCGTGGTTGTTCTTCTTCTTTGTGCTGCACCAAGGTATGAAAAAGGTAATTTTCTTTGTCTTTTTGGGTGGTGTTATCGCTGGGCAGCCGTCGGCATGCAAGGGCCAGAAGTTGGCTCGGAGTGGGTCGATGAGGTGGCATAGTAGAGGCCACGACTTGGGCTGCTCAGCTCGACTGGAGCCAAAGGTAGCTATGTAGCTGGGGTTGCGACTTGAGGCACTAGGGCACAGTGCAAAGCGAACCATGGGGCTCGAGCTCCCTCTAGGTGCCTGAATCTGACATGGGCTAGTCAGGCATGTCGTATGGTGTGTAGCAACTGAGTTATCGTCATAGGTTGCTTGACGCCTTAAGCAAAAATGATCATAAGTGGGCGAGGTAAAGGGCTCGCTAGGCGCAGAGCTGGGCAAGCCGCGATGCTCTAGCCCTTCTAGATTTCGGCTTGGCACGAGCCAAGTATGACGAGGCAGGCTTGGCCTACTATACCATGGAGGAAGAAAGAAAAAAACACGGGACCCCATCTTTCTTGCTTGTGACTTGGGTCGCATGCTCGGCTTCCTGGGCCAAGAATTGCGTGGCAAGGGCCACGGCTTGGGCACGAGGCGCTGTGCTTAGCAGGCTAGACACATGCCCATGTTGCTTAGGAGAGAAAAAAGTGAGCCAAGACCCATGTGGGTCAGGCATCAGCTGGAGAGAAAAGGGGACCATGTCATAGGGCATGCGTCTGCTGCTAAAAATCTTATCGTTAATCTGACTTCCCCCAAGAGGAAGAAAAAGACTGTTAAGTTTGAGCATGTGAAACCTGTTGCTCTGAAGGTGGCCACAATCATTGCTGATAGGTTTTTCTAGCGGAGAGGTTCGGTGGTGCCCCTTGTGTTTAGGTTAGTATCGAAGCGCACGTCAGGAGCCAATTCTGATTCAGCTTCTGAAAGACTCGCCGCTATGAAGAGCAGAAAGGTGGATTCTGCTGCTAAGGTGGCCCTTGGGTATGTTCCTCTTTTTGTCGCGATTGATTTGTCTGCTGAGAAAGATAAGTCTGCTGCCATGGGCAGTTATGAGAATTCCACTAAGTCTGGTTTTGAGGAGTTTCCCGAGGTTTGTGTGATACTGAAAGCTAACCTGCTTGAGGATGTCGATGTGTGCCCCAAGTTTGTTGATAGTGTTGGGAAAGTTCTCCGCTCAGACTCTCTTGTGAAACGTCCTACCTGTTCGATGAGGTTCTTCTTGCTTGCTACAATGCAGAAGACTTTGATCCTGGCAGCTGAGTCTATGCGCATTGATCATGATATTGTCAAGTGTATTAAGGAGGTCGAAGTGGCGTTGACGGCTCAAGCGATGTTGAAAGCTACAGGGAATGAAGTCAGTTGTGTTGCATCGGAGCTACGATCTGCTTGTTTTGCTAAGGACGAGAAGCTTGTCTTTATGCATGGTGAAGTGTCTCGTCTCAAGGATGTTCTCAGTAAGCTTGAGTCTAAGGAAGTGGATCTACAAGGTGCGTTGTTTGCTAGCGAGAACTTGAAGAATGAATTGGATAAGTTGCAGGATGTTCATATTGGGCTTGTTGAGGAGAATGTGTAGCTGAAGAATGAGAAGGTCGGTCACGAAGTGGTGCTTGCTTCATCTTAGGCTAATTTCTACAATTTTGGATGTGTAGACCATATCTAGGGTAGGCCGTTGAATTATGATTTTGCAGAGAATGACTTCGAGACTTTCTTCATTTCTTCAATTGATCTTATTGACTTCTCGTTTGAGGCTGCCTTTGGTAGAGCAGCTGAGGGTCTGCCAGGGACGGCTGAGGATGATCTGATGGAAGCTTTGGCTGTTAAGAGTGGTGTGGTTGCTCAAGGCGTGACAGTCGAGAAACCAGTGGTTGTGCAGGCTGCTGATGAGTAGTCTTTTTGCTTAGACTTAGGAATTTTCTTATTTTCCTTTTCATTCTGCTTTATTTAAACTTTGTTGGCCTTCAAGCTGATTTATCAATTTGCTACAAATTTAATAAACAACTTTACTTGCTTTACTTCATCCTTGCTATTTCGCTATAAATTTTGTAAAACTTTACCGTAAGACGGTCGGCTAGGCAAGCTGCTTCGAGGAAGCAGTCGATCCCACATCGTCACTTAGGTTTTAGTTTCAGCTTCGGGGCTTCAGGAGCCTTGCTTGCTTGAGGCGACTTGCAAAACTTTGTCGTAGGACGGGCTGCTGGGTTGGCTACTTTGATGAAGTAGTCAATCCCACATCGTCACTTTAGGCTTTAGTCTTGGTTTTGATGCTCAATGAGCTTTACCTGTAAGAGAAAATATGCGAAGTTTCTAACTTTTAGAGTCGGCAGCCACACTTGTGGCTTTTGTAGAAAGTAGACGAGTCCACGTAGCTGTTATAGTTGTGAATCTCGGCTTTAACAGCTTCATGAGCCTTGGCCTTCCCAAGGCATGTTGTGAAATTTCTAACTTATAGAGCCAGCAGCCATACACGTGTTTCTCGTAGAAAGTAGAGGAACCCGTGTAGCCATTGTAATTATATATTTCGGCTTTAACTCTTGCAAAACTTAAACCGTAGACCGTCGGTCGAAAGTGCTACTTTTAAATAAGCAGATAGGTCCGCGTAGTCATAGTAGGTGTAAGTCTCAGCTTACAGATTACCAAGGGCTACCAACCGTTGGGTCATCAGACGGGTGTCTTACTTAAGAAGAAAACGACATGCATGACCACTTTAGGCATTAACCCTAGCTTTCAGAGGCGTTGTAAGCAAAATCGCAACTCAGTGGCCATATCCTTCCGAGCTACTGGCCCCATGATCTTCTAAGCTGCACATACAGATCTCTTGGGCAGCAATTGTAACTGATTATGCAAGTCGCTTGACTAGTATTGCAACACTTTAGAGCTGAGTTACGTTCATGAAGATTGTACGTCGTGGGCGAACCATCTAGTCACGTGAATCTTTCATGGGCAGGGATCCTGCACTTAGCGTCTCTTCCGGTTAGATACCTAGGTTCCTGCAGAATTGAATCCTTCAATCGGCCAAGTCTTTTTAGGAAAAAGTTTATTGTGGTCAATTCTGGGAGTGTCCCAGCGCAAGTAGTCGAAGCTTTTAGGGTAACTGAGTAGTCTAACAACCCATCCACGTTTGGATATTCCAGAGTAGTTTACCCTTTCATGTTGGAGAGAAAAACTATATGGGTGTCGAGGAATATGTTTACCCTCTCGCGCTGGAGAGCAAACCCAGATGGGTGTCGGGGAATTGGTTTACCATCTCGCACTGAAGAGCAAACCTAGATGGGTGTCGAGGAATTAGTTTACCCTATCGCAGTAAAGAGCATAAGCAGATGGGTGTCAGGGGACTGGTTTACCCTCTCACACTGAAGAACATGAAAATCGTTGTTGTGAATGTAGCTGAGGAAAGATGGATTGTTGGACGACTGAAATAACCTTCGGCCCATGAGGTCTTATTCAGCGATCTACTTGAGATTTCAAACTACTTATGGAACCCGTGTAAGGGTGTGAGTGGGGAGCGTCATGAACCACTCCTATACTTGACCCAAGTGTTGGGCCGTCCTTGGATGTTTCACTGTGTGCTCCCCAGAGGTTTTAATAGTGATCAGTTATGAAACTGAATGGATTGTGAGCTTTTTCACCCCTAAGTCTTTCACCTAAGTCTTTTGCTAGCCAAGGGCTGCTGATAAAGCCTCGTATTCTACTACATTGTTGGATGCTTTGATGCTAGGAATGTTGTTAGCCTGGTCGACGTGGTGGGGAGCCTCGTGACAAGTTTGATATGGTTGGCAACCGTTGTGCATGATAGGCGCAGCTAAAAGCTAAAGAGTTGGGGTCGGCTGGGTCGTGTTATGCACGGTAGAAGGTAATGCTCAACTGTCAGTATTGGGCCGCAGCGGGAGACAGTGCTCAACTACTGGCGTTGGGTCTAGGTAATGAGGACTAGGCATGCTTCTGATCCCTGTAGTTGGATGAACTCTCCTGCATGTTAAGTTGATGCGTCCTTCTAGTGCTCATCTGCCCCCAGCGTGGCTTTGGGCTAAGTTGCTGCGTTCGTCGGAATGTATACTGATGTCTGTGCCTTTATCCTAGCGCGTCTAGATTGTGTGAAATACTGGGTCATGACGATGATTGCATGCGTTTAAAAGTACGACTTTGAGCTTCCGGGTTGCAACAACTAGCCCCACAATCAAAGTTTTTATTTTCGAATAACTGATTTCTGCATCGATGAGAGCTTTCGAACTGTGGAATACAGGTAGTTGGGCCAGCTCTTCTCGTATAGGGGTAGAGCTCACTACTGCTTCAGATACCGCCAGATAGATGTACAAGTCCCCTTCTACGTCTGGGTTGGATAGTATAGGAGGTCATGTCAGGTACTTCTTCAAGTCTTGGAATGTTCTCTCGCACTTCGTCGTTCCATTTATCTCATTGCGTCTTCCTGATTCCCTTGAAAAAGAGCTTGCATCAGTGGTTAGATCGTGAGAGGAAATGATTGAGTGCTGCTACTTGCCCAGTCAGAGCTTGTATCTCCTTTAAAGTAGTGGGGGATTTCATATCTAGGGTCGCTCAGATCTTCTTTGGATGTGCTCCTGACGGGGTTGAGCTTCGTCGATGATTTCAATGCCCTAGAATCCGAGCAGCTGCTCTGCTACAAGCCTTTATACTTCCTTATGGATTTGCCTCTACTTCCAGTGTTAACCTTCTAGTCTATGTTGCTCTTCTGCATGTCTTACTCATCTGTACCACGGTTGCGATGCATGCGATTCATTTACGGCTAATGAATAAGTTGTTCGTCGTCGTGCTTAGCAGGGGCTACCAGTTGAACTTATGCCGAAATGCTTTCATGCTCTCCTCGATCTATCTTGTAGATGCCTACTCTGGTGCCTAGCATTAGGATATCCTTGTGGGTTTAACCTCGTATAGACACTTCACCTAGAATGTCCGGAGTGCCCATTGGAATGGACCTAACCTTGAATGCACACTAACTCATGGGCTAAGTCGGGAATGAATGCTTCTTTGTGCATAAAGGCAGAAGAAGACATTTTTCTGAGGGCCAAGTCGAGAGTGTACGCTACCTGAACTCATAGTTCGTGGCAGGCTGAACGACTTTCTGCCAGGACGTCGCTGGAAAAAGTTACGATCATATACCCTTATCCTGCTTCGGGACACCTTGGCTGGGGTGCGTTGCGCCTCGATGTGCTCAAGAAGCTGATTCACCAAGGTGGTCTGCTACACGAGGGCGCTGGTTAGGTCGGCAACCTGCTGGGGAAGTGATGTTCGCCATTTGGAGTGGAATAGTCTGGATGATAGCTCCATTGTGGTGATAGCGTAATGAACTGTAAGTACAAAACTTAGGCCCGAAGCGCATACTTGTCGAAAAATAGGGTGAAAATACCCTTAGGTCGATCATCGGTCCAATGGTCAGAATTCGGATCACCTAAAATAACCTCGAGCCAGTATGGGTTGCAGGAGCGGGTCACGGGGAGGGCCAACCCACCTGGCTAGCTGGGCCGTGCGCTGGGACGATTTGTGCTCGCGTGTGGACCTCATGCCCTTAGGCTCACGCTGCTTGGGTGGCAGCTTCAATTAGTGCCTGCTCCTTGCAGGCCTGGGCT
Organism: Malus fusca; assembly: GCA_035220775.1. Classification (NCBI taxonomy): domain Eukaryota; kingdom Viridiplantae; phylum Streptophyta; class Magnoliopsida; order Rosales; family Rosaceae; genus Malus; species Malus fusca. Next base: position 13,234,147 of record CM069065.1, on the reverse strand, counting down.
GCTGTCGCAATGAAGTGGGCTCGATCCTAGACTTGGGCCGCTATGGCTCAAGCTGCTGCGGTTTGGGCTGCTTGGGTGGCAGCTTCAATTAGTGCCTGCTCCTTGCAGGCCTGGGCTGCTGTCGCAATGAAGTGGGCTCGATCCTAGACTTGGGCCGCTATGGCTCAAGCTGCTGCGGTTTGGGCTGCTTGGTTGACGACTTGAGCTGCTGTGGTCTGGGCCTCCTACCCGTGGGCCAACACATAAACATGGGTCGTGCCCTGGTGGTGAGCTTGGCTCAGCTGGTGGCAAGCTGGGCTTAGGCCACTTACCCGTAGGCCCCTTCTACTTATTGGGCTACTACCTGCTCCTCGCTGGCTTAAGCTGCCATTGCAGCTTGGCTATTGCAGTTGGCTGGGCCTCCTGTGGTAGCTACCACGTCGTAGGCCTTCTGCCCTTGGGCCGTGGGCTCCTGCGTAGCATGGTGGGCCATTGTTGCACGCGTCTGGGCTCCAGCTTGGGTTGCTGCTACGGTGGTCCTTGTCGTGCGCTGCAAAGTGGTGGCCGCGACAGCAATCCCCGTTCTCCTGTCCAAATCCTTGAACGTACGTCGTCGTAATTTCAGAATTTCCTACCATTATATCCTTTCTCCAGGGATTGATCAATAAACTTTTCTAAGAAAAATTAATTGATAAACATGTGAGGAATTCAACTTAACAAAAGATTCAAGAAACCAAATGCGAGAGTCATCTTCGAGTATTTGAATCAGCTCTCAACGAAAGCACCAATTTGTCGATGCCAATTTCCGCCTTCAGTCTAGACGAAAATGCACTTGCAAAACAATCAACACTTTTGATAAAAGACCTAAGCCTCACGCACCCACGAGGCGTGGAGGGGGGAGGTTAGGCCAATGGATCTCTGATGCCTAAGTTAGTTTCTCTTAAAAGAGTAAGTGTTTAGGGCTTTTAGGGGTTGCAAAAGCTTACAGAAATTTGGTAGAGATGGAGGTATTTATAGGAGGAAAGGTCAGCCATGGTGTTAGGGTTTTACCCTACACATGGCAACATCCTATTGGCCAAGGTTTATGCAGAGAATATTCTCAAGATATTAAATATGAAATAATATCTTGAGATAATGGTGTAAATATCCCTAATTGATTTAAATAAGGATTACTTACTTGAATGGAGTCAATCTTGAATTGGAAATGTATTAAAGATAGGATTTGGGTATTTATTCCTTATCTTTAATGCTTTGACTTTTCCTTGCAATGAGCAGGTGAGTTGTGAGCAGTCGTATTCAACTGCTTGGGCCTTTAGGGGTGCTAAGTTGTGTGTGGGAGTATTTGAGAAGTCTGCTTATTTAATTAGGGCAATCGAGTCTTTCTTGAACAAAAGTCCACGTGTCGACTCTATTATTTTTGAGATTATTTTAGGCTCCACAACAAGTTTGATACCTAATTATGGCCAATCGATTGTGTAGCTTGGCTTGATATCCACCCCCGAATATAGTTCTATAAAAAAGAAATTGGAAATTAAGACAAAAGAATTTGTATTTATTGTATGCATGCTCACGTTAATTGAAGGGAAAGTACACGGTAGTTGTAAGCACTGACTTATATACTTACAATGACAAGGAAATTAGAAATTTTAGCCTCCCGCATTATAGCTACAAGCTACTAATTACAATAAACAATACCACATTGTCCATTATTTACCATTAACGTGTTTTCACTGTACAACTTTCATATTCAGGACTGTTTATTTGCTTAAAACTAGAATAGCCTCTCATTGTACAATTATCAGCTGTTCTAATTACTTTATCCCACCTTTGTCCCAAACAATTATTATTATGGGTGAACTGTTGATTTAGTCCCTAAATTATTATTTTTTTCAGAAAAATCCGTCCTCAAACTAATAAAATTGCCAATTACATCCCTAATATTAGATTTCAATCTATTCTATTCAATTTTTCATCAATTTAAATCATGTGACTTGCATGTGATACACTTTAGAGAATAGATTGGTAGTTTTTCATGGTTTAAGGACATATTTTTTTAGAAAAATAGTATATGGAATTAACTTTGAAAGGTAAATTAGACATTAGATTTGTAACCTATATACAACATTAAAAGCTTATAGGCAAGAAAATGATGTCAATGTCCTCTAAAATATGTCATGTGATGAAAAAATTAAAAAAATAGCTTTAAGTATAATATTAGGTATGAAATTAGCAATTTTTAATGAATTCTAAGACTTATTTTATCGAAAAAATAATTCAGGCACCTCATTTTCATTGACATGATAATTTAAAGACAAAATCGACAGTTCACCCTATTATTATTATGTAAGAATAGTAAGTAAAATTTTCCCATAATTTGTGGTACCGTTTGCATGTCGGATTTGGAAACTTGTCAAACAAGAAACCCCACTCCTATTACTATTAATAGTCCGAGACTCCTAGTCCGATTAGGTTTCATTAAGTACAGAATACATAGGGGGTCTCTGTAGTACAGAAAGCCTAAGTTCCTAGTTAATATTCTCATTTCGTTTACTTCTGTCTTGCAAGTCTTCTTGCTGTTTAATTTATTTGCTTGTTTACTATGATCATGGCTTCTAACGACGACGCAGGAAAACTCATGTATTACCTGTTGGCCCAAAAGATTTTTAACTCGTATGAACAGACGGAAGATGGTGATTATGATGGCGATGATGATGATAGTGATTCCTCATCAGTGCTTGAAAATGACAAATTTGAACATGATGAAGATGAAGACTGTTCCTGAATTCCACGGTCTCTGCCCCGAGTTGCATCGTATTTTGATTGCAATATGTGTTTGAAATTGGCAACAGAATCACTTAAAAGGGTGGCGAGCAAAAATATTTCCCAAAATGCACAAACTCCATAGAAATTCACAAGCTGTTGGGCATCATACATGTTGGACACGTTACAATTCCTTCACAGTGACCATTGTTTATGAATGATTCATACAACTCTTGTAAAACGACCAAAACAAATTATTGCTCTTTAACCAAAACTCAAGCTCTTTAACTATATTAACCAGTAAGTTACAAACATGATATCTTGACCCAGCAGAAGAGGCAGTGGAAGTAACATTATCAAATGATTATTCTTCTCCTCTTACTAATGCATGATTACCATGAATGGCATCCTTATGTCTGTTCACCCCTTTCGATGAACCAAGACGGACGCAGTCATTAAGCATTTAACCAAGGGAACACTTTGGGTGATGATGGCAACCGAGCTGTAAGAACTTCAACTCCAGTCTCTGTCACCTATGCATGTGTAGGAAGAATAAACCACGAGATTAGAGATACAAGATCATCATATAGATAGCAATTCAGCAAACAGATGTGAATAACAAGGATTAACTCGGACTAATATCCATGCAACGCCCACTATTACTTAGTGTGTTTGTTAATAGATGCATTGCATTGCAATTCAATGTTGGGATAATTTGATATCTAAAACCTGTAAATCTCCCGCTGCAAAGATCTCTATCACCTTTACTATCCTCATACCATCAATAATCGAGTATTATCCATCGTTACTATATTGAGTAGAAGACTTATTTATTTTCTTTTACACAAATGAGCTGACTGATTTATACCCTAAAACAAACCTCACTAATGATATTATGAGAAACATAAAGAAGAAATGTTAAAAGAACATGTCCAGATCATTCCATGGAATTTGAGTATTAAACCGCATAAGAGAATGCGACAAAGAAAAAGCACTTCTAATAACTATAATGCAGTCACCGTTGCAGAAGTCGAAAGCATGCTACACGTAGAACATAAACTGCATAGTTACCAGAAGTGTGTGCTCAAACTGTGCACTGCGCTTGCCATCTGCTGTAACAACTGTCCATCCATCAGGCCACATCCGATCACGCCAAACCCCTGGTCATGTTTTATTTATTTTATTAAGATGTAGCAAACAATTAAAGAACATATCACCCCCCACGTGCTCATAAAACAAGCTTTGAAATATACCTGCATTTATCATGGGTTCAATTGTAAAAGTCTGTCCAGCTTTCATTACACCAACTGCTTTGTTTCCTGTTCGGGTTAAGGTAATGTATGTTAAAGGTGCAAGCTATAAAAAGTGTAATTCAGATATAAAGAAGTTTCTTTGTTGAACATACTTGTGTAATGGGGAATATTTGGTGCACAATGAAAAAGCTCCCCAATACCATGACCACAATATGATTTCACCTGTTGGTGCAATACAAAATTAATAGGCATGATTGTTAAAATTGAAAATGCATCACAACTCAAAACTCAAGCTACAAATTACCACAGAGAATCCCGACATGGTTACATGGCGATTAATGACTTCACCGACTTCACGGAATCGCATTCCAGGTTTTACTGCACTTGTACAAAAATAAATAAATAAATAAATTAGAAATATACTTTTCCTTTTATGCTTTTTGTTAACAACGATTGAAATTACTAGAGTGCACTCTCAAATAGGGGTTAAATAGGTTGACTTTTCAACATTTCAGTTACCATCAGGTCAGGTGACAAGATTGCACTTATAACTAAAAAATCTTCACAGAATTTACTGATACAATTAAAAGCAAACACAACCACAAATACATTTTAACAATGATTACTTACAAGTTACAACTTCCATGGTACCAAAAGTAATAAAAAGCAACATCAGATAAAACGATTAGTATACCATATAAATGAATATTAGGTAGCTGATAAAAGGTGTGATGACTTTCAGTGATATAATTGAGTTGCATGATTGTTAAAGCAATAATTAGTGATGGATGCGTTAAAAAGGGAGATCAGGGAGAGATATTTATCTTAAAATTGGTATATCATACTGTGCACGTACCGATGGATATTGCTTTCTCCATGCTCTCATAAGTAGATTGGACTAGCCGTTGAGACTCTTCATCAACATTTCCCACAAAGTATGTTTCATTTAAATCACCTGCAATATGAGTTCGGTAGTTCAAGAATAGAACACGTGTTTTCAAAATTGAACTACATGTTAATGTCTAGAATACAAATTACCATGGACGCCTTTATAATACACAGTCACATCAACATTGATTATATCACCATCCTCTAATTTCCTGGAGCAAAAGTTTCACATTAAACATAAAAAGGTCATAATGCTAGAAACCAAGGGATTTAACTATTCTAAAGTAGACACGAATTTCAAGTTCTGGACCAATTTAAACACAAAGAAAAAACAAAGAAAAAGATGCAGGCAAAAAGTGTCAGCACTTAACCACATACAGCAAAGCGTTTTCTCAGGTACCCCAACGCAATACAAACTCATGCCAGTCCATTAAAGTTACCAAAGTGTTGTTCCATAACAATAGTATTTCAGGACCGAAAACTGAACTGGCAAGAAACAATACTACAACATACACCAACAAATGTTTTCAATAAATACATATATACACAACAGTAGGAGTATATCCATATTCCTTTTCCATACAATCCTCCAAACAAAAATTAAAACAAAATCTCAAATAAAAAAAAATCTCAAACGCATACCTGGCATCGGGAATACCATGGCAAATTACTTCATTGACTGACCTGCAATGAAGAGAGATAACAAGACGCAATTGCAAGGTCAGTACCACACAATCTCAAGAAACTTCACAAAAATATTTACGCAAAAAGTACCTACGTGCAGCAAGACTTGGGGAAAAAATGGTAGTTGAGAGGAGATGGATATCCACCTGCATTGAGTTAAAAGTGAAACATCATTACACCCACAATTTTTTATTCTGAACAATATAAAAATGCAGATAGTAATGATTATAACCACATGGCCACTCCAAAGCATATGACAGATCAATGAGGTATGGCCATAGACTTAAAAGGTAAAGGCATAGACAGTTACAATAATAGACAATGAAACATAGTAATTGAAATTCTAAATAAAATGGAAACTCATTCTATACCAGCAGCAATAGTAGCCTCATGGACCACCCGATCAATTTCATCTGTTGTGATACCAGGCCGTATTACACGAGCAGCGGCATCTAAAACCTCCCTTGCAATCTAACAAAACAATTATGACAAGAGCATCATAATATTAGTAAATTAAAAGTTACATGCCGTAGCAAGATTAATTAAAATTTAAACTGAACAGAGAAAATTCTTCTTGAACATTTTCAAAACGGTATAATAACATTGTCTCACATTCAGATAAATAGCACATGTTAATTTTTTTGCAGTGCTGAAAGTACAACAGATAATAAAAGTGAAATAATACGGCATCAAGAAGGCTCACACTGCTTCATTAGCACAAAATTAAGGGGAATAGAAAGAAAGAAGCAATTGAAACTTACTCGACAAGTTTCTCGCATTCTCTCAATTTGATCCGCCGTCTTGATCTTCAAAATGAATATATCATTCATCATTTTGAAGTAAGAAAATGAATTGAGTATAAAGGAAAAGTACAATATAAAAAGTAGAAAGTCTAACTCAATAACACATAGATCTACTCCTTATGTATGACTCAAGAGGGTTTCAAGAAAACGCTTACCTCAACAACACGCTGCAGATCACTATTGGGCTCAGCTTTTGGAATCCCCTGCAATATTTTGTTATACGAGGCCAACATTAAAATGACAGAAATGACAACAAAATGAAGCTCAAATTGGCCATTTAAAATACATTCGAAATGATTCCAACAACTTACATCGGATGCCCAATCAGGCAGATCAATATGAGCAGGTACTATACGCTTACTAGATATAGGATACGGCCTCAGTGCCCTGCACAAGAGAGGAATGAACAATGGCTTCAACAAATGTTATCAGTAATTAACATGATACAAAATTTGTTTCACCCAATGTTATCAGCAATTAACATGATACAAAATTTTCTAATCCTAAAAGAAATAATGCAAGCATCAGAACCATAAAGCCTATGAATCTACAACAATTAATATGAATGAAAATGCAAAGAAAATCATAAAAAACATACCCAGTCCAATCAAAATACGGAAGCTTTGCTGTTCGAGCTTGTCCTTTCCTCAAGCAATATAGCCAGCCTTCTTCCTCTGGAGTACCCGACCCAGCTTCGGACGACTTGGCTTTTAGATGCACGGATTTGTGAGAGTTCCAAGAAGCCTTAAAACAATCCTGAGTGCTGTTAAGAGAAGCACATTTTCATCAATTATGAACACTGAATAAATCATTTTCAAGCTTCTATCAACAAGTTCAATCTAATTTGTAAAATCGAAGTGTCGATGTCTCAAAACTCCTTAATGAAGTTAAACACTCGAAATGCTCGACTCAATGACAATCACTACATACCACCAAATTTTTCCACTAAAATTGTATCAAAATCGGACTGGCATTTATATAAAGAAGGAAGTTGTTACAAACCAGAAAGCAGCAGCTTCGCGAGGGAGCTTTAATTGCACACATTTGGGACACCTGCATACAAAAAATCAAGTACCACTCAAGAATGTAACAAATCACCCACAATAAGTACCATTTTTTAATTTAATAATCAAAGCAATTTACACAATTAGAAGCACAAAGATTAAATATTTTTCAATTGAAATGGAAACTCTCTACTCCCTCAAACTTTCCAAATATTTTAAAACATATTCACTTTTTCCAAACAAAATTTGTTGCTGCAGTGGTGGAAAGCAATTATGCCTATGCCCCTGTGCGACTTCGATCCCCACCGATTCCCATCCGCCTACAACTAAACTATCTAACCCTCTAACGCTATAGCTTCACTAAAATAACAAAATTTGTTACCAGTCTTTGATCCACCACAAAAAAAAGTACAAAAAATTTCACTTTTTTACAGAAATTAACAGATAGAGGAAGAAGTAGCTGAAATTGAAAAGTTGGAAGTGAAAATTTGACATACTGAAGATGGGCAGGCTTGCCGCAACTGGCACAGGACAAGCTAGCTGGTTCGGCGACATCACCATCTGCCATAATCGCATTCGATTGTTGCAGCAATCGCCTCTCGAGAGCCGTAAGATGCGATTGCCTGAGAGGTCAATTGCTCGGTTATTCTGTATAAGACTGGTCAAAGAGAGACGCAGACTGCCAGGCTAGGGTTTTAGTTGAGAGGGAAAATGTTGGAGATTTCCGTATTTATAGTTTTTTAATAAATTAATGTTTTTATTTTGGCCGTTATTTATACTCGGAAAAACTCATTGTATACACTTTATAATTGTATTGTTTGCTAAATATAAAAAATTTGAAATGTACAATGAGTTTTATTTTGGAAAATTTTATTAAAATCCCTTCAACCTCTTTTTACACTTAATTCTAAAAGTATTTTATTCAAATTCCTAATTCATCCTTGTATAAAACTGAAAAACAAAAAACTAAATCAAAACGTCTTTTTACACCCACTGTCCACCTCAAACCCGGAAAGGAATCCTCTTCAAATCCCTTCCTCCTAATCCATCAAGTTCGGGGATCCGGTCCATTGAAATTTGATCCAACGGTTACAAACAAGGGTCCACTTTAAAAGTTATAATAACTTTAGCCGTTAGATTAAATTTCAATAGCCTGGATCTCCGGACTTGGTGGATTAAAAGGAAGGGATCCGGAGAGGATCTTTTTCCCTCAAACCCCACCAGATATTTGCTGGTGATTTTTCAAGGCAACTTCTGCTTTCCATGGCAGCCCATTTACCTTCCACAAGCTTTGACATCTAACGCCTTCCATACAACATAGAGGTACCCTTGGTTGTGATTCTCCACGTCACCGACTCTGTAACACTCGAAAATTGTGTAGGCCCCAATTTGCTTTCGGCATTTGTCGGTTGAAGGAAGTGAGCAATAAAGAGGAGGAGGAGGAGGAGGAGAATATAGTATGGAAACAGAGAGAACGGAAAAAAAGCCTGAAAAGAGAAGACGCTGACACAAAAGATTCACCCGCCTCAGTGAATAAGACATCGGGCGTTGGTGGGGTTGATATGAGTTCATCTCCTTTCAATATACTTTTCTTATCTCACATTAATTTAGGGGTAAAGTGGAGAGTTAATGGCAAAAATATTTAAGTTGGGTGTGGAAAGAAGTTTTTAGGGTTCAAATAAAATTTCACTTTTATTTTTTTTTTTGAAAAATAACGTAGTCAGGTGATATATTTTGTGTATTGATATTTTTTTGAGTCAAAACTATCTCCAATCCTTTGGTTCAAATTTAAAATTTTTAATTCAGAAAATTTATGTTTTAAGCCATAAGTGTTATAAACTTTGTATTTAAATGTGATTGTGTAAATCCTAGATTAGATTTGATTCTAGTTATTCTTCCTATTAGGACTTGTATTCCTTGGACGAGAAGGATTATTCCCTCCCTTATTACTATAAATAAAGGTACTGCATAGGGGGATAACACATCCTCTACACAACCCTACAAACACATCTCTCTCTATGTCGCCGGCCCTTTCTGTCCCTGTCAATAAAATAAGCCACAACAATAAGCAGTTTTTCTGCTCCAACCCATTTAGGATAAATTTTTAGCCCGACATTATTAAAGAATAAATTTAGGATAATTATGTAGACTATCCTAATTTAATTTATAAGAATTTTAACCTAAAAATATTTAGATTCCGATAAATATTAAAAAATCATTAAACCGACACTATGAAACTCGTGGAACACTATGAAAGAATATGAAGCACATAAAAGAATTTTTTTTATTATTATTTTAGCCATTTGATTTAAATTTGGATAGTTGAATCTTTTTTTTACCGTTGTATTTGATCATAAGATCGTAGTTGTTGAATTCAATGAATTTATAAATATAAAACAAACAAAATACACATATATGGTGAGCTAGCCACTAACCCAGGGAAAGTTTTGGCCTAAATTTGCCCTAACAATGAGTTTTGGGTTAAAACTCATATGTGGCCCAAGTGTTGGAGCAAATTAGGATAGGTTTAGAAACTAAAATTTGAGTTTTAGGGTGGTGTATTCAATTGAGATTTTGAGGGATTTTAATTCTTTTAATGAATCTAAGGGTATTCAATCAGGAATTTAAGTGATTCTCTGAAATTAAATGCGTATTCAATCAAGATTTTAAGATAGTGTATTACAATCCTTAGAAATCCGGGTGTATTCCATTAAGATTTTAAAGAAGTTTATAACATTTCAGGTGTATTCAATTAGAATTTGATTTTAAAGAATTTACAAAGTTGAGGAATTAGAGGGAATTGGAGATATTTTGTAGTGTATTTTAAGCATCCACAAATCTCACCTCTCCCAAGAGATTTTGTGGGAATTGAATCAAAATTTTACATGGAATCTCTGCAAATACAATTAAGACCCGTTTAGCCTAACTTTCTTCATTTAGAGCAATTGAAAGAAACAATAACCCTGAAAGCACATCCCCTACATACCCGAAGCAAGGAAAACATAATACAATTAAGGAAAATTTATGAAAAATGTTTCAAAACTTTGCATTTTAACCAAAAATCATCTAATAATTTTATTTAAGGATAAGAATTGTAACATCCCATATCACCCAGGGGAGTGGATCCTGTAAGCCTTATATGTATATTCCCATCTCTACCTAGCACGAGGCATTTTAGGAGCTCACTGGTTTCGGGTTCCATCGGAACTCCGAAGTTAAGCGAGTTTGGGCGAGAGCATTCCCAGGATGGGTGACCCACTGGGAAGTTCTCGTGTGAGTTCCCAGAAACAAAACCGTGAGGGCGTGGTCGGGGCCCAAAGAGGACAATATCGTGCTACGGTGAAGTCGAGCCCGTTATGTGGTGGGGGCCCGGGTTGGGATATGACAAGAACAATATATATATATCCCCACCCCCACCCACTAAACATAACTAAATAAGAAAAAGTACATGAACATATACATATTATATTATGTATGAATTAGCTAATTGTAACAACGATGACACCCATTTTTAAAGTAAGATAACATAAACACACATCTGATACTATAATCTCGTAAGGTGTATTTTCATGTATATAATAAATAATATATATATATATATAAGTGATATATGTAGATTTCACTCGTACCTACTTAAGACAAAAGAAATAATATACATATATACACAGTGTAGTACCATTAAGTTTCATAAACAGTGTACTAAGTTTCATAAACAGTGTAATAAGTTTCATAAACAATGTTGTAAGTTTCATCAACAGTGTAGTAATTCCATAAATAGTATAGTACCATGAAGTTTCATAAACAGTATGTGTGAGGATGCGCGGTCAGTTTTTTTTTTTAAATTTTTTTAATATTAAAATTATGTCTTTTTCAAAATTTAAGTTCTTTTGTCATTTTTATTAAAATTTAAGATTTTTTCATTAAAATTTAGGTATTTTTCATTAAATAAAGTTATAACATGATTTTTTGTTAAAATAGACTTAGTCCAAACCTTTTTCATGAAAGTTCCCTAAAAGCACATCCCCGACATACCCAAAGCAAGAAAAACATAATACAATTACAATCGTCAAATAAAACCAATAAGAAAATAGAGGCATTTTGATATAGGCACTTGATTTTTAAACATGTTAGACCAACACATTCCTAGCTGTTATACTTTTAATTAAACTAGTCCATATAATTTTGGTTCCACGTTTAAACTGTCTCTTTTTTCTGAATTGAAAATTACAGGAATTGCCTTTAATCTATCAATTTGTTCCAAAAATAATATACAAAGCTCCTGAAATCTATCCTTCTTTAAACCAAAATTATTATTATTTAATGCCAAAAATTTGAGAGATAATTATTAAGTTATATTCTACGGGTTAATTACACTAACATTTCCTGAGGTTTATCGAGTTTTCACAAAACCCCCCTCACGTTTGAGACATTACATAAATACCCCCTTAGGTTTTAATTCTCTTTCATATAACCCCTTGAGTCAAAATTTTACTTACAAATTTATTAATTTATCCTTATCAATTACTTAAAAGTAACAAAGAAAAACTTTATAATTATATAAAAAATTATAAATCATTAAACACTTAAAAAGGGACAAGAAGAAGACCATGTGGATAAAAACAAATTTAAAAAATAATAATTATTACTCTGAAAATAATTTTTATTAAAAATAGAGATGATGATAAAGAAAACAGCGATTCAACTTATTACTGTAGGCTATAAATTTTTTTTTTCATTATTAGTGTTTAGAGAGAGTGTCACAGCCCATCCCAAATATATAATTATCGACGGCGTGAATTGACGAAAATACCCTTGGACGTTAGTTGTGTAATGTGGTTTAAGTGTGGTTTTGGGTCAATATTCTTAAATCCTAATTGTTTGGAACCAATTAGGATTAAGTTATGGTATTTTTTGTGGTTGACCAATCCTAGGCCACACACACACACTTTCTCTCTTCTCTCCCCCGTACCCTCTCATCTCTCTCAGACTCTCACTCTCTCTCTCTCCTTCGAAATCGTACGGACAATCACCCAAAACCCTTGAAACTTCATGGATCGTGGTCAAAATTGGCACCATTGTGCTCGTGAAGCTCAGACGAGTCGATTGGTACCCATTTCAGGTAAGGATACCTTCGAAAACCCTAGTTTTTCATAACCCCCGATTTGTGCACTGTTCATGCACACGTAATTATGGATTTTTTTGGGAATTTGAAGCTTGTAGGAAGCTTAGTGAGGTCCTAAGGAAGCTCGGAGTGCTTCGTTTGAAGGTTTTGGACGTCGGGATCGTGTGGACGAAGTTTGGCCAGTTTTTCTTGGAATTCTCCGGTGAGATCCCGTGACTTTTAGAACTTTAAATTAGTATGATTGTGTTCTACAAGTTAAGAGCTTCATTTTGGTATAAATTGCGTGAAAAATGGTGCAAAAATGAGCGAGAAATAGGCAGTTGCAGGTCTGCCCAGAATCCGGAGCCGGTGACACTATTCCGGCGTCTGGAGGTTGAAGGTGATGCGCGTGAGGGCGCGTGAGGCCGTGCCCTCCCCGGCGCGTGAGGGCGCGTGAGCCACAGAAAAATTATTCTAAAAATATCACAATGTTCGTGAGGTTGTGTAGGTCGCGTTGGTATATTCAAATACCAAAATTGAGCTTTGTATGAGAAGTTATTAGCTAGTTTTGTATATGTGCTTTAAAATAACGTTTTTATAGTTAATTCGCATATAGGTGAGACTTATCCCGAGGACGAGCGTATCCACGGGCGACTCGGGGGCTACGACCCTTCGACATACCAGTGAGTGGGCTTTTGTTTTAAGTATATATTTATATACTTGATATATTTCCCAGAAATGCATTTTTTAAGTAATGTATGCTTTGAAATAATATGCCAAATGCTTTTATATTCTGAATATGCATTTCATGGCTGTATATATATATATATATAAATGTGGTGCTGTGGAGGCACAGGTAAGTTCAGGTAAGTTATGTTTGATTATGTGAATCATCGATAATGTGATATGTGATTGAATAATGTTGAGCTCATAAAACTGCACCTAGGGTGATTGTGATTTAGCTAGAGATATGATGTACAGGCCTATTTATTTATGTCACCTTCCGCACTATATGCTCATATTGGATCCAACTTAAGTGCACAGTCTTGTCGTACATACCTTATTTATGGTTCCGGCTCGTAGGTGACTAGCGATTTATCGCCCGGCTATTATGAAAGAATAGAATTGAGCATAATTATATTACACCCAATCTTGTCATACATACCCCTTTTTAGTGGTTCCGACTTATGTGCAGTATATTGCCGTATAGGTCATTGTAGTGACTCCGGCTAGATTTACTTTTGAGCTATGAATTCAGCCGTACAGACTACCACAGGGGTTCCGGCTAACATATCATATTTCTATGAAATCATTCTTACCTGGATGTTTACTTTGTTATATTTTGGCATGGCATACATATGAATACGATTATGTGAAGCATGAATTGAATTGTTATGATTTCAAATATATATATATATATATATATATATATATATATATATGTATATGTATATGCTTATATCTTGATTCTGGGAAAATTATACATGTTTTACAGCGAGGGGTTAAAAATGTTGATAAATGAAATGATTTTGTAAAACAATTGTTTTTGCCCACTCATGTTTTCTGTTTTGCGCCCCTCCAGGTTTTAAGTAAGCTTGTTGTTGGTGGCTTGAGGACGTCGGCAGTTCTGACTTATCTAAATAATAGTAGGACATTCCTGGTACTGTATAATTAGTACTTGTCCTACTGGACTGCACCTAGACTTTATGCTCTGATTAGGAGTGTTTATTGGTAACTAACTCCTATCACGTTCTGTTTAGTAGTGCACTCTAGTAAATTGGTTTTTAATTATTCGTATAATTCTTATCTTTATTGATTCCGCACTGTGCACATAGCTACGTCACTCTCACGTGACGGCCAGCATGCCTTGATCTCGGTCGGGGTGTGTCAGAGAGGACTTGGAATTGCTTAATCCCAATGGACAGAAAATTCCGGCAAAATTGAGCAAAAAAATCTAGCAAATTGAGATATCCTTAGGGCAAGGCTTAAATGTTAAAATGGTCCCTGTGTTTTAATCATTGGGTCAATTTAGTCTTTGTATTTTAATATGGTAAATTTAGTCCTTGTGTTTATCTCTGTTAGACAATTAAAGACATTTCCATCTAATTTGACACACCCCGACCCCAAATGTCCACTAGGACTCCGAATCGAGTTGTGTTGGGCGACACTTGAAATGTGACGAAGCCATAAAGTGTAGTGATATCGAAAATGTGAATAAATTTAAACCTAAAAGTGCCTAAATACAAGAGTGCACGATGAGCAGGAATGAACCTATTTCACACGTGATGTCAGAGCATAAGTAAAGTACAGTAAGATAGGATAAGAATTATACCCTCAAAGGTAGCCACTTATACTGAGATTTACCAAGAATCCTTATCGATACAAAAGTTCAGCAGCTAAAACCTAGAGGGGCGAAAAACAAGGGTGAGTGGACTTGAAAATAAAGTTTTAATGAAAACCTTTTGAAAACATTATAACCCCTCACCGTAAAACAAGTATAGTTTCCAGAAAATCATACTACGTATAAGTATGAAATCAAATGCAAGTCAACAATAATTCCAGAAATATGCCAATCATAACATCTCAATAGTAGCATAAGAAAATCGGATGCTCATCGATCTATACTAGCACACAAGTCGGAGTCGCCTAATGCAACTTGTACGACTGAACTAATGCTCATCAATCTATGCTAACACACAAGTCGGAGTTGCCTAATGAAACCTGTACGACAGGACTGGGTGTAATCATAATATACGCTCTAATGCTATAATCATGTGAAGATTTGCGCTATTCGTGGTCATATACGAGTCGGAGTTGCCTATTGTGACATGTACGACAAGATGTCGGAGTTTCCTATTGCAACATGTATGACATGACTGGCACCTACTTGGATCCAAGGCAAGCGTGCGGTGTGGATATGAACATACACGTGAAAGAATGGCCCTGGCCCTAGGCGAGCACTAGTACTGGGTGCTGCAATGATGAGCTGATAACATTAATATAGTTATACCATAGCCATTCAACAATTCTAATCAACATCATACTTGTGAAATCCCGTTCCCGGATTTCACTGTTTAAAATTACGTATTTCATATTTCGTATTCTTAGTTTTGACACTTTTATATTTACAGCATATTTGATCCCTACGTATTTTTTTTCACTTATCTTTATATATTTGGATAGTACTCATCGATATGAACGCGTGGGCGCAAACGGCATGTGATTCGGAATTATAATGAAGATTTTATAAGGTTTTGAACGTCGAGGATATTTTGGTAAATTGATAATTAATTGGACATGTAATATGTTTGTCTAACCATTGGGTGAGTGCCACGTGGGCACCCAAAAATTTTGGAACTCTCTCTCCTCCCTTTTCTCTCCCATTCTCTCTTTCTCTCTAGAGTTCTCTCACTCTCTCTCTCGGCTCTTCTTTTCTCCCCGTGAAACAAACCACCATTATCTACATGTCTTCACCACCATAAACCTAGTTTTGAGTTTTGTTTCATTGAAAACGAATCCTAACCTCGAGTTCGAAGAACAAGGTTTTGGGCCGAGACTTCTAGGCTTGAGTCAGACAATTTTCAGCCATCTTTTGGACTCAAAACATGTATAAATCGATTCCACATGATGTGTAGATGAATTTTCATGTTTGGATCGTGTGATTTGGTTGAGAAATGAGAAAGTTATGACGATTTAAAGGTTGCCCAGCTTCTGGCGAACCCGTGACCTTCCAGATCACTTTTCGGCCAAATCACGGCGAGTTAGCCGTCGGAAAAGGTACCAATATGTTCTTCTCGTTCCAAGCTATGATTTTTGTTTTTGGAATCACTCGATTTGGTTGAGTATTGATAAAGTTATGGACGTTTAAAGTTTGCCCAGAAATTCCTGCGAGTTACCAGTTTTCCCGCGGACAGCCGTCTTTCAGGCCATTTTCCAGCCACTCCGGCCACCATTTGTACTCCGAGAAGGTATATTCCTGTTCTACACTTCTCTAGCTTCGTTTTGGTATATTATGGATCAAATTTGGGTGAGAAACGAGTGAGATATAGAGTTCTAAAGATTGCCCAGAAAATCTGCAGAATCCGACGAAATTTCGTTAAGGTCCGCCACTTGAACATAGCAATCGATGATCCGACCGTTGGATCGTCACCAAACTTTGATACATTATAGTATGTAACATTTAAGGATCTTAGGAACTTACGAATTGAAAACTAGTGGTTGGATCTTACGGAGCAAGTGACGTAGGATCATGGACTCTACCTTTGAACGACAATTTGATTCTCATTAAATGTTGTTGTGGGAGACATGGGAGTTTTTTAGTATGTGAATTATTGAAGGAATCTAAATGTGGACATGTACTTTGTTTTAGGCGACGATAGTGCGTGACGTCTCAATTCTTGTCAATTCTTGTGCTAGGGTACGTTAGTGCGGACTCCAGGTGAGTGACTTTAATATATGTGATATTGGTGATTACCCTGTTTTCGTAATTGTTATCCTGCGTGGATATGACTTGGTTTTATAAATATGTTTTCTATTGAATTGTTATTTTTAATACTTAGCCATTGATATAGTTTGATTTGTATGATTGGCATGTTGTGATGAAATGTGAGGGCTAGTAGTGGACCGTTAACCCATTGTGATGGGGATTTGTTGCTTCGATATTGTTTCATTTCCCGCTTCATTGATTCGCTCTAAATTTAGTATTTGTGCCTTGTTTCACTTCGTTGAGCTTTTGTAAATTGAGTAACTTGTGCCTTATTTCGTTTCTTTGAGCTATTGTACATTATGGTTGTTCGCCTTCCGCTCGGTTCTGTTAAGTGATTCAGAACTGGGTTTATGCTGGGGTTCCATTGAGTGGTCCGGAATCCCTCATGATCCGCAATTCCGTTGAGTGGTCAGGAATCGTATCCAGCTTGGATTTCATTGAGTGGCATGATATCCATTGTACTCTGCGATTCCATTGAGCGGTCCGGAATCGTATCCACTCAGATTTCGTTGAGAGGTCTGGAATCCCTTTTACTCCGCGATTCCGTTGAGTGGTCCGAAATCGTATCTTGGTTGGATTTCTTTGAGTGGTTCGGAATCCCGTTTGGTATTATGGTTGTGTTGAGTCTTCCGAAATCCCGACTGGTGTTATGGTTCCGTTGAGAGGTCTGGAACCCGATTAGTTGCTTTGTTGATTCTTCGGATTGAATTTGGATTGAGATAGCCTCAGAGGTGTAGGCTTCGGCCGAACTGTGTCGCTTTATCTCTACTTTTCATTATGTTGTATAAGTTTAAGGTTGTGAGTTTTTGTGATTTGTTTCAGATGAGCCGTTGGATGTCTGGGTGACTCATTCAGGATTTTCAGTGACTTGATTATGATTTCATAAAATATGATTTTATATTTGATGTTTATAAACTGTGATCGATGGATGGTTTTTAGTAGTATCACATACGTCGAATTATTGTCACTCACACGAACTTTGCGGCTTATCCGGGTTGTTGTTTGCCTGGTGCACCATTCCGATGGTGTAGGGGCGATTGTGCAGGTATTATTAGATACAAGGAGCTTTGGGGTAGCAGACAGAGTTCTAAGAGCTTGGAGTGTTAGGTTACCCCTATATTTTTCCTTAAACATATGTGATTATTATTATTTTCAGTTCAGTATTTCAGTTTGTATTTCCTGGCATCCCTCCTACAGTCTTCCGTCACGCGTCGATCCTGGACGTATGTCGGGATCAGGGCGTGACAACTTTTGGTGGTATCAGAGCTTAGGTATTAAATGCCTAAACCTTTACCTTAGAGTGCGAAAACCTTGGGTAGGTTATGGGTAGCTAGACCTTTACGTAAGCAGTGTGGGTTCGTCCTAAGTCTTACTTATTCACTTACGTTAAATTAGTTTATTCTTCAGACGTACGATGACGACTCCACATGGTTTTACCCAGTCGATTAAGGATAATGTTCCCGATGATGACGGAGCTTCTGGTACTGATTAGGAGGCTAAACACGACTATGGTGGACCCGATGGTGCTTTTTGGGCAATTGAGGATTTGGCTCAGCTTATGCAAGCTCACATTCTTGCGACTTCTGCTAGTGGGAAGTCTTTGTATAGAGAGTTTCGCACTCACAAGCCTCATTCATTCGATGGTTCTACTGATCTGTGGGCGGCTGAGTCTTGCATTAATAAGATAGTCAGGATTTTCACCGTTTTACGTTGTTCATCTAAGGAGCAAGTATATCTTGCTGCGTATATGTTGACGGGCGAAGCTTACGAGTGGTGGCAGATCATTCGTCCTGTATTGGCAGCCGGTGGATCTATTACTTGGGATCGTTTTCAGACGGCATTTTACAAGCAGTATTTCCCAGAGTCTTGACGAGCTCGAGGCGGAGTTCGCTACTATCGAGCAGGGCAAGGATACGGTTGCTGAGTATGTGGTAGACTTTATCGATTTTCTCAGCCTCTTCCTGAAGATAAAAAAAATGAAAAAACTTATTCGAGGATTTAAGCCTAGTATCAGGAATATGTTATCTGTCCAGGGATTATGTCCATTCGCCCAGGCGATCGATTGAGCACGCACTGCGGAGATTAATGAGGAACGTGATGCACGAACGAGTAAGGATCAGAAGAAGAGGACCGGGTTAGAGGGTCAGACATCTGATACATTTTCGGGTGAGGCCCGACGACGCGTTGAATTTATGTTTGGTGGATCTTATAGCTTTACTTACGGAGTACATCGTGGATTTGTACGAGGTGACTCTCCAACTATTTTTGGGATAGATTTTCATTGTTCTACTGGGTTAAGTCATCACAGTCTCTTTCGTATGCGTGGATCCCATGGTTCTTTTGGGGTAGAATCACAGACGCAGTCTCAAACTACCATATCTCGAGTTTGCTCACACTGTGAACGTCGACATAGCGGTCTATGCAGAGATGGGACTTTGATATGTTTTCAATGTGGCCAGGTTGGTCATTTCATGAGTGAGTGCCCAAAGGCGGCAGGTATTGATACAAGCGCAACGACAGCCAGTGTTAGTGGTCCAGTTACAACTTCGGTTCAGGGTAAGTCATTGGGAGCACCTTTAGGCTCAGGTCAGCAGAGGTCTGTTCGACAGAGAGGTCGACGACCTAAAGTCAATCAGCAGGGAGTTGGACCTCAAATTAGTGAAGCTACGACATCGCAGGGAGGTTCTTAGCGTGGCTAGAGTTAGCGTACCTTTTGCTTTGAGGGATGACAATGGAAATTTCGAGGATGAAATTTTTGTAAGAGGGGAAAGATGTGAAATCCCGTTCCCAGATTTCACTGTTTAAAATTACGTATTCCATATTTCATATTCTTCGTTTCGACACTTTTATATTTACAGCATATTTGATCCCTACGTATTTTGTTTCACTTATCTTTATATATTTGGATAGTACTCATTGATATGAACGCGTGGGCGCAAACAGCATGTCATTCAGAATTATAATAAAGATTTTATAAGGTTTTGAACGTCGAGGATATTTTGGTAAATTGATAATTAATTGGACATGTGATATTTTTGTCTAACCATTGGGTGAGTGCCACGTGGGCACCCAAAAATTCTGGAACTCTCTCTCCTCCCTTTTCTCTCTCGTTCTCTCTTTCTCTTTAGAGTTCTCTCACTCTGTCTCTCGGCTCTCACTTTCTCCCCGTGAAACAAACCACCATCATAACAAAAAAAATTTGGCTTGTTGAACACCTAAACCACCATTATCAGCATGTCTTCACCACCATAAACCCATTTTTGAGTTTTGTTTCATTGAAAACGAATCCTAACCTCGAGTTCGAAGAACAAGGTTTTGGGTCGAGACTTCTAGGCGTGAGTCAGACAATTTTCAACCATCTTCCGGGCTCAAAACAGGTATAAATCGATTCCTTATGATGTGTAGATGAATTTTCACATTTGGATCGTGTGATCTGGTTGAGAAATGAGAAAGTTATAATGATTTAAAGTTTGCCCAGTTTCCGGCAACCCGTGACCTTCCAGATCGCTTTCCGGCCAAATCACGACGAGTTAGTGTCGAGAAAGATACCAATTTTTTCTTCTTGTTCCAATCTATGATTTTCGTTTTTGGAATCACTCGATTTGGTTGAGTATTGACAAAGTTATGGACGTTTAAAATTTGCCCAGAAATTCCTGCAAGTTACCAGTTTTCCCGCTGACAGCCGTCTTTCAGGCCATTGTCTGGCCACCTCCGGCCACCATTTGGACTCCAAGAAGGTATAATCTTGTTCTACACTTCTTTAGCTTCGTTTTGGTATATTATGGGTCGAATTTGGGTGAGAAATGAGTGAGATATGGAGTTCTAAAGATTGCCCAGAAAATCTGCAAAATCTGCATAATCCGGCGAAATTTCGTTAAGGTCCGCCACTTGAACATTATAGCAATCGATGATCCGACCGTTGGATCGTCACTAAACTTTGATACATTATAGTACGTAATATTTAATTTGGATTGAGTGGTCCGGAATCCCGATTGGTGTTATGGTTCCGTTGAGAGGTCCGGAACCCGATTAATTGTTTTGTTGATTCTTCGAATTGAATTTGGATTGAGATAGCTTCAGAGATGTAGGCTTCGGCCTAACTGTGTCACTCTAGCCCTACTTTTCATTGTGTTGTATGAGCTTATGGTTGTGAGTTTTTGTTATTTGTTTCAGACGAGCCGTTGGATGTCTGGGTGACTCATTCAGGATTTTTAGTGACTTGATTATGATTTCATAAAATATGATTTTATATTTGACGTTTATAAACCATGATCGATGGATGGTTTTTATTAGTATCACATACGTCGAATTATTGTAACTCACACGAGCTTTGCGGCTTATCCGGGTTGTTGTTTGCCCGGTGCACCATTCCGATGGTGTAGGGGCGATTGTGCAGGTATTATTAGGTAGGAGGAGCTTTGGGGTAGCAGATAGAGTTTTGAGAGCTTTGAGTGTTAGGTTACCCCTATAATTTTCCTTAAACATATGTGATTATTGTTATTTTCAGTTCAGTATTTCAATTTGTATTTCCTGGCATCCCCCTACAGTCTTCCGTCACGTGTCGATCCTGGACGTATGTCGGGATCGGGGCGTGACAGTACTATTCATGACCATAAATATAATCAAGGCATCTCCTTATAGTAAGTTTATATGTGCATCTCGTAGGATTAGCATATTCCCGTAACTTGGATTAAGGCATCCCGTAGGATCCGGAATAATTTCATAAATTCTGTCATTTCGCTAATGCTTATAAATTTTAGTCTAATCCAGGCGTACATAAGAAATTCTTTTTCAAATGCATAATTGGAAATTATCAATCATATATATATATACACTATAAAAGGAAAAGACCCGCTCACCTAAAGTCTTCCCTACCACAAATATCGAGGCGTCATGAACAATCGTTGCCTAGAACAAATATCAAATCACGTCTCAGAATTCTTATCGATAGAACACGTAACTTACATAAACACACATCCCAAGAACATTCTAGAATGATTTGTAACCCATTGACCAAAAGTCAACCATCGGTCAAAGGTCGACAGTAGGGTCCACAACCCTACGTAACTCGATTCGGAAGATCCGTACCATGGATTTTCGATCCGTAACTTCCCAAGAGTTTCCATAAGCTTCTAGAAGAACATCTTAAAGTTTCAGAATGATCCAACGGTCAAATCTCCGTCAATAGCAAAAATTAAGTGGCGACCGACGTTTAGATTTAGAAACTTAGAAAACCCATCCGGGAAGATTCGTACGTCAAATTACTGATCCATCAGTTCCTGATATCCTTAAATATTATGTACTACTATGTATTAAATTTTGGTGACGATCCAATGGTCGGATCGTCGAATCATATAATAGCCAAGTGGTGACCCTTAACGGAATTATAACCAAACAACTGAATTTCGTCAATCGGATGTCCAATATGAAATTGGGACATCCAAATTAGCCTAGGAATGTCAGGTGGGGTCTTGACCCACACGCCGTCGTACGCGAAGGCCGGCCGCCCCGACTTATCGGAAAATTCAACTATTTCCAAAAATTCTCAAATTTTACAGGAATGAAGATCTCAACGAGTAGAGCAAGTTTTATACATGTGGCCAAGTCCAATTTGGCCGGGAAAAGCTCCAATTCGTCTCGAATCCGCCAGAAACCCTAAAAAATGGTGGCCTTCGATTAGACTTCTCCGGTGCTCCGCCACCTCCAAGGTTGTTTGAGGTTTGTTCCTGAGCTCAATGAGAGTCTAATAATGGTGGTGGTTGATGGAGTTATGTTGTGTTCCTTTCAAGTGCAAATATAAGGATAGTATAATGGCACAAGTAAGGGTGTCGAACCACAAGGATTGATTAAACCTCTACAAATTACTAGCTTTATGTGAACCCTAACTAAGCAATGAAAATGAAAACTGAATTTAGATTTTTGTTTTGAAAGCTAAAGTAACTTAAAATGCAAAACAAGATAAAGATGAATGATAGATTGATTCAGAAACGATGGGAACAGAACTAGGGATACTGATTTCACCATCACAAGCCAATTCCATGATAATTAAGTCAAAACGCATTCAACTCTCCAATTTGCAACTAGGGTTCGTTTTACTCATTTATGATCATCCATTTGATGTATGGTTGTGATCAAGTACTCCTAATCTGAACCTAGTTGTGATGTTCAACTTAGATTAGCAAGTAAGAATCCATTAAGAACAAGAAAACTTCAAAGAACCAAAGAAATCACATGGCAGGATGTATGCATAAAAGTTTCTTCATTCATTCACATGTTCACCAAGATTAAGCATGATGTGTGCTATAACCTTGATCAAATAATTCATAAGCAGCCATAATGGTGATCAAACATTAAGATTAACAAACAAATTATGCTATAAAATCAGTGAATAAAACAAGAACACAGATTGGTAGTTTGAATACTTTAACTTAATAACATAGAGTAGGTTTGCAAGGCTACGTTGAAATCCCCAGCTATGAACTTAATTACACAACATGATTACAAAATATATAAATATCAAGAACAACATGAGTAAAACTAAAGTTCATAGAAGAAACCCCCTTGAAGCAATTTTGATGTTGAACTTCTCCAAGAACAGCACGGCTGCGTGGTTTCTTAGGTGGCAGCAGATGGTGAAGAGAAATAGGGTTTTGTTTCTGGAAGAAAGGCTAAAGAAAGAGAAGAGAGAGAGCTCTGGGCGACCCCAAGGGGAAGCTTGTGTAAAAATGGCTGAAACTTTCAGTTTTATAAGGTTAAAGAGATTGTTACAGATTGCCAATACATCCTAGTAATTGGGCATTTAATTCCCACGTTTTTTTACTGTTATTGGTCATATAAAGAGCCATATTCATCACCATATTCAGTTTCCACTTTTAATTCTTTGTCTACATCAGCATCCGTATTCAATTCTCCACTTTTAGCACCATTTTGCCTTATCTATCCTCAACTGAGCTCCAAAATACGATTAGCTGCACATTAACATAAAAGAGGGTAAAATGCAACTAGTTTAACTAAAAAATATCACAAAGGGACTAGGAATGGATGGTATAAATGTTTGAAATATATGAGTTATCAAGTTGGCTTCATGAATGGCGGATCACCGCCATGGGACCTTCGGCGTCATCATCGCTACTCATCTCGAAACGGGCCAAATCCTATTGTGCTATGGGTGGAAAATGAAGGACAAGGTGCATGATGATGTTTGCAAGTGGTGGATGTGGCATTTCAACGAAAAAAATGGTAGGAGGAAGCCAAAATCAAACCGGGTTGAAACTGGGTTGGTGGTGGGTGTACGGGTCGACAAGAAGGGCTCTCTCTTCCTAATTGGTTGCTGCCCTATTTTCTCAAATTCTGATTGGCCCACCACTCTTTTATCTGATTGGTCACTTAAACAATAATTTGATTGGCCTCTTTCCCACAAGGTGGGAGTTTAATTAATTTCTAATCTAAAATTTAATAAAACGACTTCAAATGTCTGTAAGTATACCGGTAAAACTCAGATTCGCAAACAGCTTTCGCCTGTGCGCTCGTAATGACGAGTACTACGAGGATATGCTAAAAGAATAAGTCATGCGTCTCTCTAACCGATGGTCAACGAAAGTCAAAATCTTTGCCTCTAGGGGCATTTTCATAAAATCACTAATTTAAAATTTATAAAACTTAAAATTAGGGACAGGTTGTCACAATCTACCCACCTTAAAAAAATTTCGTCCCCAAAATTTAAAATAAATTGTTATACAAAGGTAGTGAAAAGACAGCAAGGAAATAAATATCTAAAGAAGATATCAAGTTAGAGTGGTTGCATAAAAGAGAATGTCATTTCGCCGCGATCGGATTGCAATGATTCCTCTTTCATGCCTCCAAATTAAAATTTTCTTCTCCTTCAATACAATACTGAAATATAAAATTCTTTATAAAAACATGAAGTTGAAAATTGGTATATAATAACATAACATCAAAATGCATATATAATAAAGTAGAGTTAAAAAAAAAACATTTGTTCTGAAATCAAAACCGCACATAGAAAAATTTCACCTACACACTTGTTACGTGATGTACTTCGTGAATAAGCGTGTAGTATCACTGGGTTAAGCCCAAACAATAAATAAATAACTAAACGTATAAATAAATAGAAATACTAACGTAGACGGACCTACCCATCCACTTGCTTAACGAATCCAACGAATAAGTTATTGATATTACGGTATGCAGCCTGCAATACCGACAACTCATTGTTGTCATGATAAGCAGGCAAATAATTCCCAAGGGTGCAATATTACCATCTTGCCCTTCATTGGGAAATACACATACATCGTCTGATTAGCGCCTCAACCATGCTCACATACTACTTTCTCGGGTGATAACGTCCATAGTACATAAATTAGCTATAACGTAATTTCGATTCTTCGAATACCTGTTCGCAATACTGTTCTGTCAATCATGTACTATGCATAAAATTTCCATACTACGTCTCAACAATGCCATACCCAAAATAAAAAATTGTAACCGTAGTTACAAGCAACTAAAATAAAAATAACTGTGTGTTACAACCATGTTAATTGTAGAATGGACAAAATGCAGCATGTCCACTAAGGTTTGAGTAGCTCGTTTCAAACTAAGCGTTAGTCTAAGGGTGAAATGTGGTACGTGACAAAGCTTAATACACATGGCCTTCAAGAAGGCTTCCCAAGACTTGGAAATGAAACACGTGTCACAGTGAGATATAGTAGTGACACACACACCATATAACTAAACAATGCAGTTCATAACGCCATAGTGAGCAGGTTCATATTGAATTTCCCTCGAGTTTAGCAAAACTATGCCAAGAAGAACAATCAAGAATTTGAGGGTCAAACAAGTCCATCAAATCTAGAATACAAGGTAATTGAAATTAATGCATGACATCTCACTACAACTGTAGCTTCTGGAACATTGAATCACCAACGGTAAGGATTCGCTTATCAGAGTATTTGTTGGGTGATTGAGGAATTAATGGTCACAACTAAAATCTAAATGTTCTGGCGATTCACCTAAATGGTCTATTTGCTTCAAAATTAGTACAAAGTGCAATAGGGTAGACACGTACCCAAGGGTGACTGGAATGCCTTACGGCACAAAAGGTGAATATGAAATCACAATCAAAGTAGATGTTGATCTAAATGCCAGAAAAATGTGATAATTTCAAGAATGAGTAATTTTCTCAAGTGATCTAAAATGTAGTCCTTCTGGACCAACGGAAAGTAAGCTAACTTGTCAAGTTGGTCGATAATCACCGAATGTCAAGTCAGTCGATAACCACCGAAACATCATCGTAATATCCACATGTACAAGATACCTCGTACCAGAAGCTTATGGTGATATTTCCCATCTCCATTCGGATACAGAAAGTGAGTATAACCACTCGAACGATTTCTTGATAATTTGTAAGTAACATCAATCCAATGCTCGTGAGTTCCAACTAAAATGAAATAGGATAGGCCGAAAGCATTTTGGGAGTAGATAATGTCTTTTGTTGCGGTAAACAGTAATTACGTTTACACAACGGGGATGATACATGATTGTGTAATCGTATATGTTGATTTGGTTCCTCTATAGCCATTGTCAGAAATCTAATTCTTTTCAAATGGATATGTACTTGCGAGGTCTAAGATTGATATAGATTTTGGACATGTTTCTCTATAGAGAAGTGTCATCCGGTTTTCAAGTAAAGATGGTAAATGTTGACTCTAAGTCATGAATGAGATGGTTCATTCTGAACAGTTCTAACCGTTGGAAAATATACGCAATTCTCTATCATCCTGCATTTACATAACCAAAACATCCAGCGAAAACATCATCAAGGATTTCGAAATGATTAATTTCATCGAAAGGTGTAAAGTAAAGGTGAGGTGAGACAACAGTTCGGTTGTCAGAAACTTTAATCATATCCAACATCCTAAACCAAACTAACTTTCCTCGGTCAATAAGTGAGGAAAAACACTATAACTGAAAAATTGCTAACCAATTGTCGATAAAATCGACAAGACCAAAGATATCTCGAATTTCACAACACTTTGTGAGATTTTCAACCTTCTTCCGCTATAACCTTTTGGGAAAAAGAAAAGAATGTCGTCCACTGAGAGCACATCTCCCAAGAAATGTATCTGCTCTAAACAAGTTTGAAGAATTTGGTATAAAGATGACTATTAGTGTTTAGAGAATTTGGTCTCACTGCCAAGGTATATGAGAAAGTCGTCGATAGGACCACTATGAATTCGTCAAGCTATGAAAGAAAACTCGAGTTACAAAGGTTGGTCGATTAGACCATCAACTAGAAGTAGGGTTTAAATGGTTTTTAATCGTCACCCGTTTGAGTTGCTAAAATCTAGGTACAATCTTAAGGTTTGGTCTTTTGCCTTCGCGAATAGGTTCGACGTTCCCTAGATAAGGTGTTTGGTTGGGTAAATTCCTAATAGATAAGCTTTAGTAACTAAGTTATCTCAATGATGTAGGACTTGTTTGAAAGGATGCAAGGAAAAACTGGTGTAGTACGAGAAAGTGGATCAATAGTGTACCTCACTTTTCCACTTAGTGATATCTCAGGTAAATTCCACTTAGTGATATCTCAGGTAAAGTTTGAGGATTGACGCCAAAGGTATACGTCCTCAAAACATATCACACTACTTCCTTCCTTACGACACCTACTAATAGGTCTTCATGGATTTCTCGATACTCAATTTACTTTTACAGCGGGAAATTAACTTGTGCTTCAATTCTAATGTTTGTGGATGGAAGTGACCACAAGGATGGATGGTCGAGAATGTTCTGGTTACCTAGATGGGTAAAATAATTAACACAACTGCGAGTTTACTGTCTTTTTAAAAGGCTTGCTCCTAAGTTTCTGAGATTTAGTTTCTTCGGCTCAAGTAGTCACTGTTGATCAGTCTATCAGTAACGCCACTAATTAACGCATATACGATATTTTGATATTGTTCGCTACCCTGAAATTGTGAACCGACATTCTGATATAAAGGTGTCACTCCCAGATACTAGTATATGTGTCTGGTATAAAAAACCATACCGTCGGAATACTGGTTGACAGTTCCTGGATATCGCACAATATCGTCCACCATAGGCTGATTACAAGCTAGAGCCCTCTCGGGTAGTTGGTTTCAGATGATTAGTAAGGAACTGGTCCTGTGAGTTGGTTTCATTAATTCTAGGGAAAATACTTACTACTTCAGGGTTTTCTACTGACCGTAAGTATAACAACTCGTACACCTATGCCTTTGCTCGTCGAAATGATGAGTACATCACCAAAAGAAATTCGAAAAACTAGTATTGGTCAAAACATCCTAAAGCCGGAAACGAAGTTGTCATTATTCTACTTTAGAACGGACTTAAACGGAAGTTGATCTTCCTCCTGAAGATCCAGAATGATCACTAAAATTAGTGTTATCGGGGACCAAAAGTGATTGTCCCAAGATTTCTTCCATCTAGTGCTACCATTTTAGCACCACATTGTCACACGAGACATTTCTGGAAATTTTGACGAAGTAAACTTCGTAGGGATTCTAATAGGTGATATACTAACGGTTACTGCCAAGGAATCAAAGCTATTTCTGGTTCTTAACTTGGAATGGTTGGTAGAAATGACTAGATGGTAGTGGAATTGGTGATCAAATTTCCCATGATGCATAACTATCGATATACCCCTACTTTAGGGCCTACAACTTGTCTCAAATCTATATCTTTCCTTGGCGGGGAATTCTTCACTTAAAGTTTAGAGGCGGTCGCCAAAGCGATTTTCTTGAATGTCAATAAGTCGCCTAATCCGTCCAAAACTTAGGAAAACCTAACATGTTTGTCGTAGTCGACGAGGTGGCAAAATTCAACATTTAGGCTCAAGAATCGAGAATGCTTACATCAAGCGTGTGATGAATGCAATATTGCCCAAACTTATGCTTTGATACCAAACTGACACACCCCGACCCGAAATGTCCACTAAAACTCCGAATCGAGCTGTGTTGGCCGACACCTGGCAGGTGATGAAGTCATAAAATGTAGTGATGTGGAAAATGTGAATAAATTTAAACCTAAAAGTGCCTAAATACAAGAGTGTGTGGTGAGTAAGAATGAACCCATTTCACATGTGATGTCAAAGCATAAGTAAAGTACAGTAAGATATGATAAGGATTATACCCTCAAAGGTAGCCACCTATACTGAGATTTACCAAGAATCCTCGTCGATACAAAAGTTCAGTAGCTAAAACCTAGAGGGGTGAAAAATAAAGGTGAGTGGGCCTGAAAATAAAGCTTTAATAAAAACCTTTTGAAAACATTATAACTCCTCGCTGTAAAACAAGTATAGTTTCTAGAAAATCATACCACGTATAAGTATGAAATCAAATGCAAATCAACAATAATTCCAGAAATATGCCAATCACAATATCTCAACAGTAGCATAATAAAATCAGATGATCATCGATCTATGCTAGCACATAACTCGGAGTCGCCTAATGCAACCTATACGACTGAACTGATGTTCATCAATCTATGCTAGCACACAAATCGGAGTTGCCTAATGCAACCTATACGATAGGACTGGGTGTAATCATAATATACGCTATAATCACATAAAGACTGGCGCTATTCGCGGTCACATACAAGTCGGAGTTGCCTATTGCAACCTGTACAACATGACTGGCACCTACTCAGATCAAAGGTGAGCGTCCGGTGCGAATGTGAACATACACGTGAAAGACTGGCCCTGGCCTTGACCTAACACTAACACTGGGTGCAGCAATGATGAGCAAATAACATCAATATAGTCATACCATAGCCATTCAACAATTCTAATCAACATCATACTATTCATGACCATAAATGTAATCAAGGCATCTCCTTATAGTAAGCTTACCAGTGCATCCTGTAGGATTAGCATATTCCATAATTTCTAGTCAATATAACATTCATCAAAGCCGTAACTTGGATTAAGGCATCCCGTAGCATCCGAAATAATTTCATAAATTCCGTCATTTCGCTAATGCTTATAAATTTTAGTCTAATCCAGGCGTACGTAAGAATTTTTTTTTTCAAATGTGTAAATGGAAACTATCAATTATATATATACTATAAAAAGGAAAAGATCCACTCACCTAAAGTCAGTGTTGCAACTCCCTAACATGAATATTGAGGCGTCATGAACGATCGTCGCCTAGAACAAATATCAAATCACGTCTCATAATTCTTATTGATAGAACACGTAACTTATATAAAACACATCCCTAAGGACGTTCTAGAATTGTAACCCATTGACCAAAAGTCAAATGTCGGTCAAAGGTCAACGGTAGGATCCATAACCCTACGTAACTCGATCCGAAAGATCCGCACCTCGGATTTCCGATTCGTAATTTCCCAAGAGTTTCAATAAGCTTCTAGAACAACATCCTAAAGTTTTGGAACGATCCAACGGTCGGATCTCCGCCAATATGGGAAGATCCGTGTGGGAAGATCCGTGTGTCAAATTCCAGATCCGTCAGTTCCTAATATCCTTAAATATTATGTACTACTAAGTATTAAAGTTTGGTGACGATCCAATGGTCGGATCATCAAATCATATAATAGCCAAGTGGTGGCCCTTAACGGAATTATAACCAAACAATGGAATTTCATCAATCGGATGTCAAATATGGAATCGAGGCATCCAAATTAGCCTAGGAAGGTCATGTGGGGTCTCGGCCTACGTGCCGCCCTGACTCGCCCGAAAATTCAACTATTTCCAAAGTTTATCAAATTTTACAGAAATGAAGATTTCAACGAGTAGAGCAAGTTTTATACCTGTGGTCAAGTCCAATTTGGTCAGGAAAAGCTCCAATTTGTCTAGAATCCATCGAAAACATAGGGTCAAATGGTTGCCTTCGATTCGACTTCTTCGGTGCTCTGCTGCCTCCAAGGTTGTTTGAGGTTTGTTCCTGAGCTCAAGGAGAGTCAAATAGTGGTGGTGGTTAATGGAGTTGGCTTCAGGCATGGCGGATCGCCGCCATATGACCTTCAGTGTTGTCACCGCTGCTTATCTCAAAACATGCCAAATCTCGTCATGTGATAGGAGCATTTTTATGCAACTTAATTGGCTTGTTCTCGTGCGTTTACGTTGTGTTTCCTTAGTTATTTTAGTGTTTAAAGCCATTTTCATTTGTTTGTAGGTCTTAATAACAACCTTGGCAAGAAAAGTGCATTTTGGTGCATGTTGGATCAATATTGGGCTAAAATGGATTGCATGCATGAGGATGGACGTTTTGGGCTTTTGTGTGTGCAAGTGTGTGTGTGAAATTGCAAGGATAAACAATGACAACTCATACACATGCAAAGAAGCCCACATGCAAAGTGAAAGGGATACACATGGCAAAGGGGAAGGAAATGGTGTGTTTTGTGGTTGAAATGATGAAGCATGTGTGTGTAAATGTAAAGGGAAAAACATGGCAGAAAATGTGTGTGTTTTGTGGTTGAAATGATGAAGCATGTGTGTGTAAATGTAAAGGGGAAACATGCCAACACACACCCACACAAGCTCACATGCAAAGGAAATGGAGTGGTCCTCTCTCAAGCCTATAAATACCACCTCCCATATTCATCAAAGACATAACAGATTTTGATCCTTGTTTGGCCGAAAATTCCCACCACCATTCTCTCTAATTTCAGCCAAAAACCACCCCTAGCCACACCACCCATCAATCCTAAACCTTTCCATACCATTCCCCATCCATTCTACACCATAAAAACCACCCAAAACCGTTCAAAACCTCTAGTGCCGCTGCTTGCAAGGAAGGAAAGAGAAGGAACATCTTGTGTCGTGCCTATGCCCAAGCCTTGGGAGTGTTGGACCGTTTCTAGGTGTTTTCTATCTTTGATTTCAATGTTTAAATTAAGTTATCTTTATGTAATTGCAAGTATGAGGAACTAAACCCCCCTTGGCTAGGGGGGGATTCAAAACCATGTTTATGCTTGCTATATGATTTGATTACTTCCAATTGCGTTTCATGAATTGTGAATTTAATTTACTTATCTCTATGAATTAAAACTAATTTGTGTATGTTGGTTGAGAGTGCACGCTTAATTTTCATGCATAAGTTTGATGCTAGGATATAAGGAAGTTTCACCTAATCGTTATGAACTTATATTCATAAGTAGTAAAGGTTGTTGATCACAATCGTGTTAAGTAAATTCTTGGCATAAGTTTCATGCAATTCATAGTAATGAGTGCCTCGTCAATGCTTATGTTTTTCATAGAACTTAATGATTCTTGCGTGTATCTCTATTATGCAATTCATGTAGGGAACTTGTAGGGAATGTTTTGGGTTGTCGTATGCAATCATCCAACCTAATAACTTGTGGAAAAACTGAGGGTTAATTAGTGCAATTCACGGTTAATTTGGGGCGTTGAGTATTCATAGTTTATCGAAAAGCAATTGGAAATCATTTTGTATGCAAGTATAACATGTGTGGAGAAGAACCCCTTAGCTAGCTTCTCATCCATTTAATTTGATCAATCTCGTTTTAAAACCTATTTTGTTTTACAAAGTTCTTGTTTTGTTTTCAATTTTCGTCAAAACTCAATCCCCATTTATTATGAAGTGTTAGATTAGTTAGAAATCAATTTAGTTTGTGTTTTTAAGTGTCTTGAGTCAAGTCATAACCCAATTTCGTCCAATTTAGTGTTAGGTGTTCAAAACTGCCCAGAAACTGTTTTTAAGGCAGTTTTGAGTGTTTATTTGTTGTTTTGAGTCTTTTGGTTTGTATTGGTGTTTTAAAGTATAGTTTTGCATTCTTTGAGTCTAGTTTAGTGTTTTAAACTTTGTTTTTACGTTTTCAAGTCAGTTTCCAAGTGATTTAGCAATCCCTCCTAATCCCCGGCTTAGAACGATCCCTACTTACATACTTTACTACAATTGATAAAAGAGGGTTTAATTTGTGTGCTTATATATTTCGCATCAAATTTTTGGCGCCGTTGCCGGGGATTAGCAACTTTGCTAATCCCCCGTTGTTTCTTTTTCATGTCTTTTGTTTTAGTTACTGACTTTGTTTCTATTTGTGTCTTTTATTTTTACTTTTGATATTTGATTTAGTTTTGTTTCCTTGATTTCAGATACTAGAGAAGTAAGACATGGATTTTGCTACCATTCAAGCTCAATTGGCGAAACTTACTTCTCAATTGTCACAAAATGCTGAAAGGACGACAATGCAAAGTGTTACTACATGTGGTGTGTCCTATGGGCAAGGATATCCAACTCATCAATGTTCTCAATTCGTTGCGAATGAAGATGCTTGGGGTTATCAAGGCCATAGCCAATCATGGGACAACATGTTTTCCAATGCTTACAATTCGGATTGGAGAGATTATTCAGATTGCATATGGGGAGAACCTCAACAATTCCAACAAGATGGTTATTGGCAGCAAGAAGATGAGTTCTATTCAAGACCTATGCAGCCACCACAACAATCTGCCCAATTCGATTCAGGTACGTCTTTGGATAATGATATGTTTAATAAATTACTCACCTCTTTGAACCAGAAAGTAGAAAATCGAAACACAGAGGTGCAAAATCAAGCCAAGAAGACGGGCGAATTAGAGAAGCAAATTGGGCAGATTATGGAGTTCACGGCACAAATTCAAGAGCAAAGTGAACTCTCCAACTCAACTATTGAAAATTTGAAGGAAGATTTTGAAATCCATGATGCTATCACTTTGGGAAGTGCTATGGAGGTTGGAGGTGAACCCAAGACATCCAAACCAAGCCAAAACATGGATGAACAGCTGCTGCTCGAAAAAGAGGAGAATAACAAGGCCACGGCAAGGGAAGAACCACCCTTGCCGCAACCCCATATCCCCTCTATGCCGTCCACTACAACCAAGGTAAGCCTAAATTCATTTTGTCCTGACCCCGTTTCACCAAATGTCCTTATTCCTTGCAGGATCATGCAATCCAAGGAAGAAGAGGGTGAGAAAGGCATCTTCGAAACCTTTCCAAAGAATCAAGAGCAAGAAGTGGATGGGGAATGTCTAGAATTCATCAAAGAAGATACGCTTGAGACGAAAATTCCCAAAGAAGTTGGATTTTATGACACGAGAAAAGTCATAACTCTCAAAACACCAAATCTGGCCAAGTCCCATATCCTTGCAACCTTCGAAGATGTGGTGTTCATAATTAAGTTTGTGTTGGAGCAAGCAAGTAAGCCATCTTCTCCAACTTCGATTTTATTATATACTAACTTTCTGATTTTGATGATTCAGGCACCTACACTACAATTTAAACCATTGCCGGATCACGTCAAGTATCACCTTCCATTCAAGGATCAATTCCATGCTATGGGCCTTATCCAAGTTTAGAAGGAAGTTTCGTCCGGCTGGAAGACGTTAAAGCAAGCGCTTCTTGGGAGGCAACCCATGAATTCAAATAAGGAAGATTTTTGAATCGCTCCACAATCAGTTTTGCGTTTCTAAAAACCTTCCCTTTTACTGCGTTTATTTTGCCTTGTTTGTCATTTTTATTTGTTGCTTGTTTGATTGTTTTTGGTGTGGATTTTTGTTTGAAACATTGATAGGTAAACAAAGTGTTTTTACATTGACTTTAGTAGAGAATGAACATTTGGTAGAAAAATTAAAAGATGTGCATACAAACAAGAATGAGTCTTCAGTGGTCAGGAGGTGCCTCAACATTCGACGGAGCTCCAGAAAGACGAAGCACCAGAGATTGATTATCCGGAGCCTCAACACTTGGTGAAGCGCCAGAGGATGAAGGCAGAAGTTGCCTCTGGAGTAACGCCACAAACCTCTGATGATCAGTCTGAATCCGCACTTCGGACTCCTGCAGCTGATCAAGCTTCATCTTCATGCCTGTTGAGTAATTAGTTGCGAGCATGTGCAACTCCTTATTCTCATGCCTAAGCACTCTGACCTCTTGCCGAAGACTAGCCACTTCAGCCATCAACGACTCAACCTGACGAGTTCGAGCAAGAAGACGCTGGCCCATGTTTGATACTGAGCCTGCACATCGGACGCTGTAGGCCAAAGAGTCCTGAACAGCCAGTTCGTCGGACCGCCTGGAAAGTATCCTAGTGTCTCTAGGAGTGAGAAGATTTCTGGCCACCACCGAAGCGGTTGTATCATTCATCATCATGGAATCCCCAACTGTAAGAGGACCATTTGGGGATACGAAGGACGGCTGCCAAATGTTGGTTGGAGAAGATATGTCACTATCTTCCCCGACATTCAAGTTAAGGCGACGGTCAGAAGGGTAAGACATATTCGAAGGTGTGAAGAAAAATAAGAGCTCGGACAAATCAAGTTCTTTGAAGTGCAGGTAGGGAGCTTTTGCAGGCGGAAAATTCAAGTGTGCTTTCGAAGGTGATGCGTGCCTCTCTTTAAAAATCAGCATTCGATGGAGCTTCAGAAATTGAAGAGGCAAGCTCAGAGATCGAAGAGACGTCTGCTTTCTCAAAAGATGGGCTGCTCAGAAACCAAGCGCCGATTCTAGATATCGAAAAGGCGCCAGTCTTTTTCAGCCTCGTCAGAGCGTCAGCTTTGAGGAAATCACGGGCAGTTTGTCGAAGGCGCCGATTCCAGATATCGAAGAAGCGCCGATTCCAACCATCTGCTTTTCCAGACGTGTCAACATCCGTCACATGCAGAGTCAGCTTTGAGGAAATCACGGGCAGTTTGTCGAAGGCGCCGATTCCAGATATCGAATAAGCGCCAGCCTTTTTCCAGACGTGTCAACATCTGTCACATACAGCGTCAGCTTTGAGGAAATCACGGGTAGTTTGTCGAAGCGTGAATTCCAGATATCGAAGAGGTGCCAGTCTTTTTCAGCCTCGTCGGCATCTGCACACTCAGCCTTGTAGAAATTACGGGCAATCTGTCGAAGATTTCTGGTGAAGTAGAAAGCACGTGAAGTCTACTGTTCAATCATCCAACGGGTGCCGACAAGAGTGAAAGATTAGTACCGGTTATTAATTCCTATAAATGTCGTCATTCACCCTCCATAGCAAGGCAGACATACATAATCCTTCTTCATCTCCGAAAATGCATTCCCAGCGAAGCCTCTCGAGTTACTCTGTGTTTCTCATCCCTTGGGGTACCTCTGCAAACAAGTCATCAAGAGCAAAAGTATTTCATATCATGAAGGTTGAAAGCAAGAGTATCTCATATCATGCTTTCTCCCTGTCATTTTCCTTGTCTTTGTGACAAGGAGAAAACGAGCAATCAGCCAGCACTTGGTGTCAATCTTCCGATCTAAGAACCAACTGCCTGGAACTCCTTCCTGATTGCTTACCTAGCATTGCTCTCGAGTGCTCATCTTCAACTGCTGATGTACTTCCGAAGAAGATGCCACATCTGCCTGGAGAACAGATAAGGCAAGTGAAAATGATAGCTTGAAGCATGTGGAGACAACGTGCTGATTCATCATCAAGATCAAGTCTCATTTTCCTTGCTAAGAAGTTCCCCAGCCCAGTTCAAGAATACACCTGTGGAAAGATACTTCTTCAAAAGCAAAAGTATCTCATATCATCATAGTCAAAGGCAAAGATATCTCATGGCATGTTTTTCCTTTACCCTTGCTCTTGCCTGCGGGACAAGGAGAAAGAAAGCAATTGGTCGGCACTTGGACAAATTGAACAAAGAAACAGACCACCACCTCTACCTCGTGCCTACCTGCCGTGCAGAAGAAACAAGCAGAGAAGAATGCAGCCTGCAGACTCAATCAACCTGGCAGAAGGAGTCCGAGTTGAAACCAAGAGCTCGAGAAGCTTTAACAACATATGGACGCATCAGTCGCCAAAGAGCACAGCCTCGCCGTACAAGGCCATTAAATCACCACCACCAATCAAGTCTCATTTTCCTTGCTAAGAAGTTCCCTAGGCCAGTTCGAGTTCAAAGCTGTGGAAAGTCAACAAGATCATCTCTCCATAACCAGATTTGCGTTCTTAAACTCTACTCTGTCTGGTTTTTACTTTGCCATACTTGTCATGTTTATTCGTTAATTGTTTGTTTGCTTGTTTTTGTGTGAGTTTATGCTTAAAACATTGAGGACAATGTTTGATTTAAGTGTGGGGGGGGGTAACCAAGTTGTTTTGCATGAAATTCGTAGGAGTTGTTTTGCATGAAATTCGTAGGATTTTATCACCCATAATTTCAAGTGTTGTTCCTTGCTGTTTTTAAGTGTTTTTAAGCTGTTTTGGTGTGTTTTAGTGTGTTTTGTTTTAAAAATCCGAAAATCTCATAAAAATTTGAAAAATTGTTTTGAAAAAGCCAAAAAAGAGTTGTTTTTGTGTGTTTGTTTGTGTCTTAGGGTACCTTCCAACACAATGATGAGAATTTGGTTTGTAATTGCATGACTGTTAAAGAGAGTGATTAACATGGATGAAAGTTTGATTTACTCTTTGTTTATGCTTGGTTATGGTTATAACTTATGAATTCACATGTAATCATAAAGGAAAAATTAGTTTTTGTAACATGCTTGAAGGAAGGAACTCAAACAAATGCTACAACCTTGTGAGACTTGAGCCTAAACGTTTATTTGGAGAGTTAAAATCTGTGCATTATTGTTTTCTAAAGTCGTTGCATGATCTCATTATTCTTTGCTTGGTTACTACTTAGAAGGCGTTTCATCATTTAGTTCCAAATGCTAGAACTCATGCCCATTTCATTCAAAGCATGCTATTGATTTGCATAACACATATTCAAGATGAAGTTGTGTAGTGAGCACCACCAAAGCCAAATTGTCGTGTATCCTATTTCATTATATGTTTAAGTTAACCCCATTGAGCCTTGTTAGCCTATTTTCTTTGTTAACCACATTATCCTCACCTAGCCAAGATTAGGACCATCCATACCCTTGTTCTTAAAGCATAGTAAAGCATGATTCAAATTGAATTCCTGTTGAGTAATGGTTGGCAGAAAACAAGTGTGGGGGAATTTTGTCTCATGTAAGTAGTGAGCCATAGGCACGGGTGGAAAGAAAAGAAAAGAAAAGAAAAGAAAAGAAAAAAAAAAGAGTTCTAAAGTGTTGTTTGTTGAAGAAAGGGTCCAAAACATTGAATTCGGCCCTAAGTGTTGCTCAAATCTTCCCTTTGTGTTAAAAGTTGAGTTCTGCATTCTAAAGTGAATTCTAAGTTTCGATTTCATTACTTTGCTTGCTATTGCCTTAGGAACGTTTGTTATCCCTATCTTTCCTTTGTTAACCATTACCCTAAGCCCCGTTACAACCCTTGACTTCTATCTTGAGTGTTATGTGTTTCAATTTGTGGAGTTTGAATTTGGTATGAGCATATGGTGTCACTGGTTCTCGCATCTAAGTAGTAGCATTCCATTCATGAGATCATATCTAAACATGCTTAATAACTCCAGAAATCGCTTTCTTTGTAATACATATATGTGAGCGTTCGTTTTCATGTTTACATCAATCTTCTCACATATAACTAGTATAGGGTGTGTAGTTAGAAAATCTGAGTGAAAATTGAGGGAATATCTTGTAAGGACTTGAGCAAATTCTCTAAGGCATGTTACTACATTCAAAATCATGTTTTAATTGGTTAAATGTGAACTAGTACGTGGTGACTATGATTAAGTATGTGCTTAAGTGTGAAGATGACTCAAACCTGTGGGAATAATGATTTTAACATGTCATGTGCATTGGAAATCCCGGAGGCAATTGTTGGAAGGTTTAGGTTGTGTTTTATTTCTTTTGTTTCGTTTTATTTCTTTGTTTTGCTCGAGGACTAGCAAAAGCTAAGTGTGGGGGAATTTGATAGGAGCATTTTTATGCAACTTAATTGGCTTGTTCTCGTGCGTTTACGTTGTGTTTCCTTAGTTATTTTAGTGTTTAAAGCCATTTTCATTTGTTTGTAGGTCTTAATAACAACCTTGGCAAGAAAAGTGCATTTTGGTGCATGTTGGATCAATATTGGGCTAAAATGGATTGCATGCATGAGGATGGACGTTTTGGGCTTTTGTGTGTGCAAGTGTGTGTGTGAAATTGCAAGGATAAACAATGACAACTCATACACATGCAAAGAAGCCCACATGCAAAGTGAAAGGGATACACATGGCAAAGGGGAAGGAAATGGTGTGTTTTGTGGTTGAAATGATGAAGCATGTGTGTGTAAATGTAAAGGGAAAAACATGGCAGAAAATGTGTGTGTTTTGTGGTTGAAATGATGAAGCATGTGTGTGTAAATGTAAAGGGGAAACATGCCAACACACACCCACACAAGCTCACATGCAAAGGAAATGGAGTGGTCCTCTCTCAAGCCTATAAATACCACCTCCCATATTCATCAAAGACATAACAGATTTTGATCCTTGTTTGGCCGAAAATTCCCACCACCATTCTCTCTAATTTCAGCCAAAAACCACCCCTAGCCACACCACCCATCAATCCTAAACCTTTCCATACCATTCCCCATCCATTCTACACCATAAAAACCACCCAAAACCGTTCAAAACATCTAGTGCCGCTGCTTGCAAGGAAGGAAAGAGAAGGAACATCTTGTGTCGTGCCTATGCCCAAGCCTTGGGAGTGTTGGACCGTTTCTAGGTGTTTTCTATATTTGATTTCAATGTTTAAATTAAGTTATCTTTATGTAATTGCAAGTATGAGGAACTAAACCCCCCTTGGCTAGGGGGGGATTCAAAACCATGTTTATGCTTGCTATATGATTTGATTACTTCCAATTGCGTTTCATGAATTGTGAATTTAATTTACTTATCTCTATGAATTAAAACTAATTTGTGTATGTTGGTTGAGAGTGCACGCTTAATTTTCATGCATAAGTTTGATGCTAGGATATAAGGAAGTTTCACCTAATCGTTATGAACTTATATTCATAAGTAGTAAAGGTTGTTGATCACAATCGTGTTAAGTAAATTCTTGGCATAAGTTTCATGCAATTCATAGTAATGAGTGCCTCGTCAATGCTTATGTTTTTCATAGAACTTAATGATTCTTGCGTGTATCTCTATTATGCAATTCATGTAGGGAACTTGTAGGGAATGTTTTGGGTTGTCGTATGCAATCATCCAACCTAATAACTTGTGGAAAAACTAAGGGTTAATTAGTGCAATTCACGGTTAATTTGGGGCGTTGAGTATTCACAGTTTATCGAAAAGCAATTGGAAATCATTTTGTATGCAAGTATAACATGTGTGGAGAAGAACCCCTTAGCTAGCTTCTCATCCATTTAATTTGATCAATCTCGTTTTAAAACCTATTTTGTTTTACAAAGTTCTTGTTTTGTTTTCAATTTTCGTCAAAACTCAATCCCCATTTATTATGAAGTGTTAGATTAGTTAGAAATCAATTTAGTTTGTTTTTTTAAGTGTCTTGAGTCAAGTCATAACCCAATTTCGTCCAATTTAGTGTTAGGTGTTCAAAACTGCCCAGAAACTGTTTTTAAGGCAGTTTTGAGTGTTTATTTGCTGTTTTGAGTCTTTTGGTTTGTATTGGTGTTTTAAAGTATAGTTTTGCATTCTTTGAGTCTAGTTTAGTGTTTTAAACTTTGTTTTTACGTTTTCTAGTCAGTTTCCAAGTGATTTAGCAATCCCTCCTAATCCCCGGCTTAGAACGATCCCTACTTACATACTTTACTACAATTGATAAAAGAGGGTTTAATTTGTGTGCTTATATATTTCGCATCATCATGCTATGGGTGGAAAATGAAAGACAAGGAGCGTGATGATGTTTGCAGTGGTGGATGTGGCGTTTCAATGGAAAAAATGGCAGAAGGAAGTCGGAATCAAACCGGGTTGAAACTGGATCAGTGGTGGGGGTACAGGTCGACAGGAAGGGCTCCCTCTTCCTAATTGGTTGCTGCCCTCTTTTTTCATATTCTGATTGGTCCACCACTCTTTTATTTGATTGGTCACTTGAACAATAATCAGATTGGCCTCTTTCCCACAAGGTGGGAGTTTAATTAATTTCTAATCTAAAATTTAATAAAACGACTTTAAATGTCTTTGACTATACGCTAAAAGAATAAGTCATATGTCTCTCTAATCGATGGTCAACGAAAGTCAAAATCTTTGCCTCTAGGTGCATTTTCATAAAATAATCACTAATTTAAAATTTATAAAACTTAAAATTAGGGACGGTTGTCACATAATTTTCGTAAAAAAATTATAAATTATTGTAAACTTATTTATAAAATTATAATTACTTTGATTTAAAATATTTAAAATGAAATGAAATTAAAAGAAAAAGAAAATTTATTCTCCTCCCAGCTCTCCGACCTCATCCTTAACATTACCTCATCTCTTTTTTGTTGCAACCTTAATCATTTTTCGGATTGAAAGTTTTATTTCTTATATTTTTTATTTCTAATTGATTTGTTTTTTTTTTCTGTAAAGAGAAAGGATAATTATTTCTGATATGATTTTTGACACACCCCGTCTCGAATGAGGGCATGATGGCCGTCACGTGAGAGTGACGTAACCATTTACACAGTTCGGAAGCTTTAAAAATACAATTACTAAGATGAAACACCCGAGGGTGAGTCCTACTTTTGTGAATTATGTCAGAACACCGTTGGATTCCTCGTGGCCACCAAAGCTCTGCTATCAAGAACCTAGAGGGGCGCAAAACAAAATTGAGTGGGTCAGTAAAACAAAGTTTTTCGAAAACTTTTCATTTAAAACATTTCTAACCCCTCACTGTAAAACCTATATACTTTCCCAGAAAATAGCATAATAGCATATAACTTTTCATATATCTCAAATCATCAATTTTTCTCAAAAGCCAGAAAGTATGCCATGCTATAACTGTCAAAAACAGAATGAATGATGCATCAAAATAACAGGTGAAATAATGAATCAACCGGAGACCCTGCAGTTGGTCCTGTACGGTTAATTCTATAGCTCAATATCCAATCCAAACCGGAGTCACCTCGGTGACCTGTACGGCACTACTCTGCACATAAATCGGAGCTACCTGAAGTAGTCTGTACGATAAGAATGGTGTAATAATATGCTCTAGTGCTTCTCTCATCAATCATCTGTGCACATAATCTAAAGTCACCTACTAGTCGGAACCACCTCGGTGGTCTGTACGACTAGTATGTCGGAACCCTCTCATGGTCTGTACGACATGTCGGAACCCTCTCATGGTCTGTACGACATGCACCTACTTGGATCCAAGGTGAGCGTGCGGTGCGGGTGAATAATATAAGCACTAACACCATGATTGCAGGTTATGAGCTATCCACATAATATACATCATCAATGATTCACATGAATAACATAAAACTCACCTGATACTCACATGTGCGTCCACAGCACCAATTCACATATATATATATATATATATATATATATATATATATGCATCAATTATCAATTCATATAATTCATATCATGCATGCATGGCATTTTAGAAAAATACTTTCATTTGAACTCAATTTCTGGGAATTTCAATAGCATATAGGTATAAACAGAAATACTGCCCACTCACCTGGAGTTCGCCCAACAACTCCCTAGCACAACACATCAAGGCGTCATGACGATCGGCACCTAAAACAATAATCAAATCCAACCTCAGAAATAATATCGATAGAATATATAACTTATATAAAACACGTCACTACGTAGTTCGATCCGGAAGATCTGCAACTCAGATTTCAAATCCATAACTTCCAGAGGTCCACAATATACCTCTAGGACAACATCCTAAAATTTCATTACCATCCAACGGTCGGATCTCCGTCAATTTCCAAAACCAAGTGACGGTTAACATTCTATTTTATGAACTTACAACTCCAATTCCGGAAGATCCGTCAATTGGATTCCTAATCCGTAAGTTCCTATAATCCTCAAATATTACATATTACAACGTATCAAAGTTTGGTGACGATCCAACGGTCAGATCGTCAATTCACATTTTCACCTAACCACGAATCGTAACGAACTTAGGTTCAATTATTCAATTTACGTCCATCAATTATCAAAACTGAACCTAGAACCTTAAACACATGCTAAGAATGACATTGGCGGTAAATTGGCCACGCGCTACCGCACGGGCCGCCGCGGGTGGCGGTTGGCCGCCCCGGCTCGCCGGAAAATCCAACTATTTCCAAAAATTCTCAACAAATACAGAATTGAAGATCTCAATGAGTAGAGTAAACTTTATACCTGAGGCCAAGGCCAATTTGGCCTGGAAGAGCTCCCATTTCACCAAAATCCGTGCGGAACCCTAAAATTGGGTGAGTTCCAATTCGTCTTCAAATCAACTCCGCCGTCCCAACCAATGCTTGGGCTTTGTTCTAGGCCTCAAGAGAAGTGTATGGGTGGTGGCAATTGAAAGAAATTGCTTCGGAATTGGGCGAATTTTGAACAAGAAAGTCGCAGCACCCGTGTGGGTGTTCTTCGCGAAATCACCACGAAATTTCATGATTTTTGGGGTGAAACATAAAGAGGGAAGGTCTAGGTATTGATTGGAAGTGGTACCTTGATCCAATTTGTGAGAATTTTGGTGAAAATCGTCGGAATTTGGGTGTGGGTGTCGCGGGTCGAAACGGGTCGTGGGTGAAGACCCATATTTCTTCCTTCTCTCCTCCGCTTCTCGCCCTCTCTCCTTTCCTCCTTTCTCTGTTCCGATTGGCCAGTCAGCTTCCTCTCTCCTCTCCCCATTCGGCCTCTCCTCATTCTTCTCCGATTGGGCAACTTTGCCCAATCTCTTCTCTGTTTTCATTTCCTCCCGAGGCCTTCTTCTTTCTTCTTACGCACACACACACACAAACCTTCTTTCTTCTAATCCCAGCCATCCATTTATTTCTTCATTAAATCTGGGCCATCCAAATTTTAATAATAAAATTCATAAAATGTCCAAATTTCAAACTTTAAAATCTTTTTCGTTATAACTCCAAATAGCAAACCGTCTGCGCCCACGCGTCCGTAGCGGCGAGTACTACGAGGATATGTCAAGAAAACAAATCTTAGATGGCGCGACACAACGATTAACCTCGAATAATGCGCGTGCCTCAAAGGGCATTTTTGTAAATTCCTTTATTAAAACTTTAAAACTCTTAAAATCAGGGACGGGCTGAATTAGCCAAATCGAAAACACGAGGACTAAATTGGCCATATGGCTATAACCAAGGTTCTAAAATACGCTAGGCGCTAGTCGGGCGGCAGGCTGGGGCCTAGTGCCTAGACGACTAGGCGGGGTCTAGGCAGGCGCCTAGGCGGACTAGGCGAATTTAAGTAGATCCATTATATTTCGAGTAAATAAGTGTCGGTTTATATTTAAAATATATATAATGTCATATAAACTACAAAATAGAATGACATATATAT
Organism: Malus fusca; assembly: GCA_035220775.1. Classification (NCBI taxonomy): domain Eukaryota; kingdom Viridiplantae; phylum Streptophyta; class Magnoliopsida; order Rosales; family Rosaceae; genus Malus; species Malus fusca. Next base: position 13,189,867 of record CM069065.1, on the reverse strand, counting down.
TATGAAATATTGAAACATAATGAAAACATGGAGAACAAGCATATAATGTGTGTTCATTTAAGTATTCAACAAGTCTCTTACAATTTATTGAAAAAAAATAAAATGCAAAATGAAGTTATCTATTTTCTGTCTAAATGGGGGTGCCTAGGCGGGTCTGGGCGGGCTAGGCGGGTGCCTAGGCTGTCTAGGCGAGCGCCTTAGCAGGTCTAGGTGCATTTTCTGAATTTTCAAACACCTAAGCACTAGGCGGGGATTTTTAGAACAATGGCTATAACACATGGACCATTTTGGACTAGAAGTGAGGTGTCGAAAATTTTTAACAGAGTAAAAAGAAAAAGATGGTCTTCTTCTTCAAAAAATTTAATTATACTTTGAAAATATTTTATTAAAAAATGGACGACGATCAAATTCTAGTGTGATTTGATTGTCGTCCATTTCTATCGCATTGTGGGAATTGCATTTGGTTCATTACGGTTTTTTGTTTGGAAGAAACGAGAAGTCTGGAGTAATTTTAAGAGAGGTTACCTGCCACCGCAAACACTGTCGATGCAAATTTGTCTTTTTCTCCCGCTCTTAAGAATTAAGCTGCTTCATTGACCTTGTAAAGTGTTTTTTTTAACGTTGTTGATACCGATGTGCCACCCACATAATATTTGAGGACTAATTTTTTTTCTTAATTATTATTGCTAATCTCTATTTTGTTTATGTAAAATTATAAATATTTTACACATGGTCGGGGATGGAGAGATTTTTTTTTGGTTCGTTCAATGTTTAAATGGGTGGTGGTGATGGAGAAAAAGAGGAGATGGAGATGGAGGTGGTTGCTCGATTGGATGGGAGGGGAAGAAGAAGATGAACAACTTTTGTTTTTTTAATAAAATATTATTTTCAAAGTAATAATTAGATTTTTTTTTCTTAATTATTTTTTTTTCCACATGGTCTTCTTCTTGTCCTTTTTAAGTGTTTAATGAATTATAATTTTTTATATAATCGTAAAGTTCTTTTTGTTTGATTCATGTAATTAATAAGGGTAAATTAGTAAATTTATAAGCCAAGCTTTGACTCAAGGGGTTATATGAAAGGGAATTAAAACTTGAGAGGGGTGTTTGTGTAATGTCTCAAACATGAAAGAGTTTTGTAAAGCATCGATAAACCTCAGGGGATGTTAGTGTAACCCTATATTCTCCCCTCTCACCCACCCCAACAATATGTAAGCCGACACATTTATTTGTACTAAGAAAATGAAAGTGTTAATGTTTTAGATTTGTCTAAATTTTTGCAAAGCTAATCTATGGAAGATTCTAAAAAACTTATGAAATGAAAACCACAAGAAAATATCTCAAAAAGGTTGTCCCCAATCCTAACTCAAACTTAAAATTATTCATATTAGTCTAATTTGGTAGGGTTTGATATTCCAAACGGTTTTTTGTCCACCCCTAATTTTTATAGCAGTTTTAAAAGTCCATATAATAGCCACTTAACATTACGGTCTAGTGGTATTCCTCTTCACTTGTAAGCGAGACATCTTAGGTTCGATTCTCGCCAAAGCCAAATTTGAACCAGATTATTGCTAGTCCATTGTGAGGCTAAGCCCATCCCCTCTTCCTTAGTGTAGATAATATCATTTGGTAAAAAAAATTCATATAATAAACCACAAACATAGTTCTGTAACAAGATTACACAACTACTAATCTCACAATCTTGCTCTCCTAAGGTCTTCATTTTGAGACCTGTAATTACCAAATACATATTAGCCATAATATTATATTAATTTATATCTAAAGGCTTAAAATATTAAATAATTTAATAAAGCAAAACAATAAAATGAGTTTTCTAATGGTTTATGAATTTTAAGTTGATGTTTTGCTTTATTACGTTTTAAAATATTTTAAACCCTTGGATTTAAAGTAACATAATCTTATGGCTAATATGAATTTAATCCTCATAGTCCTCAAAATGAGGACTTTAGGAGAACTATTAATCTTGATAATGTCTCGACCTGGAGATCGAGCATTATTCATATGGAATTCTAGTACATCAGTCAAACTACACCCAGAAGGTGTTGTGTCGTTTTAATGAGGATAAAGCGAAGCCTTCGAGTACTCCTACGGTCGTTCGACCGCTAGATGCTAAACGAGATCTTTTCTGTCCTAAGGAAGATGAGGAAGAAATTTTAGAACATGAAGTTCCATAGCTAAGTGTGATTGGCACTTTATTGTACTTAGCTCAATGCACCAGATCTGACATCTCCTTAGCTGTTAATCTTTTGGAAAGATACAACAATGCGCCCACACGCATACATTAGACAGGTGTCAAAGACATCTTCTGCTACCTTAAAGGCACGACGGATTTGGGTTTGTTCTATCCTTACAAATCCTAAAGAGATGTCGTAGCCAATGGCGAAGTTAGGAATTGTCGGTGAGAGCGGTGAAATTTAAAAGGGTAAAAAGGTTCTAATAAAATGTGGACATCCATTCAAGGTCTAAGTCCAGGGTTTGCAAGAAGACTATGTGAACTACTCAGAATATTCAAAGAAGAATTCGGACTAACTGAAATATCAAAAGAGGACTTGGAATACCTGAAAGATTCGAAAGAGAATTTAAACTAACAATATTATTTGAAGGATGATTTAAGTATTGTTTCTTGTTGTATTGTTCCATTACATAACTATATAATAAGTAAACTTCTAAAAGACACTAAGCGTTAGTCGAGTAGCGGACATGGCCTAACGCTTAGGCGAGGATCTAGGTGGATTAGACGGATTTAAATAAATTTATCATATATCTTTTAAATAAGTGTCTATTTATTATATAGTATATAATATCTAAAAATATTGATTATAGAACATAAAGTATAAAAATATTGATAAATTTTCTTTATTACTTTGTTGAATTTGATGGTGTAAGATAGAAATTGAAATGATTACGAGTTCGTAGTATTTTAGGAAATATTTTTTAAAGCTCATATGGATTTATAGTGAGTTTTAAGATAAATAACGGTGTCAAACACATGGCTTAATAACCTTGGAAAAGTGAGCAAATTAATTGGCCAATAATAGAAAAACAAACAAATCTCAAAATAATTTAGCACTTAGGTGGCGCAAATGGATTGGACAATAGTTATAGAAAACAAAACAAATGGGTGATTTGAAAGGGCACGTGGGGTGGGATGCGAGTAGGCTTGGCAAACGGGTCATGTCTGTCGTGTTTGTGTAACACCTATTAACTTAACGGGTCGTGTCATGTCACACCAGTTAAGAAAAATATATATTTTTTCTTAAATTTGCACATACCACACATTGCCACATAAATATTACTTCAAAACATTTAAACACATTTGGTGTTTAAGTACTACATCTACACTCGAAAATAAGAGCCTAATAAACAAACATCTATACACCACTAGTCTATTACAAAATCTGAAATGTGCAAGGATATGCAAAATGAAATTTTTTTTGTTTTCAAGGTTGTGAAGCCTTTCTCAAAAGTTTAAACCTTGCCAATGGAACTCAAAGCTTTCATGTTATTCCTTTTACAAAATCCTCAATTTTCATTGATCATCGTGACATAAGATATTGTGGTATCCACTAGTGTCAATATTTTGAATTGAAGATCGAATTCATTCATTGTATTCATATAGGGTGAAGGAGTGCAACTGTAAAAAATCATCAACATCGGAGTTAAAATAACCGTTAAATAGTGATTTTTCGTTGATAACCGTCGACAACTTTTGTCATGTTACTTGATCTCTAAATGTATACTTTTTGCGATTTTTTTTAGCGTAGGCGATCTCAAAGCACATACAAATAAGTTTGACGGTTGGATCGTTGAAATTAGTTTCGTAGAATGCTTATTCCATCAAAACGATAGATTTACTAACATTTCAGAGTTTATTCATACTTTCATTAAGTATAACATAAGATTTTGTGGTATCCACTAGTGTAAATATTTTAAATTGAAGATTGAGTTCATTTATTGTATTCATATAGGGTCAAGGAGTGTAGTTGTAAAAAATCATCAAATCGGAGTTAAAATAACCGTTAAATTGTGAATTTTCGTTGATAACCGTCGAAAAGTTTTGTCCCGTTACTTGATCTCTGAATGTTTGTTTTTTCCAATTTTTGGCGTATGCGATCTCGAAGTATATACAAACATGTTTAATGGTTGGATCGTTGAAACTAGTTTCGTAGAATGCGTATCCCATCAAAACAATAGATTCACTAACACTTTTTATTTATACTTTCATTAAGTATAACATAAGATTTTGTGGTATCCACTAGTGTAAATATTTTAAATTGAAGATAGCGTTCATTCATTGTATTCATATAGGGTCAAGGAGTGTAGCTGTAAAAAATCATCACAATCAGAGTTAAAATAACCGTTAAATCTTGATTTTTCGTTGATAACCATCGAAAAGTTTTGTCCCGTTACTTAATCTCTGAATGTTTGTTTTTTTGCAATTTTTCATATATGCGATCTTGAAGCATATACAAACAAGTTTGACGGTTGGATCATTGAAATTAGTTTCGTAGAATGCATATCCCATCAAAACGATAGATTCACTAACACTTAAAAGTTTATTCATACTTTCATTAAGTATAACATAAGATTTTGTGGTATCCACTAGTGTAAATATTTTAAATCGAAGATCGGATTCATTCATTGTATTCATATAGGGTCATGGAGTGTAGTTGTAAAAATCATCAAAATCGGAGTTAAAATAACCGTTAAATCGTGATTTTTCGTTGATAACCGTCGAAAAGTTTTGTCCCGTTACTTGATCTCTGAATGTTTGCTTATTACGATTTTTGGCGTATGCAATCTTGAAGCATATACAAACAAGTTTGACGGTTGGATCGTTGAAATTAGTTTCGTAGAATGCGTATCCCATCAAAACGATAGATTCACTAACACTTAGAGTTTATTCATACTTTCATTAAGTATAACATAAGACTTTGTGGTATCGACTAGTGTAAATATTTTAAATTGACGATCGAATTCATTCATTGTATTCATATAGGGTCAAGGAGTGTAGCTGTAAAAAATCATCAAAATTGGAGTTAAAATAACCGTTAAATCGTGATTTTTCGTTTATAACCGTCGAAACGTTTTGTGCCGTTACTTGATCTCTGAATGTTTTTTTTTTTTTGCAATTTTTGGCGTATGCGATCTCGAAGTATATACAAACATGTTTGACGGTTGGATCGTTGAAACTAGTTGCGTAGAATGCGTATCCAATCAAAACAATAGATTCACTAACACTTAAGAGTTTATTCATAATTTCATTAAGTGTAACATAAGATTTTGTGGTATCAACTAGTGTAAATATTTTAAATTGAAGATCGAGTTCATTCATTGTATTCATATAGGGTCAAGGAGTGTAGATGTAAACAAATAATCACAATCGAAGTTAAAATAACCGTTAAATCGTGATTTTTCGTTAATAACTGTCGAAAAGTTTTGTCCTATTACTTGATCTCTGAATGTTTGTTTTATACGATTTTTGGTGTATGCGATCTTGAAGCATATACAAACAAGTTTGACGGTTAGATCGTTGAAATTAGTTTTGTAGAATGCGTATCCCATCAAAACGATAGATTCACTAACACTTAGAGTTTATTCATATTTTCATTAAGTATAACATAAGATTTTGTTAGTGTAAATATTTTAAATTGAAGATCGAATTCATTCATTGTATTCATATAGGGTCAATAAATGTAGCTGTAAAAAATCATGAAAATCATAGTTAAAATAACCGTTAAATCGTGATTTTTCGTTTATAACCGTCGAAAAGTTTTGTCCCGTTACTTGATCTCTGAATGTTTGTTTTATTTGCAATTTTTGGCGTATGCAATCTCGAAGTATATACAAACATGTTTGACGTTGGATCGTTGAAAATAGTTTCGTAGAATGCGTATCCCATCAAAAAGTTTATTCATAAACACTTAAAAGTTTATTCATACTTTCTTTAAGTATAACATAAGATATCCACTAGTGTAAATATTTTAAATTGAAGACCGAGTTCATTCATTATATTCATATAGGGTCAAGGAGTGTAGCTGTAAAAAATCATCAAAATCGAAGTTAAAATGACTGTTAAATCATGATTTTTCGTTGATAACCGTCGAAAAGTTTTGTCTTTTTACTTGATCTATGAATGTTTTTTTGTTTGTGATTTTTTGCTAATGCGATCTTGAAGCATATACAAACAAGTTTGACGGTTGGATCGTTGAAATTAGTTTCGTAGAATTCGTATCCTATCAAGTTCAATGGTATATATATATATATATATATATTTAATAAGTACATTTAAATTTATTTATTTTGTACATATAACACTTAAGAAATTGAATGGTATGTATATTTAAGTCGATCCAATGGTCATCAATTTTTCATATTTAATTTAATATATATATATATAATTATTATAGTTTTTAAGGGTATAAAATTGTTAAATTAATATATATAATTATTATAGTATTTTTTAGGGTTATAAAATTATAAAATTAATATTTTGCTTATCGTGTATTGTGTTACCCATGTGTATACCCGAACCAACCCGTTATCTTAACATGTGCTTATTGGGTTACCCGATAACGACCCGATTCGTTATCGTGTCAACTCGAACACCTGTTAATTTCGTGTCGTGTCGTGTCAAGTTATCGAGTCGTGTCAGAAATTGCCAGGCCTAGATGGGAGAGAAAAAGTCTCTATTCTTCCTCTATATTCTTCTTTGTTGGAACGAACCAAAAGCACCATTTCTAGAAGCTGCAAAATGCAGCTTCCATTCCTCATTTCTTTGGCCTGAGTACTTAGAAAAAAAACAAAAAAACAAAAAGCATGTGCATAGCCTGCATTGCACATCAGCATGGACTCCTTATGGAGTTGTAGGTTTTTCGACCGCTAACAAGACAAACCAATACTTTTGGGCTTGTTTTCCAGCGAAAGGAGGGCGTCCGCCCCTCTATGTGCCTTAGTAGCTTCGCCACTGGCCGCAACCCCCCTTAGTTTTTGAGTCGATTCCCGCCTTATTGGTTATGCTGACGCAAGGTACTTATCCGATCAAGCAGACAATATATGCTAGTTCTTTGAACCATGCTAAGATTTTCGCCCTACATGAAGTTACTTGGGAATGCTTCTGGTTGAAAGCAGTTATGGAACACATTCGAAGCACCTACAAATTTTCTTCCATAGTTGACGTCCCTACAATAATATTTGGAGATAATGCAACATGTATTGAACAACTTAAGAAGGGATACATCAAATGAGGACAACACCAAGCACATTGCGCCAAAGTTCTTTTTCTCACATCAGCGACAAGAACGTTAGAAGATTGAAGTCAAGCAAATCCATTCCTAGGACAACATGGTTGACCTCTTCACCAAGTCTTTGCCAAAGGCGACATTTCAGAAACTTGTTCAAGGATTTGGTACGCGTAAATTTGATGAGTTGTAACATTGGTAGTTCTCTATGGAATTATGTCAAACTCAGTGGAAGTATCCCGAAGCATACTCGCTTGATCTTAACATACTTTTTTCCCCTACAATTAGGAGCATTTTCTCTTTGGATTTTTGCTACTTAACGAGGCACCCATCATGGGTTGGTCATACCTTTGTGTACGTCCTATAGATGTTTTAATTTGGCTTTGTACTTTATCATGCACTTTTCCTTAAACTATGGGTTTTCGTCCCGTCTCGGATTTTACCATAGCCCTTGGATTTTTGTGAGACTTATTTCCATATGCAAGTTCCTTTATCTGAGACTAGCATGTTCCCAGATTAGTGTCGCCTACGAGTTGACTTCCTCAACTCTACTTGATGACGAATCTACTTAAGTATTTACGCATTCAAGGGGGAGTGTTATAGATAATATATTAAAGTGTGATTGTATACATCTTAGATAGATTTAGTTACTAATTGTTCTTTTCCTATAAGATTGTATTTACTTGGAGGACAAGTAATTCCTCTCCTCTTTGTTAGTTAAAAGTCAACAATCTGTGATAATTTATATATGCTAATAAATAATAAATGCAATAGGAATTAACAGAATATAAACTAGAATACGAATTATAAAAATAGACAACTTGAAGATCGAGGCTTACGTACCGCAATGTCCTTGAAACAGAAATTTCGCCCCTACTCAGTGCTTGTAGTTCTAAGGACGTCTACTTCACCAGGATTCAACGATCTAAGTCAGAAATTCCAGCACCGAAAAATTGACTTCTGGCGAATATTAATGTAGTTCTCTCAGTAAGGATGTTTATGATTGCAGGAGAAGATTTATGCTTCTGTGTTCTAAATGCCATGCATATGGATATATATATACTGTGATTATACCTGTTCGCAACAGGTATGAGGAAGGGATGCATCTGTTGGGAGACATCTGCTGAAAATGGTGTTTTTGTTTCTGCGTTTTCACACTTCAGACTTCATCTGAAAAGATGAGTCTGTTGGTAAAAATAATTAATTAATTAATTTAAATTCGAAATTAAAAATAATTAATTAATTCCGAAAATAATTAATTAATTTAATTATTAGAGCCCAAGAGCCCCAAGGCCCAAGGCTCATCTTTTGACAATTAAATATATATTAATTATATATTAATTATAATTAATTATATATATTAATTACCAATTAATTAGTACACCCCAAAGCCCAACCCTAAGGGTGAGCCCAATTTTAGTCTCCAGGCCTATTACTCCAATCACTTTCTATAAAGGACAAAGCCTTATAAAGTGATAAAATCTTTTGGGAATGGCCAATGTGGGTCAAAGAAATTTCTACTCAAACTACTCAAATTTCCAACAATACCCCACATTTGAGTTGAAATTTCATTCAAACTCCAACAATTACCCCACATTTGAATGCAAATGTAAATGCAAATGGATGATTAGGCTGCCTAAAACTGAGAGAGAATAGACATGATATGCATCGGGTGAAGTGTCTTTTGGACTTGAACTTACCCTAGTGAAAACATATCGGGTTTACTTGGTGACGCAGTGGATGTGAAAGATCTTGAACTGTTCACCGCAGTAGTAAACCGAGACAATATGATACACACATATCATGGCTGCCACACGTCAATTCATACGGTTGTGTTCATTTTGGCCCGGAACAGATCCCGGATTTCGTAGGAGCTTTAGAGAATTTAGCCATATCAATTCTCATAAATGTGGTCCCATTTACTCCTATATAGGTGACATTAATTAAGAATAGTCTGCCATATTCCTCTTGATAACAAGATATTAATGTCATTAAATGTATAAAACATAACCCCTCAAACGTCAACAAACAACACACATTTTATCATAAGAATGGGTAAGTTGTGTGTTCAACTTTTGAATCAAACTCAACCAGTTTGCCTATTGAACCTAGACCATGGGATCTCCAATCAGCTAGGTTAGGTTTCCGCCCAGTTCGATTCATTGAATTGGCTTAAGACTCATTCCCCTCGATGTAAATAATATTTGCTCTCTTGGTAGGCCTTTTGTCAAAGGATCAGCTATATTTTCCTTTGACTTCACATAATCAATGGATATTATTCCATTGGAGAGCAACTTCTTAAGAGTATTATGTCGACGCCTAATGTGACGTGACTTCCCATTGTATACATGACTTTTGGCCCTTGATTGAGCGGCCATACTATCACAGTGTATACATATAGCCGTTACCGGCTTTGGCCACATTGGAATATCCTCAAGAAAATTTTTGAGCCACTTGGCTTTTTCGCCAGCCAAGTCTAAAGCTATAAACTCGGACTCCATGGTGGACCGAGCTATACATTTCTGTTTAGAGGATTTCCAAGATATTGCTGCACCTCCCAAGGTAAAAACATATCCACTTGTCGATTTGGATTCTGTAGTGTCAGAAATCCAATTGGCATCATTGAAGCCTTCTACAACAGGTGGATATTTTGTGTAGTGTAATCCGTAGTCAAGTGTATTTTTCAAATACCTTAACACTCTTACTAAAGCATCCCAATGCTCTTGTGCCGGATTACTTGTATATCTACTAAGCCTACTTACTGCATAAGCTAAGTCGGGCCTAGTTGAATTCATCAAGTACATTAGACTTCCAATTACTTGAGAATATTCAAGTTGAGATTTGGCATCGCCTTTATTTTTCTCCAACTTGCATCCAGCATCAAAAGGAGTCGCAGCAGGTTTGCAGTCAAATTGACCAAACCTTCGTAATATTTTTTTCTGCATAATGGGATTGTGTAAGGACATATCCTTCACTATTTCTCTTCATTTGAATTCCTAAAATGACATCGGCTTGACCTAAGTCTTTCATGTCAAAACTTGAATTCAACATTTTCTTTGTTTTGTTTATTACATCTTTATTGCTTCCCATTATGAGCATATCATCCACATACAAGCAGACAATAACACAAGTTTTATCATTACTCTTAATGTAGACACATTTATCAGATTCATTTATTTTGAACCCATGTGTCAACAAAGTATGATCAAATTTCTCGTGCCATTGTTTTGGTGCTTGTTTAAGTCCATATAATGACTTAACTAATTTGCACACTTTGCTTTCTTGTCCTTTAAGCACAAACCCTTCAGGTTGTTCCATGTATATTTCTTCATCTAGTTCTCCATTTAAAAATGATGTTTTTACATCCATTTGATGTATATCAAAGTTGTATACAGCCGCAATCGCTATTAACGTCTGAATTGATGTTATGCGAGAAACTGGAGAATAGGTGTCGAAATAGTCCAACCCTTCTTTTTGGCGATAACCTTTGGCTACTAAACGTGCCTTGAACTCATCAATGGTTCCATCTGCCTTAAGTTTCTTCTTGAAAATCCATTTATGACCAATTGGTTTACTACCGGGAGGTAAATCAACCAATTCCCATGTGTTATTTTCCATAATGGATTCCATTTCACTTTTAATTGCTTCCTTCCATAAAGGAACCTCAGAAGAAGACATTGCTTCTTTAAAAGTTCTAGGTTCATTCTCGGACAAGAAAGCAATGAAATCAGGTCCAAAGTTTTTAGAAACTTTGATTCTTTTTCCTCTTCTTGGCTCCACATCATTTCCTTGGACACCAGAAGAAGAGGCTTCATCATAACTATGATCATGAATCCTCTTTGTATTAGAACCAGATTCCTTTTCTTTGTAAGGGAATATATCCTCAAAGAATTCTGCATCCGCTGATTCTAATATAGTGTTGACATGTATGTCAGAAATCGAAGATTTCACAACAAGGAACCTATAAGCAGCACTATTATTTGCATATCCAATGAATACGCAATCAATAGTTTTAGGTCCTAGTTTCGTTCTTTTTGGTAACAGAACTTGCACCTTTGCTAAGCAACCCCACACTTTGAGGGTTTTATAAGTGGGTTTATGTCCTTTCCATAGTTCATAAGGTGACTCGTCAATCTTCTTTAGAGGAACCTTATTCAATATGGTATTTGCAGTAAGTAAAGCTTCACCCCACAAACTGTGTGGAAGTCTAGAACTATTTAACATGGATTTAATCATATCTTTGAATGTTCTATTTTTTCTTTCGGCAACACCATTTTGTTGTGGTGTGTATGGAGCCGTTGTTTGATGTATAATTCCATGTTGTGCACAAAAATTTGAGAAGGCAATAGACTCATACTCTCCTCCTCTATCGGATCTAAGTGCTTTGATTTTTCTCTCAAGTTGATTTTCAACTTCGGCTTTATATGTCTTAAACATATTCAAAGCTTCGTCCTTGCTATGAATCAAATAAACATAGCAATACTTACTGCAATCATCAATAAAAGTGACATAATAATTCTTTCCTCCACGAGTTGGTGTGGATTTAAAGTCACAAAGATCACTATGAATTAATCCAAGTAATTCATTTGATCTTTCCAGAATTGACTTTCTCGTTTGCTTAGCAAATTTCGATTCAGTACATGTTTCACACTTATGATTAAAATCAATTTCGAATTTAGGTTATAATTCTAATTTAACCATTCTATGCATAGAACGAAAATTAACATGTCATAATCTAGCATGCCAAATATTAGAAGACTCAACAATATAAGTAGAAGCATTTATTTTATTAGCATCATCAATGGCAATTACATTGAGTTTCACAAGGCCATCAGCCACATAACCCTTTCCAACAAACATCCCACCCTTGGTAAGTACAAATTTGTTGGATTCCATTACATGTTTAAAGCCCTTAGCAATTAGAATTGGTCCAGAAACCAAGTTCCTCCTCATTTCAGGAACATGCAGCACATTCAGCAAGGTCAAACTTTTCCCATATGTGAATTTGAGTACCACCTTGCCATATCACTCCACAGTAGATGTGGCAGAATTGCCCATATACAGCTTTTCTCCAGGGGAAGCAGGGTGATATTCTGTGAACATTTCTGTCAGCGCAGATGTGCTTTGTAGCACCAGTATCCATCAACCATTCACTCACATTTGAGACCATGTTAACCTCGGACACAACAGCAGCCAATTCTTCATCGGTGGTTGCCAAGTTAGCATGGTTGTTGTTGTTTCCGTGGCCATGATTTCCATCCTTGCGATGATAACAATCTTGTGCCTTGTGACCAGATTTGCCACACACATAGCATGCGCCCTTAATCTTCTTCAGATTCTTGCCTTTAGGAGCAAGGGCAGATTGCACAAACTGCTTGGTTTTCAGAGCGGGAGCCTTATTCTTTTTCGGCTTAGCCTTGGAGTTTCCTCCCTCAACATAATTCGCAATGGCTTCAATGGCTGCAAACCCTCCATATTCGCATTGCCTTTATGTGGTCTTCTTCCACACGTAGCCTCATAATCAAATCCTCCATATTCATCTCACGACGCTTGTGCTTGAGATAAATTTTGAAGTCATTCCAGGAAGTTGGCAATTTCTCGATTATCGCCCCAACTTGGAAATGCTCATTGATCTCGCATCCCTCATAATGCAATTCATAGATCAACTTCTGGATTTCTTCGACCTGAGATGCAATAGATTTTGAATCCACCATTGTATATTTGAGAAACTTACCGATAACAAATTTCTTTGAACCGGCATCATCAATCTTATACTTTTTCTCCAGGGATTCCCACAACTCATTCGCTGTCTTGCACAGAGAATAAATGTCGTAGAAATTGTCATCCAAACTATTCAGGATATAGTTTCTGCAACAAAACTCGGAATGATTCCAAGCTTCAATTGCCATGACAGTCTCTCTCGTCATTGGATTCTCATTAGACTTCGGAGCTTCTTCCTTAACAACATGAGCGAGATTCATTGTTGTTAGGAAGAACAACATCTTCTGTTGCCATCTCTTGAAGTCCAACCTTTTGAACTTCTCAGGCTTTTCAGAGTATTTTGGCACAGCGCCATTCACATTTACAGATTGTTGATCCATAAGTTTTCTGTTTCAAGATTGTTGGTTAAAAGTCAACAATCTGTGATAATTTATATATGCTAATAAATAATAAATGCAATAGGAATTAACAGAATATAAACTAGAATACGAATTATAAAAACAGACAACTTGAAGATCGAGGCTTGCGTACCGCAATGTCCTTAAAACAGAAATTTCGCCCCTACTCAGTGCTTGTAGTTCTAAGGACGTCTGCTTCACCAGGATTCAACGATCTAAGTCAGAAATTCCAGCACCGGAAAATTGACTTCTGGCGAATATTAATGTGGTTCTCTCAGTAAGGATGTTTATGATTGCAGAAGAAGATTTATGATTTTTCTGTGTTCTAAATGCCATGCATATGGATATATATATATATATACTGTGATTATACCTGTTCGCAACAGGTATGAGGAAGGGATGCATCTGTTGGGAGACATCTGCTGAAAAATGGTGTTTTTGTTTCTGCGTTTTCACACTTCAGACTTCATCTGAAAAGATGAGTCTGTTGGTAAAAATAATTAATTAATTAATTTAAATTCGAAATTAAAAATAATTAATTAAATATATATTAATTATAATTAATTATATATATTAATTACCAATTAATTAGTACACCCCAAAGCCCAACTCCAAGGGTGAGCCCAATTTTAGTCTCCAGGCCTATTACTCTAATCACTTTCTATAAAGGACAAAGCCTTATAAAGTGATAAAATCTTTTGGGAATGGCCAATGTGGGTCAAAGAAATTTTTACTCAAACTACTCAAATTTCCAACACTCTTTACTACTATAAATAAAGGTATGTGTAGAGGGAATAAGAACACAAAGAGAAATTCCTACAATTTCTCCACTCTCTCTATTTGCCACACCCCTCTATTCCTTGTCAGTCAAATAGGCCACAACAAAATAGTCATTTTATACAAGTTATTTAACATTAAATATTAAATGGGGCGTATTTAACAATTAGTGAAGTGCTAATACAAAAATCCTATTATTAATTCCAAAAAAATGAGAGATAATTATTAAGTTATATCCTGTCGTCCCACCCTCCCCGACAATATATAAACTTACCCATTTATTTGTACCAAGAAAATGTCAGCACACATATGAAACTAGGTTCCTAATTAATGTGTTAATGTTTTGGATTTGTTTAAATTTTTGCAACGCTGATCAATGAAGGATTTAAAAAAAAAAAAAAAGTGATGAAATGAGAACCACAATTTCAAAATAGCCCGCAATCCTAACTCAAACTTAAATTATGGGTTGTGCTATCCACACACCCATTTTTACTTTATACACATCATCTTAATTTGCGACTGTCGGATCGACTGTGATTTGATGGGTTTGAATAGTCCAAACAGTTTTTTGTCCACCCTAATTCCGTTTTAAAAGTTCATATAATAAACCACAGAAGTAGTTTAGTAACAAGCTTACACAACTACTAATCTCTTATGCAGCCATCATTAAATTTTGGCCTTCATATTGAAGCCATCAATATTTATTATTGTCAATATTTGTTCTGATTACTGAAAATATGACTTTAGCCCCTGAAACTCAAGTTTTTTTACATAAAACCCGACATAGTCTTTTTACCTGAATAAAACCCAATGACTAGGCTCCACATAAGCAAATTCATTAATTCTATTTGCCTTTACACATTTTGCATTTTTAGATGCCTAAAACACCCCTAAATACAGTTTTAATGTATACATTAAATTCTATGCATATTTGAAGGGAGGGATTAATGAAAAAAAATGCATTAATGTTTAAAATCATTGCATATTAATATATCATAACAAATTGTATGTTAATGCTTTTGGGGAAAAAAAACACTTATGTTATACTTTCCTTAAGATTTCGTAATTGTTTTTCAAATTTTCGTAAAACTTGACAATTTTAATTTAATCTTTTCATTTTCTTATCCAAATGAAAATCTGAAAGGGCACTATAAAATTTGTCCAGTAATAATACATGCAAAATAATTTACTTATAAAGTTAAAGAAATGTTATTTGATTCAACAAAAATTATCTATATTTTATATAATAATATAGGTGAATCATTGCACAAATATATATTAGGAATAAAATGTGCTCAATATATATATATATATATATATATATAATAATGCATGCAAATAATTCACCTACAAATAAAGGAAATTTGGTTAAAAATAATATATCTACTACTTTCAATTTTTTTTTTTTTACAAACATAATGTACCTACAATATAATTTACCTTTAGTTTAATCAAATAAAAAAAAATAATGTATCTACTGTTTCATTTTAATGGCGATAATTTCTCTTGGTTTAGTTTTTATGAAATAATTTAGGCACTATTTAACTTGACCAAAATAATGTAACTACAACTTTAATTTACCTACAAAATAAATGCTATTTGATTCAAAATTAATTTATTTATATTTTAAATATAAATATAGATAAATTATTTTTAACACGCATATATAATAACAAATAAAAAATGTCTAATGTATGTAATAATCTATGTAAAATAATTTACCTACAACATAAAGAATATTAATTGGTTTGTTTTTTTATCAAACAATATTATTTGATGGAAAATAACTGATTATACAAAGGATTTTCTTTTTTCAAACGAAAAATGTGCCCATAATTGTTTATGAATATGGATAAATTAGTATATATATATACATGTTACTAATATTTATGATACAAGAAAGGAAAATTTTCCATATGGGGTTAATTGCTAATCATAATTAGGGTGAGTAATAATATTTATTGACATAATTAGGGTTTTGTGGCATAAGTTGTAAATATGTTGTAATAATTGGTTACATATTTGTCTACATGGTAGTCTATTTGAATTTTGGGTTTTATTTGAATATTTACTATTAGGTGGATTTTTGTTTAGAAAATAGGAGTTTCAAGAACCTTTCTCTAAAGAACCCTTCTAATTACATAGAGAGGGGGCTCCAAGCCTCCGACCATAGTATAATATCCTTATTATATTCCAGGCCAGAATGGCACACCAGTGACTGGAATCCAATTCTGTCCTTGAATGAAATTACCAACTGTGAAAGGACAAACTTGCTGAGGACCATTCAGCAAATGAAAACCAGGCCACTTAACCCTCTTCTCTGTTGCTGCACCTGGCCCTGTATTCATATACTCCCCATAAAACAACGTTGAAATTCCATAACTGCCCCTCCATTCTGTCCATCCAAGTCTGTCTTCAAGAACACAGTCCTTGAATACTTTCTCCATGGCCTGCCCAAATAGTTCCTAAACGAACCCTTAACGCCTGCGAATTCCGGTGCAGGTCTAACGCGACAACCGTGGATTGCAATGCCTGAGTTCTCTTCCGGGTTGTCGCGACCTTGCGCGGTGATCATGTTAGCTTGGGACTTCATTGGCCTCCTCACGAAAATGTCACAATTTTGCATCACCATAGACGCGTCACCAAATATGAAATCGATCGTGCCATATACTTGACAGTCGCGGTAGAATTGTCGATTGGAGTGGGCATAGAGAGTGTCTTGGTACGCTTTGAAGCTGCACCGGTAAAACACCGCGATGTCTGAGCTCACCCTCAGTGCCACTGCCTGGTGATTTTTGAGGACCTGCTGTGTTCTCAAATGTTATGTCCCTTGCCCAAAAACCATCCCCTGATACACCTGTGAATGGCAAAAAAAAGTTGTCCAAGTGAAATATTCATAGCCAATGTAAGTATTTGAACAATGACTATGATCAGTGACTATGAATATTTACGGTGAATGCTCTAACCAAATTATCGAAACTCGTAACTTGTTTATTCATTTAGGTTTTGACCTTGATCAACATTAACGTTATAATCCATGGTCACTAACTACTGGACCATAAATCTAATGTCAACAAATGAGTTTCAAGTCTAATAACCAAGACTTTGATCACTATAAATCTTGGCCAAGTGATTAGACCTCTAGACTTACCAACCGTAGCTGAGCTCCGAGTGGAGTCATCTCCGACGACACTGTGGCTACCAGTGATTATAGTTTTGTCAATGCCATCACCAACAAGCATCACATTCTTTACATCTCTATGAATCTCCACCTTCTCTGCGTACATGCCGGATTTCACATAGATTATGATTCTTTGGGTTCGCCGGTGACCCATTCTAGCAAGTGCAGTCAGTGCCTCATTCACTGTTCTATTTGTGCCAGAGCCATCTTTTGCCACCAGAAAATCAGCCCTGGATGTTCTTGGATTCCATGATGCCAAAAGCCCTCCGTCTTGCATGGGATTGGATTTTTCTCCCCTTGGTATTACTCCTGGAGCATGATAATTATAAGAAAAACAAAGTTATATCAGCCAAAGTTGCTCTGCAATAGCTTTGCGCCCGAAGTAAGCCCTAATCATATGTTTCACTAGAAAATAAGCCCGCGCGTTGCGGCGGGAACCACTGTTTCAGGCCTAACTACATGAATAAATTCAACACAATCATGAACGAACAAAGGGGCACTTAAGTGAATAAGGTCGATAAGATAAGCAACTTGACTTTTATATACATTCAACTAAGCTAACATGTAAAGACATTGCACAATTAGTAGGAAGAAACTGAGTTAAGACTTGCTAATCTATCACCTTGTCTTACAGAAACCCACTTAATACTCTCATAACCAGTTTGCTTGTACACCGCAAAGTCCATCAGTTGTTTGTATAAAGAGGTATGCAGAGGAGAAATACAATAACTATTGATGCCACTTTAGTGGGAAAAAGAAAAGCATGATGCAAAAACATATATGCTTCCAATGATTCATCCTCTAAGACAAAAATATGAACAAAGAGAAAGAAAAGCTAATAATAATGAGAGACGAAACAGTAACACCAATAATAGCAGTAATACTTTGTAGTATAGAACTATGCTTTTTTCTTAATTATTAATGTTGGATTGCTTTCTTTTCTCATGGAAAAGTCAGGATTATGGAACTTACTTTCATTTTGTTGAAGTTCATTCTCTGGACAAACTCTTGATAGAGCATTTCATTTTCTTTCTTTGAGATTTCACAATGAACTTCATCCAAATCTCCGGTGGTACCGTCCCAACCCTCTGGCATAACCTTGAAATCAGGTTTGTAGGTAAGGGATACCATGTGGAATTCGTGGTCATGAGAATTAAAAAATCTGAAAAGAGGAAAGAAGTTATGCACTATGAGAAATAAAATCTGGCTATTAGATCAGCCAAGCACCACTAAGTTTATAAATTTGCGACTACAATTAACGCAGCAGGAAACCTTTACCATCAGTATGAAGTATGCACAGAATATTGATATCATTACAAAATTATTAGAACTACAGGACCCATTGTATATAATAGAAGTAATGCTTGTGAATTGATATCTTACTCTGGGCAGGTGTGAAGCAGGAGCTCAACAGAATCATCTAAAGGACAACCAAGCTTTTTCTCCTCTTCCTCCTCAAGCTCTTTAAGCCAAAGAATAGCATGCACTCTCTGCCTCATAATCCTATAATCCTTAGCCAGCCTCTCAACAGTATAAACCTCAGGGATTTCCTTGTGCTTCTTATACATCTCAGCCTTCTCTGAGTCCTTGAGATAAGACCTCTCGCACCAGGCTCACTTCCAGTTCTCTTATCCTATCCTCAATTTCTTGCAAACCAGATACCACTGATGATTGAGATAAAGAAACTTAGATTATGAGATTAAAACAAAACTGACCAAAAAGGATACAGAGCCGACGACTTAAAATGTAACTATTTACTGTGTTATGAAATACGAATTTAAAATGTAACTATTTACTGTGTTATCAAGCAACCAAGTTATGAAATACGAATTTAAAATGTATTATTTACTGTGTCTGTAATGAATCTATGAAATCAAATAGTTAAACCCCAAAAAACACCACTGCAAATAGCATAAGAAAATTGAATTAACCCTAAAGAAATTGGGAGAGAAGAATATGAAAAGGGAATACCTTTCGGCCATTGTTATTGGGAAAAAACCCAACAGAGCAAAAGCCTCTAACTCCAAACACTGTTGTGGGATTTTGAAGAGAGCAAGAGAGAGAATATATCAGAAGAAATAAAGCAAGAGAGGGGGACCCAAAAGGGGGAGGAAGAAGAAGAAGAAGAAGCAGCAGCAAAAGCGAAGCAGATGAAGAGGAAATAAGGGAAAAAAAGGACAACTGAAATTAAGTACGCAACCATATACTTAAAATAACAACTAATCAAATAGAACTAAAAAAATATGGGGGAATCATATCAGTCACATTACCAAGTATTGAAAGATGTGTTCTCATGCTAAGCCCGAGCCAGCAAGCCCTCGGCAGCCATCCGAGATGACTTTTTCAACGCCGAAACCTTCCATCTCCTCCTTAATTCCTTCTGAATCGCCTCTGCATTTCATTAAAGAAACCAACTTTGATAAGGATTAAATATATATACATAGTTACATACACATAACTGATTCAAATTAGCATAAACAAAAATGGGAAGAAAGGGGTTCTGACCAATGTCCCAATTGCTATCAATGAGAACAGCCTTAACATCTTTGGTCGGCTCACTGGTTCTCTACATTAATATGATTCATCACATGAAAATGAGAAGAAAACTGGAACTTTACACACAAAAATTAAAAGAGCCATGTTCAAAAGAGTTTTCTAGTTATCTCGAGGAGAGGAGGTCACCCAACATGACCAAAAGTAATTTTTCTTTTACTACAGCTATTAAACGTCAATTTCCATCTGATAACAAAGCTTAAATTACATGGATAATATTTATGGTTATAAACTGAAAACACAACCTTACGTGATCCATTCGTTGATAATGCACCATTTTTAAGAAAGTTGAACCCAGAAATATCTAAAAAATTATTCCAGTTTCCCGGACACCTAAATGATTAGCTATAGTTCAAATTAAAAGTTAAACGAACAGACATTGTGAACATCATCAGCACTTTGGGAGGTTTCCCAATCCTTTAGATGCTTAATAGTAGCATGTGAATTTGAATCAATATGAACCAAGAAGAATGGCACGTCTGAATCAGACAAATTCGGTTAGAAGAAACATTCAAAATTTACATCCGAGCATATGTAACATAAGGAGAAGTTTCTGCGGACAGTTGACAAAATAGAAAATGAAACATATGTATACCGGCTGTTAGGCTTGAGTTATGCCACTCGTTAAATGCTGCTGAAACAGATTCTGCCATGTCAGGTTCGTAATTTCATATTTTAAACGCTTTTCTCTGTGTCATGACAGTGGCACCCAAAGGCTACAACGTACGTAACCTATTCCAAATATAACTTATGTTTTTGCAGTTTCTAATGAAATCAAATCAAAATTAAATTCTTTGTTTGATTTGCAGGGAAGGTCACCTGCTTTGCCGGCAAGTAGTCGATCTTCCTGATCTTGATCTTCTCCCTCATCATTTTCTCCAATTCTTCCTACCCACTTCATAAACAATAATTCAAGTAAAATAAAATAAACAAACCAAGCAAACAATTAGCATTTAAACAAAAATATTTGCAAAGTTAAAGGGAAAGAAGCATACCAGAAGATGAAGAGGAAGAAGAAGAGCATGTTACAGAAACCTTTCTCATTTTTCAGAAACCCAACTCTGGGTCGACTTGAGCTTCTCCGCCGCCGTTCTCACCGGCTCTGATTTACATGTCGTCAGTATGAGCAGCCGAGCAGACCTGCCGAAATCTCCATCTTTATCTTCGATCCTAGCTGATTTCGACATTCTCTCTCGAATTTTGCTCTCCCATTCCCTGAAACAAATTCTGATCATAATTCATTCCTTAAGTAGAACTAATAGATTTAAACGAAGAAGAAAAATAAAATAAAAAATAAAAAAGAAGCTGGGTTTTTACCTCTAAACAATCTCCCAGCAACAAAAGGCTTCAATCTGCACGTTCGATTGGTCAGTAAAATATACAGAATAAGAGTTACATCACATAGCAATAAAGTAGAGAGAATTGGAAGACAAAAAAAGATTTAAAATGTGTAAACCTCACAAACGTCACAAACCCTAGAATTCTTGCTGACCAAAATCACAATTTCAAATCTGAAGCTGCATGATATGAATAGAGTTTGTAAACCTAATCCTAAAGCGCAAAAGATTTGAAAACAACTCCTCACCTTTTCAATCAGCTGAGGCTGTCATGGGCGTCAAATCTCAGTCATTCTGTGCAACCATGGCCTTTGTCCTCAATCTCAGGCCTTCCTGCCTCAGGAGTGCAGGTAGTGAGAGTGATGCAACCACTCAATCTCCTCTCTCTCTCTCTTGAATCGTACACCCCTATGACTCTGTCTACCTGCAAGCCGTATGCCTTCCCCTCACCAAATCCCTATCGCTCTCACTCTTCCTTCCTCCCCCTCTCTCCTCCTCTCTGCAAGCCGCATGCCTTCCCCTCACCAAATCCCTATCCCTATCTCTATCCCTCCCGCTCTCTCTCCTGACGGCATGCTCTCACCGAGTCCCTCTGCAGCTCATAGAAAGAAAGGAAATGAAAGTCTCCCTAACCCACCCAATCTGTTCGAAACCCTACAGACTAAAACGACCATCGCACCCCTACCTTTCCATGATTATTAACACGCGGCATCAACAATTAATGAAATAAGTTTAACCATATATTCAAACAACAACGATATAAACAACAAAAAAATAAAATTGCAAAAAAAATCTAAGGTTTAGATGAGAGAAGAATTAAAAGCATCTATTCAATTCAGGTGCTTGAAATTCATATGTTTACAATTCATCTACTGAATGGAGCGTGTAGAAATTGACTAAATTGACTAAATTCATACATATGTTTAGGATTCATCCTTCTTCCTCATAAAAATTGCTCCGAACTGCAATTTTCAATACAATTTGCCAAAATTTAATTTAGTATCTGTCATCATCAAAATCTTCTTCCGAGTCAAAACTCATGATTGGGGGAGTTCAATAAGCAACAGATAATTACCTAAAGGTTTCATCCACCAACAACAATCCATTCCTCAACAGCCGAATGAAAAAAAAAAAAAAAAAAGTTTAAATTTTGATGGTGCTTTCTGTGCCAAAGATAAGATGAAAGAAAACTTAACATGTGTACCTGTTCAGGTAGAGTGAACAAAGATTTTATACACAACAGAAAAATTAGCAATTTGTAAATTTATTTTGTCATGCCATAAAGTTTTTAAGAATCGAGTAACATATATTTTTCGACATACTGGTTCTTTGCGCGAATAAACTGAAGGTGTAACCCCGCCTTCTTCTGTGGAATGCTTCTCTAACTGCAATAGCAGACAAACTGATGATGATGGGGACTATTAAATTCCTGAAAAAAAACATGAAATTTTGAAGCTTTACAAAGTGTAACAATAAAACTGCACCCCGTGGAGAAACCACATAATTCACTAACCTTGAAAGTCAGAAGTATCCGCATCATGCCTGTCTGAATTCCTGAAAAAAACATGAAATTTTGAAGCATTACAAAGTGTGCTTTTTAAAACTTGGACACAGGGCCTTCTTCTTCTTCCGGAAATTATCAAAACTAATCAAATTGTGGAATTCCAATCATTAAAATGACATACCAGACTGAAGAAATATTGTTGTATGCCTCTCACTCCTTCAATGGAGCTATAGCTCCTTATACCAAGAACTGCAACAATTCAATCAAACGTGAGACCAAGTTTATGCAAAGTAAATACATACACAATAACATTATATTTGACAATATAAGACATTGAATTCCCCCAATTCAGAAGCTGCATATAAAAGGTAGCTTCTTTAATTCCTCTGGAAGACAACCATTAATAAGACCAATTGTCTTTATGGCCATTTGGTGTCAAATTTCAATTCAAACAGAGCATTTCCTGCATATCAAAGTGTTCTATTAGCTTCTATCTTATTGAATTCCAGCACGCTAATCTTATGTTGTTTGCTGAAATCTAATCAAAATGCTTAATTGCAATAGTCTAATCATATCAAAGTCGACGAATTCAGAATATTAACCATCACAACTGATGGCATTAGAAAAAATTGTTAGAGCAAGAAAAATAAACACACCCAAGAATCAAACAGTAAAATTCAATGAGAAAAAAAGCTCAAAGCTGCAATCTTTAATAATAATATCTAAGTGAAATGCTCTATAAACTTCAGCAGTTAGAAGATCACACCAGCAAATGCATCAAAAGAACAAAAAACTATATGAAAATTACAGAACCTAGATGAAAGGAAAACAAAAAAGCATCAATAAAATGAGAAACAGAAGAACTCACCTAAGAATTAGAGTCCCAAGAAAGCTGCAGGTTGATTTGATATGCCAAACTGCACTGCTTTTATATATCAATGTTTGAAACAATCTTTCAAATTTCTAAAAAAATTAATAATACTTTGAAATAATGAACAGAATCTCCCTTTTGGTCCAAAAGAGAGAAACAAATAATAAAAGAATAGAACCCAGAACCCTTTAAAGCCAATTATATGTGGGGGTGGGGTTGTGGGATCACAAAAAGTACAAATTTTTTTTGCACCGCCCATGAAAATTAAACATTGACATTGATTCACAGAGAAGAATATGGGCAACGACAAAGATGGGATGCGGGAGGGGAGGATGAGAATAGAGGGAATAGACACAGACCAAAAATATAAACTTAAAACAAAATCATACGAAGATATTGTTTAACAACTAATGGCATATATATATCAAGGACACAAATAGTTGCAGAGGCGTGGATTATACCTTTTCATCTTGGATTTGAGAACTTCGTGGCCTCCGCCTTATTTTTGAACACCAGATTTGAGCTCTGTGTGCTCAAATTAAATGAGTTCATCCAGGCATGGGCTTCATATCTCACTAACTCTCTGCAAGCATGGGCTTCCTCCTCAATTTCCGTCATATTCTCTCTGCGCTCTATCCCTCCTCCCTCACTCAATCAGGTCAGAGAGCAGACAAATCTGATGTGGACTTCAATGTATACGAATCCATGGTTGAACTCATTTCGTGACAAACTGAGTGAAAGAAATGAATCATCAATTTAAGATCCACATAATTAGTTGCATTTGTCACTCTTAGATATCTACAAATTAAGATCCACATAATTAGTTGCATTTGACACCAAAATACCAATCATTCCAAAACACCATTGAAGCACTGACAAATCACAAATTTCACCAAATTCAAAAGCACCCAACACCCACCAATAAAATTTGGAAAAAGTTCGATTAAAAGGATGAGATTGCTTGAAACAAAACCCCCAAAATCACAAAAATGAAATTTTAACAGAAAACCCATTTCTAAGCCCAAACTTAACACTTCTAACACATAATTTTCAAACCACAAAATTACCCACCCTAAAAAGTGAACCTGTTCGTAATGGTAGAGAAGGGTTAAGTAGTGAAACCCATATGATCAAACTCACCGAATACTGGAAAAAAAAAATTAATAATTACCTCAACAGCTAATGGAGCCAAAGCCAAACCCCAGAGCTTCGAATGGCAGAAATGATAACAGAAACATGAATGGTCCTTCTTCCTTCCCCACTACTACTGCCACTTTCTCTCTCTAAATGAGTTACCATTACACCAAACCATTAGCATGCAAGTATTTAACTACAATGTTTAGAGCTTTGCAACTGAGTCAAGATACTGAATCAAAAGAATAAAAAATCATATATTCTTGGACATTTTATCATGAGATCATACCACCACAATGCTCAAAATCCTAAATTAGCATACATTTGTTTACGCAAAATCTATGCTCCTCAATTCAGACCAACCCTCATACATTTGCAGCTCAAATCAGCATAGGAAAAAAGTGCTAGGCATGTTCCCCCAAAAGTGAATTTATCAGTCTTTGAGATGGGCAATAAAAACCCATCAACATTGTGCTTTCAAGAATCATTTTTCTTCAAAAATAAATAAATAAATCAGCTTTTTCGATAATGAATCCAATTAAATAATTCAGAAGTCAACAGAGCAAAAAACAAAAATCAAGTCACTTTTTATATACATTTTAAATCAATTAGATCAATCAGATAACAGATAGAAGATGGAATTCCACAAAAACTGTAACAAAAGTCAGCTCATTTAGGTACAATTACTACGAAGATTGAAGTTGAAAACATAAAAGGAAGTAAATTTAAATCATTTTGCCCACACTTTCCCAGCAACCAAGCAGAGAATTAAGAAATTGAAAGCAAATGAACTGATTGGCGCAATCAATTTAACCAAAGAAATCCGATTTTACTACGATGGGGGCGAATATGAAGAAAAGGGTGAGAAATTACTTACAGAGAGAGCTTCAACAACTTGGCCCAGAAAGCCAGAGAGGAGATCCTTTCTTATGAGAGAATCAAATCAATGTTATGAACCTCACGAAATTCGCATTACAGAAACCCATCTGAAACATTTTCATTCAGAAGAATCATTAGTTTCTCTCGTTCTAAATTGAGAATATGTTGAAGAACTGACCAAATGCATACCGCATAATAAAACCTAAAACTAAAGCCAACCCAGTTCAGCAAATGAACATACTATTAGCTAAAGAGATACAAATTTTGTGATTGAATCAAATAACACATATCTACTTGCAAATTGCAATCATATGAGAAATTTGTATCTCTATAACAATGTAATATTTGAACTCCAATAATCGAAATCCAATTAACAAATACACTAATATCTGTACACAAATATAATAACCCAATAATTTAGCAAGAATGAAAAGGAAATAATATGAACAGAGAGATATGTATAATGACTTGGAGGTATACCTTAGAGACAGAGTCATTCTTTCGCTTCTTCCCTCTTGACGCTGCACATAATTTTATACCAACAGTAAGAACAATGCAGATTATATACACTTTCAAATTGCAAGAGAAGTTAATAAAACAGGATATATTTTCAGTACCTAACCTCTTGGCATCCTAATTCAAGAACCGTATTCAAGTTATGATCATAAATGAAGAATGCATGTTGGTAAATTAGTTAACTACATTGTTACTTTTTCAGTATCCCATATCCATTATATTTACCCCTATGAAGGGTATGACCGTTAAACCTCAAAGCTCGCCCAAAAATAGGATGGTTCATGTCACATGCCAGAATTACACACCCTACATCTAACATTCAAGAATAAATCCAAATTTCATGATTGGGCAACAACAAAAGAAATGTTAAAAGATGATAAACCCAACCATGATAACTTCTTAGTTTAGTATGTGTTGTGTGTATTAGCTTTGCATTCTTGTCTATTCTCTGTTTCTGGTTGAGGTACTCGTGCTTCTTCTTATTCTCGTCAGTGTTTTTCATCAGACGATCCAACCCTACCCATTCATCCCAACTGTTGAGAGAAAAAAAAAAGAGAGAAAAGGTCACTAAGATAAATGAAATCAAAAGTTTCAAGAGATATTAACCACTGAAAGCTTAAGCATTAGCCTTCATCTCCGATAAACCTCCGTCATCAGAATCAATTACAATATAATGGTCTCATAATAACATCTGCTGTGGTCTAATAAACTAAGGTGAAAGGACCACTTAAACTGAAGCGAGATGGCAAATGATAACCGAAAAATTAAAAAAACATACAAACTGAAGTAGGGCATGGCACACCAATTAAATGAGAAATGTAAAACATTTTGAATAAAAGAAATAGAAGAATGATCACAGTAAGAGCTCCAAGAGGACATTTTAGAGACGAAATGAGCTCAAAAGTTCAGAACACGCAGGTCAAATACTTCAGTAAAATGCAATGATTTACCAATCTCACTACCACAAAGGAACATACAACACAACCTGAGAAATAGGAACTTCTGGATTGAATCCAAAATCACCTGGTCAATGAATTTAATAAGCTTAGTGATTAGGTTGCTGAAAGATAATTGAAATTATAAAGAAACGAAAAAAGGGTAAAATTATACACATGGAAAGACAGTGAACCCCAACCCCTTATTTTCAAACTCAATATATTAGCCATTTTTATCATGCGAACACATGAAAAGCCAAAGTTGCTGATAATGTTAATAACGAACACATCACAACTTGGTGTCCTCACGCAAAACACATGCAAAAGTCAATACATTTGGTTGTTTTTATTAAAGAATCAGGCTCAACTTAAGACATAACGAATGCACATTCCACCATAACAACCGCAAATAAATATACCTCAAAAGCCAAAGGGCCAAGTTCTTTGCCCAACGATCCAAGTTCCTGAAAATCGCAAACACAGCAAAGCCATTAACACTAACTCCTAGAACAGCAACGAAAATAACAGCTAAGAAATAACAATGAAAATCTATTTGCGCCAATCAAACACCGCTGGAACAGGGATCATAGCAAAGGCACAACAATTAAACGATTAAAAACCACTAACTCAACCATTTTCTCGTGCAAACAAAATTGTCATCTGCATCCACTTTAAAACCATGCTTGTTCAACGATATAATCATACCAAATAGAAAGACTCAATCCATTGTTAACATCACCAACCATACTTCCCCACCAAAAAGAACACAGCTCCATACATTTGTTAGGGAATGATCACAGTCGCTGCGAACCACAAATTACGCAACCATAACACAACCAGATGAAACCTCAATCAAATTTTTTTCTGATAACAAAATTTTGGCTCCCCCTCAATTTAAAACCGCATGTACAAACCTCTGCTCTAATTTGTACATCACATACAACGTACACGTTTTAAAACAGAAAATTACAATCATAAAACAACCAACATAGTGATAGCATAAAAACCTCAACCATGCACCATCATCTGTGAATGAAAAAAAATCAGACGCATCATGTATTTTAGAGTAATAGATAACTGAGAATTTAATTCACACGGTCATCACCACAACAAAAAACAATAAGCCATGAACACAAAAAGGGGAAACAAATAATAGGGTAATGAACAAAAAGGGGCAAATTGCATACAGTTTGATTTCTGTAGAGAAGCTATAACACTGAAAGACCAACACAATAGGAAGAAAAAGAGAAATGAAGAGGAAGTGGTATTATCAGACAGTGAAGAAAGTAGCACAAAATATCTGTTTTTCTGTCCCAATTTAATAATTTAAAAACATATCTTGCACTCCCAACTAAAAGTTGAATAACCGAACCAGAACCAGACAGAAAAAAAAAGCAGGAAAAAAAACAGGTTCCTAAGCAGGTTCAAACCAGAAGCAGTGAAATAAGGGAAAATTCGGTTCAAAAGGGACACCTAGCTTTGAAAGGAATTGAAGCTGCCAGCTGGGAGAAATCCTCATCAATGCTTGCAGAGATAGCTTCCAGCTGGAACCAAATCTCTGAAACCAACCCTCGATTTAGGCGTCCCTTCATGCCTCACCGCTTCTCTAAGCATACCTCACCGAGAAAAAACAAAACCCAAATTCCAGGCAGCCCTACCTATTGCATTGCTCATCCTACCCCTCCCTCTCTTCTCCAATTTTTCCTTCCAAGAGTCCTGCACTCTCTTCTCTCTGGCATCACACGATCCCTCTCTCTTCTCTGCCATTGGACGACTCCTCCTCTCTCTCTTCTCTCTCACATCACACGACACCTCCCATCTCTTCTCGCTGGCATCGTTGCAGGCTATGCCTGCCCGTGTCACCATCCATCCAAAAAACCCAACCACAAACAAAACCCACCAACCCAGTTACAGCCCAAACCCGCAAAAGCCCATACAACTAAATCTGAAAGAAAAAAGCCCAGCCGAAATCCTTAGTGAATGGTAAGTCCGTAAATAGAGTGAAACCAGAAAGACAAAATATTATCAAATAAGTAATAATTGGAAAAACATAAACAACTTACAGCCTCCAGCTGTATGAAAATGCTTGTTTAATTTTCTTGTGCTGCTTTTAGGAGATGGAAATGGAGGCTTATTCTTGTCTTGTGCTCAATGATATCAATTTCAGCTTGCTCCCAAACGTACTGCAAAAGCTAAAAGAAAGTTACAGACTTTGCAAGTAAACAATAGCGCTAATTTTTCTCCAAAATTTTCAGATACCTCATTCCCAACCATACATACAAATAAAATAAAAGTAAAAACTCCACAGTACCAATAAAAAACCAAAATTTGAACATGAAAATCCATTTTCAAAGTTCTATCAAATGCGAGCATTTACTCAATTTTAAGAAGTTGTATTGTTAAAACTTAAATCCCATGATGACCCCACCTTCCTTAATCTTTTCTAAAGAAGCAATAATTCACATAATGTATCCAAATTAGAAAATAACATATGATTCATGATATCTTATACTTTCATATCCAAGTTATGTTTATGCAAATCATGAGAGGCACACATTTAAATCTCATCCCACACGCCCTAAGTAAAAAAGAAACCAGCTCCTCCATCATTCAATGTCCAAGCAGATTTAGCATGTGGAGTAATAGAATATCAAAACGCAAGTTACAATTTTTAATGTACTTTAATAATTATTTCTTCAACATTACCTCCAAGTAGTTCTTCCGATGGAAATAATTGATTTCAAGTGCCTAACCAGTGAGGCACCCTTTCTTTCCCACACTCTGCTTAACAATCCATGAACCTGAAGAGAGAAGAATCAGTTATAAGTTAATTGATCTTAGTTGGTTCCATAACTTGCTAATACGAAAAGAGAACAAAACAAAAAAAGTTAATCGAAGGATTTACAAAAGCTACAAAAATTAACTAAATCTCACATCAAAAAACCCAGAAATTTAATGAAGAATTCTCCAAAACCCACAAATTAAAACGTAAAATTCTACAAAATCATGAAAAATTTAATACAATCTAATTATATTAATCACCAATGAACAGTGTTTTGCACCACATTTCAGTTATCAACCTAAAGGTTAGACAATCTCGAAACAACAGATCACAAATAGTAATCTGACTAATAACATGATTTGAATATATTGGATATGGAAAATTAAGATTAACCAAGCATACATGCATATAGATAACTATACAAAACTTGGCTTGCAGCCACGAAAGACGAAATCTAGGAAGAGGATGAGAGAATGGCGACTTACTTTGAGTGCACCGGTATGGCGATTTCCTCGACGGAAAAATAGCTTTTGAAATCCCTCAGAACCGGGGTTAATGAATCCAGCAACTGATGGTGTCCGCACACGCACAACACCCTACCTAGAGAAGGGAGACGGCGGCGACTGGAGGATAGGATGGAGGCGAGACCGTCGTTCTCACAGGGTCTGCGATACCGTCGTTCTCGCAGGGTCTGCGAGACGGAAGAGGCAATGAGGGTTTGAGAAGGAAATGGAAAAGGCCAGCTTTACCATCGTTCTACCCTTCCCATGATTATCAACACGTTTGCATCAAGATTAGCGGCAGAGAGAGCTTGGCAGAGCACCTACCTAAATATCTCTCTCACTCAGTCCAAACCCGTAGCTCCCATCTCTCTCCAATCTGTCAGGCTCCGTGTCTCCCTCCTCTGTAGTCGCTCTATCCCCCTATCTCCGCTCGCCAGAGGCACACCCAGTTGTCTCCGAGTCAAAAATGGGAGCGATTGTCTCTCTCCAATTTGTCAGGCGTGATGTTCCCCCCCCCCCCCCCCCCTCTCTCTCGCCGAGTCAAACGTGAAATGCAGCCAACGACTGAAAATAGGTTTTTAAGCCTGAGTGGCAAATTTGTAAATTAAATAAAAGGTGGTTAATAGCATCCGAGTGGCAATCTTGTAAATAAACTGAAATGTGGTGCAAAACACTGTTCATTGGTACAGTGCAATTGAAAAGCCTTCTTTAGACTAAAGTAATTACATATAATTTCCCGTTTAATTAACTTCGATCAATCATTAGAAACACAATGTCTCGTTGGATTATGAACATACACATGCAGTATTAACATGTGATACAAATGAGTAATGTTAGGGAGACTACACTTTTAAAGGGAAATTTTGATAACTAGTCATTTTTTGTACCACAAAATGAATTTTAGTCTACCTTTTACATTTCTGCCAAGTTTAACCATACGTCCTGTGAAATTTCAAAAATATCCTTAAATTAAAACACTAACACTATGCTTGGATGAGAGAAATAAACTTGGAATTTAGGTAAAAGTCAGAATTTATAAATTGACATACATCAATTCCCTTGTTTGGATTCATAAACATAGAAATTTAGAATTTCCGCGTGGAAACAAAACTTGGAATTTGGGACCTTCAATTCCCAAGTTTAAATTCCATGTAAATATGTGTCATTTCCCAATTTCTATGATTGAGAGTTTAAAATTAACAAATTTTGTATTGAATTCCATTGTTCTTTTAGATTAACCAAACAAGAAAATTCACAAATTCTAAAAAATAAAATCTCATCATTTCAATTTCTGTCATTTTAAAATTTCTTAGAAATTT
The DNA here is from genome assembly GCA_035220775.1 of Malus fusca. Lineage (NCBI taxonomy): Eukaryota > Viridiplantae > Streptophyta > Magnoliopsida > Rosales > Rosaceae > Malus > Malus fusca. Next base: position 13,158,196 of record CM069065.1, on the reverse strand, counting down.
TAAACTTCTTCGTCCAAACATAATGTAATTTCCTCTCTCACTCATCCCTTCCCTTTCCTTTTCTTATGCTACAGAGAGCCAATGGCCTACCCACATACCCCCTCATCGTCACCCACCCATTTTGTACCTGTTCATTCGAAAACAAAAGTAGCATTACCAAATCAATATCAATGATGTCGTGAATTCTAGTATCGAAAGCAAGCTTAAGATTCATCCCGACACTATCTGTGCAAACATTATGTGGTTATGGTCGTTGGCGGCCACCTTGGGTACAAATGAACTCCATAAATTTATCCAACTCACCACCACCGTTGGTTGTGTACCTACCTCCTGCCATGGATCCATCAATTAAGTACAAAAATTATGTATAAATATGTGTGTATATATAGGTGAGACAAATATGCAATTCAGGGACGTACTGGAGGATTGAGTTTGAGGGACTTGGGTTATCTGGAATTCAAATCGAAATTGCTCAAAGAATTCGTAATCGAAACGATAGCTCTTCCTTTTTTCAACAAAATTAAAATCAAAAATCAAAATAAAAATTAAAATCATAATCTAAATTCAAGCTTCCCAACATTCCGATTTAGATGAAGAGATAGCAAGTTGTGGTATTAAAACATTTGGAAAAATAACCCAGTTAAACAAATGAGCAAGTTTTTAGTCATTAAGGGTATTTTAGTACTTTTATATCAAATTTTAGTTACAATTATTATAAATTTAAAAGGATGGTTATAATTTTATAAGGATTCTAAATTTTGGTTATTTTTCCAAATTTTCCATTTTTAAACTATATTGGTGTACAACCAACATCTAATCAAATAAATTTATTAATTAACGTGATATGTACATATCACTTGTCACGTCAGATAGTATATTAATATGGTACAAAAATGTGATCCTTCTAGCATTTCTCGATACATAATAGTTCCTCCTCACGTAGCTCATTAAAAAATATACATAATTAACAATGGTTTAGAAAATCATAATTAATAGTTCTATTCAATCGAGAAACAAAGAACAAAATTTTAAATTTGCCTTCAAAAATAAAATGATAACACTTGGATACTGACTAATCAGTACCCAAAAAACTGACCGTATGAAATGGCCCAATAAGATCAAAACACCTGTTACAATTTTAATTTTATAAACAAGTAACCAAACACCATATTAACCCCACATCCAAACACCTCCTTTCTTCCTCAACGATTCCCCTTCTAGCGTCACTCCTCTTTGCTTCCGCCGTGGTTTCATCGCCAGAAACCTCGTCTTCCCAACGCCTTCCGAGAACTTCGTCTCCTCCGTCGGCACAACTCACTTCTCCTCCATCCTTTCACTGTCGATTCCTCCCCAAAATCCTCTTATTCTTTATTGTGGCACACATGTCAGCACTCGGCCGTCATCGTCGTCGGAATCTCCGTCGTGGAATCTATGGCATTACTGAACACCAACTTTCTCGAAATTTCACTGAATAATTTCAACCTCCTTCATAATTTTTCTCCTTGGTGAAATATCCTTAATAGGGTTAGCAAGATGGATATGATCTATCATGGGTTTGGAGAAATTTGAGGGGGTGAAGCTGTCATGGCTTCGGGAGAAGGGAGAGGGAGGTGATGGTGGAGGTATGGCAGCTGTGTTTTTTGTGGGAGAGAATATGGTTGTTTGGATACAAGTAAAAGAAAAGAAATAGTGTGTTTGGTTAGAAGGGTAGTAGGAGTTTGTGAAGAATTTCATTTGACGAAGTGTTTTAAATTTAGTGGTTTACATAAGATGGTCAGTAATTTGGGTACTCCCCAGTGAGCAACCAAGTATTGCCCAAAATAAAATGGGTTCTTTCTTATGGATTTGGATTCTCGCCGGATCCCCTTCTTGAGGATCCTAGGGATCAACGCACGTGGATCGTTGATAAAAAATCGTGCAGTTACAATTTTTTCATCTTTTATATTTTCACCCAAAACGAGGCTACTTTACTTTTAAAAATATAATAACTATTTAATTGGGGCCGCACGATTTTTTATCAATAGTCCACGTGCGTTGATCCCTAGGATCCCCAGGGAGGGGATCCGACGAGGATCCAAATCCCTTTCTTATTATGACGAAATAAGATAATGGAAGCTTAATTTATGCTAACATAAGAGCATTTCCACCGGAGGTGGAATAGCCCAGCACCCAATCAAAAAACCAGGTTGAGACTCTGTCAATCCACTCCAGCCCACAAACTTACCTGGCACGCAGCCCGTGCTAGTCTCCAGAGCAGCCCATTTTTGACTGACCTTGGGACCGACCCATCTGACGCCAACGTGACATCAGCCACCTTCTTTTTTCTTTTTTTTTTCCGCACCAGGTTGCCCGACGCCAGATCTCACAAAATGCACGGAAAAGCCGCCTTCGCCCTCATCTTCGCCTTCCTCCTCCTCCTCACCTACTCAATCTTCATCGGCATCGTCAACATTTGATCCTACTTCCTCCCGTTCCTCCCCTCATCGTCGCCGCCGGTTGTTCGGTCCCTTTGCGCCACCACCTCCCCGCCTCTCAAGGTCTACATGTACGATCTCTCACGCCGCTTCAACATCGAAATTATGAACCGCCGGAGCACCGACTAGATTCCTATCACTGCCCGGACTTGGCCTCCGTGGGCAAAGAACTTCGGGCTCAAGAGGCAGCATAATATTGAGTATTGGATGATGGGCTCCCTTTTGTTCGACGGTAATGGCAGTGATGGGAAGGAGAAAATAAAAATATTATTTTATTTTTTATAAATTCAGAAATTAAAAATAAAATAATTATTTTAATAAAATGGACTAAGTTTTTTTTTTTTAGGGGTGGAGATGCTTTGGCCTATTACTGTTCACTGAGATATATTACTGTTCACTTGAGTGGATAAATGAGCTGGGTGCTGGCGCAAAGTCTTTAGGGGTGAAATTGCTCTAATGGTATGATATATGATCGTTAACATGTAGATGGTGAGTTTTGGATTCAAATGAGGACACCTTTGTAACATCCGCTTCACATTAGATTTTAATCATATATATTTTTTTAAATTTATGGTTTGAATTCATTACATTTCATTAGTTTAGAGAATTTGTATTTTTGAATTGAGGACACATGGGTAGAAAACAAACACTCGATTCTCTATGATATTGGCGTATATTTTAACGATATAAAGTTACAAACTATCTATCTTTTTAGTTTTTCTTCAAATATCATCTCTACAAAAATATCACTCAAATCGATACTGACTTAAATCGAAAGTTATATGCTCTTTGGATCAAATGGTGATAATTTTAGAGTATATTGTTTTTTTTTTCACTATAATAAAATATTTAAATAGTTTTATATTTGTCTAGTTTTTTTTTTTCAAAAATAATCTATTAATTATGATCCAAATTGGAAAATTTGGAAAAATAACCAAAATTTTGAACACCAATAGAATTATAGCCACTATTTTAAATTTATAATAATTATAACTAAAAGTTGATATAAAAATACTAATATACCCTCGTTTGTAATGTGATTTTCCAATAAAAAACTAAAAAGCAAGTTGCTGATGATGTTCCCGCATCTCCGATTGCCTCCTATCCATCCCTTCCTCCCTAGTCAGTCGTCACCCCGCACCTACCTTGCCATGATTGTTGATTGGTATATCAGTTTTCATTTTCATAAATAATTTTAATTTTAATTGCTTAGGTCCTCTGGACCCAATGCCTCAAGGAAAGAATGGAGATGATGCCGGTTGGGCCTGACTTCAACAACTCCGATGAGGTCTGAAATCAATACCGTTGACGGAATCTAAGACCACTGTCGCACTCAACCTCAACTCCAAACCATGGCGTTCAAAGTGAGAACTACCAATACACTCCCAACCATGCCTTTGCGAATCTACATTCAAACCCCAGGACACCCATTTTTCTATGATCTGGAGGCAATCTTAATACAACAGTAGCCATTTAAGGGTATACTAGTATTTTTATATTAATTTTTTGTTATAATTATGATAAACTTAAGAGTGTGGCTATAATTCTATATTAGATAAAAAAAATTTGTTATTTTTTTAAATATCCCGTGTAAAATAAGTATGATTTCAATCGTTAAAATAAAATACTTAATGGGCCCATAATGAGTTCATCAAATAAAATCCGTCAATTGAAATGAACTATACACACACACACATTTATTATCTATTAGTTTGCGAAAACCTTTAAAGCATGATATGGACATGATAATGATGTGGCAAGTGTTGGATAGAGATCACGTTGTGTAATATGTAGGATGAAGTGCCGGTTTAGTCACTGAACTATCACCTCAGTGAAAATTAGGTCATTGAATTATTTTTTCGGTAAAATAAGTCCCTAAATTCATTAAAAATTGCTGATTTCATCCCTACTATTATATTCAAAGCTATTTTATCCAAATTTTCTTTAACTTAAGTCACTTCACACACTTTAGAATGTAATACCATCATTTTCTCGCCTATAAGCCCTTCACATTTTATATAGGTTGCGAATCTAACATCCAATTTACCCTCCAAAGTTAACTTACACTTTTTTATTTATGAAAAACTACCAATTTACTCTCCAAAATTAACACCATATACTATTTCTTTATGAAAAACTACCAATCTACCCTCCAATGTGTATCACATACAAGTAACATGACTTAAATTGATGGAAAATTGAATATAGTAGCTTCGAATATAATATTAGGGATGTAATTGGCAAATTTTTATAATTCAAGGACTGATTTTTCTGAAAAAATAGTTTAGGGACTTAATTTTCACTAAAATGATAATTCAGGAACTAAATTGACCGTTCACCCTAATATGTATAAATTGAAACCTCATGCTCATCTCTTCTTGTGAATATTTTTCAAATTTGTAGTGTAAAACACAATTAACCGAAAAAGTAAATACACATGTTATAATTTAGTTGAAATATTAACATCACAATGACATGATGACTAATGATTTATAAATCATGATATATAATCATAGCTTTTGTGAATAAGTTTCCAAAAAACATTATGCAATATGGATGGAAACTCTAAAGGCTCAGGAGTCCCACTTAATGGTTCGTATTGTGCCCCAGAATCCAAGGGGATGTCCCTGCTCTTATACTACAATCTTATTGTTTGCTCTAAACAAGAAAAAAATAACCATCACCCGCATAATTAAGAAGAGTAAATACAATAAAATTGCATAAATATGCAACAAGAAGTATTTAATTTAAAGCAAGATTTGCCATAAATAGATATCTTCCACTTATTCTTTCCCTCATTCATAACCTTCCCATAAAAAGCAAGAGCTTCGCCAAGCACCATGGTCAAGTTTTGTGCCACCACACGCTGATGCTCAGTCCTAACAAAACCCTTCTCATCCAAGCCATCCAAACAACTCCTATGGTTGGCAAGCACCCCACTCAGCCATGTTCGTGCGTCGTTGCCGGTATAACTCTCATTTTTGGACAACAGCACCGTCAGCCTGGCCGCACTCTCATCGTATAGTTCGGTGCAGTCTCTAAGAGCCACACCACTGTAATTTGAAATATCATCACTGCCGACCAGTTCATGTAATTGAATAGAGTTTTGGACGACCAAAGTTGTGGCTTGAAGAACTCTATCTAGGGCAAGCTGAATAGGGGTTGATTGTTGGAGGCAGGAGGTGGTGGAGACAGAGATTGGTCACTAGGAGGAGGAAGGTGGTGACAGAAGTGGACATTTTTAAAAAATTGATAGGAAATTGAAGAAATAATGATGAAATGCATGAGGTAAAATGCTGTGCCGATTAATTTATACATGGGTGGGGAAGCAAACACATGGACTATTATAGTAGACAAGTGTCACTGTGCTGAGGTGGAGTTTGAGAAGTGAGCTAGCTATACGGTATTTTGTGATTTATGAAACTAATAAAAAAATTTTGAAAACTTTGAGTTTTAACGATAAGGACAAAATAAAGGGTAAAGTGAATAGTAGCATGGTTAACTTTTTAGTGTAAAAATATGATTTTTCGTTAAAATGAACAGTACCGGAAACTTTTCGTTAAAGTTCCCTCTGTTCAATGGTTTTGAGGTCTCATGGAAGAAGTGGCTACATCTGTAAATAAAGGGTCATACAGAATCCATTTATGTGATTGTCTCTTGATCTCATTCTCAATAAGGAACCTGCTAATTATGGTGAAATTCCGAATTCATTAGTTTATCACGCAATTGCTACATTACAATAAAAAATTAACTTTCATAATTATACAATAAGTGTTGTAGCATATTTTATCTGACAAGGTTAAAGGGGGCCGACGGCAAGGGTAGAGAGATTGAGAGAGATGTGTTTGCAGAATTGTAGGGGAATGTGTGTATTATCTCTCCTACATAGTGCCCTTATTTATAGTAGTAAAAGGAAAGAATAACTAGAATTAAATCTAATTTAGGATTTACACAATCACACTTAAACTAGGAAAGTTTACAACACTCCCCTTTGAGTGTGTAAATACTCAAGGTAGATTTAACATCATGCAGAAGTTAAGGAAGTCGACTCGTCCGCACTGATTCTAAGGAACAACGCTTATTCTCAATAAGGTAGGAACTTGCATAAGTAAGTGAGTCTCACTAAAAAAACCCTAAGGCTATGACAAAAACCCGAGTAGGGACAAAATCCATAGTCCAAGGAAAAATGTGTGAGAAATGCAAAGTCAAAAGAAACGTCTATAGGATGTCATCAGGGATATGACCAACCCAAGGTGGGTGCCTCGTTAAAACCTAGTTAGGTAGCAAAAACCCAATGGGAAAAATGCTCCTAATCGTAGGGAAAAAGAGTACATTAAGATCAAGCAAGTATTCTTCAGGATACTCCCCCTGAGTTTGACACAATTCCAAAGAGAAATAGCAATGTTACAACTAAGAAAGTTTATGCATACCAATTCCATGAACAAGCTTCTGAAATGTCGTCTTCGGAAGTGATTTGGTGAAGAGGTCGGCTAGGTTGTCTTGTGAACAAATTTGCGTGACTTCAATCTTCTAACGCTCTTGTTGTTGATGTGAAAAGAAGAACTTCGGCGCAATGTGCTTGGTGTTGTCTCTTTTGATATAACCCTTCTTAAGTTGTTCGATGCATGCTGTGTTTTCTTCAAAGATCATCGCCGGGACATCAACGGTGGGGTAAAGATCGTAGGAGCTTCGAATATGGCCCACAATTGTTCTCAACCAAAAGCATTCCCGAGTTGCTTCATGCAAGGCGAGAATTTCAGCATGGTTAGATGAAGTGGCAACTAAGGTCTGTTTAGTTGACCTCCAACAGATTGCGGTGCCTCCAACGGTAAAGACATAACTCTTTTGAGAACGCGCCTTGTGCGGATTAGACAAGTATCCTGCGTTGGCATAACCAACAACGCGAGAATCGACTCGAGAAGTAGAGGGTGCGACATCACTCGAGGATCCGTAGGGATAGAACAAGCTCAAATCCATAGTACCCTTAAGGTAACAGAAGATGTCTTTGATGCCAGTCTGGTGTTTGCGTGTAGATGCATTACTATATCTTGCCAAAAGATTAACAGCGAAGGAGTTGTCGGGTCTAGTGCATTGAGCTAAGTACAATAAAGTGCCTATCACACTTAGATAAAGAACTTTAGGCTCCAAAATCTTTTCATCATCCTCATTCGGACGGAAGAGATCTTGTTTTGCATATAGTGATCGAACGACCATAGGAGTACTTGAAGGCTTTGCTTTATCCTTATTAAAGCGACGCAACACCTTTTGGGTGTAGTTCAATTGATGTACTAGGATTCTATCTGAACAATGCTCTATCTTGAGACCGAGACAGTATCAAGTCTTACCTAGATCTTTCATCTCAAATTCTGACTTCAGGTGTGCGGCAGTTTTCGCGAACTCTTTAGGAGTTCCGATGAGACTTCTTAATGAACACATAAGGGCATAGTTCGTTGTTCACATATCCTTGACTAGTCAAATACTTGAACTAGTCAATGTAAGTTCTTCGGGAACTTTCATGTAAATTTTCGTATCAAGATCCCTAAAGAGATACGTGGTTACTAAGTCCATCAGCTGCATACTTAGTTTTTCGGAAACTACAAAACTGATAAGGTAACAAAAAGTAATCACATCCATAACGGGTGAATAAGTTTCATCATAGTTAATCTCGGGGCGTTGTGAGAAGCCTTGTGCAACAAGACGAGCTTTGTAACGCACAATTTCATTCTTCTCATTATGCTTCTGAAAGAAAACCCACTTGTAGCCAACGGGCTTCACATATGGAGAAGTAGGAGCTACAGGTCCAAACACCGTACGTTTCGCAAGCGAATCGAGTTCGACTTGGATTGCTTGTTTCTAGTTTGACTAATCAGTTCTACGTCAACATTCATCAACGGAACGCGGTTCAATGTCATTGCTCAACATGATCTCAATAGCTACTGCAAATGCTAATGCATCGTCGACAATCATCTCATTTCTACGCCACACAACATCTAAGCTAGCATAATAGACCAAAATCTCACGATTCTCGGGAGGAGGATTCGTCTCTTCAAGGATGCTTCCATAATCTAGAATTTCCTCATAAGTTGGATAGAATGAGTAAGTGATAATCGGATTCACGGTAAGTTCTTCGGGACCTTGTGCCATGGATTTCCTCTTCCGGGGGTGTGAATCTTTTGAACCAAAGGGTCTGCCACTCTTTTGTGTAGGGGCAGATGATTGGCTAGTCACTAATGTACGTGGATCACCAAGATTGGCGCCCCTGGCCTCTAGGAAGGAAGTCTGTCGTACATTTGGTACATCCATCTTTGCAGGCGTATTCGCAGCTGGAATATGTGATCTTGTCATACGCGCTAGATCAGTGAAAGCATCTGGCATGCTCTGGAGATCTAATATGCACTGCACTTCAGTTTCAGACTGAGCGGTGTAGGGATCTAAATGAGACAAAGTGTGAGTCGTCCATGATAATTCGCGTCGTTCTTAAGGAAAGTTGACGTTTTTATCTCCCCTAACAACTGGAAGACTGTCTCATAGAAGTGATACCACAAAACGAGCGGTAAAGAGATCGCCTATCAAAGGTTCTAAGTAATGAATAATCGAAGGAGAATCATATCTAACATAGATTCCCATCCTTTGTTGAGGCCCCATTTTTGTACGTAAGGGAAGCGAGATCGGCACATATACTGTACAACAAAAAACGCTCAGATGCGATATGTCGGGTTCGTATCTGGTAACCAACCGAAGGGCACTAAATGGTTGTGTCGCAACAGGCCTTAGGTGGACCAACTTTGCTGCGTGCAATATTGCATGGCCCCAAGCAGCGATCAGGAGCTTGGTACGTATGACTAACGATCGAGCAATCATTTGTAAGCGCTTAATGAAAACCTCTGCCAGGCCATTCTGGGTATGAACATGGGGTACGAGATGTTCAACTTCAACCCCAAACGACATGCAATAGTCATCAAAAGTTTTAGATGTGAATTCTCCAGCATTATCCAATCGAATAGATTTGATCAAATAATCAAGGTGGTGAGCGCTGGGCTTGATAACCTGAGCCAACAGTTTGGAGAATGCAGTGTTCCTTGTGGGCAACAAGTACACGTGTGACCAATGTGTGGACGCATCAACCAAAACCATAAAGTATATAAATGGTCTGTAGGGAGGGTGAATCGGTCCACAAATGTCCCCCTAAATCCGTTGTAGAAAAATGGGATGATTTGAACAAATCTTGTCATAAGAAGGCTTAGTAATAAGCTTTCCCATGGAACAGGTTTGACATGCGATTCCTTGGATCGAACCTAAGCTTTGGGTTAGTGGATGCCCATGTTTTGATTTGAGGATTCGACGCATCACTATTCATCCAGGATGTCCCAAACGATCATGCCAAAGTGTAATTTCGTGCGCGGTCCTAGTAGTAGGGTCAGCCATATAGTGGCATTTTATGGGGCGTATGGTCGTAGTATACAGACCACTCGAGATACACTCAATCTCCTCTAGAATACGCTTTTGGCCATATTCGTAGGAAGTTATGCACATAAATTCAACTTTGTTTTCTACGTGGGTTTTAGCATGGTAATTGTTATCTCTAATGTCCTTGAAACTTAATAACGTTCTTCTGGAACGTGGAGAATAGAGTGCCTCAACAATGGTCAAGATTGTACCATTGGACAACATTATATGTGCTTTCCCGCATCCTTTTATCTGGTTGGATGAGCCTAAGAGGGTTGTCATAGGTGCATTCTTAGGTATGAAGTTAGTGAAATGGATGCGTTCACGCAATACGGTGTGCGTGGTTGCATTATCTGCCAGGCAACTAACTTCCCCACTAGGCATACTTAGAATGAAAAATTAATTTGAATTGGTCACATGCATAAAAGTTCTAAAAACAAACATCAATTCAAAATAATTTCATTTATTCAAGGATGGTAATTAATTAAAGCTTAATATCCAAAAACAAAACAACAACAAATAATCCAAAATAAAGGAAAATTGTTTAAAAATCAACCAAAAAAAACAAAGGGGGGTTCGGCCACTAGGTGGAATTCGGCCCCATTGTGCAATTTTAACTAACTAAAATTGTTTATGTCTAAGATTTGAATCTTCCAAAGGGGTGGTATCCTCTTGAAAGTCAGAAACCTCTATCTTTGTAGTCTCCGATTTATCTACTTGCATGAAGTTTGATTCAAACTTCTTAGGACGAGAATGATATTCAACTAGAACCTTCTGGGGAGCTTGGCAAATACGGGACCAATGGTCATTTGAACCACATCGATAGCATATGTCTGCATCCATGGTTTCAGGTGCTTTGCCCTTATTCTTGAAGTTCGGGGCCTTGGGAGAGAGGTTTGAGCGCTTCTAAGCTTTGTTTCCTCCCTTGGATAGGCCTTGACTCTGTTAACCTTGGTGGGATGGCTTCTGGCCGCCCCTACCACGTCTCTTTTGGCATTTTGGGTGTTGATTTGTGCTATAATGTGCTTCAGGAGAGATCAAATCCGAGAACTTAGTGAACTTCTGAGCTCTATATTGTTACTGCATGACAATATTAGAAGCAGAGAATGTCGAATAGGTATTCTCCAGGAGATCCTCTTCGGTCAAAATTTCGTTACAAAACTTGAGAAGTGATCGGATTCGACAAACTTCAGAATTATATTCATTCACAGACTTAAAGTCTTGGAAATGCAAATGCTGCTAGTCATGTCTTGCTTTAGGCAAGAATATGTCCCTTTGGTGATCAAAACGATCAGCCAAAGCGACCCATAGTGCACGTGGATACTCTTCATGAAGGTATTCAGTTTGCAAGGTGTCATGGATATATCTTCGGATGAAGATCATAGCGTTGGCTTTTTCAGCTTCGCCAACTGGGTTGTCCGTCTCTTCTTCAATGGCGGGATGCAAGTTCTTTGCAGTGAGGTGGAGCTTCACATCTTGAACCAACTTGAGGTAGTTCCTTCCAGAGACCTCCAAAGCAGTGAAGTCGAGTTTGTTCAAATTCGACATATTCCTTTCACAAAATAGATGGACAAGATGTGGTTAGTGTAATGGAGAAAAATCAATCCATTCACGTAGGAGTAGAACATACAGGTTCTAATAGACATGTATTGGTTTAATAATATTGCATGAAAAAACTTTGGGTTTTCATGGGTGATGTTTTTAAGTGAAAACTTCAGGTTTTCAAACAAGGCATGTTTACTTTAGGTTTCAAAATAATTTATGAACTTTAGGTTCATATGTTTCTGTAGGCAAACACAAATATATACACAAAAATATGCAACAAAAATATGCAAATAGAACTTCAGGTCTACAATTATAATTGAATTTAATTTAAAGTGTGGGTGAAAAAATATAAAACCCAAATTGTTTGAAAGTTATTAAACTATTGAAGCTCGGGGCCCAAAAATAAGCCAAAACTTATGGGTGGGTTGAGCAATTTCGGTCCATTTAGCCCATGCCCAAAAATTGGGCTAGGGTGTCTCGGGTGCAGGCTGCAGGCCCACGGGGAGAAAAAAAAGAGAGAGGTTTTTTTTTTTTTTTTCACAGGCCAGATGAGACAACTAGGCCCAAGAGATAGTGGCCCATATGGGGGTTCAAGCCCAAGGTTGCAAATGGGCTACCTTGATAGAAAAGGGAGCCGGGCTCAAATGATGCTCGATCTAGTGCGTCGCAGCATTTGGGGACACCATAGCCCTCAGGTTTGTGTCTTGTGTGGGCTGAGCCAAAGAGTTTTGGGTCAATGTGGGTGAGCCAAAAAAAAAAAAGGAAAGCAGGCCGAGTAACATAGCCTAATAGGGCTCTGGTTGGGTCTAAAGTCACCATATCCGTAACTGGGTGCGTTCGCCAGGGAAGAAAATCGGCGCCACCGCTTCAGGCGGCCGTGCTTTGGGACAATGGTGCTCGGGGTGAGTCTATGGGTCGTAAGAGACCTTAAAGATGAACGAAGATTGAAAGAATCTCGACATTCTTGTAAAACCCCATAAATTCGAATCTCGGTCAATCGATGTTGGGGATAAGCTTCAGGCCATCAAACATGGTGTCTGTGGTGGGAGGATAGGCTGCAGGCCAACCTGCAATGGTGGAGACGTCGTGGAAGGCGTCGGGGTATCTAGGTTTCAATCTGGAGCCCGCAGCTCCAGCTTGGGGACTCGGTGCTTGGCTTGTTGCTGCTATCCAAGCTTCAGGCTTGGTTCAAGGCGCGAGGTCATGGGTTCGAAAAACCCAGACTGTGATTTCCGATTTCTTTTTTTCTGTTTTTTTTTTGTTTTTTTTTTCAATTAAATTCATATATAATTCAATTTGATGCATATGCAATTCAATAATTTTAATGCATGTACATATATTTGATGCAATTCATGGAAAATTTCAAATTCATATAATTCAACAATTATGAATATAATGCATACACAATTTATGTAGAATCTAAAATTCGAAAAACGTAAAGTTGGGTCGTGTATTATGGTGAATGTTCATGCTATTAGGGCTGCAACAATATCGGGATAAAAACCGTTGTTTTGAAAGAATATGATTGCGTGATGATATGGATGAACTGGTTTGATGCATAAATTTTTTTCGTCAAATTCCTAAGCGCAGCGGTAGGAGCGTGCTGATAACATGTTGTAGCTTATTTTATCTGACAAGGTTAAAGGGGGCCGGGGGCAAGGGTAGAGAGATTGAGAGAGATGTGTTTGTAGAATTGTAGGGGAATGTGTGTGTTATCCCTCCTACAGAGTGCCTTTATTTATAATAGTAAAAGGAAAGAATAACTAGAATCAAATCTAATCTAAGATTTACACAATCACTCGTAAACTAGGAAAGTTTATAACAGTAAGGCCTTATTGTATATGAACTAATTAAATTAAGGGAACTACATCCCAGAACTAGTACCACTTTTGAAGATTTATAGAGTGATTTAAACACAATCGTCCACTAGAGTGATTGGTAAGTATGAATTAATGTGCAACTTTTATTTAACAAAGTTACGCATTTTAATCGTTGATGCAAGTGTGAAAAAAGAAAAAAAGAATCTCACATGCCTTATTTCTCCCTTTTGATCGTTTTTTTATTTTTTATTAATTTTTTGAAAAAAGATGACCAAGTGGTGGCTTTGTCATGACAGTCCACCCTTTTGAAGGCCAGAAAGATTCATAGTCTAAGTCATGCTCAAATTATAGTACACAATCAACTTGTTTTTCCCTTCTCATTCGTCATTCCAAACATATTATCTTAAAATGCTTTCATTAAGTTTTCCATTTTCTCTAATTTTATTCATACGTTGGTTTGAAGGACCTCATTGCGATTTGCTCATGTACTTTTGGTCTTCTTTGTTATATAACGAATCTTCTTCACTATATGTGACTCTAATTTACTATTTTGCGTAGTCCAAAGATTTTCTTCCACAAATCTGCCAATTATTCTGCTGGTTTTTTTACTTATGTTGTGATGGGTTTTAGTGGCGTGACTTCAATAGCGGTGGCAGTTATGGGGACTCATTCTCATATACCAATTATGCTAGATTTTAGTAACAAATGCACACTAGTTTTTCCTTGTTTACATCCCTTATAATTCTCTCTTTCGATTCTTTTTGTTTTCCTTTATTTAATTTAAATGTCAGCAATAATTAAGGGTGTGCAAACAAGTGATAGATTGCTTTGGTGATTAGAGTCTATTTCTTTAACTCACTGCGTCTCAGGTCAAACCATCAAATCAACTAGGAGTGTGCAAGGGAAGAGAAAATTTGTATATAAATCACTTTTCTTTTTGTCTTGTGGAGTTTTTAGTTAATTGGGATTGTGTCCAATTTAATGTCTTTTTGAGTAGTTATTTTTGCAATCATGTTAAGATTTTGTGTTATTCACCTCTTTAATGTAAACAGGATAGCACTATGTGTTTTGATTAATAACGGTTAGTTACTGTAGAGAGTATCAATCTCATATTAGGAAAACGAAGAACCTTGTATATGCTTATAGTTATGTTGTATTTTATATGGTGGAACCTCAATTTCTTTGTGGTATCAGAGAAGATTGTTTCGCTTGTGTTGTCTACATGCTAGGCTTAAAAATTTGGCACATAAGGGGTGTGTTAAGAGTATCAATCTTGCATAGGAGAAAAGAAGAGACCTTACATAAACTTATAAATAGTTGGGTTACTCTCCGTATTGTCAATTGATTTTATGATGGATCCTCAATTTCTTCATTCACCTGTGTGCATATGAACAACCATGCTAATTATAGTGTTCTAAAAGTCTTGCTTAGGCATTAGGCGGTTGGCCGCCGCCACGACTAATTCCTAAGCATTTAAAAAATATGAAACCACGTCTAGACCATTAGGCACCCACCTATGAACATAACCAAGCTAGACTGGCCTAGGTGGGTCTAGGCTGGTTGGGTGGTTTGGTGACTTTTGTGTTACTTTTTTTGTATAATTCTATTTTTCAATTCTTGTTCCAATATAATTATGTATTTTTTTAAGTATAAGAAACTCTTTTTTTTGTATGTTATATAATAAATTTAATTAAAATAAAAAAAACGAGTCTTAATCCCGTAGACACTAAACCTCTACCCACTACCTGACTAGCACATAACATCTTTTAGAATCTTGGTTAATTAGCATTTCAATGAGTTTTTATTTTTATCCACCTCTATCCAGTACCCGACTAACACTTAACGTCTTTTAGAATCTTGGTTAATTAGCATTTCAATGATAGTCTTTATTTTTATTTATGCCTTCAATTATATATAGCTTTTTAGCCAAAATGGTCAATGAGATTTGCATAACTCATCACTTGAGTCCCTAAGATTTGAAATCAATAAAAGTGGTCCCATAGTTTGTCCACTATCAATTATTTTGGTCATTTCTTGAAAATTTTCCATTAAATAAGGAGAAAATGACAAAAAGACCCTCAATTTTTGTCAAATCATTTTGGTCCATTGTTTATTAAATTGAGAGTAATTTTGTCATTTGGTTCTTATTTAACATAATTTTTCAAGGAATGACTAAAATGATTGATGATGGACAAACTCAGATACCACTTCTATTGATTTCAAATTTCAGGAATTAAAGTGATGAGTTATGCAAATCTCATGGATCATTTTGGCTAAAATGCTATTATATATTGATTTGGGTTAACGTATATATTGATTTGGGTTAGGTATTTAGGATGTTCCTCGTCGTCGTGAGATTGATTTTGTTAGCAAGTTGAGGATTCGTGTTCAACAGAGAAGGGGGCCAGAGACAACGTGTTAATGAAACAAGTGAGTAGTGTGTTGATTTGGCAATGTATGAGAACTGGTACGCGCCATGACATGCACTACAAACATGCATGCACAGTAACGTTTCAAGTAATTGTAACGCCCTGCATGCGTGACGACAGCATTAATTACATCTGCCTTTATTACAAGGGTGGGGAAGCAAAAAACAGTGATGATCTATACCTTTTGGTTTCTTCTACGACCAATATGCATTTTGAATAAAGCTTGTATATATATATATTTTATAATCGAATTTTTATTTATTTATTTGTTGTAAACATCAGTGTCTACACTTATTTTGAAACCATAGCTAAAAGAAGAATATGTACCCAAAATGCGGTGGCTTGAAAAGAAAGATTATATTTACCGACGCATTCCACCACTTGCATTATGTGAAGAATTTTGAAAAACTAACTGTAGATACCAAAATCTCGGTGAAACAAATGTTCACCAACACATTAAATTTCGATATGTCAGCACTTACATGGCATGCACTATGTGTCCCACAAATCGTACACATGACATGCGACTCATTAAAACCAAACGAGTCACTAAGGGTGTCATGAGGCGACGTTTAGTGGAAAATAGTTAAAAAATTATCTTAATCAATTCTTTAATTAATTTTAATTTAAACCAAACGAATTAATTGATGGAGTCAAATCACGAACCAGACCTCAAATCAAGTCCTAGTTCTTTCATCAATGAATCAAGTCCACAATCAAGGCAAAATCTAGCCATAGGCAAGACTTGGAGAGCCTATAAACACAAGACTCCAAGACAAAGAAATGGGCCTATAAATTCATTCACACAGCCATACGTTTAAACTCTCAAGCCCCAAACACTCTCAAACACTCAGAAGACTCCTGAATTCTCAAAATTTCTGTCGCTCCACCCCCCCCCCCGCAGTGGTAGAAAACCCATCGATGTCTTGGTTGTACTATCGGAGGCTCTGGGGAAGTCGGAATAGGAGAGCATTTATGTTGGGGTGGGCTTACTACTTAGATGTTTTCATCTGTTATCCGCCCTGCACTTGGCTACTCATCGTTCACTGTGGGCTTTATAAGAAAGTATTCGGTTATTGGGGAAAATCAGTATACTTCTAATGTTGAATCATGATTAACTAGGATAGAAATAAAGCATTGGGTTGCAACACATGAAAGGACTTCCCGAAGCAACGAGCATGATTATTTGGCGTCCAATAAGACTCAAGTTACACTTATGCATGTAGGCAAGAACGTGACTGCTTTCACCACAAGGCATGACTTGGTGGACATCGTCTCTAGAGAATCAACTAGACACACCACTCCACTGGAGTTTTCACCAATATGACATAAAGATCATCGCGGTAACCAACCAGCCATCAACTTTAACACCTGAAGCGAGTTAAAGGCTCATGCTCAACATACCGCTACCACTCGATTGGTACATAGAACTAGAGCATAAGGCCATAAATAGTTAGGAGCAGATAGAGCGAGAATTCTTGAATCGTTTCTACAACACTCATTGTACCGTCAGCATGATGAAGCTTACAAATACGAAGCAATGGAAGACCGAGTTGGTCATCGTCTATATTAACCGATGGCACTCAGTAAGCCTTGAGTACAAGGATAGGCTTTCAATATCCACGATCGATATGTGTGTACAAGTCATGCATTGGGGATTGTACTACATTCTTTAAGGCATCAAGCCCCGACGAAGAGTTAGCTACCCGCATTCATGACATGGAGTTGAGCATCGCTTATTATGGGAAGAAAGAGGCAATCGCTGATTATAGGAAGGGCAAAGTCTTTGGGCCCAAGGTGGAGAAAACCATGAAAAAGCCTGCCAAGGAAGCAATGGTGGTCAACACAACTCTCGTCAAAATCTCCACAAGAGACAAGAAAGAGGTGAAGTGGAACGAACATTTTCATGATCAGGGGAGAAGACTTACCTGTTCCCTGACATCGATGTGGTTGCCATGTTAGAGGATTTGCTTGACAGGTGATCAAGTTGCCCGAGTGCAAGCACCCCGAATAGATGAATTGCACTGACAACCAAGATACTACAAGTACCACTGCGTCATTAGTCATCCAGTTCATAAGTGTTCCATGCTGAAAATCTCATCATGAAGTAGCCTAAGAAGGAATCATCGAGCTAGATCTTGATGACGTGGTGGAGTTAAACCATACCATCGTCATTTTTAGCTCTTTCGACTCAATATCTTCACCGCGATCGTTGGGGGCATGCTCCAAAACCATGCAAGTCAAGCAAGTAAAGCTGGATAAACTCATATCACTTCGAAGAAATCGTGCAAGAAGCATACGCCTCGTCTACAAGTTGACCAATAAAAAAAAAGGCAAATAAGCTCTCATCAACCTCCAAAGCGACATGAAAGTGTTGAAGGTGGGAAAATTTTGACATGAAGATCATCCATTCCCATCATGATGCGCGAATCTTTAATCAATCGATCATGACTCCTTGCTATAAGTTTGTGGGGAACACATCTCAAGACTGCTTGACAAAACCATTAATACGTTCCTCGCCTGCTCTGAAATTGCAATAAGCACAAACGCTCATTGCCTGCATGAATTGAAACTACATAAGGCACCAAATCCACACCAAATGCTTTTCATCCATACAAGCCTAAAAGGCGACACCAAATGCTTCTAGACCGCAATAGCTTAAATTGTGTACAACACCAAAAAAAAAAAATGTCCATTGAGTTGAAAACTCAAAAGAGCAGCTCAAGCAAAATATAGGACTAAAAAAGACCATTTGAACTACATGATGACTTGATCCCTTCAAATCGAGGGTACATAGGAAGCTTAAGCTTTCAACTTCGAGTTCAGTCACATCAAAATAAAAATAAAGTTTGGTTCAAATTGATACTTTATTGCTTTCAAGGTTTGACTAATAAATGTTGATATTACTACAAAGAAAAACGACAATAAAAGGAAGAAATACAATATTGACGCTATTCTAAGACCAAGTCTTTGAAGTTGTTGGATTAAACTACTGGTACGCCTTCCAATGTCTTCGAAGCATCGGTGTCAGCCACAAACCAGACCACAGAAATGGAGTTGGCAGAAGAGGCGCAAAGACGGCGCATAAAACATAAGGTGCGAAGGAATAAGTAAGAAGCAAGCGACAACAAAATTCATTCCGAAGTCAACTAAACAAGGTAATCGGCCATCAAATTGTTTCTTTGTTGTTATGACATGAAGAAATTCTAAGGCTGGTCTACATCACTCCAACAAAATTTGAGTCGAAGCTCTCTACAAAATTTGAATCAGAATTGTTGCGCCTACCATTCCGAGGGAATTTGATATCAAACTTAAGCTCTCTATCCATTCATCATGCCAAGAAGAAAATAAACAGTTCACCTCGCCATCACTTTTTCCTTGGCAATACTTCTGTCGAGCTAAAAAAATTTGAAGTTGCAAGGCAACAAGCTGCAAACAACCTCAAGCAGCAATGGCAACAGCTCCAAAACAGTAGTGTGCAGCAGGCAATGAACGACAGCAGCAGTGCGAAGCGAGCAACATCTGTCTCTTGTAAGAGTGTGTAGCAACAGTCATTCAAGCGAGCATCATAAAGTCTCAAGAAGTAGCGAGCAACGTATGCGACAACAAGTCGGAAGCAGCGTTGGCAAGTTGTAGACAGCAGCAAGCAGAGCCAAAACAGTATGCAATAGTGTCGGCATCAACACACAGTCAGCCAAAAGCGGGTAGCAAAATACAGGAATCGTGTGCAGTGCAGGCGGCAGAATGCATCTAAACATTAAGCAGCGACAGCGCAAAAACTGTCTAGAAGCAACAACGACATGGTAAAAATAATCTAAAAGTAACAGGTAGTAGTGATGTAGCGACAATGCAGCAGCAGACAATGCATAATAGAACAATGCAAAACCCTTGGGGGAAGGTAAACTACTCGGATATCTAGACGTAGATGTGTTTGGCTGCCCTAACCTAGCTGCATGACAACCTGCGCCAATTATTCCCAGAATTAGCCACAACAATGTTTATTAAGACTTAGTTAACTGAAATATTTCAAGCATCTAGCTTAATTCGTGGAACGAGTCTCTCTACCGAAAGGAATTCAAGCCCCCAACTTAATCTGTGGGAACCCGGGTCTCTCTATCGAAAGAGGTGTAAGTGCATTGCATTCCCTGAACCTTTACCTATGAGATCTATACAACTACATGACTTTGGCATGACTATTTAAGTAATCTTTTGTGTCCTCATAGAACTATATCAGCTGCCAGTATGCTATTAAACATACATGTTTTGTAAACTTTTAAGCGCAATACACTTTTGAACTAGCTGCCTACGAAGGTCCATACAACTGTGCACTTATACTGCAACACGTTAACAACTTTCATGTCTATGCGAAACTCTATCAACTGCCGACATGCTACTCAACCTATGGGTTCTAGATGGCTAATCACGATACACCCCTCGAATAATTGCCCACGAAAATGAAGGGAAAATTATGAGTTTTCAAGATTTGGGATTTCAAAATGACTAGCATGCATATACAATTCTAGATTTATATACATACGCAACGGAAGCATTTATAACAAGTTATCAAAGTTATAGTCATGTAAATCCCCTTCAAGGTTCATAGGTTTAAATATAATGCATCAAAACAATTTTGCTTAAGAACAAAGTCAAGGAATAGATCTATACCTCTTGTTCTTGATTTTAGACCAAGGATGGACCACCTCCAAGCTCTTTGTTCCTTGAATTCCTTGAGCCTAGCTTCCCTCCTTGCCTCCTCCACTTTGATAGAATGAGTGCTCCTAGGTTCTCTTCAAGTCCCCAAAGTAGAAGACCTCTAAAGATCCTCACCCACTAGTATAATGAGAAGGATGAAGGAATGACCAAAAAGATGAAAAGTTGTTAGCCAATTCACCCTCAAGGTGGCAAGCCTAATTGAGAGAGAGAGAGAGATGGTTGTTTTGATTTTGTGTTTCTAAAACTTACAAAAACATTAAAGGAATCAATCTCTATAAAGTTCCTTATATATTATCAAAAACCTAGTCAACAAATTGACCAAACATCTCACCCAAACCCTTAGCATGTGGCCGGCCCTATTGTGTTAATTTGGGCTTTGGGCTTTCATTTATTTCAAGTCATCCAATGCTTGAATAAAAGCCCAATGCGTTTAGGCCCAATGGGCCCAATTAAACCCGAACATTTCTTTAAGCCCAAAACGATCTTTTATCGCTTTTATGATTTCTTTAGACTTTCTAAATTAATCAAAACACTTAATTAATCCAATTAATTAATTCCATCATCCATTAATTACCCACTACAATAGTGTTTTGGTGAACAATCTTTTAGGTTCTAATTAGCAAGGCAGTGAGGTGATTGGTCATTAATTCAATTTAATTTCAATCACTAGTGAATCAAAACTTCATTTTAATTCACCATTCTTCTTTGATGACTATGTTTATTTATCTTAGAAGAACTCACAAACTATGAGTGACATCTAACCATATGTCATAGCTACCCAAGCTAATGTAGAAGTTTATTCGGAGAACCTATTCAGTTGGAATTACAATGTAATTCGATCATTCTCTAATACAATACTCTCAATCATATTACTAGGGTATGGATATATTATGTCAAACCCCTAATGTGATTATTCCTTCTTATATGATTCTTTTGAGTCGTATAGGAACACATTCCTTTCAATACGCTCGATACTTCGGCCGAAGATTTCCGAATCATATCTTAGAGTATTCTTCCTCTCTTACCGAGGATTAGAGATTCCTTGTTGCGCATACACTTGCCTTCATGACTAAGTGGCTTAACCCCAACTATGCCGTTGACATTCTGAAAGATTGACGTTTGACATAATCAAAGATCAAGTACTTAACCACAAGGCAACGACGATGCCTCAGGTCTAAGGACTACTTACATTATTCCAACCTTTAGAGTTACTTGCTTGACATGTGAGTAGACCTCCATGCAAGTACTCTCGTTCGATTGTGTTCAGTGAACTCATTCCCCTAATGAGCACCTACATACTTGTCTTAGTGTCACAACACGAATGGGATGAGACTTTCCATCCTTCCATTTGAAGCAGACACAATATGTACCGATCTACGGATTGTCAGTTTCCCTCTGACAATCCAATGACCAGGAACCTTTTGGACATTTGGTTATCTGAAGAAGGTCTCTGTAGTCTAACATCATTAGATTACTTCTTCAATCCATCCATCGTCCATGGATACACTATTTAAGACATATATCATTTATTGAGATAGTCCTAATTCGTGTTTTTGCCATTTGACGTATAAGAATCATCTATACATCTATTCTTTTGTCCTGAAAGGTTTCTTCCAAAGATTGGCTTTCAGGGCATATTTCCAACAATCTCCCACTTGCACTAAAGTCAATCACTAGTGTATCTTATACATCTTGTCGAGAGAGTTCATGCTAGCTGGTTAACTTGGTTATGTATTAATTCCTTTTAATTTTAAAAGGGAATTTACTCATCAAATGTTTCCAATACATTTGATGATGTCTCTTTAATGTGTTCGAATATTTTGATGAGACCTTGATTCCATGGCTTGAGCTATCGCCCCATTACGTCGTAGTACACTACCATCGACCTTATGGTTTGGATTCAATCATTGGTTCTAATAGAACCCCTTCATTCAAAACACCTTTTTGAAGCAGTTTCTAAAACAATATATCGTCATATATTTTGTTTGTATACTTTATACAAACTTTGCTCCATCCTTGAGACCATTGTAGTACCATACTATCAATTCATTCATATGGTTAGTTCTTCATCCATTATGAAGTTCCATTTAAAATGGCTTATTTTTCACTTTGGTTAACAACTTAAGTGAATGCACGCTTCCAGAGTCCTACTCTGATGTTTCCTTTTAAAGGCAATAATACTCTATCAGTTGCTTTGGTTCTGATCCTGGGATATAGTAATATCTTAAAGTGACAACCCCTGTGGTTCTTCACTTTTGGATATCTATTTTCACAAGTCAATACATGTGTCCCTTTTGTGATTTTATGACACATTCATTATAAGGGTTCTGAAAGTGATTTCCTATCACATAAGAAAATGCTTTCTTAAATCTACAACATTTGAGATTTAATTCCTCTTTTAATATCCTTGAGATAGTCTTGCTATATCAATTAGTCCAATTTCAAGTCTATACTTCAAAATTGACTGTGTAATGTTTTTGTCAATTTTTCGAGTAACATCTATGATGTATCAAGTCTATCAATTAGACTTCATTCATATCTTGTTTGCTCAAATTATGACATCACTCCCACTGGCCTTGATGTAACTTAGCATTCATTCAAAATTAACAATTATATCGTCTTGATTTGAATGCATATTGCTCCCACTAACTTGTATTGGATCTATTGACAATCATTAAGATCCATTAGCTTATTGATGATATCTCAACTATTTTGAGACTATCAACAACACTAGCTAACACAAGTTATTCAAACGAATCGTACACAAAAGAATTCCTTCTCAAGCAATTCCATTTGAAATGTGTAACTTGCTTTGTCAAGTCTATTCATTTAAAATTCATATGGTGTCATACATCATATTTCAAGCTTTAGTCATACTAAGACTTTTAATGTAGTTATATAAGAATTATCCAAGTCTTTAGTGGAAGCATAACTTCTACTAATGATATAGAAACTCAACCATTCCTTCTAGGTGGTTGATATAATTCTTTATCAAAACTACATAGAGCAATATTGTTACATTAGATGTCGAATTTGGATTGTCTTGTTGTTAAAGCAAATGTTGTGACTCATTTTGTAGTTATTCCCTTTTGTTTCATCAACTTGTCCATATGCTTTGTTATTTAGCTTGTTCTCATAAAAGAGAATGATGGACAACTCCCAACATATAACCATTTTATGCTAGGTTGACGAAACCAACATTCAAAGACTTTCTTTAAATGTCACACAACATAGAATTTTAACGTTTGAAGAGCTTGAGTCTTTTAACAATTTAAAATTACAAACTCTTAATAATAGTCTAGTACTATTATTCTTTTGACAACTATAAACCAATCACATTCAAGTTTATATCCATTTTCACACCTCCCACTATTTCTCATGACTTTAATGAGAAATCATTTCATACATTCAAAATGTATAAAATTGGTGTATATTGGCATAAGACATTGTGTTTCATATGATATAAATCTTGTATCTCACCTAGGATACAACAAGACAATATTCAATTCATAACACTACTATTAAGAAAATGTATTAGAAGGCATTCATCACATTACATTAATATGATAATTCAAACATTCATAATGTTTAATATAAAAAGCATTAGCTCTAAACATTTAGAGACTAATTAAATACCTTTATACATATAAGCATTTATTTAGTGGCCTTCCATCATATGAAGCCATATTAAGTTCTTAACAAAATAAGAAAGTTTTAAAGACTGTCTTTAAATGCAACAAACTTCTTAAGTAGTAAGCAAAAACATGGTGGACGAACTCTTCTCCACACCTTTCCTTGCTTGTTCCTCTTCTACTTGGTTTCTTCACCTATATACAATTATACAAATGATTAGCCATTTATATCAAATATAAATATTTAGAAGATCTAACATTTAGAATTGAAAACAAGAACATAAACCATACCTTGTGGTTTGTCCTTAAGACTTGCAAGGTAATACCTGCAATTCCTCCTCCAATGTCCCTCCTTTCCACAGTGGTGGCAAGTCCCTTTGGGCTCTATTGCCTTCTTTTTCCACACTCTTCCTTTCGGCTTATGAGTGGGTGACTTCATCTCCTTTCTTTTGCCTTTGCCTTTCAGCTTGGCTTTGGAAGAGGATGGCTTATTATAGGCTACTGCAGCAGTCCCTATAATGTTCTCTTTCTTCATAGTCTTCTCGGCAGTTACTAACATATTTAGCAACTCAGAGAGAGTACTATCCATTTTATTCATATTGTAGTTCATTACGAACTGCGCAAATGAATCAGAAAGAGAAGCCAATATGAAGTCCTGGGCCAATTCCCCGTCAAGTGGAGTACCAAGGTTCTCCAATTGTTCAATGAATCCTATCATCTTCAGTACATGTTGATGTACTGGAGCCCCTTTGACCATCTTGGTCTTCACAAGTTCACAAACAGTGCTAAAACGACGGTTGCGCGTCCCTTCGCCATATAACTCCGTAAGATGGAGTATTATGGAAAATGCACTGTCCATGTCCTCGTGCTGTCTCTGTAGCTCCTCATTCATGGAAGCCAACAGATAGCACTTGGCTTGTGTGTCATCCTCAACGTGCTTGTCAAACTTAGCACGCTCATCCTCTGTAGCCTCAGGGCCAAGAGGTATGTGAGGTGGAGCCTTGTCTAGCACGTAAACAATCTTCTCCAATGTTAGGAGAATCTTGACATTACAATACCATGATGGGAAATTGTGCCCTTCAAGGCAATGTTTGTCGAGTATTTTCGCGAGTGCGCTTCCAACCATATCTAAATACATAAACACTAAAATAATTAGATTGATTGTTGATTAAGTCAAACGATTCGGGTCTTTAAACCGAATGACACCACCCACCATTTTTGGCAAATTCCATATCCCTCAAGATGGAATCCGGGAGATTTCAAAGAAAGCTCCTAGCGGGTTATGGGAGGCTCACTATTACCAAGCCTACCTCACAATGATATGATATTGGCTAGCATTAATAATAATGAGAGAGTACACTTACTCATTTGCAACTAATGCAAGTACCCATCAATTTGGCCTCTAGAGAATGATGCCTCACAATGATATGATATTGGCGCCATTGCACTTAGTTAAGTCATTCCCACCATGCTTAGTTCGTGAAGGGGTTCAAGAATAGCCTCACAATGATATGATATTGGCTATCCTCGTTGCCTACATTAACCTCATCATATGTTTATGGATTCCTCCTGAGTATAAGCATGCACTTTGTACTCCCCCATGATAGGGTGAAGCCGGTGTACAAGTCATAAACGATTGGATCCCACCATGGTGGAAGGTTAGATTAGACAATGTGGTCAAGAGTATTAGATTAGAGAATGACCGTATTGCATTTGTAATCCTTAACTGAATAGGTTCTCTACCTCTTCTGATTAGCTTGGGTAACCATGATATGCTGCTAGGTGTCACTCATGGTTTGTGGAAGCCCTAAACGTGTATAATCACTAAAGGGAGAATTGAAAGTAAGTTTCAATTCACAATCGATGTAAAATGGTTTTAATCGCTCACTGCCTCGCTAAAAGGAACCTAATGGATCGTACACCGTGTAAGGTGGAGATTGAAGAAACAATGGAGATGAGTAAGAATAATTAAATGGTTTAATTATTTATGGCAAGGATTAATTAATATGTTAATTAATCAAACGAATAAGTTCGTTAAAGACCTCGGGATAGTTTTGGACCTTAAGGCCCAATGGGCTTCGAACGTCAAAGCCCATTGACTTAAGTTGTATGACAACTTAATGAATAAAGATTCACAAAGGCCCAAAAGCCCATATCCATTTTGTGTAGAATTAGGGTTTTTTGGTTCTTTAGGTCATTTAAAGAAGTGACTATATAAAGAACTTTATAGCCTAAAATTCATAAGGGTTTGTTTTAGAGAAAATTGGTGAGAACTTGTTTCTTCATTTTCTCTCTAAGAGGCCAACCACCTTGGAGGGTGAATCTAGCAATCCTACTACTCCAAGGTCACTCATTTCTTCTTCAATCTAACCTTGGTGTAGAATCTTTAGAGGTTCTCTATTTTGGGAACTTGGAGAATCCAATTCTTTCAACCAAATCCATGGAGCTAAGAAGCAAGGAATGAAGGCCCTATCTCTTGGGTGATTATCCTTTGCATATGCAAAGAGGAATCTACAAAGGTAAATATTTCTCAACTAACAAATGTTGATTTAAGTTGAGTCAAGGTTCACCAATCTACTAGGCTTTGAATTTCATGGTTGATGTTTTGTTTTGAGTGCATGTAAGCATGATTTCGCCTTTAATTTGTTAATTGCATGCTATTGATGTTGCTCAAATGAACATGTTTTTCACAAAATTTCCTTCATAAAGTAGGGGTGAGCCTTACAAATGTTCATCGCTCCCCCTCAGGGAAACCACCCTAGCTAGGATTGAAAATAGTATATGACATTATATATACTATAGGAGAACGATTGATGCATAACAAAAGCTTTAGTTTCGAAAATAGATTGTATGATCACACAATTTCCTTTTAAAAAGAAAATAAGGACCCCAATAAATCGCTACATGCCTAATGATCAATCCAATGGCCAACTACCCCATTTCCTAGACCAACTCCGAACGAATATACTTATGGTACGGTGTAGCGAGAGTGTCCTTTAATGCTTTACCCTTAGATATCCAAGTATCTATCCTAGAAAGGTAGCAGTACTAATCCCTTCGTAGTAGCCCTTCCGGAGGTTTAGGGGATCGAAACCGAAGGCGGTCGCTATGCACCCTTCACTCTTAAGTCATCACTTTATTTTGTAGCATAAAACAACATGCATATCATGATATAAAACAAAACCATTTTTCCTCATGGTTCTATCACAACAAAATCTATGTAGCTTTCACAGGCATTCGTATATTTACATATATATACATGCACAAAATTCCATAACTAGGGTAAGTGAGGATCCCCCTACCTGGTCTCCAAGCCAAGCAAGCAATATTCCTCACCAACATCTCGATTAAACGCAAGGACCGCGAGTAATTGGAGTCCCTAGTTCAACAATTACAATATGTCACTATATGTCCATATATAATGACTAAACTTTATTTCCATAACAACAACTATTTTCGCAGTTCAATCCCTGGTATGAAACCAGCAGCTTTGAGGTTTGTTTTCCCAGAAACGCAACATATCTTTCAATAGTACAACTCACTTTTTCCATACAAACGTCCTT
This sequence comes from Malus fusca, assembly GCA_035220775.1. NCBI lineage: Eukaryota > Viridiplantae > Streptophyta > Magnoliopsida > Rosales > Rosaceae > Malus > Malus fusca. Next base: position 13,130,574 of record CM069065.1, on the reverse strand, counting down.
TAAAGACCAAATTTGATGAATTTCTAGTCAAACATCAAATTTCTCTAAATCTGATCCATATGAAACTTGTACAAAATCCCATAAATATGATCATATGTAAATCTTTACCTTAATGTCTCATAAATCATTCTCCAGTCATCAAATAAGCTTCAAAGCTCTCAAATCGCGCAAGAACAAGCATGATATTGCATATTTGGGTCTAATTAGTCACAAATCCCAATCTGAATGAATTATTCAAACTTAAGTAATAATTCCTCAAAATTGACCTTAGAACGTTGAGTTCAATTCACTGAACATGTAGGCGAAAACTGTTCCTCAATCGGAATCCCAAATTGAAAGTTACGAATTTCAAAAGATTAATAGAAATTTTCTTCTTTGCAAAGGCTTAACATGCATGCTTGCATGTAACCATGTATCTCACCACATGGTCAAACCCGTGCACCAATTGGTAACCAAAACCAACGGAATGAAGTCCTTATTTCTAGGGGAAAAGGCGGCTACCAATGTAATTCATTGGATGGTGTGACAGCAAGGATAAAACCAATAGACCTATCTAGTTCTTCAACGAGCTCCTGCGTGTAGGTTTGGGAGAAACTTATTCCATGCATGCAACAAGTATTGAAATGGTCTATAGCTTAGTCATCAGCATGCCATGCAAAGTTGACAACAAGGCTTCTTGATAATTCTTATAAATTAGCAGCATGGTGGAGCTTATCAATATATAACCATGAATAAGCTACTAGGTTCTCTTGCGGATTGTGGCTATCAAATTGATCTACACATAGCTAATTCCATCACTTGTGGTTGCCATGTGTCCCCTACTCATTGGTCCAACATGTAAATGACCTTAAAAATTCATCTTAGTTCTAAAAGGTAATCCGAAAAATGCTACGAACTCTTGATGACGTCCACTTTCATCTTTTTACCTCAAAATAATCTTTGAACTAAAGTAAAATTATCACCCATTTAAAAGGAACTAGAAATTTTAAAAGTCGTAGGTACTCCAAAGTTCATAAAAACACTTCTAAAATTTCAGGGTCTCACAATAAACCTTTAGGGCTTCCACAAACCATGAGTGACACCTAGCAGTATGTCATGGCTACCCAAGCTAGTCAGAAGAGGTGGAGAACCTATTTAGTTTGGGATTACAATGCAATACGGTCTTTCTCTAATACAATACTCTTGATCACATTGTTTGGTTTGATAGTTTATTTACGTTTACTATCCAATGTGATTCTCTTACTTATATGATTACCTTGAATGTGATTTGGAACGAATTCCTAAATCTCATTCATACTCTGGCCATAGATTCTTAATCATATCATAGAGTGTCCTCCCTCAAACGGTTTGAAGGTTAGAGATCATTTGTTGTGAATTCACTTGCCTCCATGGCTAAGTGGCTTAACCCCAACTATGTCGTGGACACACTTTGACAGAGTGGCATTGACATAGTCAAAGATCAAGGACCTAACCATAAGACAACTATGATGCCTCAGGTCAAAGGACTGCTTTGCATTATCCCAACCATGAGTTTTCATGTGACATGAGTATGAGAACTCCTTGTTGATTGTGTTTAGTGGACTCATTCTCTATTGAGCACCTACATGCTTGTCTTGGTGTCAGTCACACCAATGACTCGAGACCAGTCACTCTCTTTAAGAGAAGACATAGCACGTACTGATCTTAACAAATTGTCAATGCCCAATTGGCAATCCTATGATCAGGAACGTTTAGGATATGTATACGAAAGAGAATGGTCTCATGAATCTAACTTCTTTAGATTACATTCTCCCAATTACATATTCTTTGGACTTATCGTTTAACCATATAACATTTATATAAGATGGCTTTAAACAATAATCTTTGCCCTTTATATTAAACTAGATTAGTTTAACATGTGAAATGTCATAAAGTATCATCATATGATTGGCTTTTAGGGCACATTTCCAACAACTAATTCCCTTTTTGCTAGGGTGAGGCCATGAACCTTAGCAAGAATTTCCAGTTTATTTTCAATTTGCTTATGATAATATGCATGCAGGTTTTGAGTTATTAATCATCGGTTTAAACGATCTAAGTGTCTTGATGATTCGTGAACATTATGATATTTAGAAAAGTAATTTGATACAATTTTGGTCGGAGGTCAGTCCCTGAAATTGACGAAGGCTTCTTGTGGTTAATATGTGCAAGTTCACTTAGGATGAATACCATGTCTTAAGGGTTGCATGGTTTTTTAGAGGGTTTTCACAAAACGTAATGAGTCGTGCATGTTTAGATTTGATCTGAATACCACATACGGATTGCATGTTTGATATACGCTCTATTTTGGGGGTCCAAGTAGGCATATATTAGGAAAACCTAACCTTCGAAATATGCATGTATAGGTTATAAGTAATTGAGAGAACTATGTAGGATTGCTAAGGTGACGGTGGAACCCTAGTACTTTCTCAATTTGATTTCTAAAAAACTGTTTCTTTTTCCCTTTTCTTAATATTGCAGATTTTTCTACTCTTTTAAATTAAATTCATTTTTATTAAATTAGGTCATAAAATCAAATGAAAACTAATATAAAGGGCTGGAAAACTTAGAGTTTTAACGATAAGGACAAAATAAAAGGTAAAGTGAATACTACTGTGATTGACTTTTTAGTGTAAAAATGTGGTTTTTCATTAAAGTGAACAGTACCGGGAGCTTTCCGTTAAAGTTCTCTAAAATCAATCATCCCAAATCTTTGCGTTACAATAATTAATTGAAATCTAGTTTGATATGAATTATTTAATAATCCTTGTGGAGAACGACCTTACTAGAACCATTTATACTACAATAACCTTGTCATTCTTGCAAGTATTATAGGTGTTTTTAACCCTTTTGCGCGTGTGGTAAAAATCCTATCATTCCCCACCTCGGATAATCCTTGAGGACGTCCCAAGCATGATGCAACTTAAAAGCTTGATTTTTTGGTGTAGCTCTTGTCTTGTAAATTGCCATTGCTTTGTCACTCTATGCAAGAAATACATAAATACAATTAGTCGCAAAATAATATTATGTACATGACAAATAAAATATCAACAAATAAACTCACGACTTCTACGATGCTCCTTCCACTAGCCATGTCAACCATGGCTCTCTCCAAGCTTCCCTTCCATAAAGTGCATGCTTTGTTGATAACCTCCACCGAAGCTTCCCTTCCATAAAGTGCACGCTTTGTTGATAACCTTCCACCAATTGTAAACACCACCAACTTCCCTTCGGCTAGCGTTGGAGTTTTCATTAAACTTATCAATGATTTTACCCTGCAAAACTTTTTTATTTTGATTTGTGCCAACGACACCATCTTCGCTAATAGAAACCCATGCCAAGCATAAAGCAACATCTTTCTCAAATGTCCAATTACGACCTCTAATATGATTGTTTGCCATTTTTAAAAATTTGGAAATGGGAACAAATAGATTTGGAAGATGGTAGAAAGAAAAATTGGAAGAATTGTAGGAGAAAGTGAGTTTTGTGTGGATGTTTGAATAAATGTATAGGTATTTATAGAGTTTTTGGCTCAATTTTGAGTTAAATAATTTTTTTTAATTATTTTAGCAGTTGGATTTAAATTTGGGCCGTTAGATATTTTTTTTTACTATTGAATTTGATTATATTCAATATCAGCTGTTCAATTCAATAAATATATAAATATAAAACTAAAAAAAAGGGTTTGAATATGGGCTGCTGGATCAACCAACGACCCATGTGATTGTGGCCGCCCGATCAGAAAAGAGCCGTTGGGCTTTTAATCCCAGCAGACAAGAAGGGAGATAGCCCCACATGGGTCAACCAGAAGGTCTGAGCCTGATGTGAAATATTCTAACACTCAAATTAAAACCCTATGATTATAGTATATGAAAGTACGGATCGTTTTAGGCCGGGGATTAGAAGGACTGCTAATCTCACAAATTAAACTCTAAAACACAAAACTAGACTCAAAAACACAAAACTAGACTCTTATGACTCAAAACTGACTCAAACTACTTGAAACAGCACAAAACAAGCAAAATGACTCCAAACTAACACTAAAGATGACTTTGGACGAAAATTGATTTTAACTTGACTCAAAACACTTAAAAACACAAATTGGACAGATTCTAACTAACTTGACACAGCAAAGTAAAGGGGATTGGGTTTTTGACGAATTTAAAGTAAAGACAAGTAAATTAAAAACTTAAGAAAATTTGGCACGAATTTGGGGGAAAATATGGGTGGTTGGCTAGCTAGAGGGTTATTCTCCACACATGACACACTTGCATACAAATCGATTTCCAGTTGCTTTTCCAATAAACCATGAACCTCAACGCCCCAGATTAACCGTGAACAACACTATTAACCCTCAGATTTTCCTTAATTCATTGAATTGGATGGACAACGCATCGACAACCAAATTATTCCTCAATAGTTCCCTACATGACAACATAATAGAGATACAATCAAAGATCATTAAGCTTTGTGAAAATCATAAGCATTGACAAGGCATTCGTAACTATGACAACATGATACTCCTGCCAGGAATTCACTTAACACGATTATGACTAGCAACCTCCACTACTTGTGAATATAAGTTCATAACTATTAGGTGAAATTCCCTTATATTCTAGCATCAAATCCCTGCATGCAAACTAAGTGTGCACCCTTAATCAACAAACAAGAATAAGTTCTAAATCAAACAGTTAAGTAAATTGCATTCACGATTCATGAAATCACAACTGGAATTAATCAATTCATATTGCAAATATGTTCATGGCTTTGAATTTCCCCCTAGCTAAAACGAGTTTAGCTCCTCATGTTTGTAATTAAACAAAGACAATTAAATTTAAACATTTAAACAACGGATAGAATACACCTAGAAACGCTCCAACAATCCAACGTCTTGAATGGCAAGCACGGCTCCAGGGGTCTCCTCTCCTATCTCCTTGCAAAGCTGCGGCACAATGGGATGAATGTGTATAAGGGATGTATGGGACGAATTTGTGATGGAATGTGGGTGGTTTCTGATTGCTGCAGCACTTTATATTTATAGGGGGAGGAAGATGCACGGCATAGGCTGAAAAGGAGGAGAATTAGGACTCCAAATCATCAAGGAATAATGATACTTCTAATCAGATTCCAGGGAGGAAAAGAATTAATGTGTTTAGATGGATTAGGACTCCTAAATTTAGATGGGAAGAATTTAGAATGGGATAAGGACTTCTTTTGCAGCTGGAGATAAGGTAGGATACGATTAGGAGAGGATAAGATAAGATAAGGTTAGTTTGGATAAGATAAGGTTGGATAAGGTTTTGGATAATGTTCCTTCATTTTAGCTGATTCCTTATCTTCTTTGTCTTGAATTTATTTTCTTCATCTTTTCAGCACATTCCTAGCTACTTGAACTTCAAAAACGTCCATCCACCTTGCTCCATGCGTGTGCTATCCATTCTTGGCCCAAAACTGCTCCAAAATGCTCCAAATTGCACTTTCTTGCCAACTTTGTCATTTGGACCTACAAACACACGAAAATAGCTTAAATCACTATAATAAATAGAAACTGACTATGAAAATGCAAGAAAACAAGCTAACTAAGTCGCATAAATATGCTCCTATCAAATTCCCCACACTTAGCTTTTGCTAGTCCTCGAGCAAAACGAAACAAACAAAACAAAACATAACTTAGACCTTCCAACGTTTGCCTCAGAGATTTCCAATGAAACATGACACATTAAAAATCACTACTCCCACAGATTTTAGCCATCCCTACCCTCGAGCACACACTTAAGCGCAGTCACCACTCACTAGCTCGCATTTAATCAATTAAAACAACATTTTGAATGTAGTAACATGCCTTAGAGAATTCCCTCAATTCCTCACCGGATATACTCTCTATTTTCACACAGATTTTCTAACTACACTCCCTATACTAGGTATATGTAAGAAGATTGATGTAAATATGTAGACTAGCCACTCACATATGTTATAAGCAAAGAAAACACTTTCTGGAATTATTAATGCATGTATATATATGATCTCATGAATGGAATGCCACTACTTAGATGCTAGAACCAGGGATACCATATGCTCAAACCAATCCCAAACTCCACATTATTGAAACACATAACACCCAAGATAAAAGTCTAAGGGTTGTAATGGGGCTAAGGGTATTGGCTAACAAAGAAAGGTTAAGGATAAACAAAGGTTCTTAAAGCAATAGTAAGCAAAGTAATGAAATTGACACTTAGAATTCACTTTTGAATGCAAAACTCCACTTTAAACACAAAGGGACGATTCACACAATACTTAGGGCCAGATTCAAACTTTTGGACCCTTTCTTCAACAACCAATACTTGTGAGTTCATTCTCACTTATTTAGAACTCTTTTCCTTCTTTTTCCACTTTTTCTTCTTTTTCACGTTTTTTTTTCTTTTTCTTTCTTTTTCTTTTTTTTTCTTTTCTCTTTCTACTCGTGTACATAACCTTCCCCCACACTTGATTTCTGCAATATGTTTGATCAAAAGGAATTCCCTCTAAGTCATGCTCCACTATACTTTAAGAACAAGGGTATGGATAGTCCTATTCTAGGCTAGGTTGGGATAATATTGCTAACAAAGAAAATAGGCTAAATAATGCTCAAAAGGGTTAAACCTACAAAACAAATGCATGGGATGAAGGCTTTTTGGCTCTGGTGGTAACTACTAAACAACTTCATCTTGTTATATGTTATGCACTCAATTTTAAGCTTTGAATGAAATGGGCATGAGTTCTCGTATTTGGAACTAAAATGATAAAACGCATTCTAAGTATCAACCAAGCAAAGAATAATGAGATCATGCAACGACTTTATAAAACAACAAATTACAGGTTAATAACTCTCCAAATAACGTATAGGCTCAAGTCTCTCAGGGTTGTAGCGTTAGTTTGAGTTCCTTCCTTCAAGCATGTTACAAAAACTGATTTTTTTTTCCTTTGTGATTACATGTGAATTCGTTAATGACAACTACAACCAAGTATTAACCAAAGAGCATATAAAACTTCCAACCATGTTTGTAGCTTTCTTTAACAGTCATGCAATTAAAAACCAAATCTTCATCATTGTGTTGGAAGGTACCCTAAGACACAAACACACAAAAACGACTCTTTTTGGGTTTTTCAAAACTTTTTCTATTTTTTTTCAAATTTTCGTATTTTTCTTTCAAGACACACTAAAACAGTTCAAAACACACTAAAACAGTTCAAAACACACTAAAAACACTTAAAAACAGTGAAAAACAACTCTAGAAATGCTAGGTGGTAAAATCCTACGAATTTTCAACAAAAACACTTGTTTACCCCCTCCACACATTGTCCTCAATGTTTTAAACATAAACTCACACGCAAGCAAGCAAACAACACAACTAACAATCATGAAAATCATGGCAAAGTAAAAGCAATAAAGAGTAGAGTTTAAGAACGCAAATCTGGTTATGGAGCCAGAGATTCCTAGGTCTTCTTTATATGAACGCATGGGTTGCCTCCCAAAAAGAGCTTGCTTTAACGTCTTCCAGCCGAACGATACCTCTTTTTTAAGCTTCATTGGAACCCATGACATGGAATTGATCTTTGAATGGGAGGTGATACTTGAAATAATCTGGTAATGGTTTAAATTCTAGAGTGGGTGCCTGAATCATTAACAACATATTAGTATAAAACAAAATTGAAATTCGGGGAGGTGGCTTACCTGTGTGCTCCTACATGAACTCAAGAATAAACATCCCTTCAAACGTTGTAGGACTAGAAAATTCAGCCAGATTTGGTGTTTTGAGAGTTATGACTTGTCCCGAGTCATAAAATCCAACTTCTTTGGGAATTGTCGTCTCAAGTATATCCTCTTTGATGAATTCTAGACATTCCCCATCCACTTCTTGCTCTTGATTATTTGGAAAGGTTTCGAAGATGCCTTTCCCACCCTCTTCTTCCTTGGATTGCATGATCCTACAAGGAATAAGAACATTTGGTGGAACGGGGTCAGGACGAATTGAATTTGGGCTTACCTTGGTTGCAGTGGACGACATATAGGGTATATAGGGCTGAGGCAAGGGTGTTGAGGCTAGGATAGGTTGCGGCAATAGTGGTTCTTCCCTTGTCATGGCCTTGTTATCTTTCTCTTTTTTGAGCAGCAGCTGTTCATCCATGTTTTGGCTTGGTTTGGACGCTTTGGGTTCATCTCCAACCTCCATGCCACTTCTCAAGGTGATAGCGTCGGCGGTATCGAATCCTCCCTTCGGATTCACAACGGTTGAACTAGGAAGTTTGCCTTGTTCTCTAAACTGCCCAAGGAACTCTGAAATATGCCTTATTTGCTTCTTCATGTCATTCATCTCCTTGTCTTGGTTTGCTATTCGATTATTTTGATTTTGTAATCCATGCGATACAGAAGTTAGTAATTGAATAGCTTGATCATTATCAAATAGCGAACCTGAGTTTGGTTGGGCATATTGTATATGAGGTTGTGGTGGCTGCACAGGTCTTGAATAGAACTCTTCATATGGTTGCCAGTATCCTTCGTGTTGAACTTGTTAAGATTCCCACCACATAGAGTTTGAATGATCACTCCAATCTGAATTGTACATGTTGGAAAACATATTGTTCCCTGATTAATTATGATCTTGATAACCTCAGGTATTGACATTCTCCCAACCTCTTTGTGGACGTTGATTTGCTTGATATTCTTGCCTATAAGACGCACCAAATGCAGGGACACTTTACCTTGTGGTCCTTTCGATATATTGCGTTAACTGAGAAGTAAGATTCGTTATTTCAGCTTGCAATTGCCATGTCTTACTTCTCTAGTACCTAAAATCAAAGAAAGAAAACTAAATCAAATATCAAAAGTAAAATTAAAAAAGAAAACAGGGTGATTAGCAATTTTACTAATCCCCAGCAACGGCACCAAAATTTGATGTGAAATATTCTAACACTCAAATTAAAACCCTATGATTGTAGTATATGAAAGTAGGGATCGTTTTAGGCTGGGGATTAGAAGGGCTGCTAATCTACACAAATTAAATTCTAAAACACTAAACTAGACTAAAAAACACAAAACTAGACTCTTGTGACTCAAAATTGACTCAAACTACTTGAAACAGCATAAAACAAGCAAAATGACTCCAAACTAACACTAAGGATGACTTTGGACGAAAATGGATTTTAACTTTACTCAAAACACTTAAAAGCACAAATTGGACAGATTCTAACTAACTTGACACAACAAAGTAAAGGGGATTGGGTTTTTGACGAATTTAAAGTAAAGACAAGTAAATTAAAAACTTAAGCAAATTTGGTACGAATTTGGGGGAAAATATGGGTGGTTGGCTAGCTAGAGGGTTCTTCTCCACACATGACACACTTGCATACAAATCGATTTCCAGTTGCTTTTCCAATAAACCATGAACCTCAACGTCCCAGATTAACCGTGAACAGCACTATTAACCCTCAGATTTTCCTTAAGTCATTGAATTGGATGGACAACGCATCGGCAACCAAATTATTCTTCAATAGTTCCCTACATGACATCATAATAGAGATACAATTAAAGATCATTAAGCTTTGTGAAAATCATAAGCATTGACAAGGCATTCGTAACTATGTCAGCATGATACTCCTGCCAGGAATTCACTTAACACGATTGTGACTAGCAACCTCCACTACTTGTGAATATAAGTTCATAACTATTAGGTGAAATTCCCTTATATTCTAGCATCAAATCCCTGCATGCAAACTAAGTGTTCACCCTTAATCAACAAACAAGAATAAGTTCTGAATCAAACAGTTAAGTAAATTGCTTCACGATTCATGAAATTGCTACTGGAAGTAATCAATTCATATTGCAAATATGTTCATGGCTTTGAATTTCCCCTAGCTAAAACGAGTTTAGCTCCTCATGTTTGCAATTAAACAAAGACAATTAAATTTAAACATTGAAACAACGGATAGAATACACCTAGAAACACTTCAACAATCCAACGTCTTGAATGGCGCACGGCTTCAGGGGTCTCCTCTCTTATCTCCTTGCAAAGCTGCAGCACAATGGGATAAATGTGTATGATGGATGTATGGGATGAATTTGTGGGAATGTGGGTGGTTTCTGATTGTTGCAACACTTTATATTTATAGGGAGATGAGCATGCATGGCATAGGCTAAAAATGAGGAGAATTAGGACTCCAAATCATCAAGGAATAAGGATACTTCTAATCGGATTCTAGGGAGGAAAAAAATTAATGTGTTTAGATGGATTAGGACTCCTAAATTCAGATGGGAAGGATTTAGAATAGGATAAAGACTTCTTTTGCAGCTGGAGATAAGGTAGGATAAGATTAGGAGAGGATAAGATAAGATAAGGTTAGTTTGGATAAGGTTTTGGATAATGTTCCTTCATTTTAGCTGATTTCTTATCTTCTTTGTCTTGAATTTATTTTCTTCATTCTTGGCCCAAAACTGCTCCAAAACTGCTCCAAAATGCTCCAAATTGCACTTTCTTGCCAACTTTGTCATTTGGACCTACAAACACACGAAAATAGCTTAAATCACTATAATAAACAGAAACTAACTATGAAAATACAAGAAAACAAGCTAACTAAGTCGAATAAATATGCTCCTATTAGAGTCGACCTAGCGCATGCGGCCAGTGGCGCTCGCCTGGGCTAGTGAGTCCAGTTCGGTCCTCTTTCTCCACTTTTACATATGGGCTCCACCATTAATTTTGAGCTAAATCTTGGCTGGTATTTGGGTTTCTTTTAGGTTCTAACACTTAACCCAATTTTCGAACAAGGGTTGGAAAGAAATGGGGGAATATAATGGAAATTTTAGGAATTACTGCAAAGGTTGAAGTTGGTCTAAGTGTAATTAGATTTTTTAAAACAAAGATAATAATAAAAATTATAAAAAGCATTTGCTACTCACTAAATATAGATTTGAAGCTGCTGTCAAATTTGACAGCATTTTACTCTACTGCCATTTTATGTCATGCCACTAGGAATTGATATTTCAGTTGAAAACCACCATTATGTTGTAGCCTATTTTATCTGACAAGGTTAAAGATTGAGAGAGATTGTGTTTGTAGAATTGTAGGGGAATGTGTGTGTTATCCCTCCTACATAGTGCCTTTATTTATAGTAGTAAAAGGAGAGAAGAAATTCCTTCATCCCCAAGGAATACAAGTTGTAATAGGAAAGGATAACTAGAATCAAATCTAATCTAGGATTTACGCAATCACACTTAAACTAGAAAAGTTTACAACACTCCCCCTTGAGTGTGTAAATACTCAAGGTAGATATAGCATCATGCAGAAGTTGAGGAAGTCGACTCGTCGGCACTGATTCTATGAAACAACACTTATTCTCAACAAGGTAGGAACTTGCATAAAGCTATGGCAAAAACCCTAAGGCTATGGCAAAAATCCGAGTATGGACAAAATCCATAGTCTAAGGAAAAATGTGTGAGAAATGCAAAGTAAAAAAAAATGTCTACGAGACATCATCAGGGATATGACCAGCTTAAGGTGGGTGCCTTATTAAAACCTAGTTAGGTAGCAAAAACCCAGTGGGAAAAATGCTCCTAATCATAGGGAAATGGAGTACATTAATATCAAGCAAGTATTCTTCAAGATACTCCCTCTGAGTTTGACATAATTCCAAAGAGAAATAGCAATGTTACAACTCAGAAAGTTTACGCATACCAATTCCATGAACAAGCTTCTGAAATGTCGTCTTCGGCAGTGATTTGGTGAAGAGGTCGACCAGATTGTCTTGTGAACGGATTTGCGTGACTTCAATCTTCTGATGCTCTTGTTGTTGATGTGAAAAGAAGAACTTCGGCGCAATGTGCTTGGTGTTGTCTCCTTTGATATAACCTTTCTTGAGTTGTTCGATGCATGTTGCGTTGTCTTCAAAGATTGTTGTTGGGACATCAACGGCGAGGTAAAGATCACAAGAGCTTCGAATATGGCCCGCAACTGCTCTCAACCAAAAGCATTCCCGAGTTGCTTCATGTAAGGCGAGAATTTCAGCATGGTTAGACGAAGTGGCAACTAAGGTCTGTTTAGTTGACATCCAATAGATTGCGGTGCCTCCAACAGTAAAGACATAACCCGTTTGAGAAATTGCCTTGTGTGGATCAGACAAGTATCCTGCTTCGGCATAACCAACAAGGCGAGAATCGACTCGAGAAGCAAGGGGTGCGACATCACTAGAGGATTCGTAGGGATAGAACAAGCCCAAATCTGTAGTACCCTTAAGGTAATGAAATATGTCTTTCACGCCAGTCCAGTTTCTGCGTGTAGGTGCATTACTGTATTTTGCCAAAAGATTAACAACGAAGGAGATGTCAGGTCTAGTGCATTGTACTAAGTACAATAAAGCACATATCTCACTTAGATAAAGAACTTCAGGCTCCAAAATATCTTCATCATCCTCCTTCGGACGGAAGGGATCTCGTTTTGCATCTAGCGATAAAACAACCATAGGAGTACTCGAATGCTTCGATTTATCCTCATTAAAGCGGTAACACCTTTTGGGTGTTGTTCGATTGATGTACTAGGATTCCATTTGAAAAATGCTTTATTGCGAGACCGAGAAAGTATCGAGTCTTACCTAGATCTTTCATCTCAAATTCTGACTCAGGTGCACGACAGTTTTCACGAGCTCTTCAGGAGTTCTGATGAGATTCATGCCATCTGTCACATCCCAGCCCAGGCCCCCACCACATCCCTCACGGTTTTGTTTTTGGGAACTCACACGAGAACTTCCCAGTGGGTCACCCATCATGGGATTGCTCTCGCGCGAACTCGCTTAACTTCGGAGTTCTGATGGAATCCGAAGCCAATGAGCTCCCAAAAAGCCTCGTGCTAGGTAGAGATGGGAATATACATATAATGCTTACATGATCCACTCCCTTGGGAGATGTGGGATGTTACAATCCACCCCCCTTAGGGGCCCGACGTCCTCATCGACACACATCCGGCCAGGGATTGGCTCTGATACCAAATTGTCACATACTAGCTCGGGCCCCCACCACATCCCGAGCTCGACTCCGCCGTAGCACGATATTGTCCGCTTTGAGCCCCGACCACGCCCTCACAGTTTTGTTTCTGGGAACTCACACGAGAGCTTCCAAGTGGGTCACCCATCATGGGATTGCTCTCGTGCGAACTTGCTTAACTTTGGAGTTCCAATGGAATTCGAAGCCAGTGAGCTCCCAAAAGGCCTCGTGTTAGGTAGAGATGGGAATATACATATAAGGCTTACAGGATCCACTCCCCTGGGAGATGTGGGATGTTACATCATCGACATATACTGCAACAATAACAAATCCGGAATGTGACTTCTTAATGAACACACAAAGGCATAGTTCATTGTTCACATATCCCTAACTAGTCAAATACTCACTCAGACAGTTATACCATATTCTTTCAGATTGTTTCAAATCGTAGAGTGAACGTCTCAGCCGAATTGAGAACATGTTCTGGGCTTTGGAAATATTTAAACCAGTCAATGTAAGTCCTTTGGGAACTTTAATGTAAATTTCTGTATCAAGATCCTAAAAAAGATACGTGGTTACTATGTCCATCAGTTGCATACTTAATTTTTCGGAAACTAGCAAACTGATAAGGTAGCAAAAAGTAATCACATCCATAACAGGTGAATAAGTTTAGTCATAATCAATCCTGGGGCGTTGTGAGAAGCCTTGTGCAACAAGACAAGCTTTGTAACGCACAATTTTGTTCTTCTCATTACGCTTCCGAATGAAAACCAACTTGTAGCTAACGGGTTTCACATGTGGAGGAGTATGAGCTACAGGTCCAAACACCTTACGTTTTGCAAGCAAATCGAGTTCGACTTGGATTGCTTATTTCCAGTTTGACCAATCAGTTCTACGTCAATATTCATCAACAAAATGCAGTTCAATGTCATCGATCAACATGATCTCAGTAGCTATTGCAAATGCTAATGCATCGTCGACAATCATCTCATTTCTACGCCATACATCATCTAAGCTAGCATAATAGACCGAAATCTCACGATTCTCGGGAGGAGGATTCGTCTCTTCAAGGACGTTTCCATAATCTAGAATTTCCTCATAAGTTGGATAGAATGAGTAAGCAATAGTCAGATTCATGGTAGGCTCTTAGCGACATTGTGTCGTGGATTTCCTCTTCTAGGGGTGTGAATCCTTTGAACCAAGAGGTCTGCCATGTTTTTGTGTAAAGGCAGATGATTGGCTAGCCGCTAATATACGTGGATCACCAATATTGGCACCCCGAGCTTCTAGGATGGAAGTCCGTCGTACATTTGGGACATCCATCTTTGCAGGCGTATTCTCAGCTGGAATATGTGATCTTGTCATGTGCGCTAGATGGGTGAAAGCATCTAGCATGCTATAGAGATCTAATATGCGCAGCACTTCAGTTTCAAACTGAGCGGCTCGGGGATTTAAATGAGACAAATGAGGAGTTGTCCACGATAATTCACGTCTTCTTCAGGAACATTGACATTCTTATCTCCCCCTAACGAAGGGAAATTGTCTCATAGAAGTGGCAATCCGTGAAACGAGCGGTAAACAGATTGCATGTCAAAGGTTCTAAGTAACAAATAATTGAAGCAGAATCATATCCGACATAGATTCCCATCCTTCGCTGAGGCTCTATTTTTGTACGTAAGGGCGGCAAGATCGGCACATATATCGCACAATAAAAAACTTGCAAATGCGATATGTCGGGTTCGTATCTGGTAACCAACTGAAGGGCACTAAATGGTTGTGTCGCAACAGGCCTCAGGTGGACCAACATTGATGCGTGCAATATTGCATGGCCCCAAGCAGCGATCGGGAGCTTGGTACGTATGACCAACGATCGAACAATCATTTGTAAGCACTTAATGAAAGCCTCTGCTAGGCTGTTCTGGGTGTGAACATAAGGTACATGATGTTCAACTTCAACTCTAACCGTCATGCAATAGTCATCAAAAGTTTTAGATGTGAATTATCCAGCATTATCTAATCTAATAGATTTGATCTGATAATCAGGGTGGTGAGCCGTGAGCTTGATAACCTGAGCCAACAGTTTGGAGAATGCAGCGTTCATTGTGGACAACAAGCACACGTGTGACCAACGTGTGGAAGCGTCAACCAAAACCATAAAGTATCTAAATGGTTCGCAGGGAGGGTGAATTGGTCCACAAATGTCTTCCTGATTCCGTTGTAGAAAAATGGGAGGATTCGAATGAATCTTGTCATAAGAAGGCTTAGTAATAAGCTTTCCCATGGAACATGTTTGACATGCGATTCCTTGGATCAAACCTAAGCTTTAGGTTAGTGGATGCCTGTGTTTTGATTTGAAGATTCGGTGCATCACTATTCATCTAGGATGTCGCAAACGATCATGCCAAAGTGTAATTTCGTGTGCGGTCCCAGTAGTAGGGCCGGCCACATAGTGGCATTCTATGGGGTGTATGGTTGTAGTATACAGACCACTCGAGATACGCTCAATCTTCTCTAGAATACTCTTTTGGCCATATTCGTAGGAAGTTATGCACATAAATTCAACTCCGTTTTCTACGTGGGTTTCAGCGTGCTAATTGTTATCTCTAATGTCCTTGAAACTTAACAACGTTCTTTTAGAACGCAAAGAATAGAGTGCCTCAGCAATGGTCAAGATTGTACCATTGGACAACATTATACGTGCCTTACCATATCCTTCTATCAGGTTGGATGGGCCTAAAAGGGTTGTCAGATGTGCATTCTTAGGTATGAAGCTAGTGAAATAGATGCGTTCACGCAATACGGTGTGCGTGGTTGCACTATCTGTCAGACTACTAACTTCCCCACTAGTCATACCTAAAATGAAAAATTAATTTGAATTGGTCACATGCATAAAAGTTCTAAAAACAAATATCAATTCAAAATAATTTCATTTATTCAAGGATGGTAATTAATTAAAGCTTAATATCCAAAAACAAATCACCAACAAATAATCCAAACATAAAGGAAAATTGTTCAAAAATCAACAAAAAAAAAAACAAAAAAACAAATGGGGGTTCGGCCACTAGGTGGAATTCGGCCCCATTGTGCAATTTTAACTAACTAAAATTGTTTATGTCTAAGATTCCAATCTTCCATAGGGGTGGTATCCTCTTGAAAGTTAGAAACCTCCATCTTTGTAGTCTCCGGTTCGTCCACTTGCACGAAGTTTGATTCAAACTTCTTACGATGAGAATGATATTCGGCTACAACCTTCCGGGGAGCTCGGCAAACACGGGACCAATGGTCCTTTGAACCACAGCAATAGCACATGTCCACATCTATGGTTTCAGGTGCTTTTCCTTTATTCTTGAAGTTTTGGGCCTTGGGAGCGAGGTTTGAGCGCTTCTGGGCTTTGTTTCCTCCCTTGGATGGGCCTTGACTCTGTTGATGATAGGAGCATATTTATGTTACTTTGTTATCTTATTTCTTTACATTTACTTAGTTAATTTCCATTTATTTTGGTAGTTTAAGTTTTTTTCGTATTATTGCAGGTCCAATTGGTAAAGATGACAATAAATAGCTAAATGGAGCAATTTGGAGCAGTTTTGGACTTGGATTGGATAGCATGCGTGGATTTATGGGCTGAACGTTTTTGGTGTTTAAGAGGTGTTAAATGACACACCCCGACCTTGAAAGGTTGAAGCATGCTGGCCGTCACCGTGAGGTGACGTAACCATAATGGTAAGTGATGCAAAAAGTGAATAAAATTAAAACTAATTAGAACTAAACAGTGAAAGAGTGCGCAATTCATGGGTTGAACCCACTACAATTATTCAGAGCGTAATAGACAGTGAGACTACGAAAGAGTAGTCAAAGCAACCAAAGTACACTTATTACATAATAGTGATAAGTTCGTACGTCTAACAGAAGGAAATGTCAGAACTGCCGTGATTCCTCGAGTGCCACAGAGAGTACAACTATCTAGGTCCTGGAGGGGCGAAAAACAAAGTTGAGTGGGTCAGCAAAACAATGCTTATAAGAAAACCTTTATCTTTGAATATACTAACCCCTCGCCGTAAAACAAGTATAGTTTCCTCAAAACATACTACGTAAGTATGAAATCCAATATATCAGCCATATAACTAGAAATATGCCAAGTAAATGATGTATCATATGCCATAATAATAATCATGTGATAATCAATATAACTAAGTGCTCATCCATCTAAGCTGACACACAAGTTTGAACAGATGGTTTCTGACACGACAAGACTGACACCTAAACTTGGATCCAAGGTGAGCGAACAGTGCGGATGTGAACATACACGTGAAGGACTGGCCTTGGCCCTGAGGCAAGTACTAACACCGGGTGCAGCAAGATGAGCATGTACACAAGTATGTATGAATGCCATGACAGTAATATCACAACCATATAGCAACATTTATCACAATTTATATCACAATAATGATACTAGGCAATATAGGCGTAAAAGTGAAGTAAATACGCATTTATGGAAACTATAAATATATATAGGTATAAAACAACTGCCCACTCACAAGTACGTCGCTGGGTCGTAGCCCCCGAGCCTAGCTTGGCCTCGAAAATCCTCGGAATAAGTTTCCCCTATATGTGAAATAACTAAATAACATTAATTAAAGCACATAACGGAAACCTAAATAAAACGCCCATAGTTTGCTCAAACCTAGGGTGTAAATATATGAAATCGATCTACTCGACGACACGAACACACACACGTGTCAACCACGCGCCGGCCGGAGGCCGGACACGCCCCCACGCGCCACCCAAAGAGGCTGTCCACGCGCGCCCACGCGCCCCCGCGAGTACACTGTACTCGCCTTCTTCGCGAAAATCTGTAGTTTTGCATAAATCCACTTCTACAAGATCCAAATTAAAGCTAGAAATGTGATCTACCGATCCCAATTTACAGAAAGTTCGAATATAGTCCGTGTTGTTCAGAAATTTAGCCTGAAAGTGGCCAAACGACCACGGCTGAAATTTTCCAGAAAACTAAAATTTTCTTCCCAACTTCCAGAGTTGATTTCTAACTCGTTACTTAACCAAACTCAGTAATTCAAAAGCCATTTTGAAGTTAGGAATGTAGAGAACAAGTTTGTACCTAGAAGAAGTCCAGTTGTCGTCGAGGTTGACCAGAAAAATGGTTTGAAAGTGACTAAATGGCCACGGTTCTTGAACGAAAAACTTCGGGTTCTCCTTCTTCTCGAGTTTCTGGGTAAAACCACACGTTCAAAACACAAACAAAGGATCAATAACAACCCATAGAAGTGAAATGAAGGTTCTAAGGGTTTCTCAAAGCTTACCTAAGCCATGCATGGCCTGAAAATCGATATGTCAAACTCGCCAAGTCGACCTTCCGAGTTGGTGAGTCAAAACTCATCCACACCAGATTTCAAGGACATGGTTGTGATCGTGGGACTGAGATGAGCATGATGATGTAGTTTGTTTGTTCGATCTACAAGCTTTGGAGCTCGCTCATGGAGTTGCAGAGGAAGAGAGAGTTCACGTGAGAGAGAGAAAGAAGAGAGTGAGGTTTTGAAATTTTCTTTGCTTTTCTGATAGAGGGGGACAGAATATAAAGAAAAGATGGGATATGTGACAGTGAATAATGAAGGGGGAAGTGCACGGGATGGGTTTAAAAGGAATCCAAGGATAGGTTTTTAGATTTCCTACAGTAAAAGGAAATCGAAATCTATCCGAAGTAGATGTTTTTACACTTTAAAATTTACGCATACTCGTACTAGCGTGTACAATTTAAATGCGATAGCGAGAAATAAAAAGGAAAGCGATAAGAATAAGTCCACGTTACTTGCCGATAAGGGCATAATCGTCAATACACATACTCGGGGAGAAATTACATAGGAAAATTAGGGACGGGTCGTCACATTAAACATGTGCTAAAATCTAGAGAAATTAAAGTTGAGGCTTGGAAGGTAAGGAATTACACATGAAAAAGGAATCCTAGTTGGAGGGGAACATTATTTTATCTTATCCTATCTTATCCAACATTATTTTATCTTATCTCCAGCTGCAAGGAGGAATCCAAATCACATTCCAACACTTTCCACCTGTTTCCTAGAGTCCTAAAATAACTTAAAACACCTAATCCCTTTTCTCCTTGGATTCAGCCACCCCCCCCATATATATGAAATTCCTACAACGATTTAGGGTGTGCCATGCCTACCATTCATCCATTGAAGTTGCTGGAATTTTCAGCGTTCTTTCTATCTTTGTTTTGAGTTTCAATGTTTATTTTAAATTGCTTTTTAGTTATGATGAACATGTGTAGCTAAGTTTCTTTTTAGGTAAAGGTGAATTCGAAGCCATGATCATATGTTTTATATAAATTGATTACATCCAGTTATTGTTTCATAAAATATGAATGCAATTTACTTATATGCTTTATAGAAAACTTATTCTTGTATGTTTATTAAGGGTGCGCACTTAGTTTGCATGCATGGATATGATGCTAGAATATAAGGGAATTTCACCTAACCGTTATGAACTTATATTTGCAAGTAGTAAAAGTCACTAGTCATGATTGAGTTAAGTAAATTCTTGGCATGCGTATCATGCTTTTCATAGTTACGAATGCTTTGTCAATGCTTATAATTTTCACAAAACTTAATGATCTTTGAGATGTATCTCTATCATGCTTTTCATAGTTAGGGAACTTGAGAAGAATAATTTGGTTGCGTCCCTGAGTCCAATTCAATGAACTTAGGAAAATCTGAGAGTTAACTAGTGCTCTTCAAAGTTAATTTGGGGCATTGTCATTCATGGTTTATAGGAAGAATAATTGGAAATCGATTTGTATGCATACGTTTCATGTGTGGAGAAGAATCCTTTAGCTATCATTTCATCCATATTTCATTCACAACTTAATTTACTTGTTGCACTTTACTTTTGTTTTAATTAAATTCGTCCCAAAATCCCCCTAGTCATTGTTTTGTTGTTAGTTTAACTTAGTTTTCAGTTTTATAAGCTTAATTTGTGTTAATTAGCATCCCTTCTAATCCCCGGAATAGAACGATCATTACTTACTCATACTACGATTGCATAATTTATAGGGTTTAATTTGTGTGTTAGTTTTTACCATATCAGTTGACCTTGGTGGGATGTTTTCTGGCCACCATGGATATGTCTTTGGATGAAGATCAAAGCGTTGGCTTTTTCAACTTTGCCAACAGGGTTGTTCGTCGCTTTTTCAATGGCGGGACGAAAGTTCTTTGCAGTGAGGTTGAGCTTCACATCTTGAACCCACTTGAGGTAGTTCCTTCCAGAGACCTCCAAAGCGGTGAAGTCGAGTTTGTTCAAATTCGACATGTTCCTATCACAAAATAGATGGACAAGATGTGGTTAGTGTAATGGAGAAAAATCAATCCATTCAAATAGGAGTAGAACATACAGGTTCTAATAGACATGTATTGGTTTAATTTTGCATGAAAAAACTTCGGGTTTTCATGGGTGATGTTTTTAAGTAAAAACTTTAGGTTTTCAAACAAGGCATGTTTTTACAAAACTTCAGGTTTCAAAATAATTTATGAACTTTAGGTTCATATGTTCTTGCAGGCAAACATAAATATATACACAAAAATATGCAACAAAAATATGAAAATAGAACTTCAGGTCTACAATTATAATTGAATTTAATTATTTGGACTTCGGGCCAAATTTAAAGTGTGGGTGAAAAAACATAAAACCCAAATTGTTTAAAAGTTATCAAACAATCGAAGCTCAGGGCCCAAAAATAGGCCAAAGCCCACGGGTGGGCTGAGCAATTTCGGTCCGTGTAGCCCAAGCCCAAAAATTGGGCTAGGGTGTCTCCGGTGCAAGTTGAAGGCCCACGAGGAGAAAAAAACAAAGAGAGGCTATTTTTTTTGTTTTTTTTCATGGGCCGGAGGAGACAATTGGGCCCAAGAGATAGTGGCCCATAGAGGGTTTCTAGCCCAAGGTAGCAAACGGGCTACCTTGAAAGAAAAAGGAGCCGGGCCCAGGGGAGGACGTGATCCAGTGCATCGCAACGTTTGGGGACACCATAGCCCTCGGGATGGTGTCTTGCGTGGGTCGAGCCAAAGGGTTTTGGGTTAATGCGTTTGAGCCCAATAAGGCTCGGGTTGGGCCAAATTCACCCCAGCCATAGCTGGGTGTGTTCGCCTGGGAAGAAAACCGGTGCCACCACTTCAGGAGGCCGTGCTTTGGGACAATGGTGCTCAGGGCGAGTTTATGGATCGTCGGAGACCTCGAAGATGAACGGAGATTGAAAGAATCTCAACATTCTCGTAAAACCCTAGAAATTCGAATTGGGTTTTTAGAAAAATTGGATAAGATTCAATTAAATCTCGGTCAATTGATGTCGGGGACAAGCTTCAGGCCGTCAAACGTAGTGACCTGTGGTGTGAGGATGGGCTGCAGGCCAACCTGCAATTTGATGCATATGCAATTCAATAACTTTAATGCATGTACATATATTTGATGCAATTCATGGCAATATATCAAATTCACATAATTCAACAATTATGAATATAATACATACACAATTTATGTAGAATCTAAAATTCAAAAAACGTAAAGTTGGGTCATGCATTATGGTGAATGTTATTGCTATCAAGGTTGCAAAAATATCAAGATAAAAACCGTTGTTTTGAAAGAACCTGATTGAGTGATGAAATGGATGAACTGGTTTGATGGAGAAAATTTCCTCGTCAAATTCCTAAGTGTAGCGGTGGGAGCGTGCTAATAACATGTTATAGCATATTTTATTTGACAAGGTTAAAGGGGGCCGGCGGCAAGGGTAGAGAGATTAAGAGAGATGTGTTTGTAGAATTGTAGGGGAATGTGTATGTTATCCCTCCTGCATAGTACTTTTATTTATAGTAGTAAAATGAGAGAAGAAATTCCTTCATCCCCAAGGAATACAAGTTGTAATAAGAAATGATAACTAAAATCAAATCTAATCTAAGATTTACATAATCATACTTAAACTATGAAAATTTACAACACATTGTTTTCGTTTTTGACCGTTATTGCGGACGTGGACTTGGTAAATATATCTTTTATAAATTTTAGACATGTAAATTCGTTGCCTGCCGTGTCTAAAGTTAACGGGCCCGTCTTCTCTACAAAAAGAAAGAAAAATACTCAGTCGTGCTATCTGCTCTCTGCTCGCTTTCTCTGGCCATTGCACCAGAAATTCCAATCCCAAGGCCGCCAAACGAATTGAGGCCGTGAGGCATCGTTGGGCCGCAATCGGACATCGAGTCGGCGGCAGTAGCTTCCGGCAACCTAGGTCGCGAAACGCCCGGGTCCTCTGTCGGAAGGTAAATCGACGAACCATGCAACTCGGAGAAATATATGATCGTGATTGTCTGTGTCTGACATTTGAACATTTCGGTTGTGTTTTTAGTAAAGATTTCATTTTTGTTTTGTTGGGTTTAAGAATGTCATCTGAGGTTTTGGTCTATTGGTGATTGATGAATCATAGGAGTTTTCGAAGAGATGGAGGGTTTAAGGCAACTGGAGGCGTTGTGTGAGAGGTTGTACAATTCGCAGGACTCGGTCGAAAGGGCTCATGCCGAGAACACTCTCAAATGCTTTTCGGTGAACATAGAATACATTTCGCAGTGCCAGTACATTCTCGACAATGCCATGACTCCCTACGCGTTGATGCTGGCTAGTTCTAGCTTGTTGAAGCAAGTCACTGAGCAAAAACTTGCTCTGCAGCTTCGGCTCGACATCCGTAGGAATCTTCCTTTACTTGTTTTCGTTTAGCGGGTTTGCTTTGTTGTTTGCATCTTATTGTAGTTGAACAATGTGGAATCTTTGTTGTAGGGAATTACCTTATTAACTATTTGGCCACTCGAGGACGCGAGTTGCAGCCATTTGTGACTGCCTCTTTAGTCCAACTCTTATGTCGACTCACCAAGTTTGGGTGGTTTGATGATGATCGATTCTGGGATGTGGTGAAACAGTCAATGAACTTCTTGAATCAGGTTATATGACTTTCTGTTTATAACTTGTAATGTCTTCGATCTTGAACTAATTTGTATGATACTATGGCACTGTTGTTGCGTTATAAGCAGTATTACCTAGAGAAATTCGAGTAGGTAAAGATGACTGTAAACAAACTGGCTACTGAATAAAATACTGCAAGAAAACATTATCAACCAGAGACCAGACAAACAAAATCATATTAAGGTGCATCAATCTACAACATTACCTTAGTTGTATCCATGATTGCATTGTATTTAACACATTGTGGCCACGTGATCCCTGGTCTATCATTCTGGAATTTAAGAATTAAATATTAATTGGTTATCTTCTTGTACATGTATATCTCTTACTATTTAGCTCTATCCAAGGCCTTGTTTTTCTGTAAGTATCTAAAAATTTCATCTTTTGTTCCTTATTTTTATCTAAACTCAATTTCTGGGATGCTGCATGCACCTTTTTTTACGTACGACGAGAGTCAGACTAGTATTTTTTATAAGCCCTATATTGCACATAGGCAACTTTTGTCCTCCAGTAATCGGGCTATTGTTTGGACCCCATCAACTGTATTGCTACGTAGAGTGCCAGCTCATCTTTACGAATGTGGTCGTTTCTTATGTTACATTTTTATTTTTCTAATGTTGCTCGATATCCATCTTACCATCTTGAAGTTCATGTGCTCCATTTGCATTGTAATAATGCTCTCTTAGAACTGTAGAGGAATCAGAGAATATAGATAACGAGTAGATTTAACTGTTACTACAGAGTGATTTAAGTGGTTGTGTTACTTATTTTTTTATATGTTCTTCGTCATTATATCTTTCAGACGAGTAACTCATAAACAATTTGATTTACCAGGCAACGTCTGATCACTATGCCATTGGTTTGAAGATACTAAACCAACTCGTGTCTGAGATGAGTCAGGTTTGATTTTAATTTGTGCCCCTTTATCTCATCATTAATACGAGATATTACTTTTTGGTTACAGAAGATTTCCACTTTGTTTCCATTATTTCCCGTCTTACTGCAACTTGTGTCTGAGTGAATTGAACCACTTATCATCCTGAAGTTTCTTCAGGGCATCGTTACATGGATAGATGATAGTGTATGGTGTGAATATTTATTAATTTATTTTCTTGTTCAAGAACACTGATAGAGGCTAGTTTAAGCACTCAAAGTTTGCCCTTGGTTGAACATCTATAGGCATATTGTTATTTGATTAGTTTCACTATTATTTTGGAGTTGTAACATTCCAATTTTTATAAGAATTAAAACTTTTTTTGTTTGTTTCTTTGAAAGGGCCTTTCCTTTTAAAATGTGTGATGTAGGACAATTGGAAGGGATAGAGAAATAGAAGAGATACGGACTTCACTCAGGCCTTTGGCATTTCACCAAAGGTGTACTGGAATCACTCCAATAGAGAAATTAGAAAAATTCCGGCATCACACCAGCCTTCAGCATCACACCAAAAGGTGCCTTGGAATCACTCCAAGGTTGTTGTGCCTCACACACAAGCTCGGAAATCCAGAATTTCTGTTTCACTAACAATCTGATTTCAAAAGCTTACAAATTATCCCCTTTATAGGCTTAATTGGTACATGAATCTGGAGAGGTCCGCATTAATATGCTTAGGAATTCTAAAGACTAATTTATGACACCAAATCCATTAAGAATGTAACATAGGGAGACTTAGACAATTAACTTGCAGACTACATTGCGTTTAATGAAATTTTAACTTGGCTATTAACATGTGCTTGTTTATTTTGTATTTGATTAACATTTGTTTGTTTTTTCATTACTTGATAAATGTTCAGCCTAATCCTGGGTTGCCTTCAACGCATCATCGGAGGGTTGCGTGCTCCTTCAGGGACGAGTCTCTCTTTCAAATATTCCAAATATCCTTGACTTCATTGCGTCAACTGGAAAGTAATGGTAAGATGTTGGCAGTGGATCTTAACCTGTTTGGATTACCCCTTACCGCTACTTTATATTTATTGTAATTCTTGTTTGATTGGTATTAATGCTGGTTGATTTTGTGATGCACAGTTGCAAATCAATTGCAAGAGTTGGCTCTTTCGCTTTCACTTAAATGCCTATCTTTTGATTTTGTTGGGACCTCACTTGATGAAAGTTCTGAAGAATTTGGTACTGTTCAGGTATTTTCCTTGTTTCTTTTGGATTGTTAACCATTTAAAGGTCTGTCAACAAGTCTCCTATGCAGTGAATCATAAATAAGAATGTAACTGTTAATCTTACAGATTCCATCGGGTTGGAAGTCAACATTGGAGGATCCTGCAACACTTCAAGTCTTCTTTGATTACTATGCCAATACAAAGCCCCCCCTTTCAAAGGAGGTTAGTATATGTGATTTTTCTTCTTCACTAATTGCTGATGATTTCTAGGACCTTATTTGATTAGAAAAAGAATAAGCAAAGAAAACCGTCTCTCGTGGGATAATTTATTGCGGATGCTACATGTATTGTGAATCGGATCCTTGTCATAATGGCTAATTTATTGCTGGTGCGAGATATTTTTTATTAGTTCTCGATTACCTGCAACCACATACAGTCTTGTATGTGCAAGCGTACAGTGGTGGAAGTTCTGTCCTTTAATAACTAAAACTTATCTTTGTTTGTTGGAGTAAAAGTTTCTTTTCCTACCATTTGAAATTTTATGTTGTTATTATTCATAATTTTTACTGTTTAACATCGTAATCGAGTTTTTACTGTTATTCTTTATAGGCACTGGAGTGCTTGGTACGACTAGCTTCTGTTAGACGTTCTTTGTTTACAAGTGATCCTGCCCGTTCAAAGTTTCTGTCCCATTTAATCACAGGAACCAAAGAAATCCTACAAACTGGGCAAGGTGCCGTTGGCTTAGCCCTTTTTTCCTTTTGATTGTCATGCATCTTACTCTAATTGTGCTGAATGTGAAGTAGTTTGTTTGTGTGATAGAAGTGTACAACATTTGTGTATTTTTGGTAGTTATTAACTTCCTAGATATTTTTCTCAATAACTTCCTAAATTTGATTGTTTTCCCTTCGTGCTTTTCTCACTCTTGCATAACAACTATGGACAGATTTGTACCTGTCTATGCTGCACAGAATACGACTTAGAAATTAAATAAAATATATTAGAAAAGACATTAAAAAAATACAAGACATTAAAAAAGCATGCTGATTCCATCATAAGTTCATACTTCACAACATAAAATAAATCAGAAAAGAGAAAGATTTAGGTTCATCTTTCACCATATAGAAGAGAAGAGAGGAATAGCTTTAAAATAAACTTTTGAAAATTAAAGTTTGACTTCACCTTGTTCTAAATTTTGAAACACCATCCCCAAAAGTTACAAAAACTTATTATCCCCTAGCCGTATCTTGACCATGTCCTATTGAGTATCATTGCCGTTTCTCATAGTTTACAAAATAGGAAAAATCGACAATACTTTGCATATCCGCTACGTGTTAGACTGTATCGTGGGGGTATCGGTAGAACCTGGCCCAAATTTTTAGTATCGGTGCAACAAAGGTACCTATACTTATTCTAGATTGTAGTAGTTATTTATTGGTTGGTCCTGTATCTATATTATACTTAAGGTGGATATTATCTGAATTTTAGGCACTTGTGAGTGCTAATACTTAATCAACAACAAACAACAACAACAACAACAACAACAAAGCCTTATCCCACTAAGTGGGGTCGGCTATATGAAGCCTTATCCCACTAAGTGCAAATCCTTAATGAACCCTTTTCCCACTAAGTGCAAATCCTTAATCAACGGCCCTGAATTTATGTTTTACTAGTGTGTTTTCTTTTATCTGTTGGGTTTTTATAATGATTTGTTGAACTGGAAATCAGGTCTTGCTGATCATGATAATTACCATGAGTATTGTCGTCTTCTTGGACGATTCCGAGTGAATTATCAGGTAATCTTTCTTCTTTTTGGTAATTTTGACATCAGGCTTTTTCGTTAGTAAGAAATACCCTAGAGTCTTTCTTGGTATTTTGGGTCACTCATCTAAATGAAGTGAGCTTAATGAATATTGCACAGATGTAAATTACTCCGTAAATATACCTACATTTTCGTTTTGGATTTATATTTAGAAGACATTGATTTGTACCTTGAAAAGATGAAACTTACGCCTTACGCATGTAGTTTTGATTATGACGTGAGATTTTACGTAGAATGTTTGTAATTTCTTTGTGGTTATTATGAAATTTATTTTCTGGTATGTAATCTTTCCTTGAGTTGATCTAGTTTACTGCTTATGCTTACTGAACTTCTAAATTTGCCGCAGTTGTCAGAGCTTGTGACTGTGGAAGGCTATAGTGACTGGATACGTTTAGTAGCAGAATTCACGTTAAAGTCTTTGCACTCCTGGAAGGTTGAATGGCTTTCAGAACTTTTTTCTAAGCATTAGGAAAAGAATATTGTATTCTATGCTGTTAAATGAAAACGCTTCCACGATAAGTCAGTCTCTACAATCTCCTAAATCTTAGTTTTGTAGATTTATGGGTTTTGGCTTCATACCATGTGAGTCTTGATTGGGCTTCCAATCCCTTACCTTCTGTTTACATTAATCTTCATTTGGTTAGGTGCATCTAGTCGTTTGTAGTTTTTAGTTGTAGTTACTCTTATCTTATAGTTTCCAGTTGTCACTTCCACTATTTCTCTAACACACAGACTATCTCTCTTGCTTTAGCTATACAGTCCAAATTGCATCCAACAACGAATAGTTGTCCTAATGACAGTTTGTGCCGTTATACATGAATGTCATCATCTATGGTACCTAATAGTGCTTGGTAGCTGGAACTAATTATGCGGGTTGAAAAATTACAACTTGCATTACTGAAACTTTGTCTTCTTTTCAGTGGGCCAGCAGCAGCGTATACTACCTTTTAGGACTTTGGTCTAGATTGGTGACATCTGTACCATACTTGAAAGGTGATGCACCCAGCATGCTCGATGAATTTGTACCTAAGATTACTGAAGGTTTCATCACATCAAGATTTAACTCCGTGCAGGTAAACACCAGAACTTTTACTGCCAGTACTGTAATTTTATGTTCAAATTTAAGAAAGTTCTATATCTTCTTACTATTTTACAGGATGGTTCGCTTGATGATCTTTCTGAAAACCCATTAGACAATGTTGAACTTCTTCAAGATCAGTTGGATTGTTTTACATACCTCTGTAGATTCCAGGTTCACCTCTTTATGTGTTTCTCTTTTTCAATCTGAGGAAGTTATGGTTTTGCAATTCGTCAAATAACTATTTTCTATTTGATAAAAATGCATTTCAAATACATATTTTGACTTAGACACGTGGAGCTGATCTGAATTTGTTAGTTGCCTCTATGACTTTCTCTATTTTGTTGCAGTATGAAAGCAGTAGTTTGTATATAATAAGCATAGTGGAGCCTCTTTTGCAAGTCTACACGGTATGGGTATTTATGGTGATGGATGCCTCATGGACATTGAAAAGAAAATTTTCTGGACTTCATGTTTTTAACCAATTCTTCTGACTTGAACAGGAAAGAGCTCGAGTTCAGACCAGTGATACCAGTGACCTCTCTATTATTGAAGCAAAACTTGCTTGGATTGTTCACATAGTTGCTGCAATTCTCAAGATAAAACAATGTACTGGGTGCAGGTAAAGAAAACTAAACAACTTTCTTGACCAAAAAAACCTGTGTTTACCTCCTTTTCATTCATTTTGCTTTTCCCTTCATTGCTACCATGGAAGATTTTTATTGTTTTATTTTTTCCTTGCAGTACCGAATCACAAGAAGCACTTGATGCAGAACTTTCAGCGCGCGTCTTGCAATTAATAAATGTCACTGACAGTGGGGTACAGAGCCAGGTACAGCAGCAGGAATGACCTCTTTCTGAATATTAGATATAGTAATCAAATACTTACCTTCTAAATCTAGATTTTTCTTATCTTTCTTTACCTAAAATGTTACTGTTTTTGTCATGGTTTGATATAAATGAATGTGTGCACTTTAAAACTCTGCATTGGGCGTCAAGCACTTTGGTTAATATATTCAACCAAATTACTCAGTGTTAAGAGTGATATTCCACTTTAAGATTGCCTATTTATTTATTTTTCTTACTATCAAAATTAATGTAAACTGTTCAACCCTGGCATTTGACAGAGATATGGTGAAACCAGCAAGCAAAGACTTGATCGTGCAATTCTTACCTTTTTTCAACATTTTCGGAAGTCATATGTGGGTGATCAGGCCATGCATTCTTCGAGGGTAATTAAGTTTTTCCTGGCATTCTTTAAAGTTAAGTTAACATTCTTCTTGAGGCTTCTCCATTTGTTGCAGCAGTTATATGCCCGCCTTTCTGAGCTTCTTGGACTTCATGATCATCTTTTAATGTTAAATGTCATTGTTGGCAAGATTGCTACAAACCTGAAATGTTACACGGAGGTGAAATCTTTTTCATGCTTTACTCACACTAAATATATTTGGATATCAAGTTGGCATTTTAATTCTTGCCTATTTTCAGAATGAGGAGGTCATTGGTCACACCCTGAGTTTGTTCTTGGAGCTGGCATCTGGGTTAGTTCTTTTTCTTCTGTATATCTTTTGGGGCATTGGAGTGCTTGGTGGCTTAAGAGAGCCTAGCTTCCATTATCATATTTTGCTTATTGTAAGAGTAATTATTTTGGCAGATACATGAGTGGCAAGCTACTCTTGAAGTTGGATGCTGTCAAATTTATACTTGCGAATCATACTGTAAATCCATATCTGAAATATCTTTCTTTTGCATTTACACTTTTGATTTGAATATCTTGAACAGAATCCTGTATCTCGCGTGAAAAGTTCTCACTTTGAATTTCTCTTTTCAGAGGGAGCATTTCCCTTTTCTGGAAGAGTATAGATGTTCTCGCAGCAGAACAACTTTCTATTACATAATTGGCTGGTTAATATTCATGGAAGACAGCCCTGTCAAATTTAGATCTTCCATGGATCCACTTTTGCAAGTACTCTCTCTCTCTCTCTCTCTCGCACACATACAAACACAAACATGCAATAAAAAATGTTTCATATGTGCATGCTGCTGAATCTGCACAGATATTCCTGTGTGTTCTTTAAAATGCTTAACTACACACACACTAGATACTGTCTAGTTTGGTATTGTATGGATTGTTACTCTTGTACTATATGTGGTACTTCAGGTTTTCGTCAATCTGGAATCAACTCCTGATTCAATGTTTCGTACTGATGCTGTAAAGTATGGATTAATTGCGTTGACGAGAGACCTTAGAGGAATTGCCATGGCCACAAATAGGTAGGTACTTTTTTCATTTTCTGTATCAAATATCTAAGGCCTAACAATTTCTTATTCTTATGCTCTTCTTTGGATATCTTCAGTCGCAGAACTTATGGCTTTCTGTTTGATTGGTTGTATCCTGCACACATGCCACTTCTTTTGAAAGGCATCTTGCACTGGTCCGATACACCAGAGGTAAAGGATAACTGCTTCCTTTGTTGAAAAATTCAATAGAGTTCTGCATTAAGTGGTTAAGCAAACAAAGCATCATCTAAAATTTCATACTTTGAAATTGAACTTTTTTACTAGTTGGAGAATTCTACATTTCAGAAGGCTTTTAAAATAAATAAATGAATGAAAGTCTTTTGAAACATAAGTCTGTGTTTCTTGTTTGCATTATAGTTTTTAGCTAAGAGATCAGGTAGGGTTAGATAATATTTCTTGATTAGCATTTTAGAATACAATGGAAACAGGAAGCAGATCTCTCTCGGCTACATTTGATTCCTTTCTTATTTCTTGCAAAGTTAATTGTGTTATGTTTTCTCAATATTTGTCCAATTAATGCTGCAGGTGACCACTCCTTTGTTGAAATTCATGGCTGAGTTTGCATTGAACAAAGCCCAACGCTTGACTTTTGATTCATCTTCTCCTAATGGAATACTTCTTTTTCGAGAAGTCAGTAAACTGATTGTTGCATATGGGTCAAGAATTTTGTCTCTTCCAAATGTTGCCGATATATATGGCTTCAAATACAAGGGAATTTGGATTTCTTTAACTATTCTTACAAGAGGTGAGTCCATAAACTTCTTGTTTCTTGCAACAGTAATCACTTTGTTGGATCATCAGTTGCATGGTTATTCACTAGGTATACTTGTATTTCTATTCAGTTCTGAATAGTAAGCTACTTTTTCAAGAATGTTTTATCAGTTTTGTATGACAGTTATCACTCTGTTTATATTTGCATTTCTTCCATGTATATTCTTGAACATCTGATGTATAGCTGTGGGTTTTTTCTTTATTGTTCACTTTGGTTGGAAAAAAAATTATACTGCTCCCAAATGGTGTAATCTGTAGTCTGCAGATAGTTAGAATCACATTTCTGGGTGCAGGATAAGCAGTAAAACAACCTAGATCTAATGAAGGAGGGTCTATAAAGAATATGAATAAATCGTAATTTATTAGTTGGCTAGTGGACTGTTAACTTTTTTGGTAATCCTTCAACTGTTTACAAACTTGGTGTTGCAAACTTGTCAATCTCAAGTTGTGAGTCTTGTGACTAATGTGGGTACACAGTGAAGGTTGTTTATGGTTTGTTGGTTTAGAATGGTGGTCAGTGTGAGTAAACAATAAGATGTTTATGCTTAAAAAAAGTTAAAACTTTTGGCTCTTGAAAGGATTAATAGAATCATGTAAGGTTTTAGCATTTGGATTGACTTTAGTGCAAAGTGTAGCAGCTGTTTGGTATGCTTGGTGGTGAGAGTATTAATTCCACATCGGGGAAAGAAGGAACATTGCATGTGCTTATAAGTAATTGGGCGACTCCCGTTTTGCCAATTGGTTTTATGGTGAACCTCGACCTTCTTCATGGTAATGGGCTACTCCCCATATTGCCAATTGGTTTTATGGTGCCCCAACTTTCTTCACTTGGATCCAATTTTTGTTTTTTTGAAACTAATGAAGTAATGTACTAAGTAATTTAGCTTCATTAATCATTTTCTGAAAACAAAAAATTGGATACCATAAGGATTCCAAACAGCCCCTTAAAGATGCTGAACATGTATTATTGATTAAAATATTAGAGGAAAGGAAACCCATCAATTTTCTTAGTTCAACAGCCAAGCTCAAAGTGAATGAATTGGAATACTATAAAGAAGCTGATGTTTATCTTGTGTTTTTCAATTGCCTTGTTTTTTTTGTCTGTGTTTTAGAAAAACATCTCAAGTTGTTTTTTCTTTTCCTTATACTGTTCATCCCAAATTGAAAACATCAGACAAAAGAATAAAGTTCTTTTGCAAAGATGTACTTTCAATTCATTTTTTGACTCTACCACAGCATTGTTGGTACTAGTTTTTAAATATAAATCCTGTAGTGGCTCTTCTCCTGCTTTCCCTGTTGAACTAAAAATAAATAAATAGCTCCTTGTACAAATGTTATGTTATGAGCTGATTTTAGGATGTTTGCCAACTGATAGCTCTTGCTGGAAACTATGTCAACTTTGGGGTGTTTGAGCTATATGGTGATAAAGCGCTTGCTGATGCACTTGATATTGCACTGAAGATGACATTATCAATACCTTTGGCTGATGTATTGGCATTCCGGAAGGTACATTTACTCATGCTTGTTAGTCTTTGCATCTATTAGTTTTGAGTGCCTGGTTGGAGTTGTTTGATATGATTTTGGCGGAGAATGAAGGTGAATGTATGGAGCAAAAACTTGAAATTGAACACTGAGTGTGCAATTTATGAAGTCTGAAATTTATGCTATCCTATTTTTTAGTTTGTCCCTGCTAAAAATTCTGTCATGCTGATGCTTTTTGACGCTTTAAAATCTTACTCTGTTTACTTGATTAAAATAAAATGCAGATATAAAACTCTTTAATTTTATCTTTCTTTAAGTTTTTCCTCTAGCCTAAAATTTGTAAGATGTTCTTTATTTGAATTTCTTACTCTTTGCAGTTGTCAAAGGCCTATTTTGCATTCTTGGAGGTTTTATTCAACAGCCATATAGTTTATATACTGAATCTGGATACCAGTACTTTTCTGCATATAGTTGGATCCCTTGAATCTGGAATTAAAGGTCTAGATACAGGTATTGCATCACAGGTATGTGTTAGGTCTCTATTTTATGAACAAAGTCAATTCTATCAGCATCCGCATGTCTCAAATTTAAGGCTTCACTTTCAAAGAATAACTTATTACTGAACTTCTTTTGCTTTTGTTTTCCTCTATTCAGTTCAGAATTAGAAGGCCAGATGGAAAAATGTGTCCAAGCAAAAGTAAAACTAACCTGAAATTTAGAAATCATCTTGTGCTATCGAGGACACAAGTCATGTTTTGGAATAAACTTAAAACCTTCCGTTGCCTGCATTTGTACTCCCTCAAGTCTAATTTATCACCCATCCCTTATCCGTCTTCGGAAACTTTCAATATGTTACCGTGAGGTAGTGGAAAAACCCCAAATGATCAACAGTTGGCCATTGCTAAGTGCCAAGTGTTAAACTTCCAAACATTGAACGTTGTAGGAGTTTTATAGAAGAGGACAACAACACCAACAACAAAGCCTTATCCCATTAAGTAGGGTTGGTTGTATGAATCCTAAAGCGCCACTGCACTCGGTTTTGCGCCGAGTCTTCCATTAGCTCCAAGTACTCCATGTCTTTTCTCAGATTCTCTCTCCAAGTCTTCCTAGGTCCTCTTTTACCTTCTTGCCCTGAGCCCTTATCTTTAATCGTATCTTCTAACTCAAACATCTATAGGTCTTCGGTTCACATATCCAAACCACCTAAACCGATTTTCTCTCATCTTATCTTCAATTGCGGCCACTCCTACTTTACCTCAGTCCTATCTTTTCTCGTGTGCCCACACATCCAATGACGTATTCTCATCTCTGCTACACTCATTTTTTGCATGTATTGATGCTTGACTGCCCAACATTGTGTGCCATAAAACATTGCTGGCCTTATTGTCGTCCTATAAAAATTTCCCTTGAGCTTTAGTGGCACATGTCGGTCGCACAACACACCCAATTACTCTTCCACTTCATTCATCCAACTTGTGTTCTATGGTTGAGATCTTCATCCAATTCTTCGTTCTTTTGGAAGATAGATCTAGATAACGAAAGCGCTCACTCTTTGGTACTTTTTGATTTCCAATCCTCACCCCTATCCTATTTGGACCCCCATTCCCACTAAACTTGCACTCCATGTCTTTGACCTACTTAGGCGAAGACTTTTAGATTCAAACACTTCCTGCCAAAGGTTAAGCTTCGCATTTACTGCCTTCCGCTCTGTCAACATCATATCATTTGCAAAAAGCATACCCCAAGGGATCATCTTGTATATGTCTGTTAACTCATCCATTACCAATGCTAAAAGATAAGGGCTTAAAGCTAAGCCTTGGTGTGACCCAATGGTTATGGGAAAGCTTTTAGTTTGTCCTTCATAAGTTTTTACTACAGTCCTTGCTCCATTGTACATATCCTTTATTTCATGGATATATGCTATTCGTACTCCTTTCTTATCTACATCCTCCAAAACTTCTCTTAGGACTCTTCATATGTTTTTTTCCAAATTTATGGTCTTATAAAAGACCATATGCAAATCTTTTTGCCTATCTCTATATCATTGATCTTGGTAAGAGATAGATTGCCTACACAGTCGAGCGCCCTGGCATGAACCCGTATTGATTGTTTGAGACTCGTGTTTCTTGCCTCAGTCTATGCTCAATTACTCTCCCCCAAAGCTTCATTGTATGACTGATTAACTTGATACCCTGTAGTTCATGCAGTTTTGTATGTCGCCCTTATTCTTGTAGATAGGCACCAATGTGCTTTTTCTCCTCTCATTTGACATCTTCGTTTTCAAAATCTTATTGAAAAGGATTGTGAGCCATGCTATACCCCTCTCTCCCAGGACCTTGCACACCTTGAATGGTATATCGTAAGGACCCACTGCTTTTCTTTGCTTCATCTTTTTCAAAGTTACAACTTCCTCCATTACCAAAAAAAAAGTTACAACTTCCTCTTTCCTGATTCGGCGGTAGGAGTAATTTATACACTCTTTCGAGTTACTCAAGTTACTAAAGAAGTACTCCTTTCGTGTCCTTCATTGAAAAGATTATGAAAATAAGCTCTCCATTTGTTTTTTAGTGCGTTCTCCGTAGCTAGAACTTTTCCATTCTCATCTTTGATGTACCGTACTTGATTCAAGTCTCTTGTCTTCCTTTCCCTTCTCTAGTCAGTTTATAGATATCCAACTGTCCTCCTTTAGTCTCTAATCGCTTATACATACCGTCAAAAGCCACTACCTTCGCTTCTCTCACTGCTTTCTTTGCCTCCTTTTTCATTATTTTATATCTTTCACAGTTTTCATCGGTTCTGTACAAGGCTTTACAGTATTCCTTCCTAGCCTTAACATTTTCTTGTACCTCCTCCTTCCACCACCAAAATTCCTTTTGAGGTGGAGCAAAGCCCTTGGACTCTCCTAATACCCCTTTTACAACTTTTCAGATACAACCAGTGGCGGATCCAGGAATCTTACCCCAAGGGGTCGCAGTGTAAAAGTTCAAATAAAAATTTTGGATGGAAAAACATATTGAAAATGAAATCATAGTACTTTCATTCATAATTCATAATGGAAACAATATTACAAACTATTGGGGAATGAAGCGTCGATTAATTCCCGCCACTGGCTTCCATACTCCCCGTTGGTGTCATTTATCAAGCCAATTGCCTCAAGACAACTTTCCATTGAGAAAACTGTGATTAATGAGGTGATGAAGTCTGTTGATTGGTACCTCTTACCACATTCATCACCACGGAAGTTGCAGAAAATTGTTGAAAAGGACATAACAAGCTCTGGAACATGGCTAGATCTCCGGAATGATTCTGAGGAGGTTGTTTTCGAGATGGTAGAAGATGTTTTAGAAGAACTGATCATGGAAACCATATTTTAGCAGCCCTTCTGAAAAATTATACTACCTATAGATTTGGTCTGCATTGGACAATGGAAATTAGGCACTCGGGTTGGTTAGAAGAACTGGTTTTAAGTCACTTGAGAAATGTCTTATGACTTCTTGAACAAGCATGCAAAGATCAGTATTGGGCACCCTTTGGATCTCATTTTGTGTACACTGCGTATAGTTTACATCAAACCTCTTATAGCTACTAACCATTAGTGTCATCTTTTTACTGTATGGGGAGGTCAATGTATATATCAAGCTAGATAATAAGCCTTGTGTCTTTGGTCTAGTGTCGACGGAGTAAGTCAACAATGTATTTCAATCTAGCTAGCAAAACGAAGTAAAGAAAATAAATAATATGAAAGGTTGACTGTTCCAATTACTTGTTGCTTTCTTTCAAATTGTGTTGTTTACATTTCTTAGATTGACACTCTTTTGGATATTTATTAATCCATAAGAAACTTAACCTGTTCATGAATATCTGCTTGTTTGGGTGCAAGTACAAACTGTACAATGCTATGGATTAGAGCTTAGTTACTAAATGCGTGTTTTCTAATCAGAACCCTTTTTTGGGTAAATGAATAAGAACCCTATTCTTCTTTTGTTAAGCAAACTCGGAACCTTTCTATGTTTCCATGTACAGGTGCAGTTACTGCCGACAACGATACTACGAATTTCTGTACATTTAACTTGGCTAAAATTTATGTTCATTAGGAATAGGAAATTAAATTAGGTAATATGAGCTCTAATTGTTAGGGCTCTGTTATATAATTGCCTGATTTCATAGTATACCAAAACTCGGAAGCACATAAGCTGCTTCTATGAGAAGGGCTGCCAGAAACTTCAACGAAGTGATGGTTATGTTTCTGGCAGCGTTTGCTATCCTCTTGTTGAAGGTGCAGTCCAAGACTGGGGAAGATCATCAAAAGAAGACGACTGGAGCTGGATTGACAGCTTAAACTTGTCAATAAACCTGCAATCAAGAGTTTCCGGGTAATGAAATTGTTTTACTTAGATGCCGACGGTTTATAGTTTCTACAGAAGAACAACGAATTAGGATCTAATACTAGCTGAAAATGCAGAGTTTTTGGGATTAAACTACCCTACAAACACTCACAAGTATGTAAACTTGTTATGAAAAACCATCCAAAATAAACTAATAGCTTTTCAATATTGTATTTGAATTCACTGATTCATGAGGTAATTGCCTTCGTTTCCTTACCTAGGAACGCCTTTTTGTTTATAAAACCTCAAGGGCAGCTGGGTCGGAGCCGGATTTTCAGCATTATTTTGAAGAATGTAGGATTCGTTGCTTTCCATGCGAGCGCTGCTTCTTCTTCCTCTTCCAGCCGAGTCTTGGTTCAGGATTTTTGTCGAACAGTTGGCGTGCGAGTCCGACCCCGACGACCCCAGCTCCAAGAGGTCGCATATGGGAGCTTCAAGGTTGTTTCCATGGTTTCCAAGGGGTCGTGCGACCCCGACGACCCCACTGTGGATCCGCCCCTGGATACAACTAGTCATGGAATCCCACATTGGACTAGCGTTTCCCTCTATATCCCAAACACATTGGGCGAGTACCTTTGAAAGTGACTTGTTTTTCCCCTTTTAGATTCCACCATCTAGTTCTTGGACACTTCAAGGTCTTGTTCTTTCTTCTATCTCTTTTGATATGTGCATCCATCACCAGCATGCGATGTTGGTTAGCCAGGCTCTCTCCCAGTACAATTGTTTAATTTACAAGCTATACAAATGTTAAAAATTTTGGAAAAAGTTATCGCACTGGAGAAGTCTTTTGACGACATGATCCTGTGTTTACCAACTCGCACCAGTTTTTTTGTCTGCATTTGCCACTTTAATTTTACATTTTTTTCTCTATTCACCTTTTGCTCCAGTGTGCATCTGCGGTTGAAAATTTGGCTGCTTTCTACTTCAACAACATAACCATGGGTGAGGCACCCACATCACCTACCGCGGTCAATCTTGCTCGTCACATTTCAGACTGCCCCAACTTGTTTCCAGAAGTAAGGATGTTTATGCTGTATTACTTTTTTGTTATTTGTCCGAGACTCTTTGTTAAGATGTGCATTTCTTATGGTTGAGTAATTATACTTTTGTTAAATATTAACATGGTTGTAACCCGAAAAAATATGGGCTCGTTTGGAAGTGCATTTAAAGAATTGAAAGAGCTTTTAGAAAAAAATGTTTATGGGTTCCAAAAGCACTTTGAAGTGCCTCCTGCAAGAAGCACCAGTTATGTGCTTCTTGCAAGAGGCACTTCAAGTGCTTCTCCAGGAGAAACTTGCATTTTTATTGAGGATTGGTTTCAAAAGCATTTCTCTAAAAGTGCTTTCAGTAATTTAAAAGCACTTCCCAAACAAGCCCTAAATTAAATTATGTTATGGGTTATCTGTGTAATGTTTGTTTACTGTTATTCCATTGTAAATCAGACTCAGCTCTAAAAACCGTCAAGATCTATCTTCTGTGACGTTAACATATTGAAGACGCATGGGTTTTTGTTCACCAAAAAAGAAAACAATGTAGCTCTATTAGTATTTAGTTTTCTTTTTCAGTTAGCTATATAAGGTGACACTTCAGAACCTTGTTTGTGATTATCAGTAAACAATAAAACTGAAACTATGACAAGTGTGATATACTCAAAGTTTAATGGCATTGAACTCCTATAGTCACATAATAACCTTCGGAAATCCATAAGCCCAACCGGATTGTAAACATGTGTTGTGCATTGTTTTAGTTCAACTAGTCCCATGCCTTGACTTGTAAGCGAGAGGTCTTAGGTTTGAATCTCATGGATGGCGAGTTTGATGCCAATTTTTCCCCCACTGCTTGGTGTAAATACATTGTTGTATTAAGAAAAAGTGTGTGCCTGACCCTTGAGAGGATTAGGTCTAGATTTATATATGCTCTTGGGGACTTTGGTTTTGGTTTGCTTGAAGAAATGTAAAGCTATTGAGAAACAAAAGTTTATATGTTTACGTGTCAAATTTATGCATGAAATCATTCTCCATGCATGCAAGGTGAATTGAATTTGCTTATGCTTTCTTTATGTTGCCAAACTCTGATAACATTTTGTGGTTATTCTCCATAGTTACTAAACTGTTTTGGTTATGTGATTAATCTGAGTTATTTTATATGTAAAGGTACTGAAGACACTGTTTGAGATTGTTTTATTCGAGGAAAGTAACAACCAGTGGAATTTTAGCAGACCAATGCTGAGCTTGATACTTATTAATGAGCAGGTAGTATTTTTATTTGAGTGCATGTATATTGTAACTTGTTCAAGTCTTTTCTTTAGCCATATACACAACATGTTCGTCTGCAACATCGTTTTTTAAATGCA
Organism: Malus fusca; assembly: GCA_035220775.1. Taxonomy (NCBI): domain Eukaryota; kingdom Viridiplantae; phylum Streptophyta; class Magnoliopsida; order Rosales; family Rosaceae; genus Malus; species Malus fusca. The sequence continues at coordinate 13,091,218 of CM069065.1, read as the reverse complement.
GTTCCACGGTCCACCTTCACATGATTACACTTTATATTTCCTGTTCAGTCTGTACGCACATGTGTTTGTGTTACTGCTTCCTGAAGCCATTTCTGTTTTAAATCATCTTACCTGCAGGAAAAGTAAACACGTTCTTTATGCTTATCCTCTCTGCCAATTTTAAAAGTAAATTTTCATTTTTCTTTATGGTTTTTAGTTTTTAGCGTACATCTTTTAGAAAATATTTGGAAACAATGCAGCTGTCTCTCTCTATTTCTCTAACTGTAAATGTTGGTTCCATCTCTTCCACTGTTTGTCCTTTACATGTTTGACATTAGAATATTGTAAGTTTGCATCCTGTCTTAACAGTATACCGTCCCTTACTCTCGTTTGTGTTTCTGTACAGAAGCTGCATCTTTGAATTCAGTGCTTTACGTCTTTTGTTCAGCTCATTGTGGTCGGCCAACTTGTTTTTTCCTTCTTTTATTAGCGTCTTCAATTTAGCTGACAATACAAATTACTTGGGTTGTGTTTTATACCGCTTTTTATTTTTAGGAGAGAGAGAGAGAGAGAGAAATAAGTGAGGTAGAGAGAAGGGAGAGTAGATAGAAACAAACCATTAAAACTTACTGAACCATTGGATTTCTTTGCTAAACATTTCAAGCTTGCATTTGCTGGAAGGGAATTCTTTAATGGTCTTAAATTTTTTCACTTCTGATGGCTGTATTTGACTGAAAGATGGTATCTGACTTGCAGATATTCTCCGATTTGAAAGTTCATATCTTGGCTTCACAGGTTAGTTGTGCCTTCCATTATTGGTTGTTTGAGTTATATAATTGAATAATAAAAGACTAAGCTAATTTGATGGGTCAAACCTTAACTTTTGTGTTTGAGCAACGCTGAATTTATTGTTTAGCTGTTTTAAATTGTTACTGTCACGAGTACATGTACATGACACTTTTTGATATTGGCCTGCAGCAAGCGGATCAACATCAACGGCTTTCCGAGTGTTTTGACAAGCTTATGGTGGATGTTACTAGAAGCTTGGATACAAAGAACAGAGACAAGTTCACCCAAAACTTGACAGTATTCAGGCGTGATTTTCGCTTGAAGTAACCATGAATTGTACGTCCAGAAGATTTTAGAAGAATATTTTGCTGCATACTTGTAGCTGTAAAAAAAAATGGATACTCTACTGGGAAAAAAAGGGGAGCTAAGTTTGTGAAGTTCTCGGGCATTGGACTTTTTTTGGTGGTGGTGGTATCGTTATCGCTGTGTACTTGAAGAGGAACGTTAGCGAGGTTTGCTTTTCTGGTGGTTTGTAGCACAGATAGTTGTGGCATGTAGAAAATGGCCAGTTCTAATTTTGGTAGTAAACCAATTCTTTTAGAAGAAAAAAAGGGTGTACATTCTCTCGTGTCTATGTTGTAAGTTGATCTCCTGTACATTAACCTTTACATATTCTTTGTATTTGTTGATAATAAGAAAGAAAAAGAGGTTTAAAGGATTGTTCTTGTCTCTTGGCTTTCGTTTTACTTTCTCGCCTCTCTTCGATTCTCTTCGATTTGACGTTGAATTCGTGCCTCGAATTTAACATGGGGTGAATATGTATTTTAATTTGTCAATGTTACTGGTAATATCTTGCGCATTCAGTGTGCCAAAATCATATATAACGAGGCAACATTTGATGATGTGCGGGTTTGTCATCTCTAGAGCAATGGGTGCCAACTGCTTGGCATGCTTGGGAGGCTTGTATGGACTAAATATAGAATAGCATCGTGCAAATTTTAACAATTTTATTTGCACCTAGAGTTAATTCTTGCTTTTCTCTTGGGCTTATTTATCTAATGCCTCTTGAACTGTAGCATAAGTATCACTTTACACTACTTTTGTAACTGAACCACCTTACCACCTGGATTTTCACTTTATGTTTGACCTTACCTTCGTCAATTTGGTGATTGGGATGTTATCTTTTGATTACGGGATACTCGATTGTCGTTGATGTGTCAACCGTATTATTGATATTATGTTTCTACTGTGACGAAACAGTAAGCAATTAATAGACGAAGTTGATTGAACTGTGTTGTGTGTGGTTAATCTCATAGTGAATAAGGTGTTGGGTTTTCACCTATGCATCACACGTTTGAAACTCCTCTTTTTCTAAATTATTTTCATAGTTTGTAACCTTTTTCTGTTCCGTTGATAATAATAAATGATGAATCGTACTAATGCGAGACACTTGTTAAAAGTTTAGGGTGCGAAAGTGATAGGGTTGCAAAAGCAGGGGTTGAAGTGATAATTTTGTGATAATTCAGGAGCGTTTTGATAATTAAGGTTTTTTTAATTCTTATTATGAGGGCGAGAAAGAATCTTAGGCTATGTTTGGGTAGGGGATTTGCATGTACAAAGCAATTAATTGTAAATATTGTTAGAATAGACTGTAACAATTAGAGGGAGGATTAGAAATGCACTTGATTGTTGAAAAGATATATAACATGTGTAGGGCTTAGCTTACCACTGGACTTTGTTAAGTGGTACTTGTGAAAATTAGATAACCAAAATTAACCTTATTAAATCTCAAATTTTTAGGGCTTGCAAGTATACGAATCGGAAGATTGTATAGCATATAAGCACGGATATCGTTCCACATAGATTAATCGAATTGATTCTAAAAGTCCTAACTAAATTGAAGCAAATTATAATTGAGAAGCTTTAATGAAAAAGAAATCAGATTTTGAATTAAACTGAAAACTAAATAAAGCTTGAAAATAAAATACATAAAATAATAAAATGAAAACATAAGAAAGGAAGACCTAGGGCATCCGAATTCACCGTAACAAATTCTATTTAATTCCCTTAATATATTATGCTCAAGTAAGTTCCCTAATATTGATGATCGTGTTCCCTGAATTATTCAATGGCCATGACATCTGGTTGCATAAAAAATTTCCTTACATGTTAATCTTCTATGACATCTAGATGAATTTAAACAAGTAAGAGCCCATTAAACTCTATGGAAATCGTTGGAACATCACACATACCCTAATTGCATGATATCTACAAATAGGTGTTTATGGTATCAATTGCAAGAAGCTAAATCCTAGTTAAGTATGGCATCTCTCTAACTTGCAGCAAATCAACTCAATTAAAACATAAATGGTGATCAAGCATCTAAATAAAAATCAAGTGCATTACGAATAACAAAAGATACTCAATATGGAATAAAAACTTGATAATAACAATGCCACAAGACAATTAAGTATTCATGATTAGACTATATTGTAGCCCTAACAAAGAAAGAAAAAGCTAGAAAAGTTCGTCCCTTTTTTGCTCTTCCTTGCCACAGCCCCACTGGAAAAATTGTATTTTGGTGGCTCACTTTTTTTAATTAAGGAGAAGGAATCCTCCTTATAAAACCCATGGCAAAAGAAAGTGCAAGAAAGAGAAATAACAATTAAAATCTCACTAAAAACCTATCACTAATGGACTTTAAGTCCTTAATAAATAAAAGGAAAATAAACGGAAATAATAATTATGACTCTCCTTAAATTCATTGAATAGCATTCCCATATCTATTTGATAACCAAAACCACTATGTTTCCACTTCTTATTGTAATGCATATGCCTTGACGCAGTTAATTACACTCTTGTTCCTTTGAAATTACTGTATATACCCGAAATCGCCATTTCTTCTTCTTTTTCACGTAACTCCGGTATTAATGCCTATAAAATAAAACAATAGAATTTATTGTATTTAACCCATTCATATATACAAAATTCAAAGGAAATATATGATAAAAATATATGTGAATAAGACCGCATCAAATACCCCCAAACTTAGATATTTTGCTTGTCCTCGAGCAAAACCAAAGAAAACTTAAAGACGCAACAAAAACAAATTAGTAGCTAGCATCCCAAATTTTAATCTTAGAGATAACCAATCGTGAGACATTTGTCAAGAAATTACAAAGTAGTTCAAGACAAAATCTAAGAGTTAACCAAATTTGAATCGAACCAACTTGGAGTGTAGTGTGTGTAATAACCATGTCAATGCAATTCTAAGCATCTTAAAATCATTATATGCAAACTCATGAGCTTCTTACAAGGCTTACACCCATTCACACATATTTGCGGGTTAATGTGTTTCATTCAAATGATCTCATTATATATACATGTCGCCATATGCTTGCTTGTCCACCTAACTCGCTATTAATATCAAATAACTCCTTGGATCAGGATCAAGGGGTCTTTCACAGGATTATAATAGGGTTGAGTGTGACAACCCGTCTCTAATGTTACGACTTTATAAATTCCTAAAAGAGTGAATTGACAAAAATGCCCCTAGGGATGAGATTGTAGACTTTCGTTGATCGTCATTTCGTGATGCACACGAGCTATTATTTCACTGTATTCTCAAAGTACTCGACGATACGAACGCGTAGGCTCAAGTAGAATCAATTTCGGAGTTACTGTTAAAATATTACGAAACACTGAATACCGAGGTCAAATTGGTAATTTCACATCTAGAGATATTTTGTATTATTTTGTGAGCCACGTGGGGCCCACACCCCACTCTTGCCCTGTCCCGTATCCCTTCCTTCCAGAAACCTTGGTTTCTCTCTCTCTCTCTTTACTCACCCACTCTCTTGCTGCCATATCACATCACTACTCAACTCTCTCTCTTCATTCATCTCTCTCATCTCTCTCTCTCTAAAACTTTGGACACTCTCTCATTCTCGGCAACTCGAGACCTCCACACACCTCACCGCTTCGGCGAGCCCCATCACCCCCATCGTACCACATTACCATCTTCCTCACTCTATACCTAAAATCGATGAGTTTATGAACCTCGACAGTGGTAGAGGCCACTGTACCTTTCTCCCCAGACGAACTCTGGCGTTCTGTGGACTTTCCGACGAGGTAGGGACCGCGCACCCTCAAATCACTTCATTATCATCATTTTGGGTTGTTTTCTGGATCATTTGTGCAAGTTGGTGATGTTTGGTGCAAGAAATACCTCGGGGGCCCTTCCTCTTGTTCTCCGGCGACAGACTCGTGGGATTTCAGACTTTTTCCAGCTACTTTCCGACTACGGCTAGGTCTTGTGTCGGTAAATCTTTGTTCTCCTTTCCCTTAGCTTCAAATTGACCTAAAGATGTTTGAGAATAGTTGAGTTTTGAACCCAAATTGGAGTTTGGGAAATTTTCCAGCTAAACCAAACCAAAAATCGACCTTCTTTTTCACTGGGTTCGGCGGGTGCAACCAGCGAGCCCAATGGGTTAACCCGACCCGAGAAAAAAAAAATCCAACCTAGATCCGGATCCAAACCCGGGATCCGGCCCAGCCCAATTTCTAAATGGATTATGGAATATTCCCTTTCGAATATTCCTTGCGTTGACTTTTCAAAATTTTCTCGGAAATCCTCCTAGGCTAATTTCGACGCCCTAAGTTTTTTTTTACATTCATTTAGTAAAATTCCAAAAGTATTAACGTAGTTTACCGTCAAGGCGTCTCGGTTGACTTTTTAGAGTTGACCGTTAACTTTTTCGTTGACTTTTTACAAAATTTGATAGGGACCCTCTTTAGTATATTTCGATGCCTTGATTCCAAATTCGCATTGCGTTTTTCCAAAATTTAATTGTCTTATTGGAATTTTACTAATGGATCCCAATATTATGCTTAGGTGCCATTATTATCGGATACTCCGCCTTTCCCAGCTCAAATGGACATGATATTGCAAGTACCTGTGAGTGAGTCTTTTCTTTTATATATATAGTGTGTGTGTGTGTGTGTGTGTATTTGTTAGGTTCCATTTATATATTTGATAAAGAATTTTCTACGTTGCACCTAGATTAGGGTAACGTATATAAAATTACCGTATTGACAAAATTCATGCGATTATACTACATCCTACGGGATGCACATGTATGCGTATTAGTATGGATGCTTTAATAGTACTGGCCTTTCTGCACGCACCTTGTGCGTGCAAAAGGCCTTTTTTACATCACGGCGTGCTACACGTGGCATTCAAAGTTTTTATCCTTTTCACATTTGCATGCATAAAAACATCTTTACTTCATAAACACTTCATACAAGTTCTACATGCATTGATTTTATATGTCCATAATTTTCCATATTAAGGGAGTGATAAAATTAATTTTTATTGGGGCCTATCAACTCTCCAACTTTTCCAGAGGTTGTTGCCAATAAGAAATTTGTGTATTTAACGGCAGCAGAGTTGATAAGGGCCTCTTTAGCAGCCTATAAACTCCATTCCTGCATGGCTTTTATATTCTAGACAATGCAAAATGTAACTTAACAGAATATGAAACAGTAATTTTCTGTGAACATTTGTCCGAAGTATCTAAGACAGTTGGAACTTTTGGTGCCACATCCGTTCGGTATCAAAATGCATAGTTGATTCTGTAAAACCACACAATCCCTCACGCAGAGTAAGGGAACATTATGAATTATCAAAAGAATATAAAGAGTTTTTATATGTGAAATAAGCGATGAGACAGAGGAATAATGCATACTCCAATGAAAATAATGTACCATACAAATTAGTAAGCAAGTCAAGAAACTACCAATGAGAATAAAATGATTCCACTTTTATCTTTCAACATTCTGAAAACAGATAAATTTTCAAAATTGTTAGGAATACAAACTCCCAAACCTGTACATGCTGATTGAACCAACTCACTCAAACATTCGACTCTGATCAAATTTGGATCCTGATTTCTTCCTTTTGCAGCAACAATTTTCTCACCACGTTTTATATTCTTTCTAATTCCTTGTGCCAAAGAATTCTTCCTGCAACACATTGGTTTCTGGTTTCAAAAAGACGAATTAACATAATCAAACCACATCTCTTGGTGTTCATGCTTCAAAGGTGCCTGTGCAATAGAATAGCATTAGAAATAAGTGAAGAGACAGGTAGATTACCTATAGTCGGACAAACAAACGTAAGGAAATCCAAAAACGATCATCCCAAACCTGCACTAACTGAAATACAATTGAAATTAAAACTATGATTCTGATTCGACAAAGAACTGAGGAATAGCCAAGCTAGGAATACCATAAGTGCTCGACAGATAGTCGAATTGATGAAAACACAAACGAACAAAATCAGTAACGAATCATGGTATTCTTTCGACTACTACATCAAAAGGACAGAAGACCACTCCTGTGTGAGAAGTGCCAGAAGGGATAAGCAAGCAATATAAGCAAAGGAGAATGGTTAAGTAAACCAAACTTAAGCAAAACTAAAACTCGCATAAAAATCTTTGGGTATCAGTGGAGAAGAGCTTGTTTTCGAATTTCACAATGGAGCAATCGATTTTATTTCTCCGCTTCCACGAAACAGTTTTCTCACACATTCTCATTTTCCCTCCTTTGTTTACACGTCTACACAGCGAGGTTTATCATGTTTGTAGATTAAAACTTCTACTAAGGAGAGTCTCTATGTGTATGTATAATTAAGCAGAAATGAGAGTTGCAATACCAGGATGTGCTCCATGTAGATTGCAGAATGTAACCATGAACATCATGAAAAAGTAGGCGAAGCACAAATGGGAAGAGGCCATGATGTTTTTTTTAGTCAAAAAAAAAGGGAGAACCTGCAAAACAAAGTTGATTTCTCAAGAGTCATGAAATGGCAAGTGCTTGATAGAATCCAATCAATATGTATATAGATGTAGAACATAGAAATACAATAACTAAACAAAGTAGAATAAAAACAATCTATCGGTCTTAAACCGTGACCGACTCAAATATAGAAGAGGAACGATGAGCTTCACAATGCACAATTTATGTTTTTCCTGGAATCTAGTAACTGTTGCCAGCGTCGTAGAATGAAATTGAAAACAAAAATTTACTCAAACCATTCGAAGTAGCAGGAACAATGAAGCTTCTTCCTTCCTTCTCAAATGTTGGATTTGTGAATTACTGAATGTGGATTTGTGAGTTCTTGGGAGTTTATTCATCTTCTCAGTCAGTTTGCGGCAGTTTACTCTCGAGTCCTCTACGATCAGGTTTCCTTTTTCTACGTTCAATTTCCTCTCTTTTTTCTTTCTATTTTATCTCAGTTTGTGGCAGTTTAGTTCGAGTCCTCCACAATCAGGTTTCTTTTTTGCACATTTAATTTCTCTTTTAATTGTTATTTTTTTCTACAAAACTACCCTTAGTAATAATTTCTTTGCATTTCTTTTCAATTAATGCGTTTTTTTTTCAGGGTTATTTTGGTTCAATTATTTTTGGTGAAGCCTTAAGACACAAAACTTGACTTTTGACTTTCTAATATTAGAGATTTACAGTTATGAATAGTATTTCATTGACTAGGGTTATTGAATTATCGAATTATCGATTTACCATTGCATGATCATATTTGTGTTATCTGCTTGTCGTGTGCTGCACTAGTGTACTCACCCGGGTCAGGGTCAGTCTTTCACGTGTATGTTCACATCGCACCGTACGCTCGCTTTGGATCCATTGTAGGTGTCAATCCTGTTCTAGATTGCTATAGGCAATTAAGACTCGTATGTGATGTGCATAGCTTCAGTCTTCACATGATTGTAGTACTAGAGCGTAAGTCATTAATACACCCAGTTTTGTTCATGTCAGAATATCTCTGCATGAACTCGTGTGTTAACATATGTCAATGAGTACTCGATATGATATGTTTGTTTATGCGAGAATATGTAATTACGGACGTCATGTGTTTATTTATGAAAGTTTGTGACGTATTGCTTTCTTGAGATATTGCTGGCTATGGTAAGTATTTTCATACTATACGTATTATATCTATTTTGGAAACTATACTTGTTTTACGGTGAAAGGTTATTATGTTTTCGAAAAGGCTTTTATGAAGCTTTATTTTTAGGCCCACTCACCCTTGTTTTTCGCCCATCCAGGTTTTAGTAACAAAGCTTTCTTGTGACAAGGGCTTTCTGGCAAAATGTTGTTATTAGAGATTACCGTCGATGGTATAATTCTCATTCTACTTTCACTGTACTTTACTTATACTTTGACATTATGTGTGAAATGGGTTCATTCCTGCTCACAAGCGCACTCTTACATTTAGGCACTTTTAGGTTTAAATTTATTCACATTTCCACATCACTACACTTCATGGCTTCATCATCCTCCTGGTGTCGGCCAGCACAGCTCGATTCATGGATTCTAGTGGACATTCCGGATCAAGGTGTATCATTGAGGGGTTAAGTAGCTAAACAATGAAGGGTATGCAAAGCACAAAATTTAAATAACTCGTAGAGCATTACAATTGTCTTTGAGAGATAGAGAAACTTTAAACCCATGAAGCACTTTAAAACTTGAGCACAAAATAGAACTTTATTTCATTTGGTTAAACCTTGAAATAACATCAATTTTTTTTTTATCTCTTTTTTTTTTTTTTTTGTTTACTGCAAACAATAGTTTTTTTTTTCTTCTCGTTACTTTTTCTTTTCTATTACAATATTTAAGCTCCGACATTTTGAGTTCTCTCCTCTAAAAAAAAAAATTACTCTGCAAGCTTTTTAGATGGGTATGAAACTTTTTTACAAGGCCAGGTGGGAAATATTTGGGTTAAAGAAACAAAAAAAAAAGCTCAACGGGGTTAACTAGGGAAAATAATTATAAGGGTTGACTAGAAAGGCTCAAATGAAAGGAAAAAAATGCCTATGTCATTTCCAATATTTTACATTAATTGATGAATGCAACGAGAGGTATAAAGAAAATTCTAGAGATACATGTACAATGAGATCATGCGCACTAGAATAAATGAGATTGATGCATAGTGGTTCAATCATATAATAGGCTCAAAAGCTCACAAGAGTCATATAAAGTCACTATATTCACATATGAAGCTTTAAATAATGATCTAGTTTCACATCCAAAAGGCTATGTGCATATAAGTTTTCCAAATCAGGATCATCAAAATGACGGTCAAAACAAAGAGATAATGTAAAGAACTAATGTTGAGTTTAAATTTCTTGAAAGTTACGAGAAAATTAAAACCGAATCTTGTCAGTGAATTGAGAAATAGCTAATAAGAACAAGACTCAAAGAAAAATAAAACCGTTTTGCGTTTTTCAAAATTTTCTATTTTTTTTATGTATTTTCATTATATTTTTCAAAATTAAAACAAAAAGACTAAAAAATGATAATAAAAATAGACAACAAAGGTAAGAAAAAGAAAAAAGAAATGAGTAAAACTCTTGGACAAAGAAACTTCCCGGGTTTAGTCACAAGGAAGCGAAGATGTAAATGGCAATCCAACCCCAAACTTGAATTTTGTATTGGCAATAAGGAAAGTGGCTCCACTTACGTGCAAAAAAAAAAAACAAAACAATGGGTAAGCTAAACAAGACAATTAGGAAATAACTTATTATTTAAAAAAAATGAATAATTAACATTAAAGCTAAACCAATTAAAAGATGTAACAATCCAATAAGTAATAGAATCGAATTCGATTCCCAGCAACGACACTAGGAGCTTGTTGCGAAAATTAGATAACCAAAATTAACCTCATTAAGTCTCAAATTTTTAGAGCTCACAAGTATACAAATAAGAGGATTGTATAGCATATAAGCATGAATATTGTTCCACAGAGATCAAATTGATTCTAAAAGACTTACTAACTAAATTGAAACAAATTATAATTGAGAAGCTTTAATGAAAAAGAAATGAGATTTTGAATAAAACTGAAAACTAAACAAAGCTTGAAAACAAAATAGATGAAAATAATAAAATGGCAACATAAGAAAGAAGACCTAGACATCTGAATTTAGTGTAACCAATTCAACTTAAATCCCTTATTATATTATGCTAAAGTAGTTCCCCAATATTGATTATCCCTAAATTATTCAACGATTTGGCATCTATCTGGTTGCATCTAAAGTATTCTTACATGTTAATCCTCTATGGCATCTTGATGAATTTAAACAAATAAGAACCCATTAAACTCTAAGAAAATCGTTGGAACATCACACAAACCATAATTGCTTGATATCTACAAATATGTGTTTCTGGTATCAATTGCAAGAAACTAATCCAAGTTAAGTATGGCATCTACTCTAACTTGCATCACTTCAACTCAATTAAAACCTAGATGGTGATCAAGCATCCAAATAAAAATCAAGCGCATTAAGAATAGTAAAAGATACTCAATATGGAATAAAAACTTGATAATAACAATGTCACAAGGCAATTAAGTATTCATGATTAGGCTACATATTAGCCTAGCAAAGAAAGAAAAACTAGAAAAAATCTTCCCTTTTTTGCTCTTGCTTGCCGCAGCCCCACTTGAAAATTGTGTTTTGGTGGCTCACTTTTTTTTAATTAAGGAGAAAGAATCCTACTTATAAAACCCACGGCAAAAGAAAGGGCAGAAAGAAAAATAACAATTAAAACCCCACTAAAAACCGGACTTTAAGTTCTATTTTTTTAGAGAAAAGTCCTTATTAAATAAAAAGAAAATAAAAGGAAATAATAAAAACAAATAATTACGTCTCTCCTTAAATGCATTGAATAGCATTCTCATATCCATTTGATCTCCAAGTCCGTTATGTTTCCACTTCTTATTGTATTCATATGCCTTGATGCAGTTAATTACACTCTTGCTCCATTGAAATTACTGTAAATACCCGAAATCGTCATTTTCTTCATCTTTTTCGCATAACTCCGGCATTGAATGCCTATAAAATAAAACAATAGAATTTAGTGTATTTAACCCATTCATATATACAAAATCCAAAAGAATATATGATAAAAATATATATGAATATGACCACATCAGTACTCCACCATCAATCAAAACTTGCCATGTATCAACCAAATTAATATAAAATTCTCTTTATTAAGTTTAATATAAAACCTGAAGAAAAAAAATACTACATAAACTAAAATATAAATAAATAAAAAATAAAAACAAAAGATTTATTATCTCAAACTCAGCTCATCCCTCTCTCTCTCGTTCCCGTCCCAACCTACCCAACCCATTCATTAAATCAGTGATCAATTCATGCCCAAATCTTCCTTAGTTTATCACAGTCCTTACCTAGAAAAGAGGTTGGAATTAATGATCCACTCATCAAACCCTTTTTTTTTTCCAGACATTGCTTCTGTTTTGGGGGAAGAGAGATTCCTATTCTAAAGTACATCCAAGCTAGCATAATGGAACAAAATCTTACGATTCTCAAGAGGTGAATTCGTCTCTTCAACGATGCTTTCGTAATCTAGAATAATCTCATGTGTTGGAAAGCATGAGTTAGCGATGGTAGGGTTCGAACTAAGTTAACTAGTTAGTGCCATGATGTTCTTCTTCTGGGTTTGTGAATCATTTGAATCAATAGGTCTGCCACTCTTTTGGCTAGCAACAAATAATTGGCTAGCCGCCATTGTACTGGTTCGCCGACTAGGTGTGGCGAACCTACCTTCGAGGGTTGTCTGGTACACAATAATGGCATCTCATTCTTCTGGGACAATGGTTTGACGTCCATTAGGCATGTTTATCTTTGCATGCACGTTTGCAGCTGGTATCGACACTTTTGCAAGATCAGTAAAAGCATCTTGCATCTTCAGGGACACTGACGTTCTTATATGCCCCTAACAACTGGAAGACTGTTTGAGAATCCGCGAAACAAGAGGTAAAGAGATCACCAGTCAAAGGTTCTAAGTATCTAATGTTAGAAGGAGGATCATAACCGATGTAGATTCCCTATCTTTTCTAGGGACCCATTTTTCCACGTTAGAACGGCTCAATCGGCATATAGACCACACAACCAAAGGCGCACAAATGTGATATGTCAAGCTCTTATCTAGTTACCAACTAAAATGAAAAATAAGGTTAGTCCGAGATGAGCCTCAGGCGAACCAACATGGCTGCGTGAAGTATTGCATAACCCCAAGCAAATACCGAAAGTTTGGTGAGCAAGACCAAAGTTCGAGCTATCAATTAATGACGCTTAATGAACTTTTATGTTAGGTTGTTTTGGGTGCAACATGGGGTACATGATGTTCAACATCAATCCCAATTGACATGCATTAGTCATTGAAAGTCTTTGATGTAAATTCTCCAGCATTATCTAGTCGAATCGACTTAATTGGATAATCAGGATGGTGAGCACTTAACTTAATAATTTGTGCTAGGAGTTTGGAAAATGCAACATTGTGTGTGGAAAAAGTGCACACGTGTGACCAACATGGAGATGTATCAACCAATACCATGAAGTATCGAAATGGTCTGTAAGATGGTTAAATGGGTCCACACATGTTCTCCATGAATCCATTGAAGATATTTTGGAGGATCTGTTTGGATCTTGTTCGTAAATGGACGAGTAATTAGTTTGCCCATCGAGCATGTTAGGCACGTAAAGTTACGATGACCGTTGCCTAACCTTTAGGTTAGGAGATACATGCGTGAACTTTGAGGACACAACGCATCACATCACGTCTAGGGTGTCCAAAATGATCATACCAAAGCATAGTTTCCAATGCAAGCCCAGAGTTAGGGCCAACCACATAGTGGACCTTAATGGAGCGGATGGTTGTAATGTACAATCCATTTGGAAGGCGCTCCATCTTCTCTAGAATACGTTTCAGACTATATTCATAGGAAGTTATGCAAAGGAATTCATCTCCATGTTCTTTTAGAGGTTTCATGTGATAATTATTATCTCCGGTATCTTTAAAGCTTAACAGCATTCTTCCAAAACAAGGTGAATAAAGGGCCTATTTAACGGTTAATTCAGAAACATTGTTCAAAACTGATATTATGGCACCCTAGGGCTAATAAGGTTATTACATAGACGATTTTAGTAACGTCGCAAACTCATCTCGCAAAGGTAAATCGATTCACTTGGATTTAGGACTGGTGCTACGTCAAAGCTAATTGGATCCATAGGGGTGTTAGTCTGACTAATCATTTTAGGGTGTTTTGTACGGTGTGCCTTAATCTATGTTGCAGAGATTACATTTCGTATTCTGCTAGTTTACTTGGTGTGCTCTTTCTTTTCTTGAGGTGGTTTTGCTTTATTTTTAGGTTGTACTCCAATAATTGCTCGTGCCTTTGGTGTGCTGTGTTTGTGTATCAATGGTGTTTTGCCTTAAACCTGCTATTTGGGTTATTTATTATTTTCTAGCAACTGTTTGGTTTCCAAGTTACCTTGGCCACTGCAAATGCGTGTGTGCCTTATATACAAGGTATTTCATCATACCAATCAGTTGCCTTAATGCTCAATCATGTGTTTTCTAAGGCTATACAAGTGGATTAAGTGGTGGTTTACCTTGAGCAGTTCTCCATTTTTTTACGGTTGGGTTCCTCCTGACATAGTCTATATAATCTGGTTTCCTTCTGGCTTCAAACCTAATTCGCCTACTAAAATTTCCTTTCTCTCCAATGATCAATTCTCAAGTTACTGCCTCCACCAACTCCTTTCACTTCTGGAGGCCTAGAATTTGCACGAACTAGTTCATATCCCTAGCTGGGCAAACCCTTTCCATGTTCCTCAATCAGGGAAGGATCTAGTGGTAGTTATGAAGGCTTTTGGGACTTTTGTTGAATTATAAGTTATGAGCTGATAGAATGAGTTTTATGATTTAAATGGTGTATCCACTTATGCTTAGAATGCCAAGTGTAAAGTTTTGATTTGTAAAGGCCATGAAAGCCATGTGAATATCTTATGTTTTGATTACTTGTTAGATGTGTGGTTGTGATCTAATCTAGGAGAGAGAATAGATCCAACAGTCCCTAACAGTTGTTTTCCTTATCTCACGACTTGTGTGAGAGAGAAGATTGGATATATTAGAAATCTAAGATAGCACATCTACAACTTGTAGAAAGTGAGAAGAAACTTTTTTCCAATTTTATCATCTTCTTCTAATCCATTCAACATAAGAATAATCACAGTTTGATTCAATCTAACATGGCCTCAGAGACAGGTTGCGATTAGAACTGGGCGTGCATAGTGAATTCAAACATCAACGGCGCAGAGTTTTCTGGGTTCACACAAGCTCGCAATGGCTGGATATGGGAGTGCTGAAGTAAGGACTTCGATTTTCTCCGATGAGAACTACGAGTTCTGGAAAATCAAAATGGTCACCATTTTCAAATCACATGGACTATGGAATCTGGTAGAGAAAGGGATTACGACTCCCGATTTGAAGAAGACGAATGCAAAGACTGATGAAGATACAGACGTTGATGGTGACGATGATGAGAAAATGGCTGCAATCTTCATGAAAGATGCAAAAGCCCTCGGCATCATTCAAAGTGCAGTCTTCGATCAGATCTTCCCTCGAATCGCAAACGCAGACTCTGCAAAAGTGGCGTGGGATCTATTATATGATGAATATCATGGTGGGGATCAGGTAAGGTTTGTGAAACTCCAAAATCATAGACGAGAATTTGAATACACTAGAATGCGTGATTATGAATCCGTGTCTGGGTATCTTACTCGTTTAAATGATCTGATTAGTCAAATGAAGACGTTTGGTGAAACTCTTTCAAATGAGAGATTAGTTCAGAATGTGTTAATTAGTCTCACTAAGATGTATGATCCTATATGTTTAGTAATAGAAAACACCAAATGTTTGGAATCTGTTGAGCTGCAAAAGGTACTAGCTATATTAAAGAGTCAAGAGCAGATGTTTGATTTGCACTCCTCTGATGCAACTGAGAGAGCATTTTCTTCTCTTACTATTAATCCAAAAGGACAGAATCAAGGGTATGCTCAATCTAGTACATTTAAGTCACAGAGAAATTATAATCAGAATGGTAAGAAATGGGACTCAAAACTCAAGTTTCAACAAAAGCCATTTGTTAATGCTGCACAGAATGTTACTGCTGCTCAAATCATGAGTCAAGAGGGTACAAAACCTCAATGCAAGGTGTGCTCCAAATTTCATTATGGTGAATGTAGGCATAAGGGGAAATCTAAGTGCTATAACTGTGATAGATTTGGGCACTGGGCCAAAGAATGTACTGTTGGAAAAGTTGTTCATAAAGCAAACTGTGCAAATCAAATGGAAGTGACTGGAAACTTATTCTATGCAAATTGTGCTGTTGCTGAATCAAAAATTAATGGGGAATGGTATATTGACAGTGGATGCAGCAACCATATGATAGGTAATGTTGATCTTCTTGTTGATGTGAAGACCAATGTTGCAGGGAAAGTTCAAATGCCAACATGAGTGTTAGTGAATGTGGCAGGAATGGATCACTGGAAATTGAAACTAATAGAGGGAGGAAATACATCAGAGAAGTCATGTACTTACCTGGTTTAAAGGAGAATCTACTAAGTGTGGGACAAATGGACGAGCACGGATATTATCTTGTGTTTGGTGGAAGTATGTGTACTGTTTTTTATGGGCCTTCTCTGGAATGTCAAATTATCAGTGTGAAAATGAAAGAAAACAGGTGCTATCCTCTATCTCTTAGGCCCGAGAACCAACTTGTGTTGAAGACTAGTTTTGCTCACTGTATTTGGACTTGGCACAGAAGATTAGGCCACTTAAGCTTTGGTGGAATTAAACAGTTGAAGAGACATAGTTCATGGTCTACCATATCTAGAAGAGTGCGATAGAGTCTGTGAAGGTTTTCACTATGGTAAACAACATAGAGAAAGATTTCCTAGTGGTCAAGCACAAAGAGCAGGTGCTCCACTCGAATTTGTTCATGTTGATCTATGTGGGCCAATGAGAAATGAATCCATTGGAGGAAACAAGTATATTATGCTGCTTGTGGATGATGAAACAAGAATGATTTGGGTATACTTCCTTAGATATAAATCTGATGCTTTCTCTTGCTTCAAGAAGTTCAAAGCAATGACTGAGTTGCAAACTGGTTTAAAGGTGAAATGTCTGAAGAGTGACAGAGGAAGGGAGTTCATATCTACTGAATTCAATCAGTTCTGTGATACAGAAGGCATTCAAAGGCAACTCTCTCTTGCATACATTCCACAGCAAAATGGAGTGATGGAGAGGAAAAATAGAACTTTGGTTGAAATGGCCAAGTCTATGCTACATGATAAAGGGATGCCTTACTATATGTGGGCAGAAGCTGTGCATACTGCAGTTTATATTCTGAATCGATGTCCTACCAAGTCTCTTGACAACATAACCTCCTTTGAAGCCTACAGTGGAAGGAAACCGAGTATTGCTCATTTGAAGGTTTTTGGCTCAGTTTGCTATATGCACACTCCATCTGAGCTAAGGCACAAACTAGAAGCTAAGAGTCTGAAGGGAGTTTTTGTTGGTTATGCAAAGTGTGAGAAATGGTACAGAGTTTTTGATCCATTCTCTAAAAGGATAATATTGTCGAGAGATGTTGTGTTTGATGAAGATTCAAGTTGGGACTGGCAAGGAAGCATAGAGAAACATGTGACTATGCCCAACTATGAATGGCAGTCTATTGAAATACCAAGAAGTGAGTTCACAAAAGATGAGACTCAAGTCTCAAATACCTTGTCACCTGGTAGTTTGAGAGAAACTTCAAGTGGTACTGATGACGCTCAGATTACTCCACAAGTATAGTCAAGTGAGTCTTCTAGCAGATCATATGAAGGTGTGAGAGACTCTCAAGTTTTTTATCATACTCCATTGAAATGGAGAAACTTGGATGATGTACTTGCTCAATGCAACTTATGTATTATGGAACCTGAGAAGTATGAAGATGCTGCTGAGGATGAGTCTTGGATGAAAGCCATGAAGGATGAGCTCTCCATGATTGAAAAAAATGCAACCTGGGAACTGGTAGACAGACCATCAAACAAGCCTATAATTGGAGTTAAATGGGTGTTTAAGACCAAACTCAATCTGGATGGAACTGTGCAAAAGAACAAGGTAAGGCTTGTTGCAAAGGGATATGCCTAGAAACCAGGAATATACTACAATGAGACTTTTGCTCCTGTTGCTAGGTTGGATACAATCAGAACTCTTATTGCTTTGGCTGCACAAAAGAGTTGGAAACTCTATCAGCTTGATGTCAAATCTGCCTTTCTGAATGGTGTTCTGGAAGAAGAGGTATATGTAGAACAACCTGATGGATTTGTGATCACAGGAAAGGAAGACAAAGTGTATAAACTTCATAAAGCTCTCTATGGTTTCAAATAGGCACCTAGAGCCTGGTATGGAGAGATTGACACTTATCTCGCACAATGTGGTTTTATGAAGAGTTTAAGTGAGGCTACCCTCTACACCAAAGCAAGGGGAGATGCAATTCTGATTGTTTCAATTTATGTGGATGACATAGTGTATACAGGGAATAACAATGATCTGTTGAAAGAATTCAAGGAGGATATGATGGTCAAGCATGAAATGATTGATTTGGGTCTTCTCCATCATTTTCTTGGCATGGGAATTATTCAAACTCACTCTAGTACTTTTATTCACCAAAGAAAGTATGATGCTTCTCTGTTGAATAAATTTGGCCTAAGTGAGTGCAAATATGTATTCACACCTCTTGTCCCATCAGATAAGCTGTGTAAAGATGATGGTAGTGGATCAACAAGTGAGGAACAATATAGAAGAATTGTGGGAAGCTTGCTATATCTTACTGCCACTCGACCAGATATAATGTATGCTGCCAGTCACCTGGCTAGGTTCATGCACAGTCCCACAAATAAGCATTTTGGTACTACTAAAAGAGTGCTAAGATATATTAAAGGCACCCTGAATTATGGCTTGGAGTATGTAAAGGGAAAGAATGCAATGCTAATTGGGTTTCGTGATAATGATTGGGGAGGATCGGTTGATGACAGCAAAAGCACTTCTGGATATGCTTTTTCTTTTGGCAGTGGGGTGTTTTCATAGGGTTCAGTGAAACAAAATTGTGTAGCTCTCAGCTGAGTATATCAGTGCTTCTAAGGCAACTGCTTAAGCTATTTGGCTTAGGTTTGTCCTTGAAGACTTTGGTGAATTACAAACTAAAGCAACTCCAGTTCACTGTGACAATACAACTGCAATCACCAATAATCCGATGTTCCATCAGAAAACCAAGCACATTGACAGAAGGTATCATTTCATCAAGGATGCACTATAAGAAGGGGTAATTGACTTAGTGTACTGTCCAACAAATGAGCAAGTTACAGACATCTTCATTAAAGCCCTAACCAAGGATCAGTTCAACTATCTCAGAGACATGATTGGTGTGAAATCAGCTCACAACTTAAAGGGGAGTGTTGAATTATAAGTTATGAGCCGATAGAATGAGTTTTATAATTTAAATGGTGTATCCACATGTGCTTAAAATGCCAAGTGTAAAGTTTTGATTTGTAAAGGCCATGAAAGCCATGTGAATTTCTTATGTTTTGATTACTTGTTAGATGTGTGGCTGTGATCTAATCTAGAAGAGAGAATAGATCCAACAGTCCCTAATAGTTATCTTCCTTATCTCACGACTTGTGTAAGAGAGAAGATTGGATATTAGAAATCTAAGAGAGCACCTCTACAACTTGTAGAAAGTGAGAAGAAACTTTTTTCCAATTTTTTCATCTTCTTCGAATCCATTCAACATAAGAATAATCACAGTTTGATTCAATCTAACAACTTTGACGATGGAGCACGGTGTCACCAGGGTGAGTACGTACACCCTTTCTTCTACTCTAAATGTTGAGAATATGCAAAGTAGGGTGCCTATGGGCAAGATGTTCGGACAACCTTTGGAACCAAGGCTAATTAAGTGGACGCTTGGCCTCCTCTAGAAGTATGAAGTCAAGAATACATTCTACCTAGACCACTTTAGGCGGAAGTGGTTTGCGGTTGAATTTACGAATGATAATGCCGATCAAAAGTATGCCATGGGTAATCAGCCCAAGTATGTTTTTGGCCAAATATTCTATCTTGAACGATTGGACTATGGAGTTCAGTGATCTAGATTCAAATAATAAATTAGTGGTTTGGGTGAGGCTTCCTAGAGTTTAAGGAGGAGAATCTTATCAAGGGTGATTACATAGCCTCTAGGAAACGTTTTACATGTGGATGAGGTTACGCTGAGACTAAATAAATTCTTTGTGAAAGTGCTGGTGGAGGTTGATCTATGGTTCCCCTTAAAGAGGGTGATGATTGTTAATCAGGATGAGGATCATCTTATCCTGATTAGCTATGAAAGTTATTTGAGTTTGTTTCTACTGTGGTCAAAGAAGAGTGGAGGGACATGCGTGTTCTGAGCTAGAGGTGAATGGTGGATGTTTCTTGATTGACAGGGTGTTTGACGATGAACCACTAATCTTTCCTGAAGATACTAAGGTTGATGACGATGTGAAGGATGAATTGCAAAAAGATGTTGTGTTTTGTTTTCCATCTGTGGTGAATCATGAGGAAGATAATGTTGAGAGTGAGGTAGTTGGACAAATGACTGGGGTTGAATCAGAGGAAGATGAGAAGATTAAAATTCATAGAGATGCTAGTAAGGAAGTAAGGAAGGTGGCTAAGAACAAATGGGTGCTACGCGCAGATTTAGTTAAAGATTGGAGAATGACTGCAAAGAATGCTGACAATATGCAAAAGGTAAGTCTTATTGATAACTACGATTGCTTTATCGTGCATCGAAGGCAAGATAGTTAGAATTTATTTCAGGTGGAATTTCTGGGGACCTTCGTTCCCCCTGGGTTCGTTAATTGTTTGGTGTATGTTCAATTTCATTGCATAGGTATTTTTTTTATGGATTGCTTCTATTGTCTTTTTTTTTTTTTAATTTTGTATACGTTTAGCTTGGCTAGTTATGTTAATTACTTGGTGAGCTGTTACGTGTGTTTTTGTTCAAAATCAGGATAGAGGGTCTGTTGGAGGAAGTAGGGTTGCTGAGAACATGGGTGAGTCTTCTACGGATGCTGTGAATGCAAGTTTGGCTGCTGAGGGGTGTTGGCTTACTCCTAGACCCACTATTGGAATGCTGAGCCCAAGGAAGAGAATCTGAGAGAAGTTGGCAACTCAGGAAGGAATTGGCTATCTCAAAGAACTGGATTAATGAGGTGTCTATCGTGGAATTGTAGGGGTATTCGGAGGAAATACTTTAGTAGTAATTTTAATTTTCTATGGAGTTTAGTTAAGTTGGACTTTTTTTGCTCGCTTGAAGTTAAGGTGTCCCTTGATAAGGTCCCTAAGAACTTTTATGTTAATCATTTTGACAATGTATTTTGCTGTGATTCTGTGGGACGAACTGGGGGTCTTTACTTATCTGGAATGATACTATTGTTGCTGTTAATATTATATCTTCTGCTAAATTTATTCAATGTGTGGTTAAAAATTTAACCAATAATCGTGACCAAGTAGTTACCTTTATTTGTGCTTTTCCACAATATATGCAACCTTCTCTTGGGAAGAGATACTTAGTTTGAATACAATGAATAAACCCTGGTGCCTAATATGAGATTTTAATAATATTGTTAACCTCTTTGAGAAGGCTGGTGGTAATTAGATCTGGCATTCGTGTCGTGTTTTCCGTGTTCATGTCTTTTTCGTGACATACACGATATCTTAACGGGTCGTGTCGTGTAACACCCGTTAAAATTGTAAACACGAATTATTCCTGAAACGAAAGAGACAAGAACAATGTGTAAAAAATAATATTTATATTTGATGATTTTGGGTTACAATCTCTCTCAAATTTGATCATCTGATTCGATCTCCGTAAGGTGTTGATTTGTGGATGTGCGATTGATCCAAAGGGCCGTTGGGCTTGATCTAAAGATGAAGGTTCTTCAAGGGCCGTGGGCTTGATCTTGAAGGTGGATTTGAGCGGATCTTCAAGGAGCCGTTGGGGCTTGATCTTGAGGATGAGTGTTTCTTCAAGGGCCGTTGAGGCTTGATCTTGAATAACGGTGATGAACGGATCTTCAAGGGCTTTTGGGCTTGATCTTGAAGAACAATGATTGACGGATCTTCAAGGGCTTTTGGGCTTGATCTTGAATAACGGTGATGAACGGACCTTCAAGGGCTTTGATCTTGAAGGACGGTTGGATGTGTGGATTTGTCGATGTTGTTGATCCAATGGGCCGTTAGGGCTTGATCTTAGGATGAACGGATGATGAACGATGAACACTTTCTTCAAGGGCCGTCGGGGCTTGATCTTGAATTGGTGGAAGTTCTTCAAGGGCCTTTGGGGCTTGATCTTGAATTGGTGGAAGTTCTTCAAAGGGTCGTCGGGGTTTGATCTTGAAGGTGGATGATTGTTGATCCAAGGGCCATCGGGGCTTGATCTTGGAAGAATGATGAACGAAGAACGAAGAGGGCTTTCTTGATTCTTCGGGAACCTGGATGCTTGAGAGCTTCAGAGTTTCAGAGCTTCAGAGCTTCAAGGTTTTGGTGCAATATGAATTGGTCCCCCCCAAATGAATGCCTTGGCTTCCTATTTATAGAATTCCAAAACTTGATTCTTGGGTTTAAATAATCAGATGAAATAAATCATTTCTGCCAAGCGTTGACACGTGTCCTTTTTGATGACTTTTCCGACTCATTTCAATTTTTCGTCGAGTCACACGCTACGTGTAAAATTTATGTAATACATGAGCGTTGAAAATTTGATTTATCGGTCGACATTTATTTACCAAAATTTTGATGTCAACAAATGCCCCCACTTCAAGGCGCGTCGTATACATGTGCTTGTCACGTGTAGGAGATGCGTTTTGAAGTCCCTTATTGTAGATGTCGATCCAATGGCCGTTAGGGCTTGATCTTGAATTGGACTGGAAATTTCTTCAAGGGCCGTTGAGGCTTGATCTTGAACTGGACTGGAGATTTCTTCAAGGGCCGTTGAGGCTTGATCTTGAACTTTGTTTGAAATTTCTTCAAGGGCCGTCGGGGCTTGATCTTGAATTGGATTGGAATTGTACGGTGAGGCTTTGCTCTTTGGCGATGTTGTTGAAGCTTCTTGAGCTCTTGGTTTCAACTCAGACTCCTTCTGCTGGGTTGATTAAGTCTGCCGCATTTCCTTATTTGTTCTCCAGGCAGATGTGGCAGCTTCTCGAGTTCTTGGAGAGGCATTCCTTGCAATCCTCATAGCAATGAGTCTTGACCGAGTGATTGAAGAAGTCTTCGGGGAGGAAATCGCGCATTGTGATGGGGATGGATGATCTTTGTGTCAAAGTTTCATCATCCTCAACATTTTCACATCGCTTCGAAGGTTGACAATAGCTGTTTTGCCCCCTTTCCGATTGGTGACCTTGTGGAGGAGACATATGCTTCTAGTGCAATTTCTTAGGAGTGACTTGAGTCCATCCTTCAACTTTGCTTGACTTGGAGGATGCCCCCGGCGGTTGAGGTAAAAACTTTGAGTCGAAAGAGCCAGAAGTGATGGTGGTATAGTTTAACTTCACCACATCGTCAAGATCTAGCTTGATGATTCCTTTCTGAGCCAGCTTCATGATTAGATCTTTCAGCACGAAGCACTTTTCTGTCGGATGACTGATGAAGCGGTGGAATTTACAGTACCTTAGACTGTCAGTACGATTTATCTCTTCCGGCCGTCTACGCTCAGGTAGGTCGATCACCTTTTTGTCAAGCAAATCTTTCAACATGGCAACCACATCAGAGTTGGGGAATGGATAAGTCTTCTCCTCAAGCTTCTTCAAAGTGCGTCTACGTATCTTTTGATCACGAAAAGCTTCGGTTTGAATCGCCTTGCCTCGTGTAGAGATTTTGACGGGAGCTGTGTTGACCGTCATTGCTTCCTTGGTGGGTTTCCATGCAGCCTTATCCACCTTTGGCCCCAAAACTTTGTCGTTCTTGTAGTCGGCGATTGGTTCTTTCTTCCCATGATGGGCGATACTCAACTCCATGTCATAGGCGCGGGTGGCTAACTCTTCGAATGTCCGTGGTTTGATGCCTTGAATGATGTAGTGTAATCCCCACTGCATGCCTTGAACACATATCTCGATTGAGGAGGTTTCCGAAAGTCTGTCTTTGCAGTCGAGACTTAGAGTGCGCCATCGGTTGATGTAGTCAACGACTGACTCATCCTCCCACTGCTTCGTATTTGTGAGCTCCAGCATGCTTACAGTGCGGCGGGTGCTGTAAAAGCGGTTAAGGAATTTTCTTTCCAATTGCTCCCAGTTGTTGATGAACTCAGGCTCTAGGTCCGTGTACCACTCAAAGACGTTTCCTTTCAGCGAGCGCACAAACTGCTTGGCGAGGTAGTCTCCCTCCGTTCCCGCGTTGTTGCAAGTTTCGACGAAATGTGCAACGTGCTGCTTTGGGTTTCCTTTTCCATCAAACTGTATGAAATTTGGTGGTTGATACCCCCTTGGCATCTTCAGGGCATCAATCTTCTTGGAATAGGGCTTCGAGTAGAACAAGAAGGTATGTGAGCTCCCTTCGTACTGCGCCTTGATGATGTTGGTGATCATCTCCTGCAGATGCTGGATAGAAAGAGATCCCATGAGTACCGCTGCTTGGTCTGGCTCTGGCTTCACATCGACTTTCTCCACCAGAGGCTCCTCATCCTTGTCGTTTTCTTGTCCATTCGCGGCAGAAATGCTCAGGATCCTTCCCTTGGTGGTTGCGAGAACGGCTTGTCCATTGCTTGATGCCATTGATTTTGAGGTGTGATTAGATTTCTTGAACAGAGAAAGAGATGAGAGGTAGAGATTGTCCCACTGGGCGTGCCAAATTTGTAAACACGAATTATTCCTGAAACGAAAGAGACAAGAACAACATGTACAAAATAATATTTGTATTTGATGATTTTGGGTTACAATCTCTCTCAAATTTGATCCTCTGATTCGATCTCCGTAAGGTGTTGATTTGTGGATGTGCGATTGATCCAAAAGGTCGTTGGGCTTGATCTAAGGATGAACGTTCTTCAAGGGTCGTGGGCTTGATCTTGAAGGTGGATTTGAGCGGATCTTCAAGGAGTCGTTGGGGTTTGATCTTGAGGATGAGCGTTTCTTCAAGGGTCGTTGAGGCTTGATCTTGAATAACGGTGATGAACGGATCTTCAAGGGCTTTTGGGCTTGATCTTGAAGAACAGTGATGAACAGATCTTCAAGGGCTTTTGGGCTCGATCTTGAATAATGGTGATGAACGGACCTTCAAGGGCTTTGATCTTGAAGGACGGTTGGATGTGTGGATTTGTCGACGTTGTTGATCCAAAGGGTCGTTGGGGCTTGATCTTAGGATGAACGGATGATGAACGATGAACACTTTCTTCAAGGGCCGTCGGGGCTTGATCTTGAATTGGTGGAAGTTCTTCAAGGGCCTTTGGGGCAATATGAATTGGTCCCCCCAAATGAATGCCTTGGCTTCCTATTTATAGAATTCCAAAACTTGATTCTTGGGTTTAAATAATCAGATGAAATAAATCATTTCTGCCAAGCATTGACACGTGTCCTGTTTGATGACTTTTCCGACTCATTTCAATTTTTCGTCGAGTCACACGCTACGTGTAAAATTTATGTAATACATGAGCGTTGAAACTTTGATTTATCGGTCAACATTTATTTACCAAAATTTCGATGTCTACAAAAATAAACGGGTAAAACGACCAGACCCGTTACTCATTAAGGAAAATATATTTTAAACCAATAAATAATCAAATGAAAAACATAATACTAAATAAGTATATACATACCATATTGTCACATTCAAAACATAAAAACGCATTTTCTTTTAAGTATATTTTCGCTTACCTAAATTGATTGCTCTAGCATTTTTCTTTGCAAGACTCGTATTTGTATTGTCTATACTTTCGCTTCCAAGATCTCATTTTGTTCCCATTATAATCTCCACGGGCTCCTCATCACTAAGGTTTACTGAATCTGAATCTCTAGCATCCATTGCTTCTGAAACAAAATGGGTATAAATTAATTAATAGCTTAATTAATTAAGTAAAGTCTTTAATAGTTTTTTAATTAATTTAGAAGTGTAAAAAATATAGAAAAAATATATAAACGCTCGTAATGACAAGCTTTACAACTTTCATGAAGAGCTTAACTTCGAAATTTGCCACTATAATCATATAAATCATAGATCAAAATTTAATCGTTGATTGTTGTTTACATTTACGCTTCATTGTTCTCATCAAATTTTCTTTTTTTTTTCAAATTTTCTTTTTTGAAAACATGATATATTAGAGGATGCAGGAAGATGAACGGTTTGGATCGTTAATATTATATTCAGAGTTTTACGGTTAGTGAAAATATTGCTTGATGTTTATAAAGTTTCTACAAACGATATGACATTGACTCATATTTCAGTGAACCGTAAATATCGAAACGTGATATCAAAGATCTGAACCGTTCATCTTCTTACATCCGCCAGATGATCATGTTTTCAAAAAAGAAAATTTTAAAAATGAAATTCAGTAAGAAGAATAGAGCGTAAATGACAATCGACGGTTAAATATAAATTTAAGGTTTATGGATTATAGTGTTGGATTTCGAAGCTGACCCCTTCATGAAAGTTGTAAAGTTTGTCACTATGAGTGATTGTATATATTTTTTTTACATTTTTTACACTTATACAATAATTATTATTAATTTTATTAATTTTTCCCTCAAATATAAAACATGAGGGTTTGGAGGATTTTAAAAATCTAAACGATAATGTAAGTGTATCCATTATCTACTCATGGAAGAATAATGATGACTCACAAGTGTTTATATATTCTTTCACATTTTTTATACTTGTATGTATGTCTTCTTAGTTCTTGCCTATACAAACACTATACTAGTTTATTTTAATTTTGGACAACATGTTAAGTAAAATTTATCCTAATAATGATAATAAGGAATTCTCATAATAAAAATAAATAATGACTAAAACTTTTTTTTTTTTACTTATATAGAATAATAATACAAAACTATATATTTAATATAGAATATATTGTATATATTAATATGGCTATTGAATTTTATAATAAATTTTTTGGTAATTAAACTTCAAAATTATCAAAATAATTTTTTTCTTAACGGGTTAGCCACGTGTATACCCGTTAAGAACTCGTTATTAAAGGGTTCTTAACGGGTCACCTAATAATGACCTGATTAGTTATCATGTTTACCCGAAATCCATTATTTTTGTGTCGTGTCAGAAACTGCCGGGTCTAGTGGTAGTCAGTTTACCACTGCGGACATGAGTAACTTCATCAATTTTCTTATTCTTAGGAGCCTTGTTTCCTTGAGGGGCTTATGGTGTTCCGTTTACTTGGATTAATGGCCATCTAGATAATACAGTAATCTTTGAAAGGCTTGATAGGGTGGTTGTGACAACCCGTCTCGAATGTTTATATTATTTTGTCCTTGATAGCGTGGAAATTACTACTTTGCCCTTGAGTGTTTTGTGGTGGTGTGTGTAAATGGGCTAAGGATTTGGACCAATTTATTTTCTTCCTAAGTAATTGGATCCAATTAGAACTTAGGTTTTCTTTGTTTTTGGTTGGCTGCCCAAATCTGGACCACACATTTCCACACACACACACATCCGATGACTCTCTCTCTCTCTCTCCTTCCCTCTCGGAGTTTCTTTCCTTTTCCGTACAATTGTACGGTCAATCTCTCAACGAGCTTCACCAGTCGCGGATTGAGTTAGATTAGGTGGTTTTTGGACTCCTTGCAAGCTCAGGAGTCGAAGCATACCCTTGGCTGGACGTGAGGACTCGTATAACTCAAGTTAACCGAGCTCCGGTGAAGGGTGAATTTTCTCCGACGTGATCGCGAAGGTTTTAGGTTGTTTTGAGACCTAAGAAGGTATTATTCTTGCTTTTCTAGCACGTTGGATCAATTTTGGAGTGGTTTTGACGTAAGAACTTTCGAGGTTTAGTGAGTTGCAGAGGTGGCAGGATTGTCGTGATTCTTCCGGCGAGATCTCGTGAGTTTTAGGACCTAAAAGTGGTAAGGTTTTGTTCCTCTCATCCTAAGCTTCAATTTGGTACAAATTTCATTAAATTTGGTTGAGAAATGGAAAAGATATTAAGGTTTGAAGTTTTTCCAGTTTCCAGTGACACAGACGGTGACGGCGACGGAATCCGGTGACTCGCCGGAGAAGAAGGCGAATATTTCGTCAACTTTGACAGAATATTCTAACGGCGTCAGGTATATTTAACTGCATATTCTAATATTTAACGGAATATTCCCTAAAGCCGTTAGGGACTCCGTCAGTGTGCCAGGCATGTGCCTACGCGTGGGCCGCGCGTCTGGTCATGCCTTGGCCATCGCGTGACAGCGCGTGAGTGGTCGGAAATTTTTTCTAAAAATATGGGGATGTTCCTGAGGTTAAGTAGGTCACGTTGGTATATTCAAACACCCCAATGGAGCAATGTAAGAGAAGTTATTACCTAGTTTTGATTATGTGCTTAAAAATAACATTTAAATAGTTGTTTCGCATATAGGTGAGACCTATCCTGAGGATGAGCGCAGTCAAGCAAGGCTCGGGGGTTACGACCCTTCCACATATCAGTGAGTGGGCTTTTGGTTTTCAGTATATATATATACTTGGTATTTTTTCCCAAAAAACTTAATTAAATGGTTTGATACTTTGAAATGTCATGTCAAATGCTCTCTACGTTTGATTTTGCATTAGTATGGTTATATATATTGTTGCTCGACGCTGTGGACGCTTATGTAAGCTTCAAGTGAGTATATTGATGGTAGTGATGGTAGTGAATATATTAGTGCTGAAATGTACTTCGAGCTTATTATCATGCACTCCGGTGTTAGTGCTCCGCCCGAGGACAGGGCCTAGCCTTCACGTGATCGTTCACCTCCCGCACCACACGCTCACCTTGGATCCAAGGTAGGTGCCAGCCTGTCGTACATACCACTTTAGGTGGTTCCGACTCGTAGGTGATTTGTGATACTTCGCACAGCCTTCACGTGACCGTAGCACTTGAGCTTATTTATTTACACCTAGCATGTCGTACATACCACATTAGGTGGTTCCGACTCGTGTGCAGAATTTGATTGATGAGTTGTGGACCCAACCGTACAGCTCACTTTAGGTGACTCCGGCTGGCATACTATTTCATATTGATTTATTGCACCTGGCTTACTTATTTCTTTCTAAGATTTGACATGGTATATTTGGTGGACTTGCTATTTTGAATATGATTTTGAGATATACTCGTATATGCTATTTTCTGGGAATTATACAGGTTTTACGGCGAGGGGTTACTACTTTGATAGTGAAATGGTTTTGAAAAGCTTTATTTTTGCCCACTCACACTTTCTATTTTGCGCCCCTCCAGGTTCTAGTTAAGAGTGCTTGTTGGTGGCTCACGAGGAATTCACGGTAGCTCTGACAGATTATCACAAATGTAGGACCATCTTTGGTATTGTATAATTAGTATTCATCATGCTGGACTGCACTTAGGTTACCTACGCTCTGGTTATGTGTAGTCACTTTTAATATCGCACTTTCACCTTATCTCATCTAGTGTTTTAGTCAGTTGGTTTTTATTTATTCGCATTTCTTATATCATTATTGCTTCTGCACTGTGCACATGACTACGTCACCCTCACATGACGGCCGACATGCCTTGATAGTAGGTCGAGGTGTGTCAGTGGTAGCTAATCCTACCCGGGTTGCTGAGTTCCCTTAATTTAAGTTACATAATTTCCAATATTTGCATCTAATCACTCTGATGGAGAGAAGCTTAGTGACCTTAGCAAGGTTATCTAAATTTGCTGGCAAATCCGGAATATCAGCCCATTTCCGACCCGTGCGACTTTATTGGCTATCTCTACTGGTGATATGTATCTTAAATCCAATGCTAAGAAGTGTAATAAAAGTACTTGTGGTAACTCCACGATAATTAAGTGACATCCTCTGATCATGGCTACGTCAAATTAAATTTTGATGGTTTTTTGGTAGCTCTGGACAAAGCAACAACTGGTTTTGCTATCCGAAATGACATTGGACATCTTATTGGTGGTGCTGTTAACTTTGATGGGGCTAGTTTCTCGGAAGTGGAAGCGAGGGGTTTAAGAGAGGGGCTTTTGTTTGCTCTAAGGAAAGAAATTTCAAATATTATGGTGGAAGGCGACTCTAAGCTTGTCATTCATGCAGTTCAATAGACCCGGCAGTTTCTGACACGACACGAAAATAACAGGTTTTGGGTCAACACGATAACTAATCGGGTCATTATCGGATGACCCATTAAGAACCCGTTATTAACGGGTTCTTTACGGGTATACACTCGGGTAACACGTGGGTAACCCGTTTCGACCCGTTAAGAAAAAAATTATTTTGATAATTTTAAAGTTTAATTACTAAAAGATTTATTATAAAATACAATAGCCATATTAATATATACAATATATTCTATATTAAATATATAGTTTTGTATTATTATTCTATATAAGTTAAAAAAAAAGTTTTATTCATTATTTATTTTTATTATAAGAGTTCCTTATTATCATTACCAGGATAAATTTTACTTAACATGTTGTTGTCCAAAATTAAAATAAACTAGTATAGTATTTGTATAGGCAAGAACTAAGAAGACATACATACAGGTATGAAAAATGTGAAAGAATATATAAACACTTGTGATTCATCATTATTCCTCCACAAGTAGATAATGGTTACACTTACATTATCGTTTAGATTTTTAAAATCCTCCAAACCCTCATGAATAATGTTTTTATTTGAGGGAAAAATTAATAATAATTATTGCAGAAGTGTAAAAAAGGTAAAAAAAATATACAATCACTCATAGTGACAAGTGGAAAGAGCTTATTCGTGAAAAGAAAATAATGGAGTTCTTTGGACTCTCCCAAGAGCTTATGAGTGCACAAGAGCCGCTTTACAACTTTCATGAAGGGGTCAGCTTCGAAATCCAACACTATAATCCATAAACCTTAAATTTATATTTTACCGTCGATTGTCATTTATGCTTTATTCTTCTTACTGAATTTTATTTTTTTTAATTTTTCTTTTTCAAAACATGATCATCTGGCGGATATAAGAAGATGAACGGTTCAGATCTTTGATATCACGTTTCGATATTTACGGTTAACTGAAATATGAGTCGATACCATTTAGTTTGTAGAAACTTTATAAACATCAAGCAATATTTTCACTAACCGTCAAACTCTGAATATAATATCAACGATCCAAATCGTTCATCTTCCTACATCTTCTAATAGATCATGTTTTCAAAAAAGAAAATCTGAAAAAACAAAATTTGATGAGAACAATGAAGCATAAATGTAAACAACAATCAACGGTTAAATTTTGATCTATGATTTATATGATTATAGTGGAGAATTTTAAAGTTAAGCTCTTCATGAAAGTTGTAAAGTTTGTCATTACGAGCGTTTATATATTTTTTCTATATTTTTTACACTTCTACATTAATTAAAAAACTATTAAAGACTTTACTTAAATAACAACCATAAGATAAATGAGAGTAAATTTGTACCGTTGGATTCTATTTCACTTATATTATTAGAACTTGTTTGGACGAAGAAACCCCTTCTCTATTCCAATATTTTCCAGTTTTACCATTTGATCAATATAGGTAAGCGAAAATATACTTAAAAGAAAAATACGTTTTTATGTTTTTGATGTGACAATATGGTATGTATATATTTATTTAGTATTATGTTTTTCATTTGATTATTTATTGGTTTAAAATATATTTTCCTTAACGAGTAAGGGGTCGGGTCATAATTCCTATTAATATTATTGGCTCGATTTCGGGGTCGGGTCATTTTACCCGTTTATTTTAACATGTGTTACACGACATGACCCGTTAAGATATCAGGTATGACATGAAAACGACACCAATACCAAGTCTACAGTTCAAGGTCTATGCTTGATCCCCTCGAATCTTGTTCATGTCAATAAAGATATCAAGTGGCTGGCCCCCAAATTTAGTAGCATCAAGTGGAACCACATTTTCAGAACAGCTAACTTTGTGGTTGATACTTTTGCCCGTTAGGGTCTCTTGATCTCGGATTTTTATATTTGGGATTATTGTACCCCAAGTTTTGCCTCTTCTATTCTTACACTTATAGTTATGGAAATAGTTGTATTCATAGTTTCTCTTTTTAATGAATTGTTCTTCAAAAAAGAAATTATATTTCGAGTTCGATTATTAATTGAAAGTTCCCATGACGGTGAGGTTAGTCAAAAACTATAAAAGGAAAAAGAAAAGTACACACGAAGACACACATTTTAGAGAACTTCGGCCACCAAAAGAAAAAGCAAAGAGATGATGGGTTTGCCGTTTACAAAAAGAAAAGTTGCTTAAATACCTAAAATAAAGTGATGTGGGTTTTTGTTGGACAGCATGAAGCTAGACAGAATCAGCAGCCCATTCGAAGTTGATGGAAATTTGAGTGCTAGCAGAATCAGCAGCCCTTTCGAAGTTGATGGAAATTTGAGTGCTAGCTACTTTATGCTATAGGATAACACCACCTTCTTTTGAAGAATACTGTTTCGTATTAGAATACAAAAAAAGTTGAGGGCATAGAGCTCTCACAAGAATATTAAAGCCAACACCAATTTGTGGTCTTCCATCACAATGATTATGCATTCTCCATATCTTCAAAGAAAGTACCAGAGAGATCTCTCCATCCGCTTAATTAACCTGTAAGCATGATTAATTCCCATAATCAATGATTGATTAATGATAATATATACACACACAATTAACTACTAAAGTGGAGGGAGAATATTTGTATTTTATTTACCCATCGTTTTCCTGCAAATTGAGAGAAGAACAATTAGAATAGCTAAACCTGCTACTGCCCCAACAATAATGGCCACTGTCTTTCCCGCATTGTCTTCGTTAGAGAAATCTATACAAACATGAAAAGAAAAAGTGAGAGGAATAGTAGTATTTATCCATAATACGTAAACATTTGATTGAAGATAAGCAAAAGCTGCCACCATCACATATACAAGAGTGATTTTCAATACTCTCTTTTTCCTTAATAAATCCGTAATTTCTATCTCGATAATTGCTACTCAGCCTCTCTTAAAAGCAATTTAAGCGGAACATATTAACACCTAATTTTACCTTATACAATGTTCCGACCCGAGTGCATTCATAATAACACAAAATGAATAATACACATGGCAATAAGTCACACATAATCTTATTTTAAGACAGTCTAAATAACATTTTTGAAGCACTCCTTCTCAACAAAATGTAGCTTTAAGGGATTCACTAATAAACTTAATCAAAGGAAACACGGGGATATATGTATATATATCTAGAAATCAGTGAGTGTGGAATATGTGGACTTTTCCTTCTTTGTTACTTAAAAGAATAGAGCAACGCATTTTGATCAGTACATCAAAGCTTATAATCAACTATAAGGCTAGCAAATTGTTAAAGCAAATCAGAAAATGATCAAAGAAACTACTACTACGTACCACCCCCTTTAATGCTTTGGCCTTTTACTTTATTGACCTTGGTTTGATAAATTTTTCCTGTTTTGCTTTCAATAATTAAAGTGGTCAACATGTTATTTTAATTATATAACATTTTGGCCCTAATAATTGAACTATCTTAATTTCAAAAACTTATCTAACAAATGAAGTTAGCCAAAATGATCTCTGAGATTAGCATAACAATTAATTTAGTCCTTAACATTGAAAATCGTACAATTGGTCTCGTTTGTCCACCGTCAATCATTTTTGTCCTTCTATGAAAAATCTCTTTTAAATTGAGGGTATTTTTGTCCATTCAACTCATTCACTTGTTTTTTCCAATTAACAAAGATTTTCTACACAATGATCAAAATGATTGATAGTGGACAAACATAGGGACAACTTCTATCGATTTTCAATGTCAAAGACCAAAGTGAGAAGTTATGTCAATCTTAAGGACCATTTTGGCTAAAAAACCTAGATAATTTCCTATTCTCTATTACATCATTCTTAATTTATGATCCAAAGGACAATCTTAATCTGATTTTATCATGGTTTTGCTTTCAATGCTGCCACTATAGAGAAGATGAGTATAATTGTACCTGAGGCTTTATAGTAGCCAGAAGCCCAATACCGAGCATAACACTGAGCCAAGAACACATCCACAGCTGCTGCTGATCCACATAAACTCTTCAACTTTCCAACAGCATCAGCAATGCAAGAAGAGCAGTCGTTTTGGGTCAAATCGCCCAAACACTGAGCAAACCCTTCAACCAAACCAGAGCTACTAACTCTAAAACCATTTGCTCCTTGCAAGTCAGCAAGCACATCATCCCTTCGCCGAAAGAATTCAACATCATCTTTCACACCACTTTTACTGCATTTTCTATACCTTAGGCTTGTATCAAGCTTGCCCAAGAAAACAACATGCTCATATCTTATAAGGCATCCGTCTAACTGCAGGGAAGCCCCATACGAGTAGGGACATACCAAAGTGATTTGATTCACTGCGCTTACGATGCATTTTGAGCAGTCGAAAATCTTTAAGTCACCTCGGCACTGGTACAAACCGTAGATGGATCCTTCTGGTGTTGAGCTTCCATTTCCGACTGCAAAATTGTTGTAAGAGACTTGAGAGGATGAGCTGACGACTGATGATAGAAAAGAGTTGAGGTTGGCTTCAAAGGGTGAGTTTGGTTGGTATTTTTCTTGGGAGCAGCCTGCATAGATGAAGATGCGGGATTTGATTGGGTAGCCATGGATAGTGATTAGTGTAGAAAAGAGAAAGAAAATAGAGGAGATTATTATTCTCTGGGCTAAGATTGTTTTCTGTGTAGAGTAGTGTAAGTGAAGGTTGTTCATGACCATTTTTTTCCCTTGCTTTTTTTTGTCGATTTGGTATCACTTTCCTTTTGTATTGTTTTTGTTTTGTGGTTTGGTGGTGATGGTTTGAGAGAGTGAGAGTGAGGGATTGGTTGCTTTTTGGTCTTTCTTCATTTCTCATGTGAACACTTTGCGATGAAGAAAGGGCCCATATTTTCTCTTTAAGGGTCTACCTGTATGTGTTCTTAGTTAAAGCATCTGCTCAAAAGTTATGCTCTTTTTATTCTGAGATGCTCAAAATTATACTTTGATCTAGAATAGATAGTCATAAAGATGAGCACGCAGACTGGTTCTTTTATTACTAGACATAAAACCCTATCAAGTGCCGTGGGGAACGTCAAAACACAAGCCGACATGTGATAAGTTTAAAACAAGTACCGTAACTTGGCGTGCCTAATTGATGTATCTATATAGGGGTGGAATTTTTTCCCGAAAATCCCGAACCGTCCCGATCCCGTCCCGAAATTATCCCGAAAAATTCCCGAACCGAATTTCCCGAAACATTCGGTACCCGAAACCGATCCCGACCCGAAAGTTTCGGTTTGGGATTCGGCCCCAGCTTTGAAAGATTTCGGGAATCCCGAACCGAACCGAATATTATATATATATTTATTTATTTATTTTTAATTTTTAATTAGAAATTACTTGAACCGTTGGATTTGTTAAAATCTAATCCAACCGTCCATAGTTAGGTCATTTGTTTGTTAGGTTATATCAGACTCTCTCAGTCTCAGTCGCTCTCGCTCTCTCACAGTCCCCCCGCTCCACTCATCTGTCGAATCCAAGGAGATCGCCGAGATCAAGCAACCGAGTCCACGCGCCGCCGACAAGAAGATGTTCGGGAAGCATCTGAGACATGGGGTTGCTTCAGACTTATCAACCATAAGATCCCACTGAGTCTGATGGCAGAGATGAAGGCTGTGGTCAGATGTTTGCTTGACCTGCCTGCAGAACAAAGATGTCATTGCTGGCAGTGGCTTAGTCGCACCCAGCAAAGCCAACCCTCTCTATGGGGCTTTGGGTCTTTATGACTTGGGATCATCTTCTCAGGCTGTGCATAGCTCTCTCAGTTGGATGCTTATTCCCAC
This sequence comes from Malus fusca, assembly GCA_035220775.1. NCBI lineage: Eukaryota > Viridiplantae > Streptophyta > Magnoliopsida > Rosales > Rosaceae > Malus > Malus fusca. The sequence goes on along the minus strand of CM069065.1, from coordinate 13,055,453 downwards.
CAGAGGTTAGCTTTTTTGGCGCAGACTTACTTTCTTTCACCGCAGATTTCTATACATTGTTTCTCCTTATTATTAAATAGTTTGCTTACATACTATCTGCCCAAATCAAGTTGCTACCTTAGTATTCTACTTTAATCTACAGTCACATATAATCATTTTATGTGTAGGATGTCTATTAATTTTTTTTTATTGATTTATATTCTAATTTAAATTACGGAATGAGAATTCGAACTTTAGTGTGGATGGAAAATCCCGAAGTTTCCCGAAAATCCCGAAACACTTTCGGGAATCCCGAATTTCGGGATCCCAATAGTTTTGGTTCGGTTTCGGGATATAAAATCCCATCCCGAAATGTTTTGGTTTGGGAATCGGGTTCGGGGTTTCGGTTCGGGATCCCGACCCGAACCAGCCCTATATCTATATATGAATCAAAATAAATTGTCATAGTATAGCTGCATTCTATTTCGGGATTTTATAACAAATGATCCTTGAAATCGGCTTATCTTTATTTTTGTCCCTCAATTTCAAAATCGATAAATGTAACACAAATGAGACCTATAATTTCAATAATATAAAAATTTAACAAACAATTTAAAAGTAAGGAGGTGTTTTTATGTAGGTATGACATGCTTTGATTAATTGTTGAATACAAAAAAAAAAAAAAAAAAAAAAAAAAAGCAGGAGAAGAAGGAGAAAACTTATGTGGACCTCAACTTGCTACTAGACCTAGTTGAATGGCACTATCACCCATTTAAGAGTTTCTATTTAGCTGACGGCAAGAGCGGTTTCTCCAAAACCCGAACTCGGGTGAGTTGGAATCGGTGTTGGTTCACTTCTTCGGCTACTGCTCTGTGAAAGTGGGGTTGTGTTTGGGCTGTGCTCTATTTTGGGAGAGAGAGAGAGATATATATATGAATCGAGGGTGGAGGGTGGAGGGAAAGTGGGTGGGAGTTGGGAGGTGGGAAGTTTAATTTGTTTCCTGAGGAGTCAGGAGGAGTGAGCTCAGGCCATCTCCAACCCATGGCTTGTTTTAGTCCTCTGGCCCTTCAAGATATTAATATTTTAATGAACAATACAGGGCCATATTTGCCTCCGTCTCCAATCGAGGGCCAAAGGGCCATAGGGCTCGTTTTAGCCCTGTCACAAAAAACCGTCTCCAACCGAGGGCCAAAGGGTCAAACATAATTTATTATTTAAATTCAAAAACTACAAATTATATTTAAAAACTACAACTTAAATTTAAAAATGACGAATTAAATTTAAAAACTACAAATTAAATTTAAAAACTACAAATTAAATTTAAAAACTACAAATAAAATTTAAAAACAACATTAACTTGAATTTAAAAACTACAACAACTTAAATTCAAATCCAACGGCTAAGTGACGTCAGCTAGCCGTTGGTAGCTGACATCACGGTGATGTCAGCTAGTCGTTAGATTTGAATTTTTTTTTTTTTTTTGCTATAAATAGGGTGGATATTGGGCTATAATTCACACAACTTTGAATTCAATCTATTTCAATTCAATATCTTACAATTCAAGTTTGCAATGAATTCCAACTTTGGATCCTCTTCAAATTCCAACTGGGGGTCCTCATATTCTAAAAGAGAAGCAAAATGGGAGCAAATGAGACGAGGAGATGAAGAGTCTGATGAAGAAGTTCAAGTAATTTAAAAAAAAATATGAAACAAATTTTGTAAAATAGAAGTTATAGGAAAAAAAATATAATTTAAAAATATGTTATAGGAAAAAAATATAATTTAAAAAAAATATGAAACAAATTTTGTGAAATAGAAGTTATGGGAAAAAAATAGAATTTAAAATAAAATAAAATAAATTTTGTGAAATAGAAGTTATAGGAAAAAATGGAATTTAAAAAAAATATGAAACAAATTTTGTAACATAAAAGTTATAGGAAAAAAAATATGAAAAATAGAAGTTATAGGAAAAATTTTGTAAATAAAAAATAATAATAAAACTGTAAAAAAAAAATTCAAATGCAACGGTTGCATTTGAATTTTATTCTTAAGCATTCCTATCGGTTATAACCGATAGGAAAGATGATTTTTCTGGAGACGGGTTTCGGTTGGAGACGGGTTTCGGGCTATTTTCGGCCCTCTGGCCTTTTGGACCCTTCGGTTGGAGATGGCCTCAGGGTACTGACTCTACAAATTTGGGTGCCTAGAGAAGGTGGGTGGGGCCATTTTCATTCAATCTAGGGTGTGTATTCAAATGAAATATTGAAGGATTTTAATTCTTGTAATAAATTTAGGGGTATTAAATCAGGATTTTAAGATAATTTATTAAAATTCTTAGAAATCCGAGTGTATTCAATTAGAATTTTAAATAAGTATAAACATTTCAGGTGTATTCAATTAGAAATTTGATTTTAAGGAAATGTAGTAAAACGTCAATAAAAATTTTACTAATGAACCGTATATCGATGGTAAACTTTTATTTTAGACCTAATTAATGAAATATTTTTGTTAATTAGGCATAAGTCAATGAGGAATGTTACATTGGTTTCAAGCACATTCAAATAATAATTTTTTTTCCCCATTAAACCATAAAAACGTTCATGATATTCTCTCCAAAAACACATCTCTCTTCTCTTCCAAAAAACCTCTATTTTCTGCATGTGAAGTTGGTTCTTTGTGCTAGGTTCCTCTGTAATACAACCAACACAGTTTGGTTCTCTGAATTTGCCAAAAAATGTTGGTGTTGTAGCTTGTGCTGCACTGATGCGCCACATATTCAAACTCTTTTACAGAGACGGCTCCTAGAGCTTCGCTAACTTGGTTTGCTGCACATTTTCCAAGTTATATCTTTGAAGATTGGGGCAATTGCAAGTATGAAGGCTAGCTGGGGAAGAGTTTGAAGGGTTAAATAATTCAAGGTTAGGGAGTCTGTGATGCGAAATATATAAGCACACAAATTAAACCCTCTTTTTATCAATTGTAGTAAGGAATGTAAGTAGGGATCGTTCTAGGCCGGGGATTAGGAGAGATTGCTAAATCACTTGAAAACTGACTAAAAAAACGTAAAAACAAAGTTAAAACACTAAACTAGACTCAAAGAATGCAAAACTAAACTCTAAAACACTAAAACAAACCAAAAGACTCAAAACAGCACAGAAACACTCAAAACTGCCTTAAGAACACAATCTGGGCAGTTTTGAACACTAAACACAAATTTGGACGAAAATAGGTTATAACTTGACTCAAGACACTTAAAAACACAAACTAAATTGATTTCTAACTAATATGACTCAACAAAATAAAAGGGGATTGATTTTGAACGAATTTGAAAACAAAACAAAAACTTTGTAAACCAAACGGATTTTAAAACGAATTTGGTTAAAGTGAATGGATGGAAAGCTAGCTAAGGGGTTCTTCTCCACACATGTCACACTTGCATACAAAACGATTTCTAATTGCTTCTCAATAAACCATGAATTCCCAACGCCCCAGATTAACCGTGAATTGCACTAATTAACCCTCAGATTTTCCTAAAGCTGTCGAATTGGATGAATTGCATACGACAACCCAAAGTATTCCTCATAAGTTCCTTGCATGAACTGCATAACAAAGATAAAAGCAAAGATCATTAAGTTCTATGAAAATCATAAGCATTGGCGAGGCACTTGTTACTATGAATTGCATGAAACTTATGCCAAGAATTTACTTAACACGATTGTGATCAACAACCTTTACTACTTTTGAATATAAGTTCATAACGATTAGGTGAAACTCCCTTATATCCTAGCATCAAACTTATGCATGAAAATTAAGCGTGCACTCTCAACCAACATACACCAATCAGTTTTAATTCATATAGATAAGCAAATTGAATTCACAACTTATGAAACGCAATTGAAGGTAATCAAATTATATAGCAAGTATGAACATGGTTTCGAATTCCCCCCTAGCCAAGGGGGGTTTAGTTCCTCATACGCACAAAGCAAAGATAAATAAATTTAGACATTGAAATCCAAAGAAAGAAAACAACTAGATACTCCAACTTGGACAGCAGGTGCATCCACGATTCCTCCTTCCTCCTTGCTGCGGCACAAGACTTGTGGACAGGTTTTTGGGGTTATAGATGGTGTTGAATGGATGGGGGATGTATGGTGGTGTTTAGGATTGATGGGTGGTGCGGCAAGGGGTGGTTTTTGGCAGGAATTATGAAGTATGGTGGTGGAAGGCTGTGGCAAATAGAGGCTCTTTGTTTCTGACGTGAATGATGTATATGGGAGGTGGTAATTCGGCCAAGGGGTTAATATGAGTATATATAGGCACTTAAAACCCTAGGGGAATCAGATATGGACTTATAGAATCCAAATCCACAAGGAAAAAGGGTTTAAACAATCAAAATCCTCAAGGGAATAGGTCACAAGGTGCGGCAGGTTTGGATAAGGTAGGATAAGGCTTCTAGAAAGCCTTGCAAGGCAAGAAAATAGGTTCTAGATAAGGTTATGCACGACAAGGAAGGATAGGGTTTCTAGAAACCCTCCAAGACAAGGGAAAGTGCACGGCATACTTCTAAAACAAGGATAAAGTGTCCTAAAGTGTTTGGGACTCCTCTTTCTTCTTGGATTCCTTTTCCTTCTTGGACTTGGAAAACTTCTTTGTTGCTGAAACTTGAGGCCATTGAGGTTTAACTTTCCTACTTCAAGTAGGAAACCTTGTTTGAGTAGGAATCTTCAATCTTCTAGGAATCCCACTTCAACTAGGAAACCTTTGTCAACGAGGAATCCCTTGTCAACTAGGATTCCATCTTTAATTAGACATTTTCCTACTTCAACTAGGAAACCTTGTTCAAGTAGGAATCATCATCTTCAAATCTTCAATTTCGTCCATTCTTTTGGCTCCAAGTATGTGATGTCCAATCCAAGCTCCATTTTGCTCCAAAAGGCTCCAAAATGCATATTTTTGTATACTTTGCCCTTAAAACCTGAAAACACATAAAACTAGCTTAAAAGACTAACTTAACTAAGGAAAAACAACTTAAATGCACAAGAACTAGCTAACTAAGATGCATAAATATGCTCCTATCAGTTTGACCTATTATTGCTTGCTTGCTTGTAATAGAATGTGTGACCACCAACTATTTGTGTTTATGCATGTGAGAAAGAGTGTTTTGGGATTGAAAGGAATTTTTTTTAGAATTCCAAAGTTCCATAGCAAACAAGTTTTTGGATTGAAAGGGCTATACAAAGAAATCATGAATTTAAAAACAATCACAATTTTGGGTTAAAATTTTGGAACAGAATACCAAATGGGCCCTGAATTTCTTGTTTACGATTTGCATAGTTTTAACAAAGTAAGTACTTCGATTGCCAACAAGAGAGAAGCGGGGGAAAGAGAAAGAATGGAAAAATTGAAATCAATTTTAACGTATTTTCAATTTGGTATTATTTTTAGAACGTGCAAGTTGGTTTTGTAGGAGGTGTGAAACATATGATTGATGATAAAAAATAGAACCAGGAAACAGACACTGCAATGCAGTGTATGAAACAAAATATATATAAAAAAAAATACCAGGAAACGAACATTGCATTGCAATGTTTGAACCCAAATGTAAAAAACAAAACAAGGAAATGGACATTGTATTGCAGTTTCTGAATCCAAAAGTAAAAATCAAGAGTCACGCAACGTAGGAGGCATGTGAGTGATGAAAAAACGAAACTAAGAAACAGACACTCCAATGCAGTGTCTGAATCCAAGTGTAAAAAACAGAATTAGGAAATAGACATTGCAAATCCAAAATCAAGAGTCGCATAGCTTATGAGGTATCAGTGATGAAAAAACGGAACCAAGAAATGGACATTGCAATGCAGCGTCTGAATCCAAGTGTAAAAAACAGAATAAGAAAGTAGACATTGCATTAATCCAAGATTGACCTATTCCAAAATATAAAAATATGAGAAAAGGTGCGTCAGTTGAAGTGGGTGCCAGCTGTAGTGGCAAATTTTGTAATTTTCATTTATTTCAAATGCATCTGAATATCACAATACATGATTGACCTATTTATAACTAACATAAATATTTTTGATGTATTTTTAGTATTGCAACTTTTTATTGTTTTTATACAAAATCACCCTTGATTTTAAAGAACCTTAAAAAAATTGAGGAATTCAAGAGAATTGGAGAGATTTCATAATGTATTTTAAATATCGACAAATTTCATATTTCCCGATGAGATTTCGAGGGAATTGAATCAAAATTTTACATGAAATTTCTACAAATCAATTAAACTCCATAAAAATTCATGGACTTATCTTTCAAAATCCCAATGGAATACACCCCCAGTTTTTTTATATTGATTTTTAATATTCAACAATTTTTATTTGTCACATCATCAAAATATGTGCTTTATATTTGTCACGCCATCTCTTAACATAAGCTTAAAAAGATTTTCTAACATTTGGAAAGAAAAAATAAATTTTCTAATGGTGTATAAAATTGAAATAAAATTAGGGAGCCTTACTTATAGAGACACAAACATATATCATATTTCACACAACTCCACACCTTTTAAAACATTTCAAGGAGGGACAATAAACACAAACAACACAAAACCAAGCCCAAACAAAAAAGAAACGGACCAAGTAAATTACGGCCCATGCTTCAAGGGTAATGAATCTCAAAATCCTTTCTTCTCTTTAATGTTGTTAAAGAGTCTTGTGTTTCACCATTCACTAGGCTTTGAAAGTCATGGGTTTTAGAATTGTTTTTAAATGCATGTCTACTTTAAAGTGTTATTAGTTTGCATATGTGTTCAAATGTTCTCACATGTTCTTAGCTAGGACAAAAAATTTCCTTCAGTTCAAACACACCAAAGTAAATGATCATATATTAATCTAGTACTGTATATAAGTATTAAATACAATATGTTACAGAAGAACACAATATTTGATATATGCTTATGTATAAATTTAAAACATCGTCGTGTAAAGATTCAATCATGACTGTAATTTCTAAATTTATGAACTTATACTAATTCTGACACACAGTTAGACAAATTTATTTTCATATATTTTGAGATTGCTTATCGAATCAAAGCAATACATGCACTCGTTTGAATGAAATAGCACAATTCATCTCTTGAATAAATTTATCTCTTGACATAGTATCTACTTGCATTCTCATAAGTAGCTAAATATTCAAGCTTTACTCCATTTTCTTATCAACCAAACAAATATTAATACAACGCATTTTGTCATGACATTTGATTTGTAGCCCAAAAAACTAGAGGAACAGTAGTCGTGACATTTGATGAGTACATATATGAAAAATGTACCTAAAGATTGAAACTTTCATCAAATAAATCACAAAAAAAAAAAAACGGAAAATTAGAGAAACCCAAAATTATAAATTGCATAAAATTAGATCATCCATTTCAGTCATGCGTAGGTACACCATCACACATAACAAATTTCCCTATATGACGGTGATACACAATGTAATCGTTCAGATTCAAACCACACACAAAGCACTTGTAGCTCCCAAGTATACATGTATCACATTATGATGTTTGCTTGTTGACTTTGGCCCTGGAGTCCTAACTAATGTGATCCTCTTCAGTAGTGCATGAGCTTTTTTCTCCAAAGTTGCTTCCTTAAACATCCATCTTTCCTAAAAAAAAAAACCCCAAAAAAAAACATATCATATAAAGCACCATTGCTATTAATGCTTATTAAAGAAATTGGTCACAACAGGTTTTGTCACAGCCCGTCCCGGAGGTATTTTTGACGGGAATGTGAAGTGACGGAAGTACCCTCGACGGGTGTTAAGGTACGTGTGTGTGTGATATATTTGGATTAAATACACTTTTCCTAAGCTTTTGGAAAATCACATAAGTTGATTAAGTAAGGTTATTTGTATTTTGTGGTTAGGGATTAAGTTTGGTGTGTGGTTTTGGTTGGACCACACACGCAGGACCTCTCCCTCTCTCCTTCCCCCGTGCACACTCTCTCTCAGTCTCTCACTCTCCCTCACTTTCAAACCGTACGGACCAACACCCCCAAACCCTGAAACTTCACGGATCGAAGGTGCCAAGGGTACCCTTGTGTTCGTAAGGACCCTACGAACTCATCTGTACCATTTTCAGGTAAGAAATCCTTCGTTTTCACGTTGAAAACTCGAGGTCCGAGTTTGGCACTATTCATGAACTTTTTGTTGGTTGATTTTTAGGACAATCCAAGCTCACAGTGAGCTTAATGAGGTCCTAAGGAAGCTCGGAGTGCTTCGTTTGAAGGTTTTGGACGTCAGGATCGTCGGGTGCGAAGTTGGCCGAATTGGAGGATTTTCCCGACGAAATCTCAGACGTTTTTAAAGGTTTTTGAAGGTATGGACTTCTTCCTCTCTTGATTTAAAGCATGTAGGAAGAAATTTGAGTCAAAATGGTGAAGTAATGGCCGAGAAAACCCGAGTTGCAGGTTTTCAGCGCCGGCGACACTGTGCCAGCGACGCGAGGAAGAAGAAGCGCGCGTGGGCGCGCGTGTGTCCGTGCCACCCACGGTGCGTGGGGGCGCGTTCCACATCAGAAAATTTTTCTAAAAATTTCTCGACGTCCGTGACGTCGAGTAGGTCGATGTGGTATATTCATATACCCAATTTGAGCACCGTATGAGAAGTTATTAAGAATTGTTGGTTAGGTGCTTTAAATAACGTTTTATAGTTGTTTCGCATATAGGTGAAATTGTGAATTGACGATCCGACCGTTGGATCGTCACCAAACTTTGATGCGTCGTAATACGTAATATTTGAGGATTATAGGAACTTACGGATTGGGAATCTGATTTACGGATCTTCCGGAATTGGAGTTGTAAGTCCATAATATAGAATGTTAACGGTCACTTGGTTTTGATAATTGACGGAGATCCGACCGTTGGATGGTAAGGAAATTTTAGGATGTTGTTCTAGAGATATATTGTGGACCTCTGGAAGTTATAGATGGGAAATCTGAGTTGCAGATCTTCCGGATTGAGCTGCGTAGTGACGTGTTTTATATAAGTTATATTCTATTGATATGAATTCTGAGGGTGAATTTGATTATTGTTCTAGGCGCCGATCGTCATGACGCCTTGATGTGTTGTGCTAGGGAGTTGTAGGGCGAATTCCAGGTTAGTGGGCAGTATTTTCTGTTATTACCTATATACTATTGATATGTTTCCCAGAAATTGAGTTTGAATGAAAATACGTTTTCAAATGCCATGCACATATAACATGAATGATATGAGATATATGAATTGATAATGATGCATATATATATGTGAATTGGTGCTGTGGACGCACAGGTAAGTCAGGTGAGTTTTATGTTATTCATGTGCATTGTTGATATTGATAGCTCATAACCTGCAATCATGGTGTTAGTGCTTATATTATTCACCTCGCACCGCACGCTCGCCTTGGATCCAAGTAGGTGCATGTCGTACAGACCATGAGAGGGTTCCGACATGTCGTACAGACCATGAGGGTTCTGACTGATAGGTGACCTTAGATTATGTACACATATGATTGATGAGAGAAGCACTAGAGCGTAGTATTACACCATTCATTTCGTACAGACTACTTCAGGTAGTTCCGACTTATCTGCAGTGTAGTGTCGTACATGTCACCGAGGTGACTCCGGTTGGATTGGATGTTGAGCTATAGAATTAACCGTACAGGACCAACTGCAGGGTCTCCGGTTAATTCATCATTTCACCTGTTACATTGATGCATCATTCTTTCGATTTTTGAAAGTTTTTATAACATGGCATACTTTCTGGTTTTTGAGAAGAAATTGATGATTTGAGATTTATGAAAAGTATTATGCTATTATACTATTTTCTGGGAAAGTATACAGGTTTTACAGCGAGGGGTTAGAAATGTATTAAATGAAAGATTTTCGAAAAGCTTTGTTTTGCTGACCCAGTCAATTTTGTTTTTCGCCCATCCAGGTTTAAGTTAGCAGAGCTTTGGTGGCCGCGAGGAACCCAACGGCGTTCTGACAGAATTCACAAAAGTAGGACTCACCCTCGGGGGTTTCCATTTAGTAATTGTATTTTAAGAGCTTCCGAACTGTGTAAATGGTTACGTCACTCTCACGTGACGGCCAGCACGCCCTCCTTCGGGACGGGGTGTGTCAGGTTTCACATACATCAATTCTCAACCTAAAAGGCTTCGGATTTGTAGGCTTTGGTTTTCTATACTTCTCCCCATGAGCATTGCTGGCAACAGATGTGGAGTTTTCTTTCTGAATCGTATCTGCTTGATTGACCTGCATCATTGTTCAAGCGTTAACAGGCATAACAACCCGTAAGGGAGAAATGAACAAACATAGACACTATGAAGATACGTTATTCTCATATATTTTGTAGCCTTCTTCAAGGCCTGGAATTATACAACTATTTTTTTTCCACTAATAGCTCTTATTTACACCTTTACCGGATTTGCATCACTTCTTTTATATTAATAAAATTAGAGGATTGCACATGCTTCTTTTTGGATGGCAAAACATTTTTTTTTCCAATTATTCTAGTTCCTTGCGGTTAAATGGGTATCTAAGCTTCAGAGTTAAGAAAACGGAGAGTTTCGAAAAACCTCAGAGCCAGCACCAATGAGCTTAAACAGAAAAGATAAAGGCTAATGAGATAGAGCTAAGCTACTTCACCTCTTCAATAAGTCCACGTCTCCACCCAAGTCTAGACATCCCAACATTGCCCAGATAGGTGTCCCATATTGACCTGCAAGATTTACACAGAATTGCAAAATTGGAAGAGGTTTAAGCATGAATAGATTGTAAAACGCAAAACTTTATAGCAACAAATTGGGTTGGAAGCGAGCACCAACCATTATGAATAAAAAGTGGGTATACAAAATTTGCAAGAGATAAACTTGTTTCCTGAAATGCAGCTATGAGTGACGGCGATCAATCTCTCCATTTTTTACACAATTAAACTTGAACATGTGCCTCTCAGTTGCAATCTTACTTGGTATTTCGCTCAAACATTTTATCCTCTTTGCAATTCGAACCCAACCTAACAATTTAGTGTAACAAAAGTAAGAGGTGAGTTGGGAAAAGCATACCTTCACAAAGTTAAAAGCTTTCAATATTCCACGACTTTCTTCTTCTTCTTCCTTCTGAGTATTTTCTGATTCAGGGTTGGCAACGTTGCAGCACTCATCGAGCATGCCTATTTCAGTTACCCAAAATCAGTTTAAATTTTTTTCAGGTTCAAATACAAAATTGAGCATAATAAAAACTAGGAACTGGATCCTTTACTAAGCTCAGGATGAGGATCCTCCTGAGCAGCCCATCCGGACCGTTGAATTTTGATCCAACGGCTTTAAACAGGGATTCCTCTAAAAATTATAATAATTGCAGCTATTAGGGTTCGGGTCGGATCTTGAAATATCCAAGAATGATGTGAGCTGGCTGAAAACAATACCCACATCCTAAATTTCACATTTTTTGTCAAAATTTGATGCAAAACAAAAACCCATCAAAATCAGGGAAGAAGATGAGTTTTAAATGAAGACTCGAGCTGAGTTTTGAAAGAGAAGTCAAGGAATCGAGCTGAGTTTTGAAAGAAAAGTCGAGCTGGGTTCGTCATTTCTGCGAAAGAGAGCTTGTGGGTGCTGCGAGATAAAGATTTGACGGAAGTGAGTCGGTGAGAGCATAGCGAGAAAGAAGCAAGTCGAAACATCAAGAAGGAAGAACCACGCGTCACCATTTTGTTCTCCATTTGTCAGCAAAGCAAACCGGTAAAGTTAAAATAACAAAAAGAATGAGGGGTAAAAACGAAAGCACACTGTAGAATGAACCGTAATCTAATAGCAGCTCCAACGGAAGCTCCAGCCCGATGGACCGACGAGACCACCTACCCAATAGCCCCAGCTCCTTGCTCCAACCCATGCGGGCAATTGGGCTTAGGGGGCCCGAGTGAGAGGCCCGACTCGAATCGGTGGACCGAGAGCCTGAGGCCAAATGATGCATCCTAACGTCAGCAACATTTAAAAAAAATTGCGTCAAGCGCAGGTCGCACATGTGCGCGTGGGGGTGCGTCACCGACAACTTTTCAGTCGGTGGGGCCCATGATGCAGAAGGCTGAAATGTTACCGTTGGTGGGCCACGTGGCACGTTCTAGTCCGTTGGATTTCAACGGATACTTTTTCTGGACCGTTGGATTTCCAACGATTAAAAAAAAATTTCAAACCCTCTGCAATATCAACCTTTGGATTTGAGATCAACGGTCCACGTTATTCGCCTTTAAAAATTTTTAAAAAAATTGAGATATGTTACCGTTGTGCCACGTAGCACAATCTGGAGGGTTGGATTTCAATTTTTTTTTAATCCAACGGCAAAAATTAATTAAGTTAATAAAAAATCCGAAAAAAAATTAAAAAATTAAAAAAAATTGATTTTACTTTTCTATAAATACCTTATCATTATCTTCTACCTTACACCACAATTTCATATTTTCTCAAATACTTTCAACCGCATTCCAATCTTTCTCTTAAAGTTTCAATCCAATTGGTTTCCAACAAAATGACTAATGATGCAGGTACGAATTGGACGCTTATTGAAGATGCTACATTGTGTTCTTGATGGGTTGAAGTTACTCATGATCCGATTACGGGTAATGAGATGCAGTTGCAAGAAATGTGGAGTCTTATTCATACCCTTTTTCTTGAGAAAAATGGTGGGGAAAGAACTAAAGAATCGATATCCAATCGTTGGAGAATACTCAGCCAATCGTTTAGTCTTTGGAGAGACGCCTTGGCACAAGCTAGTAGTAATCTTCGAAGTGGGGAAAATTTAGCGGATCAGGTAACAATATATTATTTGTTTGTTTGTACTATACCTAAATTTACATTAGCTACTTTGATTATAATTATTTCTTCTCCCGCATTGTGTAGACACTTCAAGCACAAGCTTGGTATAATACCAAAACCAAAAACAAAAACAAATCATTCACCTGGTGGGAATGTTGGAATATTGCCAAAGATTGTCCTAAATTCAGAGTTGTGTCTGTCGATCCAGAAGTTGTCATGAACAACACCCCTCTACACTCTACGCCCGATCATGTCTCGTATGTTCATGAAACCGACATAGAAGAAGTGCCAGAAACGCCCCCTGAACAAGGGTCGGGGTCGACCTGTTATCCAATTAGGCCTCAAGAGAAAAGGGAGTGCTTCCAAGATTGATTATGCAAAATATATGGAAGAACTTGCTTGCCAAGGTGAATTGACTTTGGCGCGGGAAATGGCTAAATTTGAGGCTGATAAGGCTGGAGAGGAGGCAAAAGCTGCAGCAGCTGAGAAATTATTTCAAGCTAATGAGAGAGAAAGAGAGCTACTTAGGTAAGAAATGGAATAGCTTAAAGAAGAAAGAAGGGCTCAACAAGATTGTGACATTAAGAATGAGCCTGTAGAGGCAATGTCTCCAAATTCTAAATATTTTTGGAATTCGAAGAAAGCGGACGTGGTGCGAATGAGGCGTGAAAGAGAAGCGAGAGCAAGAGGAGATGGTCCTAGCACCACAAGAGGAGATGATCCTAGCACCACAAATTGGTTAGGTGATGATTTTCCATTCACGAGGGACTAAGGAATTTGTTTTTAATCGGAGCCCATAATTTTCCAATCATTTTGGGTTGTAATTTCTTATTTATTGAATAGAGTACTTTATGTTGTTTCCAATTTATTGAATTTAGTACTTTATTTAAACTAAGAGTATATTTATTTAATTTGGTAATTTATTTAAACTAAGAGAATCTTTATTCAAAAGACATAAACACACCAAATAAAATTACATAAACATACCAAATAAAATTACGAACACACCAAATAAAATAAAAACTCACTAAATGAACTTAAAAAACACACCAAATAAAATTAAATAAACACACCAAATAAAAACAAACACACTAAATGAACTTAAGTTTTTTGAGCTTGTTTCAATTCCCACTGGTGCTCTATCAAGTCAATTTGCTGAGAACTCTGAAGTTAAGCGAGTTCAGGCGAGAGCATTCCCAGGATGGGTGACCCACTGGGAAGTTCTCGTGTGAGTTCCCAGAAGCAAAACCGTGAGGGCATGGTCGGGGCCCAAAGTGGATAATATCGTGCTACAGCGATTCTGACAGACTTCAAATAATGTAGGAACTTTCTTTCTTTCATGTCCTGTATAATTAATACTTAGCCTGTTGGACTGCACTTAGGTTACCTATGCTTTGATTATGTGTAGCTTTACTCTAAACATCTCCACTCACACTTATTTACTTGTCTAGTGTGCATTAGCTAATTGGTTTTTAATTACTCACGTTTTCATATCACTGTCACTTCCGCATTGCGCACATGGCTACGTCACATTCACGTGACGACCAGCACGCCTTGATTTAGGTCGGGGTGTGTTGGTATCAGAGCCACTCTGCCGTGTGGTGTGAGTGTGCCGATGAGGAAGTCGGGCCCCTAAGGGGGTGGATTGCTTGATCACACATCGCCTAGGGGAGTGGATCCTCTATGCCTTATATGTACATGTTCCCCTCCTTATAGCACGAGGCCTTTTGGGAACTCACTGGCTTTGGGTTTCATCGGAGCTCCGAAGTTAAGCGAGTTCGGGCGATAGCATTCCCAGGATGGGTAACCCACTGGGAAGTTCTAGTGTGAGTTCCCAGAAACAAAACCGTGAGGGCGTGGTCGGGGCCCAAGGTGGACAATATCGTGCTACAGCATAGCCGAGCCCGGGATGTGGTGGACCCCGGGTCGAGATGTGACAATATGTGGGTCCTGAAGTGAAGTATATCGTTGAATGAGTCTTTCATTGTAACGTCCATCCCTTTGTAATGACTCGTGTTGCACGGGTTTTTCGGTGGCGTCATGAGCATAATATATTTGTGTTCTGGAATTGTTCATCGTGTCTGGCTTATAGTCATCAATGGCATCATAATCGTACTCATTTTCCACAATCATGTTGTGAAGAATGATGCACGTCATCATGATGGATCGAAGCGACTCTAAATCAAACATTCTGGCAGCACCCTTGACAATCGCCCAACGAGCTTGGAGGATACCAAAACAACGCTCCACATCTTTCCTACACCTCTATTGACACTTGCAAAGTGTTTTTCCTTTGCACTTCGTGGACGTGGCACTATTTTGGCAAACGATGACCACCTTGGCTAAATGCCGTCTACTAAGTAGTATGGCCCGTGGTACTTATGTCTGTTGACCCAGTACGTGACTCTTGGTGCTTTTTCTTGCAGGACATCGTTGAACACTAGGGATTGGGCAAGGACATTGAGGTCATTTTGAGCTCCAGGAACACTGAAAAAACGTGCCAAATCCATATATCAAATGATGCCACCACCTCCAAAATGATACTTTTTGCTCATTTTCTGTCACCATAAGCTCATTGACATGCACTTGGGCAGTTTTTCCAGATCTAGTGCATACAGTCGATGATTCCAATCATCCCAGGAAAACCTTACATCTCGCCTTTCTTCAGAAGCTTTTGCAAATCCATCTCAGTAGGTCTCGAAGGATACTCTGTGGTGTAGATAGATTCGATTGAGGAGCAAAACCTCATTAAGGACTCAAGAATGGTTGATTTCCCCATCCTCGCTATCTCTTCCACTTGGTCTACAGATGTTCCATATGCAAGCATCTGTAAGGAATCAATAATTTTTTGCTCAGGAAATAGACCCATAACACCAAAAGCATCCTTTTTTTGCACAAAGTAAGAATCATGGTTGCAAACAACAATCATGATTTTGTTGAACAAATGTCGTTCCATTCTAAACCGACGTCTAAAATACGTATCAGGGAATGCACTGTTACAGACAAAATAATCGTCCAAGAGATCCGTACCTCGTCGTTGCCTGCTTCTATCAATGTTTGCGGAACGGCTGGGCCTGGAGATCTGAACCACAACTTGGATGACTCGACGGAAATGCGATGCTCTTTGGCTTCTTGCTTCATCATCTCTCTTTCTACGCTCCTCATCCTCTTCCATCTCATTTTCATCCACTGGAGATTGAACATTTCTTCCTCTTACTTAAACAATATTTTCTCTTGCTCATCGATTTCCCACAACATCCTTGAAGAAGACATTGTAAGAAGGAAGCATAAACTATGAATAATGATAGAAATTTTGATTTTGGTGTGTGATTTCTTAGAATGGATGGTGGGTTATATGGAGGAAAAAGAAAGGATTATGTTGTAGATAATACCACGTGGCATGCCGTTATTCGTTAAAAATCTGATCGAAATATATCCTTAAAAATTATAAACAGATTGTGACACGTGGTGCAACGTGATTGGTTAAAAATCTTATCGGAAATCTATCCTCAAAGATTCTGAAAAGGTAACGACACGTGGCACGATGACATTGGATAAAACTCTTATCGAAATCTATCACAAAAAATTATCATTTCGGATAATGACACGTGACACAACGAAGTGAACTAAAAATTCATGGATTTTTATGGAGTGGACTAAATCCATGACTCACAAAATTAAAGTTTTTGTAAAAAATAAGCCAAAAGAAAAAAGACTGGATCGTTCATCTGAGCACTCCCTCTCTCATCTTTCCTGTGGCGCCAACTCTCTTCCGGTCAATCTCTGAGGATTCCAATCCGAACCCTTACATCTTCTTCGCACAGCCACACCCAAACGATTCCAATCCGAACCCAACTCCAAATCTCAGGTAATTTCTCCAAATTGATCGTTGCTTGTTCACCATTCGTGTTGTTATGGTGATATTAAAAGATTTTGGCCCCAGTTTCTTGTAATTCAGCTTTGTCTGTGTAGTTTCGGTACCAATTGTAATGGAAAATTTTGAAGAACTCTACTTTAATTGTGGCATCAATTTAATCTGTTTTTATGTTGATCTATATATATAGCTAGTTTTGAGATATTAGATTAAGCAACTGTTTAGCTTAGGGCGTTGTATTTAGTATTACATTTGCATAATCTCCTTATGGTTTGCATTTTATTTTTCGTTTTGTTTCAATCTATTTTATCAGTTTTGGACCTTTCAATTTGTTTTCAGGTGATTCCTCTCTCATGGATTATTTTTTGTGGATTTTCATATGCAAATTATGCTAAAATTTTGATGTAATGTTCTTTAGATCTCTGTTAATGTTTTCATTTGTAAACACGGTCGGTTGTGAAAGACTATTTCTTTTTGTGTTTTAGAACGAAATAGAATATGCTTTGTGTCAATTTTATGATCTGAGTTACTGGTCGAACCAGGTTATTTAGGGTTTGATGTGTTTGAATTCGTTCTGGGAGCATTCGAGTAGTTAGAAACTGAAGCCCCTTTCAATTTGTATAAGCCGCATTTGTTAAATAAAATATATCTATATCGTATCCCCATTTATTTCTTAGTTATTTGTCTCAATAAGAAGTTTGGGTCTTGAAAGTCAATTTCTGAATTTATTGCTTCCATTTTCGAAATAAAATCTTCAATTCAGAGTGCTGGTTAGACGTTATAATTTGGATCAGATTTAGGCTTTTTTTTTCTTTGTCGTTCTTTAATACAGTGATACCTCGAGTTTCTGTTTCAATTTCTATTAAGGTTATAATGATTTGGTTTGCTGGGGAATGGTAATTCTTTCTTAATTCAAAGAAAATTAATGAGAAACCATGTAGTCCTTTTATTTGGTTTGTCATGGATGTGTTCTTTGTCTTCTGTGAACATCTTATAGTTTCTGGTTATGTTTTTATTTGCTCGAGCTTGATTGATTTGGATATCCAACAAATTATCGGTTTTGGGTGGCACACAAAATTAAACAATGAATTTGTCTTCTGAGTATTTCCATTTTTCGGATCTCTAAACGATTCATGGTGGTTGGCTGCTTATAGAACATCTGAAGGAGCACTTAGTTTTTTAAACGGTCTGATTTGCTGTGGATGTATGATTTTTGTTTTTCTTCTTAGAAGTTGGAGAGCTGATACTTATCTCGAATTCCCGTTTGGGGATTTTTGTTGTATGATTCTTCTTGGTTTGTCTTTTATCTTGTTTCTTTTATTTTATTGGTTCGGTGTCAATTTGTGATTTTTTACTTCGGGATTATAGAAAGCCCATGGTCTGCTTCGGTCAAGCTTCTCATGTGAATGACAGTGGCTTTAAGACCATGTCCAGTGGTAGGCCAAAAGCCAAAAATATAAGCCTTAGACCCTAAAATTCTCCTTCCAATGGCTGGCCTAAATATTTGTCGTTTTCTTGCTTCTCATGTTTGTTATCTTTATTCTAAGACTTTGCGCTGGTGCTTACTGACTGTAGTTGAAAGAAGAAAGGAGAAGAGTATTGATACCATTGATGATTTAGTGCAAATGCTGCACTTAGCTCACTCCAATCTTTATCTGAAAGAATTGCGCTCCTATATCATGTTTGTTTTATTTTCACATTCTGTAGTCATTGGTGTTAGATTTGTTTATCTAAACTAGTTGTAAGCCTTATCAGTTTGTTTTGTTTTTTAGGAAAGTATCTTTGGCCCAAAAATATAAAACATAAATGAATTTAGTTGTGGCGAGTTGAATTTTAGTAACGTCACTGACTAAATGACTGAATTGTTCAGAAAGCTCAGTGACAGTGATGGCTTATGACTGAAAAAAGTGAGGGGTTTTCATATTGAATCCCAAGTTCTCGATGGAAGAAGAACCTAAATTGCAGAACTTGGAAGAAGACGACCCTAAATCACAAAGCTTGGAAGAACAAGCCAATAAAGCCCCGAGCTTGAAAGAAGGCTCCATGTCACAGAGCTTAGAAGAAGACCCTACACCACAGAGCTTGAAAGAACCTAAATTACAGAGCTTGGAAAAAGGAGACCCTAAATCACAGAGCTTGAAAGAAGACTCTAAATCACTGAACGTGGAAGAAGGAGACTCTAAATCCCAGAGCTTGAAAGAAGACCCTAAATCACTCAGCTTGGAAGAAAACCCTAAATCACTCAGCTTGGAAGAAGACCCTAAATCACCGAGCTTGGAAGGACGAGATAAAATTGCTTTCTCTGAATTGAATGAAAATTCATTGCAATTCCTGGACTCAATAGACGGGTATTTAACCCTATTGGATTCACTGTCCTGGACACTCCGGCAGGTAAAATTAGCTTAAATCATACTATTTTTATTTATATACTTTTAATTTAAATTGTTATACTAACATAGAATAGGGATAACACTAATAGGGGTGGTTGCAATTAGCAAGTGCTCGGCATTCTATGGGCGAGTCACGCGTGAGCAGTGCTTTGTTGGACCTGAAATCCCACAATGCAAGTACATTTCTGCAAGTAACCCAGCAATCTGATACTGAAACAGAGCAAATTCATCATTTTACATTGCGCAAATGGGCATCCTCTGACAATGACAATGGAGCTCCACTTATGAATATGAGTCCACAGATACGACAACGAAAGGATAAGGATGGATCTCCACCCCCACTTAAAGCTGAAACTGATCACCAACATCAACTTCAGAAGGAGCGGACTAAGTCACTGTTGATGTTTGGTGGTTTGGTTTCGCCGAAGCTACGGGCAGCACAACTCTCATTTGAATCTGCACTTGACGCACTTGTAGAGATTGCCAACATGCGTTCTTTGATGCTTTCCATGTTTGATAAGGTCAGGGAAGAATTGGAGGCTGCCAAAGCCAAATGACCTGTGAGCAGCACCTATTTCAATCCTTCAGATTTTCTTTTGCTTAAATTGCTGATTTTGATCATTACTACAGTTTATCCATCTATTGTTTGGTTAGTTAACTGAAGCTCTTAATTTCTTTCATGCATGAACTTCAAGTTTTACGCTTTAGTTATATGTTTAGAATTCAGTTGCATGGATTACGTGATGAAAATTTGATGATTGTTCACCATGTAATGTGATGATCGTTGGATGACGGTTCCTGCTAGTGATAATGCTATAGTAAGGAAATTATGATAATACCATTTTCCTTTCAAAATGTGTGATTTCGTTTGTTGTTGTTTTGGCATTACGTCGTAGGGGTGGCATTGGGCGGGTTGGGCTTCAACCCATTGGCTGACCCAATGAGTTGAAGCTCAACCATTCGCGATGCTACTAGAAACAACAAAGTAGACACAGTAGGAGCCGATAACACACAAAAACTCAACATAATGACTTTATATCCATCATCTACATAATGACTTCAATCCATCTTTTAATCTTTTACATAATGACTATCAACAATTACTGCATACGCATTTACATATTGATTATCTATCATTCATGAAAATAATTCAAATTAAGTCTATTGATTTTTCGGCCGACTAGCCAAATTTTATTTTGTGCTATGATTTTTTCTTGTCGGGCATTTTTGGGTATGATGAGTTTGTCCCTATGCATGGATGAATTGTTTCTATACTTTGCAGACCCATTATATTGTTAGAGCATCTCCGACAATGCTAGCTATAATTTTTTTTAGTTTAGCATGAACGTTTCCAACAACGCTGGCATTTGAAGAAAGGCTCAATCACCAGAACTCGATCCTGACTGCCTTTTGCGTTTGTGATCTTGGCCTGTTTTCCAGCGATTTTGAGTGTCCATTGACCTCTCTTATTTGGCCAAGTTTCAGGCGATCTCATCCTTGGTCTTCTTCTTCTTCACTTTCACTTTCTCTCCCCGTCGCTAAATCTAGCAAGCGAATCTTCACAATGTTAAAGTAGCGAGCCATGTAGCTAGCCTATTAGAACTCAAGTTTAGTTACTTCTTGTTCTGATCGAAACTCAAGATTCGCTGCTCTCACTAGAAGTTCGAGACAATAGAGTTGGTGGGCTGATCGAGGGCTCTTGCGACTGCAATTCAAATGCCACATGAACTCCGGTGAAGCTCGGCGACGGGACGTCGGGCGGTACTTATACAGCTGCGACTTCCTATCTTAATTGACTTATACAAGTGTTTGGACTTGATTTTACATCATCGGCCCAAGTAATCTAGGCCGTTGAGTAAGCATAGCTCCACACCGTCAGATAGAAAAGTTAGGATAATTTTGTTGTTAGGATAATATTATGATTTTTTAATCATAATAATTATCTTTAATAATGAATTTGTTTGGGCCTAAAATTACACAATCGGCTCGAGTGATCAAAGCCGTTGAGCGTTACAGATTTTCTTCCATGCGAGATGCATATGCGTGTGGGTGAGGGACTTTCCATGCAATTTGTGTATACGTGGAGTGATCAGCGCAAAGATATGTAAAAGGATCTGCATGGATGAGAATGGGTCAAGTTGGAACTTGACCAAGCAAAAAGTTAGTGATAAGTGTCATCTGAAAGGAGATATAATTTAAAATGGATATGGTCTCTTGGGGCATGCGAAAGATAGAGATGGTAAAGAATAAAATAATATTCTTTTGTTTTCCTACATGGTCAAAACAACAATGTGCTTTGAATATTGCCAATAATCTAGCCAAAGCAACATTGTCAGATAAATCTTTGAAAGCCGAGTTTGGTGGAAGGTCAGTTTTTCAAGATTACAGCGGGTTTTGTTTGATATGATAAGGTGTAGGGTTAGCAGCAGATAAAGACTCACAGTCACGGTGCAATTAGAATTGGTTTCTGCGACTTAGGCACGCACATTTCTATAAATACCAAGCGGCAGACAACTAAAAAAAGGACCTCCAATTCAACACACAACTGCCCTGCGCAAACTCTCTCAACAACCTTGAGATTTTTTATTTTCTCTTTTCGTTGACACATCTTCCGTTGGCATCAACAGCATTGTGAAAGCAACCGGTGATATCTTAAGTCGGCATAGATATCTCTGTCACCGTAGAATTGGCCGAACTCGCAGTATCTTCTGTTGGCATCAACAGCACTGCGGCGAGGACGGTCGGTTACCTATCCAAGTCTCGGTCGAGAAGGATTTCCGAATCCTTATTGATTGAGGTCATCTCATCAGCCTTCTCGGCGAAGTGAGGTGTTACAGTTTATTGAGCTCGGCGCATTGCACGCCAAGTTGTTTTATGATCGGATACTCTCAAGTGGGATTTAGAGTTCGGCATTCAGACGGCCGAACCACGTTCACTATTAAGACTTATATTCGTTTTGAGTATTTGTGCCCTTACACTTTGATGTCGATTCGGCGTGAGTTTACTCTGACGAATACCATCACTGTGACTGAATCCGACGACGGCGATTTGTGAACTTCGTAAGAATAGTAGCCTTGTCTTCAGGTTCGAGAACCCAAGAGGCCGAGACGCGTTCCTTCCTCGGCCGCAATCGCAAGACGCAGAAGTCAGCCGCGCGCCCAACGCAACATCAACAAATTTACTCCTCGGCCGAGCTCGGCCGACGAGTTGGCACGCCCCGCATTCACCGAAGGACGTAGTTAGCTTTTAGATTACTCGGCATGCGAGCCACGTAGGCTTGGTAGTTTTTAGGGTCAACGACAAGTTAAACGACTAATTTAACTGCCCCTATTGACAGATACTTAAATGAGTTGGTGGGTTGCTGTTGCTGGTTGTTTTATCAAACAAAAAAAAGGGTTGCTGGCTGTTTTAAGAAAATTGAAATAAATAAATGATGCAGGAAATACATACGGCTGGGTGGATGTCTGGCATTTAGCTTCTCCCAGACCACCATCGTGCGATTCATTAGCGTTAGGAAGCGGGATATAATTGACTCAGTGAAACAATTTTATTAATAAAAGATTTATTTCATAACCCTATCTTCTCTTGGATTAATCTAATGGTCTTAAATAAAATGGTCCTCATACGACCTCATTTTTGTCCAAACTTGTACTTTCAGATAGAGGGCCTAATAAAAATCTATGTAACATTTTCATTAATTAATGTTAAAAGTATTTTTATCCGAACTTGTATTTTCAGAAAGAACACCTATTTATATGCTTACACTGATAAGCATTTACATTCCATAAATTGTCTACTTACAATGATAGGACATCTTCAATAGAACATCTTTGATAGAACGCCTACTTATTCACTGACAGTGATAGAACACCTAAGTTGTAGGTTAAAAACTATTAGTTACCCCAACTTTGCGACATGTTATTTCATATTTTGTATATCATTTATTTATGGGTCTCATCTAGTTCTACATAGTATTAACAAGAAATATGGGTATGCTCATTGCTCATGTATTTGATTGCTCATTTCAATCGTACCCACTCCATGTTGGTTTTTCACTATCCCTCCTAATGTAGTCCTATTGTTTCTTATGGTGGATTGGAAGAATTGTCTCTGACGACTTCATCAAATGTGATTTATGTGTACACATATTTACAAATAATGAAATCAGGTTGCAAATGTTTTAGCTTCTTTTGAGGCAGATAATTATGCTTATTACTCCTAGATTTTGTAGTCTCTGCTCATGCTCGTGACATTTCGTTTTGTCCTCATTACTATTTTCGTTGATCATCTTTGATTTTGTGGGTCTTCGCATAGTCCCCTGCATCTTTTTCATTTACTTTCCTTTATTATCAATATGGTGGAGAGGGAACGGGCCAAGGGCTTACGTGTCACCTTGAAAGAGGGTGGGTGTCTCATAAGCGACCATTGCCGAAGAGCTAATCTCGACTAATCTTTCTCGATTTGAAGAAAGAAAAAAATCATTTTAATCCAGTAATGAGTATATATGCATGGGATGTCGAGGAATGAGTCTTGTACAAATAAAAAAAAAGGCTTGAAAACTTTGAGTTTTAATGATAAGGACAAAATAAAGGGTAAAGTGAATAATACCATGTTTGACTTTTTATTGTAAAAATGTGGTTACCGTGGGCTTTTCGTTAAAACTTTCTAAAAAAATGGAAATTTGGAAAATTCATTATATAATAACAGTATATGTATAATACAAGAATAATCACAAAACTGACTAAAATATATAATCGAAATAAAATTTTAAACTTACGTAATTTAACGAAGAACATCGGAAGATTATACCTATAAAAACTAATTAAGGGGTTAGCTAGCTTAGGCTGCAGTAGGGGATCCCATGCATCGTCCAAAGAAGGAAGAAAGAAAACACCTTTGAACCACCTTCCCTTCTTGCTTAGAATTAGGTGAAGCTTCATTGGCATGTGGGAAATGTGGATGATCCACGAACTCTCTTTCCTGAAATTTTTGGTCGAAATTTGGGTGGTGTTCGAAGTCACTTCTGCAGCCGGAGAAGGAAGCGTGAGAAGGTTTTTGATCGAACACCGGAAGCCTATCCTCCCAAATGCGGCCGGAGGAGCCTTGCCTCCTAAATGACATGGATGATCTTTCCAATGCAGTCATCGTTTGATCGAATGTTTTTTCTTGGTCTCTCTCTCTTTGTTTTGTGTCCTCTCCTCTCACATTTTGTATTCCGATTTTAACTAACATAACGGTTTGTTGGGTTTTTGAGGTTATTTTCATGTTTTAGTTTGTGGTCAATTCCTCATAAATTATGTCGCGATTTTGTTGGAGAGGGCATGAGGAGTTAATTTAACCGCATCTTTAGCCATATAAATTTAAGGATTTACCAAATAGTGGGTTTCAAGTGGTTAAACAAATCACATACCTGGTCAAGTGACAATTACATGGGTCAAGGCCTAAAAACAAAGACTAGCTAACTAATTCGGTTCATTTAATTTAAACATCACATAGTAGGATTGTAGGGAAGATTCTAAAAGACGCTAGATGTTAATCAGGTGGTGGACTGAGGTCTAGCACCTAGGCAACTAGCTAGGTGTGGCTTAGGCGGAGTATGCAGATTTAGGTAATATATCAAATAAATAAGTGTATATTTATACTTAAAAACACACATATAATTATATTGGGATAGATAAATTGAAAAAATAAAATAATATATAAATAAAGTATTAAAACTATTGAAAACATGGAGAACAAATATATAACGATTGTTAATCCAAGTATTTAACAAGTCTCTTACATTTTAGTGAAAAATTAAAATGCAAAATGAAGGTTGTCAATTTTCTGTCAAGGAAGAGTCGTGACCTAGGTGGTTGCCTAGGCGGACTAGGTGAATGCCTAAGCGGGTCTAGGCATACTTTCTTAATTTTCAAATGCCTAGAGGACGGTGGTCAGCTGCTTACCGCTTAGGCAGAGATTTTTTGAACAGTGACTATAAGAAGTAGTATAACCAAGTCATGTTTAGGCCTCTTTAGTCCCAAGACAATAATGGACGACGAAAATTGTTTAGTCGCTCCTCCAGCAAACACACCATCTGAATGTCTTCTTAGAAAAGAAAAATTCCACATATTCATGATCCATCTAAGTTGCAAATGGGATACAAAACAATATAGACTTGGAACTTTGTAGGTGCCTGCATTCAAGTGCTTCATAGTCTGCATGTAGTGCGTGCCAGCCCTTCTGGGACCTCTACATATGTTGCAAATGTTCTATATACAAATAGTTTCATTCCTAATTACATTGACGTCTTTTAAGATAAAATTCTACACTTCCGGGGCTGCATGTGGTTAAGTTGCCAACAATATTGATGTTGAACCATTTGGCCTATCTTTCAAAAACGTCGACAATGTATGGGGGGATGACTTACCTACATCCTTTGTTTTCCATAATGACTTTATCTTGGTGTCATGTGTTTTAACATTTTCATAAAACATTGTATTACTTAGAATGACACGGTGGAACCCCAAGACGGCATGTTTGTCTTTCTCCTCTCCACTATGTGGCTCAAAATTTCAGCAATATCAGTAAAGAGTCCAGAAAAGTGTATAAATGTATTGACCATAATGATGAGGAATAAAAAGAGCAATGTAAATGCATGGTGGAGCTGTGGAGGTGGGAAACTGCCTCCATCAATTGATTCTAATTTCATATTCTCCACTATGCCCACCCCCATGGCCGAGTAATAAACTTATGGTACCAAATAAGGATATTTATTTGGAAAAAGGGGTGTGATATCTACACACTATTTTTTACTTCTCACACATTCTTTTAATTTTTCGGCCATCGGATCGGATGAATTGAATAAGATCAAAGGACATAAATTAATAAAAGGTGTGTGAGAAGTAAAAAGAGGTATATGGATAGCACATCCCTGGAAAAAATATATATATTGCAACCGACCAATAAACTTTTTAGGAAAAATTGGATTCTCTAACATTGAATCCCCCACAAAATATATTCTGCATTGAAGATTAGAAAAGCCCTAAACCAATAACCAAACTTATTTGTAACAAGAAATTAGGAATCACCGCATTGTATAGACAATATTTGCATAAAATAGGAAACTTGTGACATGTGGAAGTCGAATAAAAAAGCTTTGACAATTTCTCATAACAAGTAATTTTTGTTAACAAACGATAGTATTTACACTAAGGGGGTATAAGAGTGGGCTAAGTCTTACAAAGGGATTGTCATAGTAATGTGGTTCAACTTCGCTTTTGGTGAGAGTCGAACCTAAAACCTCTCACTTACAAGTGAAGAAGATTATCACTAGATCGTAATATTAAGTGGCCTCATAACAAGTAATTTAATCCACTCTCATCTCTCAAGTTATGTCATTATTTGAAACTTGATAATTCCTTCATCTTTCTTCTAAATCTCCGAAAATTTGAATCTCTCAAACTCAATTCAATAAAATATTTAGCTTAAATGGCAACTGAGATAAAAGGTGAAACTCGTATTTTATTGCACAAGATTTATAGTTTAAGTGATTAAGAACATTTATTCATGTAAACTCATGTGTTCAACTCCTCCTCTGCAATATCGTTGGTATGAGAACTAAAATATCTCAGTACCTACTTTATTACAATTTCAATGGCATAGTTCTATTTAAGTCATCTAGTTGGACTTCATCAATTATTCATAAGTACCACGTTTCCAATGAGGTTAATATCAATCAGAAAAGCACCATCTCTTTCTCCTACTCTCATACGTTTCCAATTAATCACCCAAACAACATTTTCCAACTTAAAATTCCTTGGAGCAGATGTCGATTTGCTGCAGTAGCAGAAAGTAAATAAGTGTCTATGCACCTTAGTGCAGGTTCGATTTCCACATATTCACTTTCCCACTTGGTAATTAACAATTTAACATATTACCTTTATTGTTTATAAAACAAAAAATTTAAAATCCCTCAAAACCCTAAATAACAACCAACAACCCACCCCCACCCAAAAATAAAAATAAAATATCACACACACACACAATAATATTGAAATTGTCAAAGTCTTGCCATCCTAATCACTTTTTATCAACATTTGTTGCATTCCACATCAAAAACCCCAAAATAATCACGGTTTTCATTTCATAAACATTTCCAACCACACAAGGCAACCCACTAGAGGAAAAAAAAAGAAGGGGAAATTGGGCTTAGTAGCCCTTTTAAAAACCCACCAATCTAAAATAGCTCATTTTTCAAAATATAATCTCCACTAGCCTTTGATTTTTTTTTTTTTTATAGAAAAGGACTGCATTAAAGAGAAAAACCCCTTATACACCCAGAGTCATTACAGTCAAATATAAAAGCCATGTTAGCCTCCGTTGGGATACAGGCATCCCAAATACAAAGTTCCTTTTTCTTGAACCCCACCGACGCAATGACATCCGCAACAAAATTTGCTTTCCTGAAAATGTGCCTCCATTTTATATCATGAGAAAAGCCCACACACCACCTGATGGCTTCAATGATTGGCCTTAAGTTCCAAGGAACATCACAAAAGCCTCGAACCGCATCAATGACTAGCTTTGAGTCACCCTCCACTTCCACATAATTCCAACCTCTTCTCGTTGCCCAGATTAACGCTTCTCGGAGGGCAAGAGCTTCAGGAACATTGATAGACACCGAAACCATGTTCCTTGCCCCCGCCAGAATAGGTTCACTCTCCCAATTTCGAATCACGAACCCCCCTGCTGCCATCTGGTTTGTAACTGAGCCATCAAAGTTAATTTTAACATATGGGGCCATTGGGCATTACCATTTAATCACATTATACTCATCAATAGATCCTACTTTCTTAGTTTGGCCTGAGTTTTCCTTAAAATAGTCATTAACTACATTCATGGCACAAGCAAAAGATCTATAATGAAAAGGTTTCTCCTTCCTAAAAATACTAGCATTTATATCATTCCAAATTTGCCAACAAATGGCAAGAGATTTACTCAAGTTACTCGAAGTATTTTTATTACTATGAGCCAAGTCATTCAACCATTGATTTACCGTGGTATTACTATCAATATTTGGTAAAGAAACATCACTTAAACAGCTCCAAACCTGTCTTGCATAGGAACAATTAAGGAAAAGGTGTTCTTGATCCTCCACATAGTTATTACAAAGCAGACACTTATCATCCAAAGTTGTGATAAACTTGCTGAGCCTTTTTCTCATTTGTAATTTCCCCTTAACAAGACTCCTTTAATTTTTGGAGGGATTACTTGTTTCCAAATCCTATTCAGAAGCCTTTGGTTTGAACAATCACCCAAATCCTCCATTTGGATCCGCGTTGCAGACTTTACTGAGAACCTTCCATTGTTACTTGGACCCCAAACCACCATATTTTTGGATTCAGCGATAGAGAGCGGGATGCTACTTATTTTATTAACTATGTCCCCGTACATAACATGTCCTAGTTTGGTCCTCTCCCACTACCTATCAACAATAAACTCAGCCACCTTAATATCCCAATCTATACGCTAAAACTGGTTTTCTGGTATAAGGTGATAAAGGGGGTGAGGAAAAACCCAGTTATAGGTCCAGAACAAAACGTCCTTGCCATCACCAATAACCCACCTCATACCCTTAGAAATAATGTCTCTGGCACTCAAAAGAATCAACTCTTAGGTATTTCCTTCTAACTATATTAACCCACCAGTTTTCCTTATCAAATAATATTTTCCATCATAGCTTAGCAAGACAAGCCCTGTTGAAATGCTTAATGTTCCTGATGCCTAAGCCACCAGCCTATTTAGGTCTGCAAGCATTCTTCTAGCTCACTGGATTCCAGTTTTTAGTATTTCCCCAAAAGAACTGTCTACAATCTTTATTCAATTGACTAGTTATTTTATGAGGACACTTAAAGCAAGACATTGTGTGATTTGGCATACCTGTCAGGTTGGCTTGGATTAAGGTAGGCCTACCAGCTTTAGAGAGAGTATTTGCTTTCCATCCTACCAACTTTTGCTTAACCCTCTTGCAAAGCTCACTGCCATTCATAGCATCCTTCTAAAGCACAATATTATGAATTCCCAGGTATTTCCAATCGTAGCTTTATGTTGAATTTGGAGAATATCCACTATTTCATTTTTTTGTCTAATTACTTGTATTCGAAGAGAAATAAAGTGAAGATTTATTAAAATTCACTTGCTGCCTTGAGGCATTTGCAAACCTATTTAGAACCTCCAAAATTTGTCTTGCACTCTTAACAGTTGCTTTTGCAAAAATAAGGCAATCCTCTGCAAAGATTAAATTTGACACTCTAAAACCAAACAGAGAGGTGAGTAAACCAATATGGGACTTCGGGGTAATTGCTAACTCATTTAAGCTTCTGATTAGAGGTTCCATGCACAATATGAAAATATAGGGAGATAGAGGATCACCTTGTCTAACACCCCTACTTGCGTTGAAGTAACCATGGGGCTCACCATTTATATTAACTGAGAAAGAAGTAGAGGTAATGCATTCCATAACTAAATTGATCCACTTATGGCAGAAACCAAACCTATCTAGAACACATCTGAAGTAGTCCCAGTTAAGAAGATCATAAGCTTTTTCCAAATCAAGCTTGACTGCAAGCTCTCTCGTCCTACCCTTCTTCATGTTAAAACTAGAAAATAATTCGTGAGCAATGAGTATATTGTCCTATATTGATCTCCCAGGCGCAAAAGCCCCTTGGTTATGAGAGATACATAATCTTAGGAGAGGCTTCAACCTGGAAATCAAAATTTTAGTGATGATCTTGTAACTAACATTACAAAGACTTATTGGGCGATAATTATTTACTGTCTCTGGATTCTCCACTTTCGGGATCAAAGCAATATTTGTGTGGTTAATAAGTCTAAGACTAGTATTATTTGAAAAAAAAGTCCTTAACCATATTGCAGACTGAGGGTTCAACTATCTCCCAACATTCCTGATAAAAACAAGCATGGATGTCATCCGGCCCTAGGGCCTTAAGCGCATCAATGCCTTTGACAACATTCCATATCTCATCATTTGAAGGGATAACAGTTAGCATGGTATTTTTCTCATTGGAAATACATGGCTCAATAACTTGAGCTACAATGCTAAACTGGTCGTTGGTCGAGTTGTGAACTCTAGTAAATCGTGACTTAAACTCATTCACAAAGATTTGTTCCATACCCTGTCCTCTGAACCACCAAAAACCATTACTATCTCTAACTCTATGAATTTCATTGCGTCTCTTCCTAATTATGGCACTTAATTGAAAAAATCTTGTATTTTTATCTACAAATTTAAGCCAATTGGCTTTTGCTTTCTGAGCCTACATAACCTCTTCCTCTTTTAAAATTTGATAAAATTGCTCCTTAATTTGAACCTCAATATTGATTTTCTCAATGAGGGTATCAGAGGCAACTGAGGTGTCACTTACGAACATGATTTCCTCTCGAACTCAATTTAGCTCATTTAGGGTCTTTTCTTTCCTTTCTTTGATTGAACCAAAAACCACTCGATTCCAGTTGCTCGCAAGAAAAGAAAACTTACCTACACAGCCCCTGAAGTAATTCAAAGGTGTCATTCCTGCACTACAACTCCAGGCTTCCTTAACAAAATCTTTAAAATCCGAGTGCAAGTTCCACATGGCCTCAAACTTAAAAGTCCTCCTTCATTGCTTATACCTAAATCCAACAGTGTCTAGAAGGAGAAGGCTATGATCTGAACCAATTATGGGATGATTATGTAAAGAATAATTATGATGCAATTCAAGCCAATAGGAGTTAGCAACCACTCTATCAAGCCGTTCAAAAATAAGAGTAGTATCCTTGTGTTTATTTGTCCAAGTGAAAGGAACACCAAATGCTTGCAAGGAAACAAGACCAACATTATTTAAAAATTCAACAAAATTTATCATAAGATATTACCACGTTGATCTCCTCCCCACTTTTCCTAGATATTCATAATACAATTGAAATCACCTAACACCATCCAAGGATTATTTCCCAGGTTAAGACCTAAGAGTTCACCCCACATATTCTCTTGAAGAGATTTTTGGGGGTAGACATAGACAAAAGTAGCAAAAAAAAAATCTTCAAGCGCACATCTTTAACTACAGCATGGATATATCTAGACGAAGCAAAAAGCACATTAATATTCATTACACCTGAGTTCCAACACAAACAAACACCCCCAGGCCTCCCGTCGGGGTTACATCCAAAAAACTGATCAAAAAACCTATTAAGGTAACTAACAAAGGCCTTATCCACTTCAGTCTAAGTTTCAACAAAACAAAAGAAATCTAAATTAACCAAACCACAAAGATAACTAAAATTACTCTTGAACTCTGGCCGTCCCATTCCCTTGCAGTTCCACACAATCCCCTTCATCAATTTATTTCATCAAGGTATGCAGATGGACCAACCTCATCGGCTTTTTCCTCTTGGATTCTTTTCCTCGGACTCAACATTCCCACCGTTGGCCTGGCACTTGCAGACGTAGCTTCCGCCCCGAGCATTGCAGCAATAAAACTCTCCGATTTCTCCCTAGCTTCATTCTCCCCACTTCCAACAGTCGACATAGCAATATCCTGATTTTGTTTCAGAAGGACCATTGCATCAAAAAAATTAACTTTACCTAACCTAAGATCACTATCACAGTAAGAATAAAAAAGAAGACTTAAATTAGGTAGTCTATCAAACACAGCACCATTAGGCAAGACCCGACAATTTATTAAACTAGAAGCTAGTTGAGAATTGAAGTTATCAGTGACCTGATAGTTAAAGAGACTTGCACTTACCTGACACGCTCCTTAGCTTTTCCCGATCTTCTCCAATCCTGCACCAAATATGCCCTAGCCACCCGGTTTTTCTTCGGGCTCGCCACCACCTCCTTAAAAGATCTCTCATCCCTAGCAATATCCCCTGACTTCTTCTTTTCCCCTTTTCGCCTCCACGTAGGGGTTACTGTAGTCTAACCCTCCCATCCGGGCCCCCATCCTCCACTCGCTGACCCGACTTATCATTCTCAGTAAACTCCTCCTCCACAGCCGACGCATTTGCAAAACAAAGCATAACATCCTTGCCTAGACCAGCCTTGACATCCTCATCCACATTCACATCCTCCGGGTAGACAGATGACTCATCTCAAACACCTTGTTTATCATAAAGCAGCCATCGTCCGCTTCCACCTCCGGACACACATGTCTCTCTAACCTTCTGCGTCCGCAATAGAAGCACACCTTAAAGATCTTTTTATAACTAATCACAATGGGATAATCCTCATCATGATTGACAATAAGAACCTACTTGAGGGGAAAACACAAGTCCACTTCCAGCAGGACCTTAACAAACAGTCCATTCAATCCCAAAGTCACCTCATCCACTCTAATCACTTTCCCGATAGGTTGAGTAATATCCTTAATAATTTTTTCCTCCTCATACTGCACTGGGACCCGAGGTAAACGCGCCCAAACAATCAGCTTGGTAATGACATTAGTATCCTTAAAGCTTGTTTTCCATCTTTCCAGGTGGAAGACTTGGTCACGCACGTATCACGGCCTATTCTTGAGGACAAACTTCATATCATCTTCATCAGTTAACTCAAGCACAAACCATTTTCTGCCGTAGTGATCAAGGTAAAAAGTACTCTTCGCCTCATCATTCATAACAGTCCTAGTTTCCACTTAATCAAGCGAGCCTTAAGAGGTTGACCAAAAACTTTCCCCATAAGGACCCTAGAAAGCATATGCTCGACGTTGATCGAAGAACAAAGGTAGGTATTCCCCTTCGTCACACCACGCTCCATGGTGAAAGTACTCATAGCTTTTTCAACAACTACCAGGTCTTGACCAGGTTGAGGAATAAGAAAAGGGTTCTCCCAACTTGGGATATAACCCTCCGAGCAAATTCTAGGCCTACGGGCATTGCTGGAAGAAGAGGCAGCAAACTGGGATTTTGTCATGGTGAGAACACTAAGATAGGAAGAGAAAATGACCATAAAGTTTTGTGGGAAAAGCCATCTCCCCAAGTGTTGGTATAAATAGCAGCACTTTGGGGGAATCCAATCATTGAAGCCTACAAGCGCCATTCACCCACACATGCACAACGAAGCTAAAAACCTAATAAGTAGGTCATAATTACTAAAAGTCGCCAAAACCTGTGGAGAATGCCCGCGTGCCTGACGCCAAGAACACGCAAAACCAGACAGAGCAAGCAAGCACCAATAATAAAAAATAAAAAAAAAAACCCGGGCTAGATAAGCCCAATCGTCTCCAGACAAAATAGAAGCCAAGAGAAGTTAAACCAAACCAACACCCAAGCAAAAATAGTAATGATTACGACTAAAAACCGTCATCTTGAGAAAACTAGTTCTCCAGAACACAGAAAACAAAGAGTCGCCACAAAAACTCAACCAGAAAAACCAATAATACACAGCCAGCCAATCACACAAACCAATTGAAAAAAGGAAAGCGCAGCACACAACACTTAACCTAATCAGAAACCCTAGAAACCCTAACAGAACAAAACACCTTGCCAAACACCACTTAGACCACCTCCCACCAGAGGAAAGAGGATAAATCAGATCAAAGGTCACCTCGTGGTTCAAATTCCGACCCACTACCATCCAATTATCACATCTTCTTAACCTAATCAAAATCATAATTATGTTTTCCCTAATTATCACTAGCCCTTTGTAACGATTTGTATAGATTATAGGGATTATATTTGATTAGCATTATTTAGGGTTTTATTTGTTTCCCTGTATAGTTTACTTACTTGTATAGCACTCTTTGTAAACCCTATTTATACTCTACTCTCAGAGAGAATAAAAGATCATTATTTTACCCATATACTGTTTGACTTGGCATCAGAGAAGTAAAGTTCTGGTGACCGTGCGTGCCCACCAAAACCAAACAAACCTCCTACCCGTGCGAACCCTAATCTGAGAAACTCTAAATCTTGCCGTTGCTGTGGAAAATTTTCTATGAAAATTTTATGCGTTCGTGTCTTGCTGTGTTGATTGTTTCCGCTGTTATTTGGTGTGTGTGTTCTACAACCATGGCTGGTGATGATGATGTTAAACCCAACTCCGGTTCATCTGGTACCAAGGATGAACGACCCTACCGTGATTATTCTGCTCCTATTGCACAAGAGAAATTAGATGGCTCCAACTATGTCTCCTGGTCTCGTAACGCCCTTTTTACGATAATTGGACGACGTATGGCGGGGTTTATCAATGGCAAAAAACCTGCTCCTAAGGATGGTGATTCTGTGGAATACTCCGAATGTGAAGAGGATAATTGTTTGGTACAAATATGGCTTCTCAACTCTATGACTCGGAGTGTGAGAAGTCTCTTTGAGCGTTGTACTTCAGCATATGATGTGTGGGAGGCTGCAAGGAAGACTTTTACAGTCACTCAAAACAGCTCTCGGTTGTTTCAACTTCGAAGACAGTCCGTGACTACAACCCAAAATGGTGAATCTGTTGCTATGTTTTATGAGAAGCTTCATGTTATCTGGAAGGAGATTGACAATCTTCGTCCTAATCCACATATCAACCCTAAGGATGTGGCTCTTCGACAGAAGGAAATTGAATCTGAGAAGGTGTATGATTTTCTTGGAGGGCTTGATCCACAGTTTGATGGTGTTCGTAGCCGTATCTTGGCTATGATTCTGGTGCCTTCTGTCTTGGAGGCGTATGCATTGGTCGTGGAAGAAAGCACCCGTCAAGTCATTATGCTTGGGGGTGCTACTGCTTTGAAGATTGGTACAAACCAGCATCAGACCAATGGTGCTTCCTCAACTGGCGGTGGTGGTCGTCAGTCGTCCCTTGTGAGTGCACGTTCCGGAGGCTCTTCGAACTCCAAGTCTGCCGTCTTCCGCCCTCCTGCAGCAAGGGCTCAACTTGGTTCTCGTGAATGTGCCCATTGTGGAGGTGATCATCTTTTAGAAAAATGTTTCCAGCTTCATGGTGTTCCAGATTGGTTTCCTGAGTACAAGGCCCGTAAGTTTGGACCCAAAGCTGCTCATGTCGTGACTGCAGGCGAGATTGAGTCGCCTCGTCCTTCCATGAATTTGAGTGTGACAAATTTCGTACCAGGTAACGGTTCCAATACATGGATAATTGACACTGGTGCTACTGATCATGTGACTTATAATTCTAAGTTTTTTTATGAGTTGTCTAGCCAAACTAGTGACCTTTTTATCACGTCTGCCAATGGTATGTTGTCTCCAATTACTGGAGAAGGCACAATCACACTTACCCCTACCTTGTCCCTGGCACATACGTTATTGGTACCCAATATTAATTGTAATTTATTATCTGTGGGACAATTACTGGACTCACTAAATGCCTATGCTACTTTCTATCCTACATGGTGTATGTTTCAGGATCTCAAAACTCACGAGACGATTGGACGTGGTAAAATGATAGGGGGGTTATACTACTTGACTCTATCAACAGACGTGGTTCGTGGTAGTATTGCTAATAAAGTTCAGAGTGGCAGTGACAAGGACAAGCATGAGTTGTGGTTATGGCATCGTCGCTTAGGACAGCCTTCTTTTGGATATCTTAAACATTTATTTCCTTCCCTATGTCGTTCCTATGATGAGACTTGTTTTAAGTGTGAAACATGTGTATTGGCCAAAAGCCATCGTACTGTTTTTCCCTTAAGTAATAATAAAGCTCTTCAGCCATTTGTGTTGGTACATTCTGATGTATGGGGTCCTGCTAAGATTACTTCAAATGGATTTCGTTGGTTTATCACTTTTATTGATGATTGCACACGTTTAACTTGGGTTTTCTTGATGAAGAATAAAAGTGATGTGACATCTATTGTACAAGAATTTACTGCCATGGTATATACTCAGTTCCAGACTAAAGTCAAAGTGCTTCGGTCTGATAACGGAGGAGAATATGTGAACACTGCCTTGAGTTGTTTCTTTCGTGAACAAGGTATTATTCATCAGACGACTACTCATTTTACACCCCAACAAAATGGTGTGTCTGAGCGGAAGAATCGCCATTTACTTGAAGTTTCTCGTTCTTTGCTCTTGGGAATGTCGGTCCCTAATTATCTTTGGGGACATGCAGTTTTAGCCGCATGTTATTTGATCAATCGGACTCCTAGCTGAGTTCATGATTTCCGCACACCTTTTGCAGTTTTACAAGAACATATCTCACCTATTGCTATCTCCAAGCTTCCTCCCAAGGTGTTTGGATGTGTTGTGTATGTGCATATTTATTCTCATCAACGGAGTAAGCTAGATCCTTGTGCTCTTCGATGTGTGTTCATTGGGTATTCAAATACTCAAAAAGGTTACAAGTGTTATCATCCTCCTACTCAAAAGACTTATGTCTCCATGGATGTCACCTTCCATGAAGAGGTCCCGTATTTTGCCTCATCCTCTCCTATCCCTCCACTTCCCGAGGAGAGGGTTTGCGAATTGTTTAGTGAATGAGCAACAAAGAGTGCAGGAAATAGTGATATTGTGAGGTTGCTCAATCCACCTAGTCACCCTTCATCCACTGAGCAGTTGTCGTGTACTCACCCTTCTTCCACTGAGAAGTTGCCATGTACTAGTGAAGGAGCAACATGCTTGGACAGTGACATTGTGCATGGAAATGTTGATGAAGATGTGCCGAGTAGTAGTATTCCAACCCCCTCTGCCCTACCATTGTCTCAATCAACTTGTGAAGATGAAAGTGATGCCATAGAGGTATTGTCTACTAATGTGCCTATATCTACTTATGAGTTGCCCCCACGAGTTAATCGTGGTAAACCTAAAATCCAATATTCTCCTGATATACACACAAAGTCCAAATATCCCATTAGTAATCATTTGTCAACTCATCGCCTTTCTAAGTCACATGAGTCGTATATATGTCAATTATCTACTGTATGTGTACCAACTAAGTTGCAGGATGCTTTATCTAATCCTAAATGGGTGGAAGCTATGGACATTGAGATGCAGGCTTTGAATAAGAATTCCACATGGGATTTGGTGCCTTTACCAAGTGGAAAAAAGATGGTTGGTTGTCGATGGGTGTTTACTTTGAAGCATAAAGCAGATGGTTCAATTGATCGCTACAAAGCCCGATTAGTAGCGAAGGGTTATACACAAACATATGGAGTGGACTACCAAGAGACTTTTGCTCCCGTTGCTAAGCTTAATACGGTTCGTGTCCTTATATCTCTTGCTGCTAATTTAGATTGGCCCTTGTTGCAATTTGATGTTAAAAATGCCTTCTTGCATGGTGATCTCAAAGAATAAGTGTATATGGATTTACCACTTGGTACTTCCATTGCTTCTCATAAGGGTGTTGTGTGCAAGTTACACAAAGCTTTATATGGCTTGAAACAATCTCCTAGAGCATGGTTTGGGAGGTTTACTGCATCCATGAGAAAGTTTGGTTACATACAAAGTCACTCGGATCATACCTTATTTTTGAAAGGGCAGAAGGGTAAAGTGACGGCATTGATCATATATGTTGATGATATGATAGTGACAGGTGATGATCATGAAGAGATTAGCTCTTTACAGCAATATCTTGCTTCTAAATTTGAAATGAAAGAGTTGGGTGAATTGAAGTATTTTCTTGGGATTGAAGTTGCTCGATCCAAGCATGGTATATATCTTTCCCAAAGAAAGTATGTTTTGGACTTGTTGGCTGAAACTTGTATGGTAGACTGTAAGCCTATTAGCACTCATATGGAACAAAATCATCAATTGGGGTCATATCCTGATCAGGTTCCTACTAATAAGGAGCGTTATCAGCGACTTGTGGGAAGATTAATTTATTTGTCTCATACGCGTCCAGATATAGCCTATCCTGTAAGCGTTGTGAGTCAGTTTATGCATCTGCCTAGTGAGGCTCATATGGATGTTGTTGTACGTATTCTCAGGTATCTTAAATCCGCTCCTGGTAGGGGTTTACTATTTTCCAAGAATGGTAATTTGAATATTGAATGCTACACAGATGCGGATTGGGCTGGTTCAATTACAGATCGATGTTCTACGTCTGGCTACTTTACTTTTGTTGGTGGCAATCTCGTCACCTGGAAAAGTAAGAAACAGAAGGTTGTTGCTCGATCGAGTGCGGAGGCTGAATTTCGTGGAATGGCGCATGGGGTATGTGAGTTACTTTGGTTGCAAAAGTTATTGAATGGCCTTGGTTTCAAGTCCGAGAAAGCCATGGTGTTACACTGTGACAATAAATCTGCGATTGAAATTGCTCACAATCCTGTGCAACATGATCGTACAAAACATGTGGAGATTGATCGGCATTTTATTAAGGAAAAGTTGGATGCTGGAGTTATTGCTTTTCCTTTTGTATCATCTGAGAAACAGTTAGCTAACGTCCTCACTAAGGCTGTCTCTGTTAGTGTTTTCTCCAATTCGCTCGACAAGTTAGGCATGCGAGATATCTTCGCGCCCACTTGAGGGGGAGTGTAGCGATTTGTATAGATTATAGGGATTATATTTGATTAGCCGTATTTAGGGTTTTATTTGTTTCCCTGTATAGTTTACTTACTTGTATAGCACTCTTTGTAAACCCTATTTATACTCTACTCTCAGAGAGAATAAAAGATCATTATTTTACCCATATACTGTTTGACTCCTATTACGTTATCTAGTAACTTATCCCACACAAAATTATCCCTCCCTATCTTTCTCAACCACTCAACACCCTTCCACTTGCTCTCAATTGGTAAAAAAACCTGCAGATCATCACGAAAAAGCTGGCGGTGCGAAACCCTAAGAACCCTAGGAACCCAAGAGCCATTTTCTTTTTTAAATACAAAGAGAGTTTTATTAATGTAGTCTTAGATTCGGATTTACACAAAATCAGCCTTTGATGAAAAATATCCTCATTATTGATACAATAATAATTCTAGACACAATATTAATATATTATTGACACAATTTTAAAAATATTTATGCCAAAGAGACTAGTCAAGAAAGAGGGCTAATTTTAGTTGGTGTATTTGGAAAAAGACCAGGAAGCCCAATTTCACGAGGATAATGCTAGTGAGACCAAATTTGCAAAATAAATAATGTGTCATTAATAAATAAAATAAGCACGTTAATCGACACTTAATTGGTAATCCAATTATCAACAATCACACCATTTAATTTACACAATTTGATTTAAAAATTTAGTGTCCATACCATTATTCTTTCAAAAAATCATACATATATTATACTCTTTTCGTAAATATATACATCTAAGAAAAAGTACAAAAAGAAAGCTTCAAAAGTAATAAAAAGTGAAAAAAAAAAAGTAAAACACCCCTAAAAAGTAAAACTCGACAAAAATTTAACAAACATCATTATCCATCGTGGAATATTATCGTCATATCATCGCTATTCACTAATCAGCCTAAAGCGTGGCGCTGCGCTTCCACGTCAGCCTCCGTTGACCCGACCCGGCGGCGATCCGGGTCTTGACGCTCTCAAAGTCCGACATCGGGCAGGGTATGGTGATTCCGCCGTCGTGCTGATAACCGTACTCCTCCTCAGCCTCTCTCAGAAGCTGCCCGAACAGGGGATGGTTAAAGTAAATGACGGGCACCAAAACTCTCTGAAAGTCACCGTCCTTTTGGCCCACGTATACAGCCAGATGTCCCTTCGGAACCGTAACAGGCTTGTTTTTCTCAACCGGGCTTTGACCCAACTGCTTGTAACCCGACCCGGATTTGCTGCAGCACAGAGATTTGGCTCCAGCGGACAGCTTCCGGCCCCACGTGAGCAGCTTCGACATGGGTTTGTAGCTGCAAGCTGAGGAGGAAGAACCCGGGTTGAGCCGGGTATATTTGGGTCGGGTCGTACGGACGAAGAACCACCGGCTGACCCGGCAAAGGTCCTTTCCGAGCTTGAATCCTCTGAGTTTTGCCATTGTTTCTGGGGAAAAAGGAGGAAAATCTATGTTTTGGGTTTTGAAATTCGTGTTGAGAAGTGAATTGGGTTGTCGCCAGAGAGTGATTTGCTTCAAGAAAATGGCCATGGGTCGGCCTCGGACATGGCGAGACGAGAGAGGGTTAAGCAGATTTCAGCGAGAAAGGTGGGGATATTAGACATGGTCTGGCTTTTGCAGTTCAACTACACAAGCTTTTAGGGTATTTCATCAAAATATAAAATACCCAAATGCTTAATTTGAACTATTTGGGCTTGAGATGTAGCTGAAATTGTGTTTTTGAAGCAAAAAAATATGATTGTGTTGAACAAAGAGAGGACACAAGATAAAAAAGGATAAGGCAAGCAGAATTACACGCAAGGACTCGATCACCAGCTACTATTCTTTCAAAGTGAACAAAATTGAGCTGAATTTGATCTCTTGGTGATGATCTATGAGGGTTCGGTGGGTGTGTTTGAGTTCTGGTTTTGGTTGTGGCGGGTGAGGATTGAGATAAAGAGTGCTTGGGAGGAGAAGAATATATACATAAAATATGATATGGAAAATGACTCAAACGAGGAGAATATTACGAAGTCAAATCTGTACGAAGGGAAGGAGGAGAGCAAGTGCAAGCGGGGAAGGACTTGAATTTCCTTGAAAAAAGTTGGAATTGGAAATGATCATTGTACTTTGCATCACATGGCTTTGCCCATCTTACTCTTATGGTTTAAGTTTGTTATCAGTCTTAATTAGATCAATTATCATGAGACTCCCCCACATTAATTTGAATAAGTAGTTCCTCCTTTTCTTCGTTGTTGACATATTTTGGTCAGCTAATTTAATAGAACTACGAGTTTTATACAAGATGAATGCGAGAAATGAGAATGTAATCATTCAAAGAAAGTATGTGTTTTATGATGTTTGAAATTTCTTACATATGGTCGATATTTTTGTGAAACTATCGGAAAAATCAGAAAAATTAAAGAATGATATAGAAAAGGGAGACTTCACCTTATATCGGAGAACTCTTAAATTTCGGCTAAAATCGACATATTTCGTCGATATTTTGGTTAAATATTAGTTTAAATTCAATAAGACTTGTGCTGATTTTATGATGAAAGTTTCAACTAAA
This sequence comes from Malus fusca, assembly GCA_035220775.1. NCBI lineage: Eukaryota > Viridiplantae > Streptophyta > Magnoliopsida > Rosales > Rosaceae > Malus > Malus fusca. The sequence continues at coordinate 13,014,345 of CM069065.1, read as the reverse complement.
TTATGTGTAATTTATCCATTCTAGTGAGATGCTTTACTTTATTATTTGTTATTAGAAAGAAGTTTTCTTCTCACATGTCACATACTTAATTTTTACACAATATTTACCATTAATTCTTGCAAAGTATGAATCCTTAAAAAGTAAATATATATAGCTATACTATACAAATACTTATACTTGTGTCAACTCCTTTTATTTTAAGGTCAACATACACCCATGTAATTGGCGTCTGAGAATGTAAACTTTATTTGCGTGTGTGAGAAAGCTTGGACGTGAAAGTCTCATAGGTTTACTCTCTAATAATCATTAATCACACTGTTAAACCACATTACATGGCATTGTCTTAATTGTCAACCCATCCCACAATGTCGTCTACAAATGTAACCTTTCGAATAAACGTATTATTTCTTGTTAAACATGTACTTAAGAAAAGATATGTTTTTGTTTATTACAATCACACAACCACATGATATTACTTACCTACATAAAAAACACTTGCACGTATATGTGTTACAAGAAAAGAATTAATAAAATAATGATGTCATTCAGTACTACGATCTAGTGTTATTCCTATTCACTTGTAAGTGAGAGATCTTAGGTTCGAAACTCGTGGATGGCGAATTCGATACCAAATTAAGTTGCTCATTGTGTGGTTTAGCCGAACTCTCTCCTCCTTTTAGTGTAAAATATATCGTTTTACTCAAAAAAAAAAAAAAAATCTATGATGTATTAATTCTTTGAACAAGCTGTGTAAGTAGAACGAGAATCCATTCATATCCAACGATAGTCGATCATCAGCTAAGCCAACGCGTGAGGAAAACCCTTGACCCTTAAGTGTAGGGTTTGTATTGGGCAGTTAGATGCGTCAACTTATCAAAGAGACGACCCTTAAACCTACTATTCCATACTTTTCAATTTAGATCAGAGCAATTGACTAAAAAAAGGAAAACGAAACTATCAATTTTTTCTTAATAGTACGTAATACTGAGAAATACGAAAAGTGAAAGATTGAGATTAAAAATTGAAAATCTAACAGTTGTGGAATCAAATCTAACGGTTAAAAATAGTGAATGTTACGAGGCAATTAATGAAACTACACCTGAAATTAATAAGAGATTTTTAGTGTACTTAGAGCATGCATGAACTGGTACGTCATGTGTTATATCTACTTATATTATGAAATGTTGTATACCTCTCATGTTCCGAGTACATACATAGAAATGTTTAGATCAGAAAATCAAAATCTGAGCTCCCAATTCAACACGTTGGTTTCCAAGAAGCTGCTGAATTGGACAAGTACGCTCCCCTTGGAAAAAAATGGCACACTCCTAGAAGACGTAAGAAGACCAAGTCAGACTCGCAGTACCTTGCGGGTACAGCCTACGTTACACGATCTAAATTTATTATTCTGGTGCCCTACCAATAACTTGTGAGACCAACCCCATAACTATTTTTTTTGTTTGAACAAACGATATTATCTTATACTAAAGAGAAGAGGGTAGGCTTAACCTCACAATAATGTGGTTCAAATTCATATACGGCAAGAATTGAACTTAAGACATTTCACTTACAAGTAAAGAGGAATCCTACTAAACTGTGGTACTAAATGGCAATCCCATAACCTTCCTCTTGGATTCTTTGAAACGGATATGTCTTGTTTTAGGTAATATAACTAACCCTAACCTCGCGGTTCGGCACCACCTAAAAGAACAACACAGAAAAGGAGTTGGTTCCTTGTCGATGTGAGTCATTCCCCTTAAACCCTAAAAATAGTTTTTTGCAATTTTGGAGCGTGAGGATAAAGTAGTTTGTTTTTTGCATGAGAATAAAATACTCATAAAATGGAAAAGAAGGAAACCCAATGTTGGGTTAGTAAACGTTATTTCCAATGTTCTAAAAGACGCTAGGCGCTAGTCGGGCGGCAGGTTAGGGTCTAGCGCCTAGGCGGCTAGGCGGGGTCTAGACGGGCGGCTAGGCGGGGTCTAGACGGGCGGCTAGGCGGGGTCTAGACGGGCGCCTAGGCGGACTAGGCGGATTTAAGTAAATCCATTATATTTCGTGTAAATAAATGTCTGTTTATACTTAAAATATATATAATTTCATCATAAACTACAAAATAGAATGACATATGTATTATAAAGTATTAGAATATAATGAAAACATGGGGAACAAGCATATAGTGTGTGCCCATTTAAGTATTCAACAAGTCTCTTACAATTTATTGAAAAAAATTAAATGCAAATTGAAAGTTATCTATTTTCTATCAAAGTGAATCGCAACCTAGGCAGGTGCCTAGGCGGGTCTGGGCGGGCTAGGCGGTCTAGGCGGGCGACTCAATTGGTCTAGGCGCCCTTTATTAATTTTCAAACGCCTAGGCATTAATCGGGGTGGTGACCAGCCGCTTAGCGCCTAGGCGGGGCCTAGGCGGCGCCAGGTGGGGATTTTTAGAACAGTGGTTATTTCTGCTAGTGCATTTATAGATTTTCAATTGATCTTTTATAGTATCTAAATTTGCAAATTCATGTATCAAGTTCAATGGTCACAAATGCTTAATTATCAATTATTTCGCCATATGAAATGTGCAATCTATTTTTTTGTTCATTAGTTTATTAGTAACTTATTGTGACTTACACATCTTAACTCCACAAGGAGTGAAGGGAAATATAACAAAAGGCAAATACTTTCAAGGAGGTGATTTACATAGGATAAATCAAACCACAACAACGGATAAGATTGAACAAATGTGTGCAAAATTAAATGAGGTGTGTCTCATCATTTCTTTTAAAATTTCAATTGCATAACGTTTTGTTGTCAGTTCTTTTTAATAAAATAGATGAATGTCCATATATATATATATATATATATATCAGTTGAAAACTTTAGATAGAAAGACAAGGGGATACTACTGTGCTATTTGAATAATAATAATTATATAATGTGCTCATAACCATCTTTATTTTTACGATTTTGCCCATATGAATTTGTTCTATAATCTATTTTTATTTGTTTCCCCAATCTCGAAATTATAAAATACTGTGTCCCTCGTTTAATTAGTCAAATGCGTTAGAGTTAAACGACAATCAACGCATGGTTCCACTTGTCCGACGAAACCTGAAAGTCCAAAGCACGTACGACGATGCAACCGATGCACAAAGCACGAAGCTGCCGCAGTCATGTTCCGTACCGTCGGTCTGTGTACTCTACCGTATCCAACCCACCGTCTGATGAATATTCAAATCACACGGGGCCCACCTCGTGCATATCGGTTTCAACCCTTCCAATGTGTGTGGGCCCCACTCTGCCACTTGGCTTCATCAGGACGTTCAATGCGTGGTTGTGGGCCGGGTCGGAAGAAGAATCCAATATGGCCGACTAGTGGGCCGTCCCTTTCAATCGTAATCAGCGTCCGTTACATAACCTTTGAAGGAGGGAATCTCTGCATGGCTCGATGGCTTTTGGATAGGGATGGCAAAAATACCTGCTGTCACGGTTATGGTTATGGATATGTAATGTTGAATATTTTAAAAATAAAATTATATATATATATATATATGCGGCTGTTTGACGGGGGATGAGAAGTTGTGTTATTAACCCAACAATCACATCTCTTCAATTTGAGTGTTGCATCTTTTGATTGTTGCCGAAAAGATATGATTCATGGTCAACAAGTGTAATCTTTCTCCTAACCATGTTCTCTATCGGACAAAACTTAGATCAATGCTATTGACTATAGTGCATGATTTATATAGCTAATTATAATATAATGTAGCTCATTATGTATATTATGTTAATACTTTACATTATGGGTTAAATAACCCAAGAATACTATCTTCTAAACAGTTTTCGTAACCCAAGAATACTTGGTAAATATTATATTACCTTCATTTGGTAACAGTTAAAAATATCGTCCGTAAACTATTATTTCAATTATTGGAATGATATAAGGACTTAAAAAATTAAAATACGGAAATGTATGATGAATGTACCTATAACGGTGTTTAATTGTCAAAAAAAGAAAAGAAAATTATGACAATTTTTTTTTTTTAATTTTCAAGTTGTTAAAAAACATGTAGAATGGTGAAAAGGGGGTAACTGGTATAAAAAAAAAGATAAACGTGTTAAAAAGGGTAAATGGGTAAACGGGTATTAAACGGTTACGGTTAAATGGGTATGCGGTTATGAGTATGGTTAACCGTTTATAAACGGTTATAGATATGGGTATAACCGTTTAGGCAATTACCCAACGGGTAAACGGTTATACGTGTATGAGCATAAACGGTTATAGGTAAATAACCGCGATTACCCGCCTGCCATAACCGTTGCCCATCCATACTTTTGGATTTTAATATGATTTTTGGCTACGTATTTTCAGGTGAGGTAGATCATAGATGCCTACCTTCTAGAGAAAGAGAAGTTACTTACAATTTGAATACCGTACACCGTACTAATACGATGATTAGGGTTTTATTTGTCCAATTGGGCTACGTACAATTAATATCTTTTCTCTTCCCTTCATTTTCTTTCATTTCTTCGCGACTTATGTGCAGGTACAATTTCAGTACATAAAACTTATAAAATTAATCATAATGTTACATTGTTAAAGTTACGATTTTGGGAACTTAGAAATGAAGAATAAATTAAAGAAATGACCTTAAATCTTTGCGTACTGACCCCAAATCAAAGAACTGGGATGATAAAGAGAGGCTAAATTCAATATAAAACCTTCATGATTCATGATCAAAATTATCTATGTTTTAAACTATAATTTATTCTGCAAAATATCAATAAAATTAATAACATTCAACTAATTTTTTGATCGATTGAACAACAGTCAACTTTTGATTATATTATTTTGGTGTTTGAATGAAAACTATGTGTTGTTTGACTTATTTGTAAAGATAATTTGTAAAGATAATGTTTTTTGGTTTGATTACAATTATAATTTGTAGAAATAATTTTAATTTAGCCCTAGCCTTATTTTGGTGTCAAAAGGGAAATTGAAGCACTTGTTTAAATTGGCTTATGCGTGTTGAAATCTCTCACACCGATTGTACATTTGAGAGAAGAAGAGTTTAAATATTTTAATCCCACTTCAACTAATACCGAAACATTTTTTAATAAAATCTCACACCTGACAAATTATGCATATCATAATTAACAAGTTAGAGACAATACGTTCATATTCCATGCATGATTGAAAAGAAACATTTGTCAGCCGACATGTTTTGGCATGCAACATAAAAAGCAGAAGCGTGACATGGATTTTTTTCATGAACATGACTCCTGAGTTTTACTATGATTCAGCTGCATGCAATTGCAAGCGTGCAACCTTTCAAGAATCTAGATTAACATGTCTCATCTGTGTTTTTCAATATGTTTTGCTGTCACTATTTATGCGGACACTACTGACTATGTGATACACTACTCCACGCCGGCCCCTTGTGTCCTGTGATTGCAATTTAGTTCATGAATTAATTGTGGTAAAGAAAAAAGATAAAAGAGAATGCTAGTACTGTTGTGGCTTATATTTAACTGATGGGAGAAGGAGGCCAGCGACACAGAGAGAGAATAGAGAGAGAGAGAGAGAAATGTGTTTGTAGGGTTGTGTAGAGGATGTGTCTTATTCCCCCTATGCAGTGCCTTTATTTATAGTAATAAGAGAGAAGAAACTCTTCTCCTCCAAGGAATACAAGTCCTAATAGGGAAGAATAACTAGAATAAAATCTAATCTAGGATTTACACAATCACACTTAAACAAGAAGTTTATAACACTCATCCTTAAGTGTGTAAATACTCAAGTAGATTCGGCATCATGTAGAGGATGAGGAAGTCGACTCGTCGACATTGATTCTAAGAACACGCTATTCTCAATAAGGTAGGAACTTGCATAAGGAAAGTAAGTCTCACAAAAAATCCTATGGCTGTGGTAAAACCCCGAGTAGGGACAAAACCCATAGTCTAAGGAAAAATGCATAAGAAATGCAAAGTCAAATAAAACGTCTACGGGACGTCATCAGGGATATGATCAACCCAAGGTTGGTGCCTCGTCAAAATCTCGTTAAGTAGCCAAAACCCAGTGGAAAAAATGCTCCTAATTGTAGGGATAAAGAGTACATTAAGATCAAGCAAGTATACTTCAGGATACTCCCCCTGAGTTTGACACAATTCCAAAGAGAACTAGCATGTTACAACTCATAAAGTTTACTCATACCAATTCCTTGAACAAGCTTCTGAAACGTCACCTTCGGTAGTGATTTGGTGAAGAGGTCAGCCAGATTGTCTTGTGAACGGATTTGTGTGACTTCAATCTTTTGATGCTCTTGCTGTTTATGTGAGAAGAAGAACTTCGGCCTAATGTGCTTGATGTTGTCTCCTTTGATGTAACCCTTCTTGAGATGTTCGATGCATGCTGCGTTGTCTTCATAAATCGTCATCGGGGACATCAACAATAGGGTAAAGATCGCAGGAGATTCGAATATGGCCTACAGTTGCTCTCAACCAAAAGCATTCTCGAGTTGCTTTGTGTAAGGTGAGAATTTCAGTATGGTTAGACGAAGTGGCAACTAAGGTCTGTTTAGTTGACCTCCAATAGATTGCAATGCCTCAAACGGTAAAGACATAACCCATTTGAAAGCATGCCTTGTGCGGATCAAATAAGTATCATGCGTCGACATAACCAACAAGGTGAGAAATAACTTGAGATACGGAGGGTGCGACATCACTCAAGGATCCGTAGGGATAGAACAAGCCCAAATCCGTAATACCCTTAAGGTAGCAAAAAATGTCTTTAACACCAGTCCAGTGTCTGCGTGTTGGTGCATTACTGTATCTTGCCAAAAGATAAACAGTGAAAGAGATGGCAGGTCTAGAGCATTGAGCTAAGTACAATAAAGCGCCTATCACACTTAAGGAACTTCAGGCTCCAAAATCTCTTCATCATCCTCCTTCGAACAGAAGGGATCTCGTTTTGCATTTAGCGATCGAACGACCATAGGAGTACTTGAAGGTTTCGTTTTATCCTCGTTAAAGTGGTGCAACACCTTATGGATGTAGTTCAATTGATGTACTAAGATTCCATCTGAACGGTGCTCTATCTCGAGATTGAGACAGTATCAAGTCTTTCCTAGATCTTTCATCTCAAATTCTGACTTTAGGTGCGCAACAGTTCTCGCCAGCTCTTCAGGAATTCCGATGAGATTCTTGTCATCAACATATACTGCAACTATCGCAAAACCGGAATGTGACTTCTTAATGAAAACACAAGGGCATAGTTCATTGTTCACATATCCTTGACTAGTCAAATACTCACTCAAACGGTTACACCACATTTTTCCGTATTGCTTCAAACCGTAGAGTGAACGCCTGAGCCGATTTGAGAGTGTGTTCCAGAGTTTGAAAATATTTGATCCAGTCAATGTAAGTCATTCGAGAACTTTCTTATAAATTTTCATATCAAGATCTCCATAGAAATACGCAGTTACTACGTCCATCAACTGCATACTCAGTTTTTCGAAAACTACCAAACTGATAAGGTAGCGAAAAGTAATCACATTCATAACGGGTGAATAAGTTTTGTCATAGTCAATTCTGGGGCATTGTGAGAAGCCTTGCGCAACAAGATGAGCTTTGTAATGCACTTTTTCGTTATTCTCATTACTTTTTCGAACAAAAACTCAGTTGTAGCAAACGGGCTTCATATGTGGAGGAGTAAGAGCTACAGGTCCAAACACTTTATGTTTCACAAGCGAATCGAGTTGGACTTGGATTGCTTGTTTCCAGTTTGACCAATCGGTTCTACGTCAACATTCATCAACGGAACGGGGTTCAATGTCATCCAAGCTAGCATAATGGACCAAAATCTCACGATTCTCGAGAGGTGGATTCGTCTCTTTAAGGATGCTTCCGTAATCTAGAATTTCCTCATGAGTTGGATAAAATAAGTAAGCGACAGACGAATTCACGGTAGGCTATTTAGGTGCCTATGTCGTGGGTTTCCTCTTTCGGGGGTGTGAATCCTTTGAACCAAGTAGTATGCCACGCTTATTTGTAGGGGCGGATGATTGGCTAGCCGCTAATATACGTGGATCGGCCAAAGTGGTGTCCCGGGCCTCCATGAGGGAAGTCCGTTGTACATTTGGTACATCCATCTTTGCAGGCACATTTGCAACTGTAATATGTGATCTTGTCACTCGCACTAGATCGTTGAAAACATCTGGCACGCTCTGAGCTATGCTCTGAAGATCTAATATATGCTGCACTTCAATCTCAGATTGAGCGGTGAGAGGATCTAAATGAGACAAAGTGGGAGTCGTCCACCATAATTCGCGTTGTTCATCAGGAACGTTAACGTTCTTATCTCCCCTTAACGATGGGAATAATGTCTCATAGAAGTGACAATCCACAAAATGAGCGATAAATAGATTGCCTGTCAAAGGTTCTAAGTAACGAATAGTTGAAGGAGAATCATATCCGGCATAGATTCCCATCTTTCATTTATGCCTCATTTTTGTACGTAAGGGCAGCAAAATCGGCATATAGACTGCACAACTAAAAACATGCATATTTGATATGTTGGGTTTGTATCCGGTAACCAACTGAAAGACGCTATATGGTTGGGTCGCAACAGGCATCAGGCGGACCAACATGGCTGCGTGCAATATTGCATGGCCCCTAAGCAGTGATCGGGAACTTGGTACGTATGACCAACTATCGAGCAATCATTTGTAAGCACTTAATGAATGCCTCTGCCAAACCGACATGTAATAGACTTCAAAAGTTTTAGATGTGAATTCTCCATCATTATCTAATCAAATAGATTTGATCGGATAATCAGGGTAGTGAGCCCTAAGCATGATAACCTGAGCCAACAGTTTGGAGAATGTAGCATTCCTTGTGGACAACAAGCACATGTGTGACCAACGTGTGGAAGCGTCAACCAAAACCATAAAATATCTAAATGGTCTGTAGGGAGGGTGAATCAGTCCACAAATGTCCCCCTAAATCCTTTGTAGAAAAATAAGAGGATTCGAACGAATATTGTCATAAAAAGGCTTAATAATAAGTTTTCCCATAGAATAAGTTTGACATGCGATTCCTTGAATCAAACCTAAGCTTCGGGTTAGTAGATGCACGTGTGATGATTTGAGGATATAATGCATCGCTGTTCGTTCAAGGTGTCCCAAATGATCATGTCAAAGTGTAATTTCGTGCGTGATCCTAGAGGTAGGGCCGGCCACATAGTGGCTTTCTATAGGGCGTATGGTCGTAGTATACAAACCATTTGGGATATGCTCCATCTTCTCTAGAATACGCTTCTAGCCATATTCGAAGGAAGTTATGCACATAAATTCAACTCCATTTTCTACATAGGTTTCAGCGTGGTAATTACTATTTCTAATGTCCTTAAAATTCAACAATGTTCTTCCAGAATGTAGAGAACAAAGTGCCTCATCAATGGTTAAAATTGTACCATTGGACAACATTATACGTGCCTTACCATATCCTTCGATCAGACTGGATGGGCCTAAGAAGGTTTTCAGAGGTGTATTCTTAGGTATGAAGTTAGTGAAATAGATGCGTTCACGCAAAATGGTGTGCGTGGTTGCATTATCTGCCAAACAACTAACTTTCCCACTAGTCATACCTAGAATAAAAATTAATTTGAATCGGTCACATGCATAAAAGTTCTAAAAACAAATATCCATTCAAAATAACTTAAGTATTCAAGGATGGTAATTAACTTAATATCCAAAAACAAATAACCAACAAATAATCCAAACATAAAGGAAAATTGTTCAAAATTAAACCAATAACAAGGGAGGGTTCGGCCACTAGGTGGAATTCGGCCTCATTGTCTAAATTTCAACTAGAAAAATAGTTTGAATTCGGCCTCATTGTCTAAATTTCAACTAGAAAAATAGTTTATGTATAAGATTCTAATCTTCCATAGGGGTCATAGCCTCTTGAAAGTCAGAAACCTCCATCTTGGTACTCTCCGATTCATCCACTTGCACAAAGTTTGATTCAAACTTTTTATGACGATAATGATATTCAGCTACAACCTTCTGGGGAGCTTGGAAAACACGGAACCAATGGTCATTTGAACCACAGCGATAACACATGTCCGCATCCAAGGTTTCAGGTGCTTTTCCTTTATTCTTGAAGTTTGGGGCCTTGGGAGTGAGGTTAGGGCGATTCTGGGCTCGGTTTCCTCCCTTAGATGGGCCTTGGCTTTGTTGACTTTGACGGGGTGGCTTCTGGCCGCCCCTACCATGCCTATTTTGGCATTTTGGGCGTTTGTTTGTGCTATAATGTGTTTCAAGCACAACAGTCGCCCCAGTAGGTCAACCTTGATGATTTTTCATCAACAACTGATTCTGCTTTTCAGCGATAAGTAAAACAGAGATCAAATCCAAAACTTAGTGAACTTTTGAGCTCTATATTTTTTATGCAAGACAATATTAATAGTAGAGAAGGTCGAATAGGTAGGTCTCTAGGAGATCCTTTTTGGTCAAGGTCTCGTTACAGAACTTGAGAAGAGATTAGATTCGACAAACTTCAGAATTATATTCATTCACAGACTTAAAGTCTTGGAAAGCACAAATGGTGCCATTCATGTCTTGCTTCAGGCAAAAAGATGTCTTTTTGGTGATCAAAGCGATTAGCCAAAGCGACCCAGAGTGCTTGCGGATCTTACTCAGCAAGGTACTCGGTTTGCAGTGCATCACGAATATGTCTTCAAATGAAGATCATGGCATTGGCTTTCTCAGCTTCGCCAATCGGGTTGTCCGTCTCATCTTCAATGGTGGGACGCAAATTCTTTGCAATGAGGTGGAGCTTCACATCTTGGACCCACTTGAGGTAGTTTCTTCTAGAGACCTCTAAAGCAGTGAAGTCGAGTTTGTTCAAATTCGACATGTTCCTATCACAAAATAAATGGATATGATGTGATTAATGTAATGGAGAAAAGAAATCAATCCATTTACATAGTAGTAGAACATTCAAGTTCTAATAGACATGTATTGATTTAAATTCGCATGAAAAAGCTTCGGGTTTTCATGGGTGATGTTTTTAAGGAAAACTTCAGGTTTTCAAACAAGGCATGTTTCTAGAAACTTTAGGTTTCGAAATAATTATGAACTTCATATTCATATGTTCCTGTAGACAAACACAAATATATATACAGAAAAATGCAACAATAAAATATGCAAATAGAACTTCAGGTCTATAATTATAATTGAATTAATTATTTTTGGACTTCGGGCCAAATTTAAAGTGTGGGTGAAAAATTATAAAAAGCAAAAGTGCCTAAAAAATAGACAATTAAAATCAAGGCCCAAAAACATGGATAAAAAACCCACATGTAGGCTGGAAAAATGAAACCGTAAGGTCCAAGCACAAAGAAATTGGGCTTAGATAGACACGGGTTGATCACGCCCCAGACAGAATTTAGGCTACAAGCCTAGTAGCAGCAAACGGGCTGCAAGAATAGGATCCAAAACAGAGACCTATATGGGTACAGATCAAATGCAGCACAATGCAGGTGTACCGATGCACCAGCTGCAGGCTAGGATCCAGTGTGTCGCACCGTAGGGAGTCCACAACATCCGCATTAGATAGGTTCCACTACAGCGGGGACACTGGGGATACCAAAGCCCAATTGGGCTGGTTTCCTTCGCGGGCCAAGAGTCCAATTCAGCCCAATGAGCTGTTTGGAGTTGGGTCGGGTCAGCAAAGACAACCAGCAACCCAAAAGAGAGTGATGTGCGATGCAAGCCTGAGGTTTCGAGGCCCACTAGGGCTCGGGTCTGGAAAACCCAAGACACTCTAACGGCACTGGGTGTGGGATTTCAAACTGAAAAAATCTCAGGCGTCGCTTCAGGCGACTTCCTTCGATCGGTCACGGTGCGGCGATGCACAAGGGTTCAATTGGAACCCTAGTTTTGGACGAAGGCCTAAGTTTCACCGTTGTGAGGATTCAAAGAATCCTTCAAAAATTTACCAATGTGTATCGGTTTTTTCCGAGAAACCCATCGTCTTTGACGATGGTTTGGTCCCAAGAAACGCGAATGTAGGTCGTGATTACCCATGGAAGACGACTGTGAGGTCGTGGCTGATTGCAGGTGGCGTTGGCTCGTGGCTTTGATGCCAAAACGACGTCGTCTCAGATGGAGCATGGGGTTTTGCTCCGGTGCATTGCGGCTCAAAAGGCTCACGTGATCTTGAGTTGGGTTTTGACAAACCTTAATAATTTTTTTCAGATAATAATTCAATGCATATTAAATATATAATTAATGCATGGACGTATATTTGATGCAATTCATGGCAATATCAAATTCACATAATTCAACAATTATGGATACAACGCATACACAATTTATGTAGAATCCAAAATTCGAAAAACGGAAAGTTGAGTCATGCATTATGGTGAATGTTCAGCCTATCATGGCTGCAAAAATATTATGATAAAAACCGTTGTTTTAGAAAAACATGACTGCATGATGATATTGGTGAATTGGTTTGATGCAGAAAACTTCCACGTTAGATTCCTAAGCGCAACAGTATGAGCGTGCTGATAACGTGTTGTGGCCTATATTTAACTGACGGAGGAAGGGGCCGGCGGCACAGAGAGAGAGAGAATAGAGAGAGATGTGTTTGTAGGGTTGTGTGTGTTATTCCTCATACGTAGTGTCTTTATTTATAGTAATAAGAGAGAAGAAATCCTTCTCCTCCAAGAAATACAAGTCATAATAGGGAAGAATAACTAGAATCAAATCTAATTTAGGATTTACACAATCACACTTAAACAAGAAGTTTATAACCATCAACTTTTTTTTCTTTAGATTTTTTTTTATATTATCTTTATTGATTCTATTTCTCATCTTATAGTTGTATAATGATCTTGAATCGTTCGTTTATTTAAATAATCTTTGATCATCTCTACAAAACCTTTACTAAGTATGAAGTAATCTAGTTATCTAACAGTTATCCAATGAATATATGAACTATGTTTCTCATACAATTTTAACTGTCAAATTAACAGATTCATTAACGGAAATCTGACATTGCAATGATTTCGTAAGTTAATATATGACATTGCAGCCTTCAAAAGATGATATATGAGTTTGTTATGTGACTGAAGGTTGAGGTGGTTAAATATAATTTATCCTAAACTTTCATGATAACAAAACAGTTAGAAAATTTTTAATTAGTCGATTTTGATCATCTGGAGAAACATTATATAAGATGAAAATGAGAATTGAAAAAGTAATGCCACATTTATAACATACTGTATACCATATTTGTACACTTATTTAATAGAGATAGAGGTGACCAATACAAGTCACATCATTAAAGAGGACACAAATATGGTAAAAATACTATTTTTGCACAAAAAAGTAAAATGAGAGGATCCAAGTGAAAAAGTAAATAGCATCATCCAAAAATGGTTTTATTCTCTTCTAAACTTAAGCTATAATTTGATCATATCTTCTCCTGAATCATCAACCTTATTGACAAAATAATTTGGATAGGCATGAAAACCAATTATTGTCGGGTGCATGCTGAGAAAGAGTACAGTTCTTGTTCTGCTGCAGTTTTCTATTTGTCTGATGTCCGTTTGAGACATTAGACAATTTTAAAGCACATAGATCTAAGGGTAAAATAATATAATGAGATGAAGATTTCGTCTTATATTTATGTAAACAAATCTCTACTCAGTCCAAACCTAAACCATAAACAAATGTTTGGATGTCACAATTTCACCTATCGTTATGCTAAAAAAATGGAAAGAAAAAAATAGTAACAAAAAATCAAGAGAACCCGGTTTTGATTATTAATTTTTTTAGCCGGGGGCTACTTTCATCAATGAAATTTAATTATGCAAATCTCTCTTAGAATAATTGCCATATATATAGCCAACTTTATGCATACGTACACGTTTCTTTTCTTACTTAAAACGGAATCAGCTGGTAGCTTCGCTAGGCAATCCACTCTTCCGAAGGTCGAAAAGACTCACAGATGCATTTCAACCTTCCTTTGGCCATCATTGTGCAATTCACCAGCGTCAGAAATCAAACTCAAGATGCGTTGTGTGAAATATACGTACAAACTTGGTCAATTGTTTAATACATGTCTATTTTGGCATATGAATAACTCTAATGTACTAATTAACAGAACATTATATGTTACATTAATGACTGGTTTGGCACATAGGATTGGACAAAATTGCGGAACTCGTTATATTTGAGGAATAGGTGAATAAATTTTGTCCAATTTTAAGGTACATAGAACAGTTAGACTAAGTCCTAACTAGTACAAGATTAAAGATCAAGCTACTAAATCACAATTGACCAAAATATTAAAACCACAATTGAACTATTAAACAAGAAAAAAAATCTTGAAGAAGCCAATGAATAACCAAGGACCTTCAAAGTTGTTCTTCCATGCTATGTTAGAAATGTCAATGCTCAATTAAGAATAAGTTTTAATGTAATAATAAATATAAACATAAATAGTATATAAAATAATATCATATATGATTAGCAAAAAAATATATATGAAAATCATAGTGGGCCCACAAACTAGAACGATACAAGCCTACAAAGCCACTAAATCCGTAAGAAATTATATATAAATTATGAAGTAATGATCTTGCTCACATTTCTCTTACGTTCAATTCTTGTCAAAGACGAATTCGAACCACATTATTGCTAACTCATTATGAAGTTAAGCGTACTTCCCTCCCTTTTAATGTAGATAATATCGTTTGCTCAAAAAAAAAAAAAAAAACAAAAGAGTCAGAGTCTACTTTTTTGTCTCACACCAGACGCCTTCCCCGTGCTTCTCTTGTATTTCCCTTCTCCATTGCTCTTTTTTCCGCATAAACCATTAAACCCTAATTCATACCTTCATGCAATTGAAATTTTTTTGTTTTTTTAAATTATGGAGACAATTGAAGTGATCAGATCAGATTGTCATAGCAAAAAAGGGGAGCAGTAAAAAAAAACCACTAGAAGCATACGCATTGCGGACTATCATGATTTATTGTTAATACCTATTATAATTTAATTGTGATCTTATTTGAGATATAAAAAATGACACCTATTATAAAATATTCATCTGGCTATTTGAAGCACCATTGAAAAAAAAAAGTTGAACAACTAACTAAGTTTAACAGAGGAGTTATTGATAGGTTCTTTGTTAAATAAAAAGAACCACAAAGTTCAATTTTTTAATGAAGATTGTCTTATTAAAAAGGGCTTTTTTCTAAATTTCATACAGAACCTCTAAAATTTCAAAGACAGCTCTGCTAATGTGTAACAAGTTGACAACTTTTCAAGGAAATCAAGGTTTAAATCTTCTTTATTCTAACGAGATTTAATTCAAATCTTTTTTACCCATTTCACTGTATCAGATATTTCATGCGTGAGAGATAGCGTATGAATAGACAGGTGACATGAAGTTTTTAACTTTTAAGGTCAGATGATACATCAGATTTTGATTCTAGTATTTTATTGAAAATTACATAGTAATCTTTCAGGTTTGAGGTCTATTACAACCTCATACAACATCTTTAAAACACTTCACTTTTATACCTTACGTACTATTTTATTTCAAAATAATACATCCATTAGATTTTCCATCAATTAGTCTGTTAAATGCTGACGTAGCTGCTACATTTGTGATAATGTGGCTACCAAGTGGCAAAAAAAATAATTTTTTATACATTAAAAATATTATAATATTAACCTTATTAAAAAAAATTAAAAAAAACCCAAAACACCCAAACCTCTCCTTTCTTCCCCCTCACCTATCTGCAACTCCCATTTACAAAATCCACCGCTCAGGCCGCGGTTTATCTTCATTGAAACCCTCCCCAGTCCACGTCATTCATCTTCTCCCCTCCCCTTTAGTTCCTACTATCCTATAAGTAAAGACTTCAACTTTCGATCATACATAGAGA
Organism: Malus fusca; assembly: GCA_035220775.1. Lineage (NCBI taxonomy): Eukaryota > Viridiplantae > Streptophyta > Magnoliopsida > Rosales > Rosaceae > Malus > Malus fusca. The sequence goes on along the minus strand of CM069065.1, from coordinate 12,998,381 downwards.
CTTCACTCGATTGGGGATTTGAAATCAACTTAAACAAACGCAGAGACTTCACTCGGCTTTCGATTTGCGAAATTTAATGGCTTTTTTCACTTGCCCACATTTTCCACCATTAAAAATTGGTAATTTTCTATGCTCTCTTCAGCGAAGACATTTTTGGGAAGTCGCCATGAATTCTGGTAGATAACCGTTAGGGCTGGAAAAAAATCCCAAAAATCCCAAACCAAACCGAAAAAATCCCGATCCCAAACCAAAAAATCCCAAACCAAAAATCCCGAAATTTTCGGTATCTAATCCCGAACCAAACCGATATTTTAGGTACGAGATTCGGTTTTGAATCTCAAATTTTTGGTATTCCCATACCGAACCGAAAATAAATATTACATATATATATATATATTTTAATTATAAGAGAATTATTTTAACCGTTCAATGTTTTGGATTTAATCTTTGCCGTTCATATGTTTTTAGGTCAGAATACCATTTCACAAACTTCACTTTTGTTCCATTGTTTCTATCGAATAGAACAGCCGAGCCCTAATCTCTCGTCTCTGATCTCTCCCTCATCTAGCCGACGAGCCCTCATCTCATCTCTTTCTCTGTGACGAATTTCGGCCAGCCACCGGCCCACCACCACACCTGACGAATTGCAGAGTTCACTACTTCACTTCTTCCTCGGCCTTTCCTTCCACAACCCACGGTCCACCTCAGGCATCCTCTTCCTTCTTCTTCTTCCTCTACCTCAGGTAAAAAAGTTCGTAACTTTCGTGTTTCTTACTCATAAATTTAAGACTGTTTGGATGTATATGTCGTTCTGTTTGAATTAATGTTTGGGATTTAAGACTGTTTGGTTGAACTTTGAACTCGTGGGTAATCGGGATTTTGGCTGGATGAAGATCAATGATGTTGTAGCGTTTGGAAATTAATGTTGTTGTGTTGTGCATGGATAGACCAACTGTTAAATCTTCTTGCAATTAACTAAAGAACTGCTTAGTTTTTTAATACGCCGCTCGGCAGTCGGCCGTAAAGTGCTTGTGATTGCGATCCTCGCTATCACATTGCCAGTGTTTTTGGACCAAATAAAAGTCTAAAAAATTTGATATTTTACAAGTCAAGTTCTTTAAGGGAAAAAAAAATTATGGCCATGAGATTTTAACAGAGTTTTCAACACATGCTTTCTATTTAGTTGATAAAGTTTTTCACTAGCTGAGAATATTATTTTAATTTTCTAACGCTCTCTGGAAATTGAAATATTTAACTGGAGAAATTGCGTTAGTCTTTAGCAGATTAGATTCTCATTCATTTTGCTTAGTCCTTGTACAATTAGAGTATCAATATTCATGTCAAAATTAATTAGTAATGCTATCTTGCAAAATTAATTAGTAATGCAATCATTTAGAGTACCAATGCTATCTTGCAAAACTTGGAGGTGATTTGTACATACTTATTAACCTCTCACACACATTTTTATTATTTTTGGTCATTGAATTGAATGAATTAAACAAAAACAGTGAAAGATGCTTAAATAGAAGTTTGTTAGAAGAGAAAATAATTTATTATCAATTTCCTTTAACAATATTACGACTTCAATAATGTAGATAAGTCTTTATCACCACTTCGCACATATGCCATTATTTAAGTAAAAATATGTGAACAATATATATGAGTGATGTCTAAGAACTTATGTTAGTAAGTTTAGTGGCGAATTAAGAATTATAGAAATTATAGCTTGAATTTGTGATATATTTTTCATAGGTTCAATGTACAATGGTTCGGGTATATATGAGGAAGGAGGTAGAAAGAAAGAGAGAAGAAAGAAAGCTGAAAAACAGCTGACAGAAAAGAGAAGAAAGAAAGTAGTCGACAAAGACTAAGAAAAGCAAAAGCAAATTAGCCTTATACTCATTACTAATTATACTACCTAGCCTAGTCTAAGCCTTAAATCATTTCCCTTAAATCAAGGAAAACATACTCATCTCCCTTAAATCAAGGAAAACATACTCATTACTTTCAACACTCCCCCTCAAGCTGGATCGAGGAGGTTCACTGAGCTAAGCTTGCCCAATAACCGATGAAACTGAGCTGATGCCAGTGCCTTTGTAAAGAGATCTGCCAGTTGATCATGGCTTCGTGTGAACATGGTCCGGATGATTTGAGTTTGAACTTGAGCTCTGATGAAATGACAATCCACTTCAATATGTTTGGTTCTTTCATGGAACACAGGATTGGCAGCAATGTGCATGGCTGCCTGATTATCACACATAAGCGACATAGGAGTAGAACTAGGAAACCCTAAGTCTGAAAGAAGCCCTTTAAGCCAAATGAGTTCACAAGCAGTGGCTGTCATGGCTCGATACTCAGCCTCTGCGCTGGAACGAGCAATTACATGTTGCTTCTTACTCTTCCATGTGATAAGGTTTCCACCAACAAATGTACAATAGCCTGTGATTGATTTCCTATCAATTGCATTACTTGCCCAGTCTGCATCTGTGTAGCCACTAATGACAGTGGACTGATTGTTATGCATTGTAATTCCTTGCCCTATTGAACCCTTAAGATAACGAAGGATTCTCTTAACAATGTTAAGGTGATCAATAATGGGAGAGTGCATGAACTGACTAGCCAGGCTCACTGCATATGTGATATCTGGACGAGTGATAGTGAGGTATATGAGCTTGCTTACTAATCGTTGATAGTAGCTTACATCATGCATGGCTTATCCATCTATGCTGAGCTTCAGTTTACAATCAACGAGAGTGATAGCAAGCTTGCAGTCAAGCATTTTTGCTTCTTGAAGGAGGTCCAATACATATTTCCGTTGATGTAGAAACAGTCATTTTGAAGATGTTGCCATTTCGATCCCCAAAAATACTTTAACCTCCCCAAATCTTTGATAGCGAAAACTTGATGTAGTGAGAGTTTTAGTGCCTCAATCTCCACGGTACTATCTCCAGTGATGATAATATCATCAATGTAGATGAGGACCACCAACTTCCCCCTGGTGCCAGTTCTTACAAATAACGAAGAATCATCATTACTTCGCACGAATCCAGCCTTTTCCAGAACAGAACTGAGCTTGGCATACCAAGCTCTTGGTGATTGTTTCAATCCGTATATTGCCTTGTGCAATTTGCAAACCATGTTGCCTTTGATACCATCATAGCATGTATGAGGTTGCATATACACTTCTTCCTGCAACTCGCCGTGAAGGAAAGCATTCTTCACGTCCATTTGGTAGAGTGACCACCCACAATTGATTGCAACTGAAAGTAAAACCCTGACTGAGTTCATCTTGGCCACCGGTGCAAATGTTTCCTTATAATCTACTCCAAAGGTTTGGGTGAAACCTCGAGCAACAAGTCTAGCCTTGTGTCTCTCGATAGATCCATCAGCTTTGAATTTAGTCTTGTAAATCCAACGACTTCCAACAGCCTTTTTTCCTGGTGGTAGTTGAACTAGGCTCCAGGTGCAATTCTCTTCCAGTGCATGAATCTCTTCTGTCATGGCTTGGTTCCATTGTGGGAGAAGAGAAGCTTCTTGAAAGCTTATTGGTTCATAGTACTTATCAATTTCATTGAGAAATGTAGCATGAGATGTTGAGAACTTATTAAAGCTGATACATTCATTGATTGGATGTCGTGAGGCATATGTAACATAGTCCTGCAACCTAGCTGGAGGTTTTCTGATTCGATGAGGATTTATTTTAATCACCTGAGACTCTGTAGAGAGCGGAGAATGATCAGAGTAGGGCTCGTCTTCACTCTCACTGGCAGTAATTTGGTCAGTTTGAACTTCTTCACAATCTGGACTCACAATGACTGATCTCTTTTCCAACATCGGATGATTAAAGTTTTGAGGGAGTGGGAACATGTCAACTAAATCCTCCCCCTGACTTGTAAAATAGGGACAGTCTTCTTCGAACTTCACATATCTTGAAATGGTGCACTTCTTAGTGACTAGATTGAAGCACTTGTATCCCTTTTGGGTGGTCGAGTATCCCATAAACACACACTTGGTTGCCCTGGCATCTAGTTTGTAACGGTTCAAGGTTTGGATGTGAACAAAACAAACATAACCAAACACCTTGAGATGTGTCAAATCTATTTTCCTCCCCTTGAGAACTTCATAGGGAGATTTAAACCCTAGCACACGACTTGGAAGTCGATTGATGAGATAAGTGACAGTAAGGATGGCAAACGACCAAAATTTCTTTGGAACGTGCATGTGAATCATGAGAGCACGAGTCTTCTCCAAAAGATCTCTATTTTTCCTCTCGGCTACTCCATTTTGTTGGGGAGTCCCCACACAGCTGGTTTGATGTATGATACCTTGAGAACTTATGTATTGAAGCATGTTGTTGGATAGAAATTCAGTGCCATTATCTGACCTTAAAACCTTAATGTTTGATTGAAATTGCGTTTTAACATGCATGTGAAAGTCTTTGAAAATGGTAAGGATTTCACTCTTTGATTTCATAAGATATAGAAAACTTGTTCGAGAGAAATCATCAACAAATAGAACAAAGTATTTAAACCCTTCCATTGATTCAGTTGCAGGTCCCCATACATCGGTGTGTACCATTTCAAAAGGTTTACTTGTCCTAGACATTGAATTACCAAAAGGTAGCCTAGTAAACTTAGAAAATTGACAAGTATCACAAGTAGGATAGGGGTTACAAAAATTTGGAAACAGTTTAGACAAGACAACTTCAGAGGGGTGAGCTAATCTCCTATGCCAAAGTTGGTTTTCATCTATGGACTTCGATTGAGCTTGAAGAGCCTGAGTAAAACATGCATTCTTGCACAGGTAGTAAAGTCCATTTATGAAGACCCCTTCACCAATCATCTTCATGGTGAGAACATCCTGAAACATCACATTATTTGGTGAGAAAATAGCACGGCAGTTTAGGGTGTTGATGATCTTTCCAATTGACAAAAGTTGGAAAGGAAAGGTTGGTACATAAAGGGCAGTGGAAGGTGTTTTTTGAGAGAGTAAGTTTATTTCTCCTTTTCCCAAAACTAAGACATTTTTTTCCATTTGCAACAGACACATGTGAGGGGCTTGAATTTTTTTTAAAAGGATGTAAATTTGTAACTTTGTTTGTCATATGATCTGTGGCGCCTGAATCAATTATCCAACAATCAGTTTCAGTACTAGTTAATAGGGCAGTAGTAAAGGCTTTGAGTATACCTGATGCTTCTCCCTTTGGAACTTTCTCATTTCCAGCAAGAAAGCCGGAAAATTGTCCCAACATAGCTGTGTGACTACCCTCTTCATTGCCTTGACCATGTGAGCCTCCTCCGTGCCCCTTACTTTGTAGGTAAGCTGCAAATTCATTGATCAATGACAATGGATTGGCAGTGAACTCCATGGATCCTTGTGAAATAGTAGGAGTGTGAGCATTAGCAAGTTGTGCCTTGAAATGAGGTTGAAATTGTTGTGAGGACCTTGGTATCATCTTTCCATCTTTGGTGAACTTAGGCTTGAGTTCAGGATGAAGTTCCCAACACTTGTCTTCCACATGACCAACACCATTGCAATATTTGCATTTTAGATGTGTGTTTCTTCCCTTGTATACCTTGGCTTCTGAGTTCTTGTAATTTGATGCATATGCCCGAGTCTCCGTTAATCTGGGGTTGTGATCAACATTCATAACCTTCTTCATTGCTTCTTCTCGTTGGATAGTTGCACAAACATTGTTGAAGGTAGACATGTCTTGACTCATCAAGATGTGACTCCTTAGGTCCTCGTACTCAGAGCTCAAACTCCCTAACAGCTGATAAATTTTGTCTTCCTCAGCTCGTTTTAGGAGAATGGTAGGATATGTGGTATGAGGGAGATATACATCCAACTCATTCCACATGGCTTTGAGGCTCCCAAGGTGTTGAACAAATGATTTCCCTTCTTGTTGAGCACTGGCAATGTCATTCTTTAATTGGAATACCCGTGCATAGTTGTTTTGATTTCCATACATATCCTGCAAAGCTTTCCAAAGATCATGTGCGGAATTGGAGTAGCTAAAAATTTCAGCAACATGTTTCTCCATGGTGTTGAGCAGCAAGGACATGACAAGTTGAACTTTGTAGAGCCATGCATCGTATGTAGAGGAAGAACGGTCTGGAGCTTCCACGCTTCCATTTACAAACCCTAACTTCCCTTTGCCTTCGAGAGCTAGTGAAACAGCTCGGGACCAAGGAAGATAATTGAACTCGTTCAAGAGAACTGAACATAAACGTTGATTGGTGTTAACCTCAACGTCTGAGAAGTTTGGAGAGAGATTGTGCCGGGTTTCCTCATCATGGTTCACAGAACTTTCTTCAGCCATGACTTAGACTTTGAAAGAAAGAAAAAATCGCAGCAGCAAGAATGGCAGAGACAGGTTACAAAAGAACCTGCTCTGATACCATATAGAAATTATAGCTTTAATTTGTGATATATTTTTCATAGATTTAATGTACAATGGTTCGGGTATATATGAGGAAGGAGGTAGAAAGAAAGAGAGAAGAAAGAAAGCTGAAAAATAGCTGACAAAAAAGAGAAGAAAGAAAGTAGTCGACAAAGACTAAGAAAAGAAAAAGCAAACTAGCCTTATACTCATTACTAATTATACTACCTAGCCTAGTCTAAGCCTTAAATCAAGGAAAACATACTCATCTCCCTTAAATCAAGGAAAACATACTCATTACTTTCAACAAGAATGTCTAAGAACTTATGTAGTGGCTATTAAGTAAAGTTTCGAATGTCTATTATGTTTCTGATGGACATCAACTTGCATTGCAGCATTTTTAAAACGAACTTTCAGATCCGAGTGTACTGCACCAGTCCATTGTGCACTCCATTACCCGCTGTAATAACAAGTGTATTTGGTCCTCGGTTGTAACTATTATTTTTGATTTTGGATTTGGTACTTAATTTTTTTTTATTGCATGCATGTGTAGTAGAAATTGAATAGGCAGATGTTATTGTGCACAGATGGGCAGTGGGCAGATTGGTTATATATATACTATGAAACTATGTCAAATTTGTGCACAGAACTTGTCTGGGTACTCTTCGAATGACTCAATTATCATTTCTTGACTCTTGTGGGGTTTGCTTTGATTCTTGGCATGCTTGCTCAGTTTCTGTGGTCAAAATTTTCGGGCATGATTAACAGGTTACTTTGCAATGTTCAGTTTTGAGCTTCTTCGTTTTGCTTGATTTTGGTTTTTGTGTACAGTTTTGAGCTTCTTAGTTTTCTTTCACTATTTTGCAGTTGATCCATCAGTCTCTGCATGGAAATGAAAACTAAGTGTTAATATTAAGTAGAGATTAGTAGAAACAAGCCTTGCCATTTGATTGGCAGATTTGATTGGCAGATTTGATTGACAGATTAGTAGAAACATATTGGCAGATTGGGCCCAAAAACATAATATGTCAAATTTTAGTCTAAAAGCCCAAAAGCCCAAAATCATTTCGGGATTCCTGATTTGTCACGAAATCCCGAAACTATTTCAGGATTCCCAAAAATTTGGTTTGGGATCAGTATTGACATTGGGATTCCCGAAAATTTCGGTTTGGGAATCGGGACAAGGGTTTCGGTATGGGATCCCATACCGAACCACCCCTAATAATCGTTGTTTCAATGGGAATGAAAAACCCTACAAATGGACTTGAGCTCAGTTGGGAGTTTGTTATATTGTTGCCATCGAGGAGCTCGAATTGGGAAAAACTAGAGATTTGGGATCTTACCCGTGAAAACCCTAGAGAGAGATTTTTGGGGGAGCTTGTTGGGTTTTGCGCCAGGGGGGATAAGCTTTCTTTGCGAAGAAATACGGCTGGCGTGCACACAAACGTAGCAACAGCAGGAGAAATGGTGGACGTCATGGCGAACATACTCCCTGCTTGTTCTTCTTCCGCCGTTGAGCGCTCTCTCACTCTCACGCGCCTTTCCTCCTTCTTCCTCCCTTCATCTTTCTCACTCCCAAATATTCTTCTCCACCTAAGGGCTTGCCCTCCAGTTCTTTCTTCGGCACTGTTTTGGTGGGACCCGCACTGAGGGGTGCTCGGATGGAGGGGTGGAGGGAATGACGGACAGGAAGGAAGAGATAGGTAAGGGGGTGGGGGTGGGATGTGGGGTTGCAGGAAATGATTTCTGGGTTTGTGTATGTGTGTGTGTTTTTATTTATTTTTTATTTTTTTTAAATAGGGTTAATATTATAATATTTTTAATGTATAATTTTTTTTTTTTTGCCTCGTGGCAGCCACATCAACACAAATGTGGCAACCATGTCAGCATTTAACAGACCAGTGGATGGAAAATCTAATGGAGATATTATTTTAAAATAAAATAATACGTAAGGTATGAAAGTGAAATATTTTAAAGATGTTGTATGGGGTTGTAATAGACCTCAAACCTGAGGGGTTACTATGTAATTTACCCTATTTTATTATTGGTACCTTTTCATTAGAGTAATTTATACTAGAAGCGTCGTATATTTTAACTACATATATAACGTGTCATCTGATGTGCTTAATAACTAATTAATGTAATAGACTACATTAGATTAAAATGGCATTTCAATTGTTAATGGCATAGCTGGTATAAGAAGAAAAATATGAAAATTTATATAGCACTATTTTTTGTTAAACCTTAATTGTTCAAAGTAGCCCCCACTAAGGAAATTTCTTGCTTCTTCTTTTTTTTTTTAATCACTTAAGCTACATGTCATTTAATTTTATTAATGTAGCTATTAGTGTATATCATAAGAGCGCTCAAGCGCCAAACAGTTAGCATTTTAATATGACGCTAACCATTTGTTTAAGCTTATTCCACCATGTAATATCATGATTTGAACTGTTCAAAATTTAGAATATCAATACTAGATCATCCTTGAAAAAATTCATTCAAATTAGAAATCATTTAACTTTTTAGCTATTATTCTAGAAATTTCATAGCTTCTCGACAACTCTATTTTCCTCACCTATTTATCATGCTCACAATTACATAACTCAACGTCTTCCAATTTTAGTGAATTTTTGTATGATGATATTGCAGTGGTAATCGAAAAATTTATAGGTTCAGACTATGAGAAATATTGTTTAATGAGTCCCAACGAGTAGTTAGTTTCATATTAAAATAGTAACTATCTAGTGCGTTATATATATATATATATATATAAACACATACACACACACATACATCCAGGGGTGGAGCCATGATAAGGCCAAAGGTCTCCATGGCCCCCGCTCCTTTTAATCTTCCATCAATGCAATTTAATATCATATCAATATTAAGAGAAAGTTGTAATGTTAAAGTAATGATGGTGCTTGCAAGTGAGGATATAGTCGAGCTGGTTATGGTGGTGTATTTCTGGATTTCAAAAGGCAATTCATAGGTGCTTTTTGCTCTAACTTGAAGAGACCTAGCTCTGTTGCAACGAAGATTGTAGCGGTAATTAAAGCAATTGAATTGGCTTCATCTCAGGATTTTAAATTTATTTGGTTGGAAGTTAGTTCTACTTCAGTTTTTTCTTTCTTGCGCTTTCCTCAATTGGTGCCCTTGGCAGTTAAGGGTGGAGTGGAAGAATTGTTTGCATCGAATTTCTCAAATTCATTTTCGGTCTTCTCACATTTACAGAAAAGGCATTCAAGTTGTTGATGCTCTAGGAAATCGGCATATTTTCTACTGATCTTGTTTGGTGGGGCACTCTCTCTACCTTCATCCTGCCATATTATCGTCGAAATTATGTGGGTGTAGTCAAGGAAGTTGCAACTAAGGGGGTGTAGTCAAATTATGATTTGATAGTATTTTAATATACTTTGAAATCTGAGTCCGGTCAACTAGGAGTTTGAAGGATGATTTTAAAAGATTTTAAAATTATGGTGTAGTCAAACTAGGATTTTAAGAGGATTTAAAGAATACATCCAAATTCATGGGTAGTCAATTAAAATTTTAAAAAGTTCATACAAATCTAGGTGTAGTGGGAATGCCAAAGATTTGCTAGGATTTTTATGGATGAAGGTGGATGGTAAAAATACCAATTGCCATCAACAATCAAACCCTTCCCTCTCTAATTTCTTTTCAAGCCAAACCATAGAAGAAGTACCATGAGTTCTTCTTCACTTTTTCTTTCACTTCTTTTTCGTCCTCCGCCAACAACAACTTATGCGTTTTGAGGATATAATTACCATGGTTCTGATACTTGGTTTGTTTTTCATAGTACAATATCTATTTGGGGAGTGCTGTGGTGGGAAAAAAATAAGCACATCCCCATTTTTCTCCAGTAAACCCCGACTCCATCCGATATTATTCAGTTCTATTTTCATATTCAGCATGCACATCAACACAATCTTTATTAACCCCAGAAGATTTTACAATGTAAAACGTTTGGCAGCGAAAATAAATTTAAACATGATTTTAAAAAAAAATTAATTAATTAAAACATGAACCTGATTTAATTCCATCCAAATTCTGCGTTGATAGACCTTGCGACCTGAAGTGTTTACCTGACTGATTTTGAGGGTACACCTACCATGGTTCTTATGCTTGGCCTATTTTTCATAGTATAGTATCTATAGTGGCTTTATTTACATATTTGATTGGTTCATTTTTCTATATCAATATATAATTTTTATGTTATTTTTAGATTGTGCACTGGAAAAGAAATTCATTTTATGTTGTAGGAGTCAACTAAATCCTAAGAAATCCGTACAAATCCATATAAATGTGCTAAATCCACATAGAATTGTGAATTTATTAAAATCATTTGAAATTTGTCCCTTAAGGAAAGTCTATTAAAATCCTCTGAAATCCAAGTTAACTTTCAAGATATTATGGTGCCTCTAACGGTAATGATATAACCCGTTTGAGAACATGCTTGCGTCGGCATAACCAACAAGGCAAGCTCATCCGAAGATCAAGGGGGTGTGATCTATTATGAGATGCATAGGGAGTAGAACAAACCCAGATATGTAGTAACCTTAGGGTCCAGCCTACTCCCGTGGCCAAACCCACTCCTGTGACCCACCAAGCAATCCCAACCGGTCCAAGATCGGTTCAATTCCAGGCTTCAAATTTCTGGATCGACAATTGAACTAGGGGTATTTTCACCCCATTTCTCCGCATATTTGACATATCCCAACTTAAATCTCTTGCCTAGAGTCCATTACACTTCCACTACTCAAGGAGACGTATACCGTACAAGCTCTTCCACCCCAAATGGCGAACAACACTTGTCTCGACAAGTCATAGAGTTGACAAGCACCCTCGCTCAACAAACTACCTTAGTGAATCAGCTATTCCAGCGTACCGAGATGCAGCGTGCCCTAGACAAGGTGTCCCGATGTAGGATAAAGGCAAACGACGAACCTCTCCAGCAGCATCTCGGCAAGCAGCCACTTGACCAGTTACGAATTGAGCTTTCTGGCAGTGTACACTCCCAACTAAATCCCCCGAGATAGCGTATACTCTTGTCTTAGCATGTAGAGGAGTGTGCACTCTCGGTTAAGCCCACGGACGAGCTTACATTCATGGTTGGGGCCACACTCTGATAATTCACATAAGCAACCTTCCAGGTGAAGTGTTCATTCGTGGCTAGGCTTGCAAGGAGCATTATCCACCTTACATTGGAGTAGGAAGCACAACGGATGAAGAGAAGTAGTCATTCAATCCGGCTCAAGTTCTACTGGCAGCCTACGAGTAACCCGTTTGTCTACTAGGAACGCACCATATGCACTACAACCGCAACATAGACGAGCAGAGCACATGGAAGAGAAGCCTAGACTAATAGTTCACAAGCTTCTGGCTGCGCCATAAGAGGAAAATTCAGGAAGAAGTTGAGAGGCTCATGACCGAACGATTGAGCGATTTTCAACGCAACGAAGCTACTTACGAAACATGACCAGCATAAGTGAGTCACCTTTATTGACAAGATTGAGCAGACGGGACTATCCCACATAGATCGTCGAATACAAAGATTATTTCTATTCCGACAAACGCAATAACTCAACCTCATGGTGCACCGGGGCTAAACGAGTACTAGAAGGACACCCCAACCTAACTACCAAGAACCGGGATCATGTCTTGTTCTCAACACTCTAGACAATTCAATACTGAAGTAGCACATCACCAGTAACCGAGCATCACGGACCTAGTGGTCCAATTCCTCATGCTGCGCACAACTTGGCCCAAGCCAGCCTCAGCTTTGCGTTCACAGCCGCGTCTACCTACTCCACGACTCCCGGCAGCCCTTGATCTGTTACTATGGCTCCTAACCATGCCGATCTTACACCACAGCTCACAGCCCTGCCGATCTTGCCCCGTGGCTCCTAATCGCGTCGACCAAGCTCATGACACTCCAAACTTTAAAGCATCCAATGACGGAGCAAAAGACAAGGCTTTATTAGAAGCCTCTGTTAGCAAAATACTTAGCGGTGAAGAAGTTTGCAATCCATTCAGATTCTTAGCTGATCACTAACTAAGCCTTAAAAGGGCACACGACGAAACATCTAACGATGGCGCAATACTTGAAGAAAGTCTAGAAGCAGCTCACCGCGCTTCCCACATACACCTTTACGCGGGTTCCAAGAGCAATTCGAGGTCTCAAGCAAATCGCCGAACAAGACCTCACATGCTGAGGATTATTTCAGTTGTTTAGCAGTCCAATTTTCCTCAGCTGCGCTCACAACAACGACGTCCATGCTCTCCAGTGCGAAAGGGTAAACCAATCCCCTGACACCCATCTGGGTAAACTCTCTAGTGCGAGAGGATAAACTAATTGTTCTCCAGTGCAAGAGGGTAAACTAATTCCCCGACACCCATATGGGTCTGCTTTCCAGTGCGAAAGGATAAACTAATTACTCTTCAGTGCAAGAGGGTAAACTAATTCTCCGACACCCATCTGGGTCTGCTTTCTAGTGTGAGAGGATAAACTAATTGCTCTCCAGTGCGATAAGGTAAACTAATTCCCTGATACCCATATGGGTATGCTCTTCAGTGAGAGAAGATAAACTAATTGCTCTCCAGTGCGATAGGGTAAACTAATTCCTCAACACCCATCTGGGTCTGCTATCAAGTGTGAGAGGATAAACTAATTGTTCTCCAGTACGAGAGGGTAAACTAATTCCCCAACACCCATCTAGGTCTGCTCTCTAGTGCGTGAGGGTAAACTAATTCCTAGACACCCATATGAGTCTGCTCTGTAGTGCGAGAGGATAAACTAATTGCTCTCCAGTGCGAGAGGGCCACACAGCTCAAAAGATCGAATACTCGAAAACCAGTTAAGCAGCAAATGGTCAGGGGGCAACAACCACTTCGCACTCAACAGTTCGCTCATCCGACACTTAATCTTTAACAGCTCCGATCTTGGCAGCTTTCTCCTTGATTGCTCCATCTACGGTAGCTAAGAAATCAAACTCAAGTAGTTTCCTCATTCTTTGTAGCTCCAATCTTGCCCATACTTAAGGGAAATAATGAGATTTATAATGGGATTTCTAGTGACTAGCATGCATATACAATTCAAAATTTATATACATAAGCAACGGAAGCATATTATCACATATTATCAAAGCTATAGTCATGCAAATCCCCTTTAAGAAGCGTAGGTTCATATATGATGCATCTAAAAAAATATTGAAGAACAAAATGAAGGTTGAGTTTTATACCTCCTGATTTAGACTTTAGACCAAGGATGGACCACCTCCAAGCTCTTTGTTCCTTGAGTCTAGCCTCCCTCCTTGATTCCTCCACCTTGATAGATTTGGAACTCCTTTTATTCTCCTATAGTCTCCAAAGTAGAAGACCTCTAAAGATCCACACCCACTAGTGTAGTGAGATGGATGTTGGAATAACCAAAAGGAGAAGAGATGATTAGCTATATCTCCCTTTAGTGGCCGGCTATGCATGTGTGTAGAGAGAGAGAGACTTACTTTTCTCTTGTTGAAAAGTTCACACAAAAAGCCCTAATGAAACCTTTTCATTAAACTCCCTTTATAAATGTCAAAGAAGTGAGTCAACAAATTGACTCATTATCTCTCTTCTTTCTTTAGCAATGGCCGACCCCTTAGTGTGGGTTTGGACTTTGGGCTTTTATCATCTCAAGTCATTCTATGCTTGAATAAAAAAACCCAATGGGTTTGGGCCTAATGGTCCCAAATGAACCCGAACTTTTCTTTAAACCCGAAACGATCTTTTATCGCTTCTATGATTTCTTTAGACTTTTTAATTAATCATAACACTTAATTAATCTAAGTAATTAATTCCATCATCCTCCACAAGAGTGTATCAGTGTACAATCATTTTAGGTTCTAATTAGCGAGACAATGAGGTGATTGGTATCAATCCAATTGATTAGTATTTATCCAATCACATAGTGAATTAAAACTTACTTTTAATTCTCCTTCTTCTTTAATGACTACTTATTTAATCATCTAGAAGAACCCACAAGCCATGAGTGACATCTAACCATATATCATGGCTACCCAAGCTAATGTAGAATTTGGTTGGAGAACCTATTTAGTTGGAATTACAATGTAATTCGATCTTTCTCTAATACAATACTCATAATCACAATACTAGGGTATGGATACTTAATGTCAAACCCCTAATGTGATTATTCCAAGTTATATGATTCAATTGAGTCATATAGGAATGCCTTCCATCATTAAGCTTAATACTTCGGCCGAAGATTCCCAAATCATATCTTAGAGTATTATTCCTCTCTTAACGAGGATTAGAGATCCCTTGTTGATCGTTCACATGCCTCTGAGAATAAATCATTGACCCCAACAATACATAGAACACATCCAAGATGAGATGTGGTCACGTCTCATTACCAAATGATCAGCAACGTATCCCCAAAACAACTATGATGTCTCAGGTCAAAGGATTACTTACATTATTCCAACCAGTAGAGTTACTTGCTTGACATGTGAGTAGACCTTCATGCAAGTACTCTCGTTTGATTGTGTTCAGTGAACTCTGTTTATACCATATTTAGGGTTTCCGTATTTAGACCTCGTATAAATACTCGGGGGACTTAAATGTAATTATGTGATAAAGGAAGGGGCAAATATGTAATAAGTGAGGAGTCCTTATTCTATAAAAGGACCCCTCACCCTCACAATTGGAGGAGGCCAATTCCTAAGGCTCCTCACCCCCTCTCAAAGCTCTCACTCTCAAAGCTCTCTATCCCTCAGATAAATACATAACCAGTGTGGACATAGCCCAAACCTTGGGGTGAACCACGATACATCTTGTGTTATTTACATTACTTGCAGATTCACAGTCGGATTTACGTTGTACCAAGACCTCCGGTTTTGTGCATCAACATTTGGCGCCGTCTGTGGGAAACGATACAAAAAGTGGTGTCAGTTTCTTTCTCAATTTTCACCTCCACCGTGAATCTGCAAAATCACAAAAAACCAAACCAACAAAATTTCCTTCCTGAGTCTTTGACTGCACCTAACCACCAAACACTGCAACCCTCATAACCCATATAACCCCAACACAAGCAGCGCAGAAAGAAACAAAGAAACAAAAGGAGGAAGAATGAGTTTCCAAGATCTCGAGGCTGGTTCTTCTTCCCAACAGCAACACCAACAACGATGACCTTTCATTTCCTCGAATGCGATTCAGAACCAGCAGCAAAATTGAAGTCTTTACGAGCCGCCTTTTCGGCCACTCCGAAGGCATCTCCGACCTTGCCTGGTCTTCCGACTCCCACTACATCTGCTCCGCCTCCGACGATTGGACCCTATGTATCTGGGACGCCTGCTCCCCCTCCAGTGAGTGGGTCAAGACCCTCTGCGGCACCGTCGAGGGTTTAATACTAGGCAGACCCTTTGAGGTTGATCTGGTCACTGATGATCTGTACCGATCGGTTGTGCCCAGTGGCGCCTCCACCAGAATTTACGAGACGCTGGATCTTAGAGACGGTGACAAGGCTGTCTACGCCCAACTTCCAGGCTCTCCATATCCAATCAATCCTTCAACTAGCTAGCTACCTAATACTCGTCTCTTCCAGTCATGAACAAGCCAGGATTTTTAGCGACCTTTGTCGCCGCCGTTTCTGCCACTGCTATCTCCGTCTCCTTCACTTCTTCTCCTTCTTCTTCAAGCTTTGTGTCTGATTCAACCATGCGATTTTCTCACCAGGGAGAAATCTATTGATTTTATAGGAGACTGGGTGTAAGAGAAATCAAGCAAAATCATCGGCTTCGACCGAGAAACTGACGCCCAAGTTCGATGGGTTGAGATTTATTAAAACGCTGGTTACTGCTCATAGATAAGATTAGACGGCCTCTATCTTCTACCTGTTGTAATCTAAATATTTTTGTCTCCTTTGATGATTTGATCCATCTCCCATCTCGAGGAAACAACTTAAAGATTGGATACAAGGCAGGGTAGCGAAAGCAAAGCCTTACAGCGACGAGATTATCAATATCCACGAGAAGATTGTGGACTTCCATGGAGATATGGTTTTGTTGGAGAATTACAGCGCCCTCAACTATACAGAATATTGTGAGCCATGAGCTTTCCTCTGCGAAAGCAAATGGGTGGCGTCATAAAGGAATTGAGTCCTATTGGAGCGGGGAGATCAAGGAAAGCAAATGGGTGGTCTCAGAAAGGTTTTCACTTTGGCTCAAGTCTTCGAGCACTTGATCATTAAGATAAGAACTTTATCAGAACCAAGGGCTTTTGTCGACCACCAAAGAAGATGCCCACCAATAATAAAAAACTTTCATCATAAAAAGAAGGCACATGGGGACACTGCAAAAGCAAGGAATAAACCCCCACCATAATGATGTAATTTATTTTTCTTATCTTTCGGAGACATTTGTATAAACCTCATTAGAGGGTAATAATACCAAAAAAAAAACGGCAAAAGCCCAAAATAAATGGGTTGTAATGTTGTGTGAAGAACGAAGGCCCATAAGCCCAAAATAACACCAACCAGGTGATCAAAAGTACGCCCAGTACTCCACAATTATTCGGCAACCTGCCGCTATTACCACCAACCAGGTGATCAAAAGTACAACCCGTACTCTAATATCATTTGGCAACTAGCCATTCATGCCACCAACCAGGTGATGAAATGTACAATCCGTACTCTAATATCATTTGGCAACTACCCATTCATGCCACCAACCAGGTGATGAAATGTACAACCCGTACTCTCCTTCATGCCACCAACTAGGTGATCAAAAGTACGCCCAGTACTCCAAATTATACATGAGCATTACTCATGTCATTCATACATAAACATTCATGAGCATCACTCATGACAATCATACATAAACGTTCATGACCATCATTCATGTCAACAGTCATGAGCATTACTCATGTTAACATTCATGAGCATCACTCATGATAACATCCATGAGCATCACTTATGTCAATCAACATAAACATTCATGAGCATCACTCATGTCAATCAGCTTCAAAAGCTTCATTTACAGAGCTCCAGCTTCAAAAGCTTCATTTACAAAAGATCCAGCTTCGAAAGCTTCATTTACAGAGCTCTAGCTTCAAAGCTTCACTTGCAAAGCTTCACCTACAAAGCTTCAGTGCAGGGTATACAAATACCGCCCCCGAACAACCGCCACTTCGGCCCATACATGGATTCAATTTGAAGTCTCCAGCCAACAGACTCTATTGACTGAAGACTTGGGGGACTACATTATGTACCATATATTGGGCCTCAACTAGGCCTCATGAAAAATACTTGGGGGACTCTAGCCCATCATTCATGTATTGAGGAGCGAGCCCTTATTCTATAAAATGGACTCCATCACCACCATTAGAGAGCATCAACTCTAGCCCATATTCATGTATTGAGGAGCGAGCCCTTATTCTATAAAAGGGACTCCCTCACCATCATTAGAGAGCATCAACTCTAGCACATTATTCATATATTGAGGAACAAGCCCTTATTCTATAAAATGGACTCCCTCACCATCATTAGAGAGCATCGCCGCCTATTGAGCAACCGCCTCGCCGCGAGCATTAACTCTAGCCCATCATTTATGTATTGAGGAGCGAGCCCTTATTCTATAAAAGGGATTTCCTCACCTTCAAACGCCACAAGCCGAGCTAACCAAGGCAACATAAGCCACAAGCCGAGCAGCCTCGCAACATGTGCTACATCTAGTTGAGCCTCATTTCACATTGAGCGCCGCCTCATATCGAGTATTCAGCTCTAGACGACATATAGTTACTTTGGCCCACACATGGACTGAATTTCAAGTCTCCAGCCAAAAGACTTTCTTGACTGAAGACTTGGGGGACTACTGTTTATACCATAATTAGGGCCTCCGTATTTAGACCTCATATATATACTCAGGGGACTTAAATGTAATTATGTGATAAAGGAAGGGGCAAATATGTAATAAGTGAGGAATCCTTATTCTATAAAAGGACCCCTCACCCTCACAATTGGAGGAGGCCAATTCCTAAGGCTCCTCACCCCCTGTCAAAGCTCTCACTCTCAGAGCTATCTCTCCCTCAGATAAATACATAACCAGTGTGGACGTAGCCCAAACCTTGGGGTGAACCACGATACATCTTGTGTTATTAACATTACTTGCAGATTCACAGTCGGATTTACGTTGTACCAAGACCTCCAGTTTTGTGCATCAACATTTGACTGAAGACTTGGGGGACTACTGTTTATACATATTTAGGGCCTCCGTATTTAGACCTCGTATAAATACTCGGGGGACTTAAATGTAATTATGTGATAAAGGAAGGGGCAAATATGTAATAAGTGAGGAGTCCTTATTCTATAAAAGGACCCCTCACCCTCACAATTGGAGGAGGCCAATTCCTAAGGCTCCTCACCCTCTCTCAAAGCTCTCACTCTCAGAGCTCTCTCTCCCTCAGATAAATACATAACCAGTGTGGACGTAGCCCAAAACTTGGGGTGAACCACGATACATCTTGTGTTATTTACATTACTTGCAAATTCACGGTCGGATTTACGTTGTACCAAGACCTCCGGTTTTGTGCATCAACACCTCTGACAATATTACTTTGGATTTTTAGACTTGCAATCATGTAAAGTTTCAAAGTTATGTTTTGCTCAAGTGATTGAGGTACTCCCTGCATCATCGAAAAAAAGAAACAAACAAACATTGATAGTAAAATAAACAAACTTCGAAATTTCTTTATTGATAAAGGAAATAGGGTTGTTTGATAAGGGGGTGTGATTGAATCCGGGAAGGATTGCTTACATAACTCTGAGAAGGAGAATCAAATCACTTGCGTAGTTCTAAGAAAATATGATATAACATAAGTATTATATCAAGAATCCTCTTTGACAAAGCAGCCTATGGCAGGACATTAAGGATATTAGTTCTCCATGGACTTGCCTTTGTGCAGACAGTGGCGTTGCGATTGAGTCCAAAATGGACGGCCTACATAATTAATCTTGCAATTTCTAACCCCATAGCAACACATGGACAATTATTTCTAGTAATATCTAAATGTACGGTGTCAAACGTTTGATTAGGTAATATTGTAACAACACAAGTCACATTACCTAATAAGTTACACTGTAAAAAAAAGTAAAAGTTGAGAATATAAGAATGTTAGGTTTTTGGTAGAAGAAAAAAATAATTTAGGTCAATTTTGGCAGAAGAAAATGAGTAAGTAAAAGTGGGGTTCGATTACTATTAACTTAAGCAGTAGCAAAGCCAGATTTTTACACTATGTTTGGATGAGAGAAATAAACTTGGAATTTGGGTAAAAGTCAGAATTTATAAATTGACATGCACCAATTCCTTTATTTGGATTTATAAACATAGAAATTTAGAATTTCCGCGTGAAAAAAAAACTTGGAATTTGGGACCTCCATTTCCCAAGTTTAAATTCCATGTAAATAAGTGTCATTTCCCAATTTCTATGATTGAGAGTTTAAAAATAACAAATTCCATATTCATTTTCATTTTCATTTTTCTTTTAGGTTAACCAAACAAGAAAATTCACAAATTCTAGAAAATAAAATCCTATCATTTTAATTACCGTCGTTTTAAAATTCTTTATTAATCTTAAATTTCTTCATCCAAACATAGTGTTAAAGATGAGCAACTTCTTGAAAAGGTGAGTGTAAACAATGGAAAATTGTGAGTGGGTGGTAGTGTCATTATGGTTTTTTTTTTGTCAAATTTTTTATTTTTTTTTGGTCAAAATGTCATTATGGTTGAATAACAAGTTCTTTCTTATTGAAGTTTTTTTTAGTGTCCATTGTAACGTCTCAATTTTAAAATGTCAATTAAACACTATAAATTTATACACGAGTCATTTGGGCTTGTAGCGATTCATGCATTAGTTAGTGTGCCCAACTTAAGATCCTAGTAGAAAAATTATGCATGAGCGACACATGCAAAATTACCATGTAAATTAAAGGTATTGGCTACAAAACTTAATCAATCTAACCAATTTCGTAAGATGTTTTCTTTGAATAAGACCCCAAAAAATTAGAAAACGAATTTTGAAATGGCATATGGTCGAGATGTAGGAAAATGAAATTGAATAGGAACCTTATCAAAGCCAAGAGTGGGTCATTAACAAACAGCAAGTAATCAAAATCCCAATTAAGATATAATCAAGTTTATATGGAGAGTTCAAAAAGTCTAATTTGATAGAATAAAAGAGCTGGAACTAATACGTCTTGTGGAGAGCTGAACAATTAATCAATGTGAAGCTAAAGGTCATTTATTAATCTCAATACAACGCCATCGGATAGAACACAGCAAAGCAAAACTATGGAAAAGTTGGATGTGGAATAGGTCCCACGACAACTCCCCATTTTCTGAAAAATTACAAGAAAATTATGATAATTTTCTAAAAAGCATATAGACAATTAAGCTGAGTATCTAAGAAGATTCAAGCCCACTCCCTTGACTTGTCCCCTCCAGACTACAACAACCCAACTGATTCGTTGTGTGACTCAAACCTATCTGCACCAAAAAAACAAAAAAAAAGTCCAAAGTTCCACCACACGAACACCCGTAAAATGGAAAAGATGGAGAAAATGATGAGAATAATGGTTATAGAAGAGATTGGGTAGCAGGATAATGAATAATAGGATGATGAAGAAAATGCTACTAATTATAGGTTTATTACTACCCTTAGTAAATTGGGTAATAAACACAAATTAACTAGAAAAAGCTACAAGAGTTACATAAGATGAAAAGTTAAACGACTCCATCTTAATTTCCCACTAACAACAAATTATAACACCATCTTAATTTCGCACTAACAACAAATAATGACAATTATAAGTAGTTTATTTAATATTAAAAATGCACAAACATTCCCCCACTCATTTTAATATTAATTGAGAAGAAATGAAGAAAAATACTACTAGCCAAAGACAAATTATTATGCATCACGAAGGTGTGACACTCATTGAACCTCTCTTAGTGAAACAATAATTCCTACTCCAGTGTTGATAATGATCTTAGACTTGAACTACAACTGCTTGAAAAATAAGAAATACTACTCACACATAATAATCCAAGTGTCAATTTGAGCTTTAATAGTTAGCATGATACGGCCTTGAGCTAATCCCGGTTTTCATGAGTGTATTTGAGAACAAGCCCAATTCTCATAGAAAGCGGCTCCACTCTCACACTCATATAGGTAAAATCTGTTAAGGATACTCTTGTAATTATACAATCTCGCTCCAAACGAGCTACATATTTTTATTAAGAGTTTAAATAAACTCAATCTCCAAAAACATTACATAATAAATGCACTTACACCATAGGGATGAGAAAAAATAATAGCGCATCTCTTATAGCCATCATATAGATCGTTTTTCTCATAGAACCCAGTTCTTAAGATCTCTAATTACCGAGTTGGGTGTCCTCATACATGACTCCTAATTGCATGGATTTTACCGTAATAATGACGATTTTTCACCATACCTATAGGAGTAGTGCTTTCACAATAAATTACAATAGGTGGTATTGGTTTTTCCAAAGTGGGATCTCGTATAAAAAAAAACTCTCAATCATTCTGCTTCTTGAGTAACTGATGTCAAAGCAATAAGTTTAGCCTCCATGGTTGAATTAGCAATAATAGTTTGTTTCTTTGTTTTCAACAAAAAGCACAACCACCTAATGTAAAAATATATCCAATAATGGAAAGAGAATCACCTGAAATAGTATTCCAGTAAGCACCACTGAAACCCTAAAGTACTGCAGAGTGGTTTTTTTTTATAAAATAAACCATAATTCTTAATGTCAAGTTAATATTTCATTCCCTTTCTATGACATGCCAATGCTCTTGACCTGGCTTACTGGAAAACATGCTAAGCACTCCAACTGCATATGCAATGTCAGGTCTAGCAAAGTCAGTTGCATATCTCAAACTACGAATTATGTTAGCATATTCCTTTTGATTAATCATATAATTTTCTTCTTCAACTGGAAATAAGTGAATACTTGAATCAAAAGGAGTGGATACATATGCGCAATCAATAAAATTATATGTTCTTCATTTTTTCTCAATATAGTGCAACTGACCAAGAAAAATACCATCACATGTTTTTGTAATTTTCATGCCCAAAATAAAATTAGCCTCATCAAGATCTATCATGTCAAAATGGCTCATACGCATATTTTTTTTGTTTCACTAATCACAAATAGATTTGAGTAAAAAATTAATAAATCATCAAGATAGAGGCTAATAGACATGTGAATCTTTCCATGATTTATAATATATGCACCTGTCACTCGCATTACTTTTATAACCATTGTTAATCATACAATAATCAAATTCTTCATGACACTGTTTAGGTGCCTTCTTTAAACCATAAAGAGATTTAGCCAACTTACCTACTTTGTTCTTTTGGCTAGGTTCAACAAAATCTTTGGGTTGGTCCTTATAGATTTCTTCATCTAAATCTCCATTCAAAAACCTATTTTCACATCCATTTGATGAATAATCAAATCTTGAATAGAAGCAATAGCAATTTCTAATGAATGTTAATCTAATAACTGGAGAAAAAAAATATCAAAGAAATCTAGATCACATTTTTGTCTAAAGCCCTTTGCAACAAGTCTGGCTTTAAATTTATCTATACTTCCATCTGGTTTGAGTTTCTTTCTAAGGACCTATTTGCACCGTATAGTTTTACAACCTGGTGGTAAATCTACTAGTTTGCAATTATTATTAGAGATTAGTGATTCTATTTCATCATCAACAGCTTTTTTTTTTTTTTTTTTTGAAAAAAAAAGAAAGAGAAAAAAACATTAGGTGAGGATAAAACATCTTTCAAAGTAAGTGGATTTTTCTCAACATTATAAATATAATAATCTAGCCCAAAATCTTTTTGAATTCTAGCTCTTTTACCCCTTCTTGCTTCAATCTCAATATTTTCTTCATCCTGAAATTAGAAGTAGAAGAATAAGTTTCATATAAATTATTTTGTTGACCTCCACTTGTTGGAACCAAATTCGTGCACATCCACGGACTGCGAAAAAATCCAGTCGGAATTGCCTATGATCCCCAGAAAGGGAGTATGGAGCTTATTGGGGGAATGGTTGAATCCAGTTTCGACTGCCTACATATCTCCCAAAAAAGGAATCAAACCATGGGTATAGTGCTATGAAAGAATAGTGTGATGTGGGATACATCATGAACCATCCTTAACGAATAGCCTGTCGTAGGGCATTGAGGAGATGAGTTCTCCATGGACATGATCTCATGTATGCAGGATAAGCCTATATTAAGCATAGAGAAAATATAAGTGAGATGTATCTTCCGTTGTAATTGATTAAAGAATCCAGAGTCGATTCCCCTAATAAATATCCATGCTAGAGTATTTATAGTGATCTTGAGAGTCCTTGTAAGGAAAGTAATCTCCATTAAATCAAGTAACTATCCAGAAGGTATCCAATTCTCCTAGGATTATGATTAGATTGCCTAATCCCCAAGATCCTAATTTGATTTGAATTAGGTTTCTTTCATTGGGATACAAGTAATATCTTCAATAAGCCTTAAGCCTAGCATGTCATACCAAGGTTGCCGGACTATGCTTCATGGGCTATCAAAATTCCGGTCCTTCTTGCCACTCAAGGTGCCATGTGTTATGGTCTAAGAAAATCATGGTCCCACAATTGCCCCTAACTATGCTTCTAACAGTGCGGTTAGCTTTGAAAATGGATAGTTAACAATAGACCATGGGTGAATCATCCAAAATAACTTCTTCGAAATGGGTAACAAAATAACCTTTGAACTGTTTGCGAGATTTGGAGCTAGCCAAATCTGGCTAATCATGCTTCCTTGTCTCTCAAATGTTTGATCTTCTGGAGTTCCGAACCATATGAACCCTAGTCAGAGTTTTAAATACATAGGTGAAAAGCTGGATGCGAGGCGGAATGTGCCTATATATTCCTCAAAAGACTTAGATATCTTAGGAAATATTTTTCTTAAGTTTTTTTTTTTTTTTTTTTTTTTTACTCAAGTCATTAAGCCTGTTAGAGTAAAACACTTGGAACTTTTCATCTTCTGCTTCATAATCGTGGAATATAGTTTAATCTGACAATCTTTTCGAAGTAAACAAACTCGAAAGTGTTGAGTATTGAGCAGGTGAGTTTGTAGGCCCGGAGTGGAGCTCGAAGCCCCCTAGGTAACGTTGTTTCGGAAAAATATCACTCCTAAATTTAGTGTTTATAAAGGTTTTCACTACGATAATCGGAGTACTACCATACTCCGACACCAGGTACTAGGCCCATGAGAAATCTTTTGCCCATGCTTACTTTAATGCATTGATTAGATTATGGATGAGAAAGTGTCAAATTAAACTTGGATGACCGCTAGATCTTAATGTCGGTTTGACATGGTTGAGCTACCTTGTTTGTTGATAACAATTGCAGAAGATTAATCTAAGTGTTCCTGTGAAAAGTTGAGCATGACTCTGATTCCGTTTGTTCTTTCACCTTGCCCCGTTTTATGTCAAAGGATTTTAATAGGGGAGATTATATTCACACACCCCAAATTACTTCTCCCACACCTTTTTAATTTTTTAATATTTTTCTATCAAGTATTAGTGGTGTGTAGAAAATATTAAAAAAATTAAAAAGGTGTGGGAGAAGTAATTTGGGGTGTGTGAATATAATTTCTCTTTTAATAGTCGCAATGGGCCACCAATAAGGGTTTCATTTTCAAGTCTGAATTATATGTATGTCCCTAGTGAATCTTAAATGAAAGTTTGTTAGGGACTTGGTTGCTTGCATGTGAGTCGGAAATAGCTATATAATCATTTTGTCAGACTATAAGCATTAGGCCTAAGCGCTTTCAATTGGACTACATTTAGCTGGCTTGGCTATAACACTTCTGAGTATCGGATCTCCACTGGAATAAAATTCCTCTTTAGGATTCTGTAGTTTGGATGCCTCATTCAGACCTGCTTAGGCATAAAGTGTCACAGAATCTACTTAGCTTAGTACGCTGGTCTGGGATGGAAGTAATCGTACCTTGGGTCGGAGTTCAAAGATACCTCTTGGATGATTTCGAGAATGCCCTTTCGATTATCCCTCGAATGTGGCGTAGAGTCCCGATTTGAATGTTATAACCCACCACCCATAGATTGTATAAACTTTCCGGAGGCTAAAGAGCGCATTGACCTTCCAGGTCAAGGGGCAATTGTGGATGCAAATTTTCGCCATCTTCTCCTTTGACGAAAATGCACCTGCAAAATAATAACACCTAAAATTAATGCCAAAAGCCTCATGCGCCCACAATGACTGTTGGGGCTTTGGCCGTAGAATCTCCGATGCTAAAGTTAGAATTTGACAGAGAAAGTGTTTAGGAATTTTTGGGGAGAGAATGACCTAGCCTTTTAGTGGGAAAACATGGCTATTTATAGGGGAGTGACCGGCCTTATTTGGAGAATAAGAGCCGGCCACATATGGTCAAATTGTGAGTGTAATTGCAAGATATGATGTGAAATAATATCTTGCAATTAACTTGGAAATTAATCCCAAATTGAATAGGAAAATTAGGAGTTACCTTTTGAGTGAGGATTTGATGAGGAGTGATGATAGGGTTTTGAATAAATACCATTTTGATAACCTTTTACTCTTCCTTGATTGAGCCATTATTGTCCATTGCATGCACGTGGGAATCCCGGTATGCCTCCAGGGTAATTTTGTCCTTTTAACCCAAAAGTACATGTGTCGCCTCCATAATTTTCTTGATTATTTTTTGCTCCACAAATGCCCCCACACCTGTTGGGTTGTTCGCAGGAAAGGGCAACATGTGTAAAGATCTCCAACTTTGATTCAAATTCCCACTTGTACTTGGAATTAGATTCTTCTAGGAAAGGGAAATAAATCACCTCCAAAGCCTATTTAAGCCTACCTTAAGTAGGGGATTAAATTAACTTCGGATGGCAATTATTTATCCCTACAAAAAAGAGAGAAAGTTAGAGGATATTTGTTTCTCCTCCCTAGCACTCTCCTTTGCTTGCCCGTGCAAAGAACTGTCTTCCGTTGATTTCTTTGTCTTCTCTGTGTCGCACCAATGTAAGAAAAACTTAATTTTCTTTGTTTTCTTCTTGGGTGATGCTGCCATAGGGGCAACTGTCGGGGTGGTGCGGCAGGTCGGCTGGCAGGGGCCAGGAGTCGGCTTGGCATGGGCCGAGGAGGTGGTGTGGCAGGGACCACAGCTTGTGCTGCTCAGCTTGACTGAAGCCAATGGCTGGCTTGGCATGGGCCGAGGAAATGGCATGGCATGGGCCAAGGAGGTGGTGTGGCAGGGACCACAGCTTGTGCTGCTCAGCTTGACTGAAGCCAAGGGCTGGCTTGGCATGGGCCGAGGAAATGGCATGGCATGGGCCAAGGAGGTGGTGTGGCAAGGGCCACATCTTGTGCTGCTCGGCTTGACTGAAGCCAAGGGCTGGCTCGGTATAGACTGAGGAAGTGGCGTGGTATGTGTTGAAGATATGCCCTAAAAGTCAATCTTTGGGAGAAACCTTTCAGGACAATGTCTGTATGTATAGATATCTCTAATACAACAAAAAGCAAAGTCACTCATTAGGACTATCTCAATAAACGATATACGTTCAAAATAGTGAATTCATAGACAATAGATCGATGGAAGAAGTAATCTAATGATGTTAGATTGCAGAGACCTTCTTCACGTAACCATAATGTCCAAAAGGTTCCTGGTCATAAGATTGTCAGATGGACACTGACAATATATAGACCAGTACATACTATGTCCCCTTCAAATGGAATGATGGAAAGTCTCATGCCATTTGTGTAGTGACACTAAGACAAATATGTAGGTGCTTATTAAGGGAATGAGTTTGTTGATGCACAAAACCGGAGGTCTTGGTACAACGTAAATCCGACCGTGAATCTGCAAGTAATGTAAATAACACAAGATGTATCGTGGTTCACCCCAAGGTTTGGGCTACGTCCACACTGGTTATGTATTTATCTGAGGGAGAGAGAGCTCTGAGAGTGAGAGCTTTGAGAGGGGGTGAAGAGCTTTAGGAATTGGCCTCCTCCAATTGTGAGGGTGATGGGTCATTTTATAGAATAATGACTCATCACTTATTACATATTTGCCCCTTCCTTTATCACATAATTACATTTAAGTCCCCCGAGTATTTATACGAGGTCTAAATACGGAGGCCCTAAATATGGTATAAACAAGATGAGTCTCTTTTAGCCAATTTCGTATTATTCAGTTAGCAGCTTGGGAGACTCGAACCGTAGTAAGCGCGGTTACGATTGACGGGTTACAGGCATGGGCATATGACACCCTAACCTGGAAATCTAATGCATTCGGCCTCCAGAAAGTTTATACAATTAATAAAGTTGTGGAATGTAACATTCAAACCTAGGCTGTACACCATTCAAGGGAATAATAGAAATGGCGATCTGGAAATCATCTGAGGGCGGCTTTGAACTCTGATCCTGAGTACGACTACTTCTATCTCGGACCAACATACTAAGTTAAGTATGTTTTGAGACACCATGTGCTCAGCAGGTTCGAAGGGGCATCCAGACTAGGCAATTCCCAAGAGGAATTTTATTCCAACAGAGCTCTGATGCGTGAAAGTGCTTTGGCTAAGTCAACCAATGTAGTCCGGTCGGAAATGCTTAAGTCTGACGCATAGGGTCTGACAAAAGGATTCCAAAGGCGTTTTCG
Organism: Malus fusca; assembly: GCA_035220775.1. Taxonomy (NCBI): domain Eukaryota; kingdom Viridiplantae; phylum Streptophyta; class Magnoliopsida; order Rosales; family Rosaceae; genus Malus; species Malus fusca. Next base: position 12,970,234 of record CM069065.1, on the reverse strand, counting down.
ACCCACATGCAGGCAACCAAGTCCCCAAAGAACTTTCGTTTATGATTTAGTGGGGATGAACAAGCAATTTGAACTAAGGAGGAAATCTTCCCTAAATATCAGGTTGAGTATGCCAAGAACCTTAACTACAAATCAGGAGCAAGAAGAATAAACGAGAACAAGATAAAGATTGGAGGCCATTACAGACACAAAACGACACTTTCCCATCCTCAATCTGATCAATGCACTAAGGCAAGTGCAGAGTAAAGATTATCCATGGGTTTAATACCTAGTACCGAAGTAAAGTGGTGACGGAAATCTTTATGGGCACTAAGCTTGGGAGGTAATGTTTTTCCGAATCAACATTACCGAGGAGAAATTCGAGCTTTGTCTCGGGACCATAAGCTTACTCATGTTCCCCTCTATTACTCATTAATTTGAAGTTAGCTTACTTCAAAAAGATTGTTAGATTAAACTATAATCTACAACGTAGAAGCAAGGGATGAAAACTTTCTAGCATTTGATGGCTTAGGTAAAAACTACTCAACCAAGAGAATAAATGCCATTTCAAAGATTGTGCGTTCATAAACAAAGTGTGATAGAATGAGAAGAGCCCAAATCCCATGACCGGAGAAAATGTGCTCAAGATATGGAAGGGACACGCCCCCAGCCTAGTGAACAACAAAATAAATGCAAAACGTCGTTGTCATTCCTTTGCAATAGCTTTCCCTTTGGCAGAAGACGAATGAGCTGCAGGAGTACCAGTTGGCGGATCACCATTAGAGCTAGACTCTTCTTTTTGTTCTGCCTCCAAGTGGGAAATTTTTTTCCATGCGTAGCCCGAGATATAGCCAAAGTTATACCCATCCATAGTTCCACTATTCCTCTTCTGACGCTTTTTTGTGACAAGCACGCAAGGTTGCCATTTTGGACTCATGCTCATCCTTGAGGTTGGACCTGGCATTGCAAACCCAACCCGTTAACCCGACCTGACTCGATCCATTAAAATGAGTATTCGGGTTGGTATTTAACGAGTCGGGTGATTAACGGGTCAACCCGTTAAATAACGGATCATTTTGGATGAACCCACGAAACCTGTTAACCACCCGTTATTGAGGGCTTTTGTGTAATTTCAATAGTCAATAATGAAGCCCTCACTCTGTCTTTAAGAAGTTTTTGGTGGGTGAAGGAGATGAAATGCAGAATGTGCTCTCTAGGTGTTTGATAAAATGACCTTGTGAAGATGAAAGGTAATGTCATTGACTTCGACGACAATGTCGCTTGGTAATCCAGTGGTAAAGAACCTACAAAGACAAGATTTTGAACCGAGTTTTGGCGAATTGGTGCATTGTTTTCAAATGGGTATCCGGTAGAAAAATCGAAAAGGTGAGGTTTTTAAATTGAATTTGACCATTGAACTCACCATGCTTGGCCTTTGGAGTTTGATTTCTCAGCTGCCGTCGTCGCCGTCGCCGCCACTGATGCTGCCATTTTCTCGACCAGGTAATGTCTCTGTGTATCTACCTCTTGAGTGAAAGAAAACCCTTTTAAGTAGGGAATCGGAAACCTAGATCCATGAGAGAGACGAATGGGGAAATGGACTGACTTCAGTTCACTAAAACAACTGAGAGACTGAAGGAATAAAAGGAAGGTTGATGGGAATGGAAGGGTGGAAGAAATTGGGTGGTTGTGAGATTTCGTGATAATCAATTCAGCATTTGGAGAGAGAGACAAGAGAAACAACGAAAGAAAAAAGACAAAAAAAACGAGTGACCCGTTAGCTTAACGGGTTGGGTTCGGATGATCCATTAAATTAACAGGTCGGGTTAAACCCGATCCAAACCCAATAAACCCGACCCCGTTTACAGGTCTACTTGAGGTGTTGAAGACGTGCAAAACGATTAACAATCACCCACACCTGATGCTCGTCGACAGACCCACACGTCACACCTTTGAATTGGGCTAAGTTATATTTGTACAAACCCAAAGATCTCCTTAAATCTACTTCTCCAGCCCAACTTCCAGCCCATCAGCCAGGTCCCACAAACTTCCAGCCAAACTTCGACGTGTTGTCAATCCATAGGATATGAGCACCCTACGACATAGACGACCCAGATTCAACCGATATCTACACATCGGCCCTCATCTCTCTCAGCACCAAGCAGAGACTGTGAATAACTTGAAAATGTTTTTCAACTGTAAATAACTGAATCAGTAGAGAGCCACGGTTGGATCACGACGCAGTCACGGAAGACGAATTGGCCAAAAGGATTGCCGAATCCCGATCCGCAATTCGGAGATCCAAATGACGGATTCGAATCTGGAGTTGCAGGAATCGGGTTGGGAGGAGCTGAGGAGGGAGGCCAGGAAGATTGAGGGAGATCTTGATGTGAAGCTCTCTTCTTACGCTAAGCTTGGTGCTAGGTTCACACAAGGAGGTTCATTTCTTCCAACTTTGATCCTAACGTGATTAGTTTTTTTATGAAAGTTGTTAACTGCTGAATTATGTGATTTGGGTTTTGTTAATTACGTGATTTGTGCATTGCATTTTAGTTATGGATGGATTTGGAATGATGGGTTGTGGTAGTTTAGTGAAAGGAAGCTTTGGTTATTGTTCTAGTTGGAAAAAATGGGGGTGGCCGCCCAGTTGCTAAAATTTGGAGGAAAGGGAAGGAGAATGTATGATTTATTTTCTCTTGTGCTGATTATAAAAAACCTAGTATGACGGGTTTGCTCGATTCAGCAGCGCCTTTTGGCGAAATTGGATTTTCTCTCATAGGAGGACGTCCTATTTGCCCGTACTGAAGCTGAAGATCTATGTGATTGAGATTATAAATGTAATGGTGGTTCTTGATTCACCAAGAGATTAGGCTATTGACGGGAAAAAAAAAAATATTGGATTTGATGGGAGAAGTTGGTGAGGCTTTAGGGAGAAAGAGTGGAGAGATGGAGAGATGCAGAGCACAAACTGACGGGGAAAACAAGAGAGTAAGGGTAGAGAGGGGAGAGAGAGTAAGCCAGAACCAAATGTGAATTAAAAATATAAAAAAAAAAATTTTTGAGAAGAATTAAAATATAAAATATTGAAAAAATGAATTAAAACAAATAACAAAAAAGTATTTGGATCCTAAAAATAATTTATCCGTGACTTAGTCTGACGGTGCACCAAACGTTTCACTGTTCTTATCCTGCTAAGTCCATGCCAAGACAGTCAAGCTTAGTCCTTGAAGCTAATCTAGTCCAAGATAGTCTAGTGCAACAAACGCACCCTTAGCTTCTGCTAAACATTGTGACCCTACTTGTGAATATTTATTATTGACATCGTACCTATTATCAATGAACTAACCGCCTTTATAACAATATAAATATTGAAATCAGGTTATGTAGATTCTGGGTCACCACCTGTTAGTTCGAGCAGGTCATGGAAGTCCATGGAAATGGAGATCGAATCTTTGCTAGAGAAACTTTTGGATATCAATGATTCAATGAGTCGATGTGCTGCATCTGCTACACCAGCTACTTCTGTAACTCAGAAGCTAGCAAGGCATAGAGACATACTTCATGAGTTTACCCAGGTTCACCTTTCTTGTACCTTCTACTTTTGGTTTTCAAATTTCTAGCGTCTCGTTTTGCCTTTTGTTCCTCTGATGCAACTTATAGCTAGCTTCTAATAGTTCTCCTTATTTGGTGCATGATAATACATGGAGATTAGTAATCTTTGCATTGCTGTGGCTCGGATATGCAATGCTCATTTTATAATTGTTACACATATATAATATAACTACATGAAAAGACTAGTGTGAAATATTACCATATTCTAGAATGATCTTGCATATCATCTATGGTCACAAACCTTACTCGAGTTTTATATTTGGTTATAAAAAATAATAGTAATATAATGTGTGTACCGCTGTGCAGTAATGTGCTTTATTGTTTTGGAATTTCAATCCTGAATCTGACTGGACCTGGATTTTGTAACTCTTGTAATCATTTTGAATGGAGCAAGGTGCCTCTTGAAGCATCCTTTCTCAGTTTATGTTTTGGCACAGCCACAGGTATCTTAGGTTCATCCTTAATATTATCCAAGGTGTGAATTCTAGTCCTAAGCTTCTCCAGGTCCTCATTACAGACGTCTAAAGTAAATCTTGCTTTTTGACTCTATAAGTGCTTTGTGAGTTGAGGTAGCCCCATTTGCAACTTTGTGTGAAAATTTCCTTGTATATATCCTCTCTTTTTTGGGGTGAGGGACGGAAGTAATGTTAGAGCTACAAGCCATATAATGACTGCCATATTCATGGAGTTCTGGCTCGAAGATAATGTTTTTGAAATCTTGTTCTTGAAGGTTGGGCTCTGGTTGAATCTTAAGCTAAATTAGGTTTCGTATATTGTCAGTTTTAAATTTTGATGCAGATTTAATAATCTGGCATTTTTAAGACATTTGAATTGGATATTCCCATCATTTAATTGGATCCCTTTTGCTGGAACATGTGTGAATCATCTCGTGGTCACTTAGAATGCATACAATCTCCCTCCTCCTTCTCCAACCATTTGTATTTATATCAGGGTAGCAATTATCTTATGTATTTTGTTTTAGCTTTTTTGTTGTTTTACATTGATCTCTTTACTGCTGTAATTAGCATTTTAGTATCTGAGTAAACAAAATGATCACTGAAATCTTTTCCATTGTGAAAATGGTGCTTGTCTCTTTAGGAATTTAGAAGAATCAAGGGGAACATAAATTCATTGAGGGAACATGCGGAGCTTCTGACTTCAGTCAGGGATGATATCAGTGAGTACAAGGTAATTATAATTAAAACTCTGGTTATTAAATAATTACATAATTAAGATAGTTGCATGTTGTTTTTCCTTTTGCTTTTATTTCTTTTTTGTCTTGAATTCTGTATGCTCCTTTTTCTTAAATCAGGTTTGTTTTACATCTCCTCATGCAGGCATCGGGGAGTATGTCACCAAGAATGCAAATACTACGGGAGAGAGCTGCCATCCACGGAAGTGTATCTCATGTAAGTTTAAGTGTTATTTGGTGATAATCACATGTTAGGTTATGAACCAACATAATTGCCTTTTTGTATTTTCCCATGGAACACTGCCCTCCTTTTTTCTTTCTAAATTTGGGTCTAATTGAGGCTTATCTGGTCTATATGAGCTTCACAAGAGTACCTCTCTTCCATTCCATAAACCCTTTGCAAACATTGGTAAAGATTGCATGCAATGCTAGGTCTTAGTGAAAACAGATTTTACACTTCAAACAGGTTGAAGTTCAAAGTAACAAATGTAAATATAGAAGTGTTTGAGGGGCAACTCAAATAACAAACTATTCACCGGTTAGGATAGTACAGATTGAAAGTGGTCCAACAAATTTTCCTTGGATCAAAGATCTGGCTTTAAAATGCTTCTGATCCTTTCCATATGCCCATTTTCTTATCTTTAGATAATGCCTAAGGCAATGGTATTGGAGTTACAAGTAGGATGCGCTAAGCCGGGTGATTCTGACATTGGTGGTAGATTTTCTTGCACTTTGGCATGTGGCTTTCTATTGTGAGATTGATGCTGTTTTATGCAGTACGTGCTTATTTGATGAAGAATATTTACGGGAGTAGGAAGAGGATAACACTGAAGGATGTGAAATGCCTTTATGTGCAACTTATTTTCAGAAACCTTATTTTTTTAGCTGGCCCACCATCCTGCAATTACTACAGTGAATTCGTAGTTTGAGTTCTGAGACTTGCAACTCTAGGATTTGTTTTATGTTGATATCTTCCCCTCTTATGCATCCTGTTAGAAATGGATGCGTTTTTCACTTAGAAATAAAGCAAAACAGAAGTTTCCCTAACCTTTTTCCAGCACTGAATATGTTTGGTTTCCACTTTCCAACAATTGTATTCTAAAGTCTTAGAGAACCACCAATGTTGCTGTGAAATTTACAGAGAGGAAAACACATGTGCTCCTTGCCTTTTAATAGAGTAGTTCCTTAGCAATCTGCATGATTCGTTACATATTAGAACATATAGTTTGGGCCCGAAAAAATAAGGAAAAAAAGGGTCTCATGGTTCGGTATCCATTTTTTTATATTAAAATTCTAATGATATAAAAAAATAACTTTCCTATCCAACCTATTGTGTTAGGACAGTGATTTGTTAGCTAGTTATCAACTGTGGTTGGTTCCTTAAAAAGGTAGAAGATCATACATGGTGGATGATTGTACCAAGTTCCGAAAATAATGCACAAAGCTCCCCGAGGCTTGGCATGATACTTCCCTTGCATCGAAGCAACACACAACAGGCAATTATAAAGCACTCTGTATCTGTCATATTGGTTCGTTGCACTTGGATATAACTATTTCCCTGTGGGGTAAATATTGGGCTCAGATTCCGCCTGCAACTGAAAGTCGGTCGTGGGAAGTTCTGTTTACTTTTATATAAGAAAATAAAATCTTCTTTGATACATATGTTCCTGTCTGTGCAGATAGATGAGGTGATTAGTCAAGCTCAAACAACAAGGGCAGTCTTGGGCTCTCAAAGGGCTCTGTTTGGAGATGTTCAAGGGAAAGTGAAAAATCTAAGTGACAAGTTCCCTATGATCCGCGGCCTACTTGGTACTTTACGAAACAATCCATGCTATTCGTTTTCATCTTCTGATGTGGCTTTTTATTCATTTTCTGTTCACTCTTTTTCTTTACAGGTTCGATTCGAAGGCGGCGATCAAGAGACACGCTTATTCTGTCCGCAGTCATTGCAGCTTGTACCTTGTTTCTTATTATCTACTGGCTTTCAAAATAAATATACGAATGAGATATGTGATACAGAAAGTTATAAACGATGGTACCTCTCTAGGGAATTTTGCTTCTGTAATTTCTTGGGACAAATTGTTTATATATTTCAAAAGTTGGTGGTGCCTATTTTGTGGTGCCATTCCAATGAATTATATTTTGGCTTCTATACACAGTAACTGTGTAAAAATGGGAGTCCGAGAGAAACTTACATGTCATGGGTTCATATCCTACTTTCTATGTCTCTCTCTTCTCCCATATCCCCTCGTGTGATACGTGACATGTCATGTGAGGACTAGAAAGGATGGTTATGAACCTGTAACAAGTTGTTGTAGTCTGCAATTAAATATCAAAATCTAAACTAAATCAAACTAAATCCTGCAACTGCACTGGCATTATTTGTTTTTTTCCTTACCAAAAGACACATTTTCTATGTCTTAACATGGAACTTGGTGGTGCAACACGTGAGGTGAAAAGGCCTTTGGGTCCTTGAATGAATGGTCCATCTGGGTCTTAACCAGAAGCAATCCAAAGTGCTTAGGGAAAAAGCCAAATCAAAACTAAACCCTGTCAAATCTGCTTTTTGATGGAGCTATTACAGCATGCAAAATCACAGAATTTATTCCAAATGTTGGAGTGGTTTTGGGACATGTTTTGATGAGAGTCAATCATAGGGAATAGATCCTATCCGGATCTTCTTCGTGAGAATCTTGGAGATTACTTCATCGTGTCCGTTTATCTGTCATCTTACTAGCCATAAATTATTTTGAATTTTTTTATTTAAAATTAAACACAAGTAGTACCTGACGAAAACTGATTGCACGATGTACGATCAACGAGCACGATCAAGTGATTCCTGAGATTCTCACAAAGAAGATCTGGAAATGATCCTCATCCCAATCAGAGAGGATTTTATTGATTAAAACATTAATTAATTAATTAACAAAAAGGATACGAAGGGACAACAAAGTTGGATGAATTGAAAGAAAAATAAATCCTTCAAACCCCACATGCAGAAACCTGCTTGGATGTTGGGCAGGTAAATTAGGTCAAGTTTTGAAAGGCAGTCACCAAGATTAGGAACAATGGTAGACTATGTGTTTTAAAACTACAAGAATGTTGGAGTCTGGTGGCAAAGGTATAAACGACTGACCAAACAAATCGAGCTTAGGGCAAATTGAAGGGACGTGGGTCATTTGGGAAACAAGTTCGACAGAGCAAACACTGTCAACATATTTTCTGTACATTGAAGGGACGTGGGTCAATTTTCAAATAGTTATTCTAGTCTTATAATGTCACATGTTAGGTCATCTACAATGCTAAAACTTATACGAGGTATGAATAGATTTATTGTGTGAACTTGTAAGTTCACTATTTTTCATTCAGCACTTTTATTTTTGTCAATTAATCCGTTGAATATTTATAAATAGTTAATTTTCTTCTCAACGCCATATTTTAAAACTTTAATATGCTATTCCCCCCTCCTCCCACAGATTTGTTGTGTGAACTTGTAAGTTCACTATTTTTCATTCAGCACTTTTATTTTTGTCATAGATTTGTTGTGTGAACTTGTAAGTTCAATATTTTTCATTCAGCACTTTTATTTTTGTCAATTAATCCGTTGGATTTTTATAAATAGTTAATTTTCTTCTCAACGCCATATTTTAAAACTTTGATATGCTATTCCCCCCCCCCCAAAAAAAAAGTTGTCATGTGGACAACCCATGAGCCATTTTAATTTTAGACATTAGAGAACCAAATGACTTTTCTCCCCTCTTTAAAACTCACTCCGGCGAACAAATTCTACTATCCTTCTAAGTGGTTCAAGCATAATCTATCAAATTTTGTAGCAACGACTCATTTAAGTGTGAAAATAATCACTTTTTAAGTGGCTCACGTGTTATCCACGTGATGAATTTGAATAGAATTTGAATGCAATGTTGAGTAATCTACCGATGGGGAGATAATTGGCTATTAAAAGTGGTAAAACTGGTAGTGTATTAAATTGTTTGTTTTCTTCTCCAATGCATACTCAACTCTTAAAACACAAATATGACTTTTGGCATTTGTGTATGTGGACTGAAGAAAAAAAAAAATGGAGTTAAAACTCAAATTTGACCTAGTTTTAACAATGTGCATTAGGCTATCTTCAATGGAATGGAAACTTTAGAGCCAAAAGTTATATTTTGACATTAAAATTTTACTCAATATCCCTCTCTAATGCATCGAAAAAGTTGGACTCATATACGATGTTGGAACCTATATTTTGCACCACCGTAGATGGTTGAGTTATGCGAGATTGGTCACCTATAAACAAGAGCAAACAACAATGATTAGCCTAAGGTACTGGCGTGGTCACTTCGACAGTTAAGTAAGTATAAATCTTGGAACTCAAGTAGTGGGAAAGAGAGCAAAGTATGCAATACTAGTGATATTTCCTAGGATGGTGTATTTATACTGGTCGAAAGAAAATCCTTTTAGGATATAAAATCCACATTAAACCGAAAGAATCCCAAAAGATATCTAGCATAATATATTACTTCATTTTCAGATTGCAATAACTTGCAGCGCACGCAAATCCTTAAACTGTAGAAACCTCTAAGAATATAGAAAACCAATATGATCCTCATTTGGATCAGGCTTGTCTTACGGAGCAAGCATGGTCAATCTCAACAAGGCATGCAAGTCTTGCCTACCATTCTGAAGTCCAACATGATAATCCCGATCGGAGCCATTGAGTTCATGACCGAACTTCTGAGGCATTAGTATTCTGATCCGCCATACTTTTGCCCAGTGAATTCATGGTTCCACAAATGCCCCAAACTATGCTTCGGAAAGGGCGTTCCTCTTGAGGATGGATAGTTACCAAGGACCATGGTTTTCGGAGGATATTAGAATAACATGTCATTCGAAATTTTCTTACACGTGCCAATCTCGCTTTGTTACCAACATTGGGTAGTTGAGAATTCCAAATTCAAGCGCGCAACTTGGAAAGTCATGCCATTACGATGGGTCGTCACATCCCGTGTGCATAAAGCCTGAAAGGTTTCAACTGATGGAGTTTGTGAATCTTGAAGAGAGTCATTCTAGATTCAACAACTATTTGATTACGAAGAAAACGCTGTATAAATCCTTTTTCTTCTGTTCATTTTTTCCAAAATTTTCCAATTATCCCTTGCACAAAAATTTCTAAAGACCTCCAACTTCTTTCTTCTATCATTTTTTTTTTCCGACTAAAACCATGGCTTTTTCGAGTAGCGTTCAACCTGCCCTAGCCACCAACTACCATACTTTATTCAAGCCTTCATTGCTGAGAGTGAAGAGCGAAGCAGACTGCCAAAATTTTGCTCATCATATATGAGATCTTCTGAACAGTTATAGCTTACAATGGGAGGTCGGCTAAGATATCCACTCCTCGTTGCCAGACCATTCCAAACTTCCCTCGCACCAGAATCCACCCCTAATATTTAGACTTGGGCCTGATATTTTCTTTGTTAGACTTTACCAAGGAAATCATCATCAACTATGGGTTTTCCCTTTGCAACCTTACCCCGACTTCATTTCGAATCATTACCAGCTTCAACTGCTAAACAAATGGTATGATGCAGAACTTGGAGTACAATAGTTCAAAGCCTTATATACCGTGCAGACCAGCTCCAAGAGTTGGTACTTATTTCAATAATGGGAAAACCTCCACTGGGACATGTACATCACCAACAATCCGAAACAAGATAAAGATTGATACAAGGATGTGCTGATGGTTGACTAAGAGTGGGAATGAAACATTTATGGCATCAGAATTCCTCATGTGGCTACAACGGATTTGAAATTCAACACATTAAATATGATGGACCTTGTTATCCCCAGCTCATAGACCGAGCCTTTGCAATTATTTCTGGGAAGCATCAATATTGGCGATGGTTGTTAGCACTAGAACAGAACATGGCCAATGGTAGAGACGCCATCGTGAGGCACTTATCCCTGATACGATATGGATTAACATGGAGCAGTCGAAGAAGGGGGTAAGGTTCTTTGAGGAGCCATATAAGCTAAAGATGAAGTAGAGCAAGAAGCAAGGTGAAGTCTGCAAGAAGAAATTCAGAGAAACTGCTCTGAAAAAGAGGTAGCTTGCCAACGAAGAAACATCCAAGTCCTCTAGAAGGAAGATTGTGAAATTGTCTTGAACTGAAGCAACAATTCATGTTGAGGCGATGGTTTATGAGGCAGTAATGCCAAGTATTGACTTGCATGTTACTAAGGAGAAGGTAATAGAAAAGAGAGAAGAAGCATCAGTAAGTGATGGCGATAGATTTATAAAGATCTCTGGTGATTTGGCCAACAAAGTGATGGAGGAGAAAAAACCAGAGGGTAAAATCCGACTGCACAACAACATTAATCTGACCAAATTGCTGATTCAGGAACCTAAAATGTCAACTCTGACCCAGAGCCAAATCAAGTTTATGTTCTATCGATTGCCACTACCCATACCAACTACCAATTAGGTATCAATATCTAGACATCATTTCGCTCCAACTCTGTCTTCGTTTATTCTGACAGGTGCCTTGATAAGGCTAAGTTAGGTGCCCATTAGAAATTTAAGCTCTTCCACTGCTTTCAGAGTCAGAGTTGAGTAGTCAAAACAACCTGCACCTATTTTTAGGCCTTCATGGAACATGCAATAGCTACTAGCAAATGCCAGTGGATTAAACAACGTTGAGCATTCCCAAGCCATAGATGGATCAGTAATTTCCCCCACGAACTTGAAAAATGCCATGTCTAATCTGGACGAATTAATTCAAAACTGCTACCAGGCTAACTATGTCGTAAGTCATTTTTCTGACACTTATTTAAATTTCAAAATGTCAAAGATCTTTAGGGCATGATATGATTTATTACAATACATAGGCCCAAGTGTAGATTAAGGCCATTCTTCTAGACGAGGCAGACAAGATCCAAAAAGTGAAAGTTACCTAGAAGAACGAGTTCGAATCTAAGGTGTTGCTTGAGAGACAATTGAAGGAAAAAGTTGCGGAGTTGGGAGAATGCTAGTGGACCAGTGGGTCTCCAAAAACTCTAAGAGGCGAGCAGGGATCTGGAGTTGGCACGAAAGGCTTAAGCTGAAGCAGAGCAGGCTTTGGTGCTATATGCAAGTCATATTTCATTTTAGGTAGAACTCTAGAGTTAAAAGTGGAACCCCACCTTTAGAAGATGCTGAAATTATATTTAACTCTAAAGTTCACTATATCCTTCTCCAACACGTAAGAGTTAAAATTTAAATTTGACTCCATATGCATTAGAGATATTATGACTAGCACCACCACATTTACAGTCACATATGACTTTATAAATAGCCTTATAGAGGGGAAAAACTACATACCCAAATATAAATTTCAACTCCAATGCATTGGAGTCGAAAGAAATTATATTTGACGTTAAATATAATGTAGGACCATGATTTTCCATGGCCAAAGTAAGACAGATCGGAATATGCTTACCTTAGAAGTTTGGTCATGGACTCAACAGCCTCTATTGCAGAGCTGACTAAACGGATCAGCAATGCTACCATCATCATGTTCCAAAATCAGTGGGTGAAGTCTGTCGACTTCGCAAAGATATCATTCTTATTTATTCCGCAAGATTCGGGAACCTAATCCAGCAAGGAATAAGCAGGTTTCTTATAATCTTGGAGTCCTTGCAATCTAAGGATTGGTGTGTGTCATGAGTAATCACACTCCTAAGAGGATGCAATATCTACCTCATAGATATGCTCATGGATTCTCTCGATTTAATAATGATCTACTATCTTAAAAGGTTCTCGCCTGGACTGGTATAAATACACTCTTCTAAGGTTCATCTCTGGTAGCGAAATTTCTGCATACTTATTCTTTTGCCTACTGCTTGAGTCTTAATATTGCTTGCTAACTTGACCAACAGAGAACCTTTAACCAACACACCCCTCTCGGGTCCTATGCTTGCTTACGGTTGTTTGTTTTTTTATAGATTAACGAGTTTGGACATCTCCACCATAAGCGGTAATGCACAAATCAAACAGTTTGTGCATTGAAGATGGGTTTCTAATTTTATTTGCCAACATTACAATGCTAAATATAGGTCTATGTTGAACCAATGAACTATATGTATATTTCCCAATAAAATTTGGCATCTAACATTACATAGCTAAACTTAACATAGTTTTTACCACAGTTCATCTAAAGCCTTGTCTAGTATAGAGGATTGGATTGAAATGGATAACCTCTGAATTCAAGGTATTTCAGAGGTGAAGAAGAATGATTTTTCATCTAAAGGGAATTAGAAGAAGATTAGACATGAAATAAACTTCTCATTTTTAATGGATAACTTTTCATCTTGAGTAATCCATCTCTTATTTCCAAGTTGGAACAAAAAATTTAGTTCTTCTTTCAACATACCTGGAAAGTAATTGTTTATTCATATCCATTCCTTATATACCAAACGAGGCCCATACTTCTCACGCCCATCCCAAATCACTTCCAAGAAATCCTACAGGGATATCATTTCATTGATTTACAAGTTACAATTGCAATCATTATTAGTTACATTCCTTTGTGTTCTAAATTTTTTTTCAAAACAAAAATTTGTTATCCAAGAAATCAACTATAACTTGGCCGACTATTCCTATCAAAGAATAACAACCATCGTGCAAAATGATAACTAAGAATCTATTGGCGGGAGTCAATTACTGTATTTATCGTAAGATTGAGTAATATTTTGATTCCCTTATAGTTAGGATTTCCTTGTATATAAATCTCACCTCCTTGAGAAAAGAATACAATCTAAATTATTCACAAATACAGTACTAATTCTATCTTGGCACCAAAGCAAATTAGGTTGTCTTTTCTCGAAAAAAAAACCTAGCCGACCTATATTTGGCTAGCACCAAACCTGCATAGGCTGTTGTTTTATGGTTAGCTCAAATCGAACCCTAAAGCTCTGCTGCCATACTGTATTTACAACATTGACCCCAATTTTTTCATCCATGCTACAAACACATCGAAAATCCTAATTCTCCAATGGCCGAAGAGAATAAGGTTGAAACTGTAGTTCATGTGAATCACTCGTCTAGTGAACCCACTAACATCAATGCCATACCATTTGGGTTCAAGTGGTGTGACTCAAACTTCAAGGTTTGGTCAAATATGATGGAAGTACATGTTACAGGGCTTGGAAAACTTGGCTATCTTAATGGAAAAACTCCTGAGGTTGAAGAAACTTATCTCAGTTATACCAAATAGAGTCTAAAGACGCAGTTGTTAGGGGTTAGTTGTTGAAAACCACGAAATCCCATTTGTCATTTATCGAATTATCGATATCCAAAGCTATTTGGGAGAGCATAACCCAAATGTTCTACGATGGGTCTAATGAGCCTTAGATTTTTGAGCTTCGCTTCAAGGGTACTCAAACCCAACAAGAGGGTCGTTCGATCAACATGTATTTTATCGAATTGAAGAATATTTGGCAAGAACTCGACAAGCGCCACCATGAAAAAAACGGTTTTGCACTATTGATGTGAAAAGCCACAAGGAAGAGGTTATGGAAAACAATATTTATGGTTTACTCGCTGGACTTAATGAGGTGTTCGATCGAGCCCGGAATGATCTTCTGCAGACAAAACGACTTCCTAGTTCGGAGGAATGCTTCAACAATATTCGTTAAGAAGCTCGACGTTAACCTGCGATACTTAGGATTAAGGGACCGGTTGGTGAATCTTTCATGGCCATGGTGGCTAAGAATTATGCATCTGGATTGTCCCGTAGCACTCATCTATAAGATTTGTGGATAGAGATAGTCTCCATTGTGTGTTCTGCAATGGCACTAAACACACAAATGAAATGTGTTTCAAAAAGCATAATTATCTGGATTGGTTTCTAGAGCGACGTAAAAAACTCAAGGCTGAGAGGAGTGCATGTTGCACAGGATAAGCCAAAGTAACGATTGAATGAGCCACAGGGGTTGCAGCAATAAATGCTAGGCGAGGAAATGGTGGTTTAGCCACTGACAATGGCGGTACAAATGCAGCTATGATTAACACTCCTGAATCGATTTTATCCCTTCTTGATCAGCTCCATTTTTACTCTGATGCTATGGATGATTCTGGTAACCTCGGTAAAGCCTTCATTTATTCCGACGGTAAAGAGGGCCGTGGGAATATTAAGTCAGGTGCAATTGACTACATGACATGATAAATCATTGTTTGAATATATGACTGCACCTCCGAAAGAAAAAGTCGTAACTGCCAACAGTGACTTGGTCTCTGTTGCAGGAGCGGGCTCGATTGCCTTCCTCCCACTCTATCTTAGCATCACACACTATTCTTACTTACTTTATCAAAATATCTTCTTTCAGTTGTTTAAGTTACGGAACAACTAGATTGTATTGTATTAATGTTTGCCACTTTTGCTTGTTTAAGATATCTAGACTCGGGCGATCTTTGGGTGTGTCACTAAGAGGAAGGGCTATACTATATATACGATGTGGCATCTGGTCGAGTACATCAACTTCGCAGATGTGATAGTTAATGGCTTATGAAGATATGGTTATGGCATCGTCATCTTGGACATGCCTCATTTAGCTATTTAAGAAAGTTGCTTCCTACTTTATTTTCTGGTATTTAAGACTCTGAGTTAAAATGTAATGTTTGCACTTTAGCTAATTGTGTTTCATACCTTTTGAGTTTCAATAAAAGATATTTTCCTTTTGTTTTGGTTCATTCGGATGTATAGGGTCCCTCCCACATTACTACATCTTCATAAGAACCAGTGCAGTAAGATTGATCCATGTGTTATTTGCTGTATTTTTTTCGAATTTGCTTCTCAACAAAAAATAAATTTGGTGTTATCATCCGGTTTCTCGTCATATGTATGTCACTATGGATGTTACTTTCTCTAAACCAGAGCTTTTGTTCTCCACTGATCACACCCATATCCTTTTCATGAGAGACACGTGAGAAGATGTGTAAGCTTGGAAATGAGAGAATAACTATGCATGTAGACAACCAGTTGGGAAGTGGTGTGTACAAGTAGTTGTAATGAACAATCCGAGTAATGTGCAATTGCATGATCGACCAGTAGATGATGCACAACCGGTTACGGGGAATACTGTATCAAACAGTAGCAAAACAAATGATCAACAACCAGTTTCTCAAGAGTCTGTTTCTCATTCGAGTCTGAAAGTGAGGTTTCCACAGAGTCAATCATCAAGCAACCATGAAATAACCCCTTTTCCTCACTCAATTGTTCCCGCCCATGAGCTCGTGGATATCCATGAGGTAAGTAGTAGTTGAGAAACTAACACTTTATCTAATTCTATTGGTGTTGAGCAATCTTATTATTAGCTCCAAGACAGAATAGCGGCAAACCACCAATTCGGTACTCACCAAAAAGGAAGACTAGATTTGCTATTACTTAGTATGTATGTACCCACCAACTCTCACCCAATACCAGGCAATGGTGAATCAAATGGTGGGTCTACAAGTTCTAACTCGAGTTGAAGATGCTTTGAAAGATCCAAATTGGACAGTGGATATGTAAGTGGAGATGAAAGCTTTGCAGAAAAATAAGACATGGAATATTGTGTCTTTGCTGAAAGGGAATAGATTAGTGGGTTGAAAATGATTGTTCACCATCAAACACAAAGTTGACGAGACCATAGATCGATACAAGGCCAAGTGAGTTGCTAAAGGGTATTATATAAACATTTGGTGTGGATTATCAAGGGTCATTTGTATCAGTCACAAAAATGAATATCAGACAAGTATTATTGTCCTTGGTAGCTAACCTTGATTGGCATTAAAACATTTTGAGATGAAAAATGCTTTTATGCATGGTTACTTGGAGGAGGAGGTGTACATGGATCTTCCTCCTGAATATGGAATACAAGGTACTCCTGGAAAAGTATCTCAACTCCGTAAAGCCTTGTATAGATTAAAACAATCACCTCATGCTTGGTTTGGACGATTTACTCAAACTATGAAGACGTATGGTTATCGTCAGGGGAAATCTGATCACACCTTGTTTATCAAACAAAAAGGTGGTAAAATGACCTTATTCATCATTTGTTTAGATGAGATGGTTATTATAGGAGATGATGTGGAAGAAATTGAAAAGTTACAAGGATATTTGGCCTCTAAGTTTGAGATGAAAAACTTGGAAGGACTGAAATAGTTACTGGAGATTAAGGTTGCTTGATCTAAAGAAGGTATTTTTCTCAAAGAAAATATGTACTTGATTTATTATCTAAAACTGGTGTGTTAGCTTATCATGTAAACCAGCTGAGACACCGATTATGCATAATCATCACTTGAGTATTTACCCCAATCGGTTTCCGAATGATAGGGGAGATATCAGAGGTTGGTAGGAAGCTAATTTATTTGTCGCATACTCATCTATACATAGCCTATGTTGTCAGTGTTATTAGTCAATTCATGCATTCTTCGAGTGATCATCACAAGGCTGCATTTATGAGAATTTGGAGATATCTGAAATCCGCTCCTAAAAATATTATTAATTTTTGGGAAGCATGGACATAAGGAAATAAAAGGATATACGGATGTAGACTTGGCTAAAAATGTGATTGATAGACAATCAACTTCAGGCTACTTCATGTTTGTTGCTGGTAATCTTGTAACCTGGTAGAGCAAGAAACATAATAATGTAGTTACTCGGTTTTCACCTGAGGCTGAGTAGAGGGATGGCTCACGGTATTTGTGAGCTATTGTGGATTCGAACTCTGCTTATGGAGATTTGATTTAAACCCCAAGGATATATGCAGCTTTACTGTGATAATCACGCAGCTCGGGAAATAGTGAATAATCTAGTACAACATGATTGCACTAAACATGTGGAGGTGGATCGCCATTTTATCGAAGAAAAGTTGGATGTGGTGAGGTCAAATGAGCAACTAGTGGATGTGTTAACCCATTTGTGTTAGCAAGGGGTTTTCATGACTCATAAGACAAGTTGAGCCTAGTAGATATTTATGCACCAACTTGAGAAGAAGGGTTGGTGTGAGTCAACTATTGTATTTATTGTAATATTAGTAATATTGTGATTCCCTTGTATTTAGGAATTTCCTTATATATATCTCACCTCCTTGAGAAAAGAATACAATCTGAATTATTCCCAAATACACTAACACTTTTATTTGAATCTTCAACTGCTTATAGAGTTTTAATCTTAACGGAACTTTTACTTGGAAATCCAGATATAATAATGTAAACAAAGTTGGTATATAGAGCATTCACATATTAAACACTAACTTTGTTATAGTAATAAACCATGTTAAAACCTAAAACTTGACCAATTTGATAGTTCTGTATGAATATTAATCTAACAAATGCATCCTGGTAATAACCCGAAACTAATCAGCTATAGTTAGGGCTGATTGATGTCTCAAATAAAAATCTGGAACTCGAGGAAAAGACACACATAAGAGTACAATTCGTTTCTTGTGACTGAGAGAGAATATTAATTAATTAAATAACTCTGTTCATATATTTTTTTTGTGTTTGTTTTGTTTTGATATGCATGTGGTAAAAAGTAGTGGGGTTAACTCTGTAACCTGGAAATGAACCCAACAAGAGGGTAGACCTCGATACCATTTTAAGAGAAAGGAAGGAGGGGGGAGATGGTACACGTAGCAGAGAGCTGTGCATAAGCAAACAAGAAAAGGAACTTACTTTCATGTCTTTTGCAACGAGCCTAGAGGCCACAGTAGAATTGTAGTATTGAAAACAGTGAATCTATGGCTTCATTATTAACTCATGATCAGTACGGACTTTTTTCTACAGTGAAACTGTGCGCACCCTATACCTACTGCTACTACTGCTCCTTCTGCATCTGCCCCTCTCTGCTAATTGAATCGTATAAATATCATCTTTATTGGATTTCTACACCACTCACCCCAGAGAGAGAGAGAGAGAGAGAGAGAGAGAGAGAGAGAGAGAGAGTTGAATTCTTCAGGATTGTAAATTTATTAAGGAGCTGGCTATAGCCGCTTGAGAGTACACGTACTTTGAGCAGCTGGGGCTTGTTTTTTGACAGAAAAAATTGAAGATGATTTTCTTAAAATAATGATTGGAATGTTTTAAATAGACCTCAAGATTGTGACAATTTGAAAATGTTTTAAATAGACCTCAGGATTGTGACAATTGGAAATAATGGAAAGTGATAATATATTTCTTCACTTTGGTTGAAATGATTTCATGTTGGAATTTATGTCCTCTAAACTAATGAAAATAAGAGAGAGATAGAGAGGAGAAGGAAAAGCGCACGAACTATTTGTTGTGCTACAAGCTATTTTTATGTTTGTTATTAATTTTCATAACTGATATTTTATCTGACTCAACATTTAATTTCAATAATCTAAGTGGAGTTAGGCCTAAAGTACCTCAATGCAATCAGTAGTAGACCATTTCCCTTTTATCAATATGTTGGGAAGAGTCGAATTTAGTGTTTAAACGATAAAACTCTTTGTTTTCATTTCTTTCTTCTTTTGTTTGTTGGTTTGAACTTCTAGTCCACCATTCTTTACTTCTTTATTATTTTCTACTAACCATTAATCTTAAGTAGGTTTGTAATCTTTCTCAACTCTTTCTATTTGTTAGAATATAGATTATAATATGATGTATAATTTCCCTCCAACTATGAGTTGGTTATACTTGGGGTTTGTCAAAGAAAGTCTATATGATGTTTTGGTGTATATTAAAGCTAAACAATAAAGCTTTATATATATATATATATATATATATATATTTGAAACTGTTATTAGCACTCCAAAAATTTCATTCTATACTTCTCACAAGTGTATTTTTCTTTCTAATTATAGGAAGTTTGGAGTGATTTTTTTAATGCTAATAACAATTCCTTTTTTTTTTGTCGAATATAAAGCTTTATATTATGAGTAATTGAAATTTTAGAATGTTTTCATAATAAAACGAAAACCATACAAGCCTAGGGTTTCCTTTCAATCAATCACTACTCAAATTAAAAGTCGGCAAATGTCAAAATAAACTATATTATTAGTGGGTATACTCATAATTCATGGGCAAAAATAATTTCCACAAAGAAAAATGCCTTCTACTTTCAACTTCTATAGGTCCCTAAGCTAATGTCACCTAGATTAAAATGCTTTGGCTAAATTTGGGGGAATCACTAGCTTCCATTGTAAATCAATGCTGCATATTGTACTGACAAGAAAGAGTAAAACAAATGTTATTTAATAAAAAAGAGAGAGTAAATAATGCTTGAATATTTTTTAATACCTAGCCAATCTTGATTCTTCAGATCAACAAACTACTTTGATGCTATTTCTGATGGCCAAAAGTCATTTTTCTTGGCTGCACGTGGTTACCAAACACGGTCTTAATTAACCCTAGTACTAGGTGCATAACCTTGAGGACATGGAGACAGAGATATATGAGAGGTTGGAGGCAAGAGTCCTCAAGGTGAGTTGTAACTATGTGGCCAAGGATCTTACCTTTGAGTGTAAATTTCGATATGGGAGAACTGAGAACATCAAAACCCCAATTGGGTGCATGGATGTGGATGTTGATAAATTTCCAACGTGTAAGAGAAATGACAGCCAACTTTTTCAGCAAAGTTAAAAGTTTTTATTTTTATTGTTTTAGTATGTTTATTTATACTTTGCAAACAACCATGTAAAGGCAACAATGTAGGAAGGGACCTAACGAAATTGTCAAACAATGCCCAAAAAGAATAAGTACATATTTTAATTAATTAGTTTGGTACTCTAGAGTATCTGGTACTTCAAATATTTTAACTGTTAGATCTTCGTTTAAAAATATAATAAACAAAATATATCTATTAACTGGTAAGTGAAAGGTCTTAGGTTCGATTCTCACTAAAGATAAATTTGAACTACATTATTGTTAGCCCATTATGAGGATAAACTCACATTCTTCCCTAGATAATATCAATTGTTCAAAAAAAAATATAGGATAGTATTAAAGTAGTAGGTACTCCGAATATTTTAACTTTTGAGCACCCAAAATGCACTATTAATGAAAATAAGATGTTTAAAAAAATAAAACAGGAGTTCTGTGTTTCTGTGACATTGTCACTGACAACTACGTAACCCTGTGTACATATATATGAGAGAGAAACAGATGGAGTGAGTGGTCAAATCGGAAATGCAAAAGCTTAAATGCCTTTTGTGTGATTGTATTATTATTGCGATAATAATTTGATGGTGTATTATTAGCGTCCAAGGGTTCCGAGATAATGTCACAACAAGGTCGATACATATGGATATGGAAATCAGGATTTGGATATTCGTTTGTTTAGTTCATGAGTTGGTTATCATGGAGTAGGATTCTCTCATCTCTTAATCTTTCTCTTTTTTCATCATCTCCTATTTAAATGGATACGATTGAGCCACGTCATTATTTTATATTGATTTTTTATATGGAGATATGAACAAAAAGGAAAGTGTGAGAGAAGGGGATGGTAATAGAAGAGAAGAGAATCATATTCCAGTTATCATTCGTAAACCCTTTTTAAATTTTTTATTTGCAGTTTTACTTGAGGGAATAAGCTAGCTTGTAATTAATATTAAGAGTAAAAGAGGAAGAACTTATAGACAATCTTTGGGCGAGAAATTTCTAATTTTGAAGAGATCATGAGGTCAAGAAATGGATCATAAAATGTTAGAAAGAATGGATTGGAATGTATAACAAAATTATGTGAAAGAAATTTACAAATCTCTACTTGGAATGATTCATTTATAAATTTCTCTTACATCTCATGTAGCGTTGTGTGATGTATTTCTTGACTTCACTCCCTTAAAACTCGAAAATATATAAGGATCTGAGTTACTTGACTTCACAACTTGCAATAGAGCTTATCATTTCATGAACCTTAACACTGACACAAGTTAATTATGTTGAGAGTGTGACTTTCACATCAGGAAAGTTAAGAACCTTGATATGATCATACAAAGTTGAGCTACTCCTTATGTTACTGACTAATTTTACGGTGAAACTTTTCTTTTCTTAAAAAAAGTCTCACAGACATGAGACATTATTAATTTCAAGGGAGAAAAAGCTGCAAGAAGGCAACCAAAACTAAACTCAAAATCATTAAGAAACTTTTTGTCAAATATCTATGTACTTCAACCTTTTGTTTTTGAACCACACTACACTGCATATCCACATCAAATAGCACACCAAAAACTCTATAATAGGATATAGCGTTATAGAAAACGCTATGACAACCGACTCTTTTACCTTTTTTTTTTTTTTTTTTTTTTGTACATCGATATATTTTTACCAAGGGCAAGAGGAGTTCAGCTAAGACACACAATAGGCAACCTAATTTGGTTTTGAACTCGCCATCCACGAGATTTGAACTTAAGATTTCTCACTTCCAAGTGAAGAGGAATACCACCTGATTGTATTAATGATTAGCGACAATCGACTCTTTACTAGCCCTGGCCTTTTCATAGCATTTCTGAAAGGAGTTATAAAAAATTAAAAAAAAAAATTATATTATCTCGTCCATGAATTATAGATGAAAAGGACAACATTTTTGAAGTGCCATTATTTTGCTTCTATAGGGTTTATAAATTGATGTTAGTTAACATATCGTAGAAATATGACCGTAATTGGCTTTGTTCTATGCTAATACATAGTTGGTACAACAATTATAACTGTATAATGGTAGTTAATTAAATTGTAAACCCCTTACAAAAGTGGCATGCACTTGATCATCAAATGATGGAAACGAAATATCATGTGTGTTACACCAAAACAAAGTTTCAAGTACTGCATTACAATCTCTTGGCTCTCCTAAAAAACAACTATGAATAGGCACCAATATATATGGTCCATAATCCATGTAAATTCAAACATTTTTAAGTATCGTTATAAATTTCACGTATGATGTTATAAATTTATATATTCAAACTAATTTGTTGACTTTTAGGGTTAATGTGTACATGTTATAAGTCCTCATCCTTATATGTTTTTCAATCAAGTCCCTTAATCTCATCCACAATTGGGTTTAAGAACTGTTAAGTGGTGCATGACTACGAATTTGGTACACGGACACTACCATACTACACATGTTTTCCAAGTCTGAAATTGATATAATTATATATAGACCAAGGAATACGGTTTCTAATATAGGACACGTGCCCGGTGGACCAAATAAAACAAAGCCAATGAAAAACGGTGCAGAGGATAGGTGGCTGGTAACTAAGGAGCTAACACTTTAACACAACATGTACAGTCAACGGAAAAATATAAGATTTGATTTGGTAGATAGAACGGAAATTAATATGGAATTGTAGAGAATCGAGGAGTAAACGAGAAACAAAAGGCTGTAAATTGATCACAACCTCTCTCTCTTGAATATTTAAGTGTGAAAACAACTGATGAATGAGCCATCACTCCCATGCACACGTCCCTTTCTCTCTTCCTCTCCCCCACCTCTGCCGCTTCTGCACCATCTCTCTCTCACACATACACATACACACACATACACATCCTTTGGGAATGATAACCATACAATTTTCTCATCTATTTTTTACAAATATGACCATGAAAAGAAAAACAAAGTGTTACAGCGGCCAACTTGCTTATGATACATCACCAACTTGTAACGAACCGAAAACAAGTACATGATCAGCTAGCTACTATCTACATTTGTAGATAAAATTTTGTAAATTAAATGACATCAAAGTTGATGATAAGATTATTACTTAAGCATTGATGAACCATGAACGTGCTCATTTCCTATTCATGACACATTATTTGGTTTGCAAATTTTATCTACGAATTTAGTCTTTCTAGCATAATTCTAACAATAAGGTAATACTAGAGAGACTAAGGGGGCGTTTGTTGCGCCGGACTATCTCGGACTGGACTAGCTTCAAGGACTAAGCTGGACTGGCTTAGACTAGACTAAGCTGGATTAACTTAGTGAAGTGTTTGGTGCAGTGTTGGACTAAGAAGCTGGATAATAACAAATTCTAATATTATATTATTTAATATATAAATTATTAATATTTTATTATGATCTAGGTGACCGAAGATGACGAGGAGTCTATCGGGAGTGGTTGTTGAGCATGACGAGGACGAGACAAGATAGTCTTAGCTAGTCCCATAGTTATTGGGGGGTCTCGCTAAGACCTCTCAGTGAAGGGTTTTGTCCATGCTAGTCCCCTTTAGTCTCATTAATGTTAGTCCCAGCATGGAACAAACACAGTATTGGACTAACAGCTAGTCCAGTCCAGTCCAGTCCCACTTAGTGAGGGCAAACAAACGCCCCCTAAATGTATAGACTAAATTTTGTAAACTAAATGATATGTAAGTTGAGATTGGATTATTAGTTAAGTGTGATTAACGTGCTTCTTTTTTATTAGTGACACATCATTTAGTTTGCAAATTTAATCTATAAATTTAGTCTCTCTGGTATTACCCACAATAATAATATAAACCCTAACAACAATTTCCTTATGTTTAAAGGTATCTGTTTGACGCTTTGCATATAAAGACTCATTTGTTCTTGACAATTAATGACAGTTTGACACATATCAAAATATCTCATGTGAATCACAAATGAAAATTTTGTGCCAACATGTCATAATTAAATTTAGTAGAAATGACTTCTTACACACAAAGGGCAGAGCAATAAGAAAGAATTATAAAATAAAACAACAATTTCTGCTACTTAGTATTATAATCTAATGATATTCTTCTTCATTTGTAAGTGAGAGGTATGAGATTCGATTCTCACCAGAGGCGAATTTAAACTACATTATTGCCAGCTCATTGTGAGGCTTAACTCACTCCCACATCCCTTAGTATAGATAATATTATTTGTTAAAAAAAATAATTACTATGTTACATCATACCCGGTCCCCAACCCAACTATATAATTAGTGCCATCTCTCTCTCTTTTCTTTTCTCTTTCTTCTCGTTCCTTAATAGTAACTCATCATCAACAATTCTCAAGCAGCAAGATCAGATCCAAAATTTGTCTACTACCCATCATCAATATCCCACTGATAGATCGATCAGTCAAAATCCCATCAATCAAATCACCAAATCAATATTATCACCATCATCAGATCATCATCATCAAATTAGAAAGAAAGAAAGAATGTCTTCAGCTGCAGCATCATCCACTGTCTTTAACTCACAGGACCAACAACACCACCACCACCTTCTCTCCCCCACCGATCAGCTCTGTTATGTCCATTGCAACTTCTGTGACACCGTCCTTGCTGTACTTACTCATCTTATTCTTAACTTACTTTAACAATAAATTTCCTGGGTTTTAATTGTATATTATTGTTTTTGTATGTAGGTGAGTGTTCCTTGCAGCAGTTTGTTCAAGACTGTGACTGTTCGATGTGGCCACTGCAGCAACCTTATCTCCGTCAACATGTGTGCCCTTCTTCTTCCTCCGGCTAATAATAATAACCAACTTCACCTTCCACATCCTTTCTTCTCCACTCCTCACAATCTCCTTGTAGGTTTTCTTTTTTGGCTCATTATATGTATATAAATATGATTCGTTCTAATTGGCATAATAGTGTATAATTCATACTCGCATTTTGTAAGAATTTGTTAGGCCTTTTCTATTCAATTAAACTCTCAAATATTTTCATTTTTTATCTTCCAAATCAGCACACTCACAGAAAGACTACATAATGACAAACTACGAGTGTGAATATATATCATTTCCCTTTATTTATATTATATATATTGTTGTTCTGATGGGATCATGTGTGTGTGTATATATATAGCAGGAGGAAATCCGAAACACCCCATCCAACACAATGATGAATCACCAGCCTTGTTACACAAATGAATCGATCATGCCAATCCGAGGAGAAGGCTTTGATCATCTTCAGGAGATACCTAAGCCTCCTGCAGTTGTCAACAGACGTGAGTGATATTTTTCTTCTTCTGTACCATAAGCACACCAAACTCATGTACTGGCTTTCAGGGTGTACCAAACCTTTTCATGTTTGTCTTAATTTATTTCTCTTTTAGCGTAGTGAATTTTTTTTTTTCTTTTCTTTCTGAATACCTATCACTTTAAATTAGGCCTTTCTGGTAAACAGCAGACTCTTTTCCAATCAAGAAAAAAGTTCCAAATGTGAAACCAAGCTAACTTTTGAATGTTTGGGCTTACTTTTTAACAGTTCCCAATGTCTCTAGCTTTAGTTTTGTGTGTATCAGATCGAGACAGAGGCAAGAATCTTTAGCACACATTTATTTCATGTGCAGCTTTCTCCTTTCATGTTGTTTCAGATTTAGTTCTCAGTGTAGTGGCCGTTACTAAAGCTCACTTTAGATCCACAACTATACAGTTCTTCTTTTCTAGTATTCTTCAAACAGTTTTGAGTATTTAAAATCTGATCAGGATCTATGTAGAAAACCCTAGATGAATTACACACACACACATATATTTGTGCGATCATTTTGCTTTTAGCTTGTTCTTATTTCTAATGTAAAGAATGGATGTGGTGATATGAGAGGAATAAAAATTTAATACGCATTATCACATATTTATCTATTAAAGGAAAAACAAAGAAATAAAAAGGGCCAGCGAATTGATTATAATGTTTATCTGTCTACTTTTGTCTCTCTGCGAAATGTCTATGTTGGATGTCCAGCTCCGGAGAAGAGACAGAGAGTGCCATCTGCCTACAACCGCTTTATCAAGTGAGTGAGATTATACATAAACTAAAACACAGTTATACTTAATCGCTTTCTATATATATAAATGTTTATAATGTAATTACTCAATATATACACATATATATAGACATAGTCTTTGGAAGCATAACCATGAAATTGTTTATATTTGCAGGGAGGAGATACAACGTATTAAAGCTGGAAATCCTGATATAAGCCACAGAGAGGCCTTTAGTGCTGCTGCAAAGAATGTAAGCGTTGAATAAGGCTTCCGTTTCAACTTTAACCAGCTAGGGTTTCACCTTTAATAGCCACTATGTATGCAGATAACTAGCCAGCTAAGTTATTTAGGTTTTTTTTTTTTTTTTAAAAAGTTAAGGTTCCACCATAAAATTAATTAACAATACGAGGAGTAGTCTAACATTTTATAAGCTCTTACATAATTTGATCACTCAATGATGTAGAACTCTTTAAGCTTTACATCCTCACATTTTTAACAAGGGCAGCGTGGTTGTTTTGTTCTTTTGACTTTTAGAGGTTTTGAATGTTCTTATTTTCTTTTTTGTTACTCGTTAATTTTGTTGGTACGTACATTTGTTTTGTTCTCTCAGTGGGCCCACTTCCCTCACATCCACTTCGGCCTTATGCCTGATCAGCCCGTGAAGAAAACTAACATGCGCCAGCAGGTATACCTCAACCCTGATCGATCTGAGTTTCTTAGATGGAAACCCTAGTGACTGAAATAGTGCTATTACGCCTCTTTCATTCACTTTCAACGAAAATTAATGCACATGAAAGAACAAGTTTCGAAGGGTGTTTCAATCGGAAATTTATGAGTTTATGTCTTTGGGTATTTGCAGGAAGGAGATGACATGCTCGTGAAAGATGGATTTTTCAGTACTCCTGCCAATGTGGGTGTCTCCCCGTACTAAAAGGATTAGGGTTTATCCTATTTCGTCCCTCTCAACTTTAACTAGTACTAGGGAATCTTATTTATATCCTAATCTTTCTTGTTATTAGTCTCTAAAAACTTGGGTTGCATGCATGGTTATATTACTAGCTAGTCGTCGATTGAAGGATATGGAATCTATATGGTAATGGTAAAAAACCCATATGAATATTGACGGTTTTTAATGAAAATATATATCGCAAGAAGCAATTCTGTTCAAAGACCCATGTTGATCTGTTAACGAGTACTTACCAAGAAAATTTTAGGTTCACTCTAAAAGCAACTGAAAATAAGAGGTGTGATTCAGCTCATTAATTATCAGTGCTTGCAAGGTTCTTTAGTTTTTTAATGTGAAATTTATACTCTCAACATGTCTTCTCACGTGAGAGTAGACATATATTGGGTGATCTGAAAGCTCCGTAATCCGATAGGCTACATGTAGATAACCTACTCTGAGACTCTAAAGAATGTGAGCATCCAACCTTAAACCAATTGTCAATAGAAATATGTTCTTTTAAAAACTCTTGCTCCACCGACAATTCTGGGTATGTATACCCTAAACCCTTTATCAAGTTGGATACCAAATCCGAATTTCTTTACAATGTTCTCTCTTTTTGTTTTCATTTGAAGCCTAGTGCTATGAGGCTTCAGATTAAAAAACAAATGCTGCTACGAGACTAACTTCAATGGTTTGGATTAAAATTTAATTTTTTAGTCCAAAAAATTTATGTTCTAACTTATAAACAGTTTTTCTCCTACAATGGTTTTGGCTTAAAATTTAGCTCGAAATTAGTAAAGAATGATTTTAGCCTGATTTTTTTTTGTACCTTTTAAAAAAAATAACATTTATGTAGATTATTCTAATTTATTTTGAACATTTTAACCTAAAATATTCAAATCCGATAAATAATGAAAAATCAATCAACCTACCTCATTCTTACACATATGCACTACATGAAAAACCACACAACCTACTCGATTCTTAAACACAAATACATAAGTGGGTAAAAAGAAAAAAAAGGAAGAATTGTTTGACGAAAATGAATTTTGTATGGATGTTTGAACAAATACATAGGTATTCATAGAGTTTTTTGATGAATTTTGATTTAAATAATTTTTTTAATTGTTTAGCCGTTGGATTTAATTTTGGGTTGTTAGAGATTTTTTTTACCGTTAGATTAGATTTGCTCATATTAGATCTCAACTGTTAGATTTAATATATTTATAAATTTGATTTTAAAAAATTGAATGTGGACTGTTGATTGAACCAATTGTCCGACCACATGGGCCGTTGGAAAAAAAAAAGTCATTGGTGTTTCCACAAGTGGCCGACAACGTTAGCAATTGAGTCACAACTACTAACCTTGGCTCATTTTCTGGGCTAAATTTGGGCCATAAATAAGTTTTAACCCAAAAATGTTTTTAGTCCAATGATTGAAGAAACTTTAGGCTAGTTAATTTGAGTTTTAACCCCACCATTGAAGTTGGTGTGAGGGTTTGGCACTATATATTGTTGTATCTTTGAAGTAATGAGATGTAGTGGCGGAGCCAGAATTCTGAATGAGGAGGGGTCTTTCACAAATATGTATATATGTATATATATGAGTGTGTGTAAAAAGTTGAATTCATAACATGTTGACATATGCAATTTGTGTAATCCTCACAAAACTGAAAAAATTCTCTTAAATTCAATACTAAGAAGAAAAAAATGTAAAAACCCAGACAACCAAGTAAGAAGTAGGTTGTGGAAGGCTAAAGAAAATACAAAGAAGTAGAAAAAGAAGGAAAAGGGGGAGAGGTCTGCAAATAAAGAAGGTGGGTTGCTTTAGAAAATTATAGGGTGTATATTACTGTTATGTGAGAGAATCGAACTAGAAGTGGGGTTGCTTTTTCCATTTAAAATTGCACATCTCTTTTAAAACTCCCATGCCAAACTTATCGTTTCATTAGACAGCCGAAAAGATTTAAAATCAAAACAGCTTAACGACGTCGTTTGCTTCATCTTCTTCCATGAGGTTCACACCTCAGATGAAGTCAGGATGGGCCAGGCACTACCCTAGTCCCTTGGTGGCTCCGCCCCTGATGAGATGTGTCTTTATTGTCTTAATTATATTGATTTTAAGGCAAGGTAACAGGGCAGCTGGACACGACATTGAGTACCGAACTCATAGGGATTAGCCAATTAGCCCTTGATATGAGCATGCTATGCATAGAGCTTCACCAACTGTAGTATGTTGCTACGGATCAACAGGCCTCAAGCACCTTCGAAGAATTTCAGCTATTTATTTAGTTATTCATAAAAAAAATGAAATTAATTAAACAGTAAGATGATGTATGACAAAGCGTCCATTTTAAACCCAAAATCTTAGCACAGGCAAAATGTGAATCAACATACATTCAATGAACGTAGAAAAAGTAACATAAGTATAAGATTCCCTCCAGTGCTTTAAAAATCACGTTGGACTGAAATAACACTAAAACATTTGCTAAACTTGGTTTGATTTCTTTCATTGCAAACCCACCAAATTAGATTACAACAACCAACCAAGCGCCATAGTTTGCCAAAAAAAAAAAAATTAGAAAAAGAATAAAAACTGTTGAGATTCCACCATAAAATCAATTGACAATATGGAGAGTAATTGAACTTCTTATCAGCATTTGCAAGGCCTCTTCTTTAGCCGATGTGAGAATCACACTACTAGCATAACATTTGTCAAATCGAATGAATATCCACTTTTGTAAAGCTGCAGTTTGAGGGCAATGTAGCATAACATGACCACAAGACTCTCTAACACTAACAAAAGCGCAATATGAAGCTAAAGCCACACCCCAGCGCTATAACAAATCGTCAGTCAACAACGGCCCATGACAAGAACCTTCTACATGGCATTAGACGGGAAATAGTAAAAACAATCTTTAGCTAAAACAAAACCGGATGTGTCCAAAATAAAGGATCATCCATATCCATATTCGGCAATGAAATTTCCTCAATGTTTTTCAAAAGATGAAGAAAGAGGAAGTAACGCCATTGGGAAGAGACCAAGCATGAATAAAGTCAAGAAAATTGGAGTGCAAAGGAATTATGACAACCTCCCTAATACTAGAGATCATTGACAAGCTTGCTATCATGCCATAAAAAGGCATCTACTCCCATCACCGATAATCCATTGAAGAGAATGGTAGAAAGACAACCACACTCTTCCAAACTGAAGATTTCTTATAGGATTTTAGCAATTGAAGATAAAAGGCTTATGAACATATGACGTAACCAACCGAAGGCAGAGAGGAAGAAGAGCTACATCCCAAACCACCTTCCTCTTACTGGCTTGCAACAAGATTACAAGCTATTAGAGACGCACCTCTTTTTAAAAGGATAGCCAGACAACGAAATTTCTAATACAACCTTGAACCACTGGTTATAAATTGGAAGGCAAAGTATAAATTTGAAAACAATAAACCAAGAGCCTCTGGATGCACTGAAATAATGAGCTGGAGCCTCCCGCATGCGAAAGCATTGAACCTTTTAAGCCATCCACTTGCAACAGTTCTCCTTCTAATGACTCATCACCTTTAGGAATTTTGCATCTAGATAGTTAGATAAATCTATGAGGATGACCAATCAATTAGGTTTATTTGAACTAAGATTAAGAATTTAACATGCCATATACTCGGATAATAATTAACAAAGTACTTCGCAAATATTCATGTCATGGCTTCATCATAAACCTTAGAAAATAACTTAGTTACACATAGAAATAAAAATAAAAATAAAAGAAAGACAGAACCCGGAGTCCATGGCAAAGCACGTCCCTAAGCTCTTCTTCACTAATTGCGTAGATGGTGAATGGTAGTATGGTGTGGGTGATATGGGTTATGCCGGGGTGCAGGGGTGGATGGATAGAGAGAGCTTAGGGCACCTTATTTATACTAGAAAACCCTAAAAAGTCTGGGAGAAACTCTCCTAAAATAAAACAAACTCCTAAACAATTAATGACACAAACTAGGAAAGAATCCTTCTTGGCTTGGGAAACACGACATCTGTCATGAACACCAGTTTTGGGGTCGATTTATCTTCTGTAAAATTATGTAAAAATATGGGAAACGTACCTTTATCTCTTATCTTTCCAGGCATATATTGCACTCCACTAGGAAAAATCGGGAAAGCCTCCAAATCTTCATTCTCCCACAGCTGCGCAATTCTGATGGGAAAATAACTTCTGCGGGATTGATTTGTAGAATTGATTTGTAAAACTGGAATGAATGGCTCCATGGAAAATTATGAAATTCAGATACAACAATATGCAGCCTCTTAGCTTCCTTCTCCAATTGGCCTTGCATCAAAACTCCTCCGGAAAGTCGAATTATCACCAAAAACGTCCTAAGTGCGCAGATTGGCTGAAACTGAGAAAAGGAAAGTAATAAGGTTCTTTTAAGATCAATTCCTTGAAAAAAATTAGGGATAATTAACATGAAAATATTGTAAAAAATGCACCTATCAATTATGTTTGTGAAACTTCGGTTGTTAGTACCACAGCCACAAGGCATGAACATAGCCTGAACATAATCAGTTTTTACTGATTATGTTTGGAAATTTTAACACAAATTAAGGGTCTGTATGGTTTGAGTTTTAGGGCGTATGACTGATGAGTTGAGGAACTTTTGGAACATAGCCTCCCAAAAATCTAGGAAGGTAAGAAGCCAAAGTACAGTTTGAGAGTAGCTGAACATAAGATCGGGTCTCACATCTTTGAAGTGACAAAAATTCCTTGCCAAGGTAATGAGTTTGTTGATGAGCTTCTTCATGGAGTGCGGCTACATCTGATAGGTTTATCAAGGACCTAAAGCTTTGAAATTTTCTTGGTTATATATGTCTACTATGACATGTTTGTGATTGCTTCTAGAATAGATAATTGTGTTTTTTGACAGTCAAAAACACTTCTGATTGCGTCTGACAAAAAAGTTAAAAGTGGTTATGGCTCATAGAATCACTTTCTGTAGTGCTTTTATCAGAAGCACTTGGACTTTCAATAAAAATTTCAGCGTGTTTATAATAAAAGCATTTGTGGGCATAAGTTTTTTTTTTTTTTTTTGTTTTTTTTGAGAAACAATCTCAAACAAACTCAAGTTTATTCTTGTGGGTTTATAACTTGATAAACTTTTTGTTCTTCAGCCTGGGAACTTGGACAAATCCCGGATTGGTCTGGGGCACAGCTACAGCAGAGGCAAGGTCAAGTTTAATGTCGACCGCTTTGACAATATGGCCATTCAAGCAATCTCCACTCTAGAGACTCTTGACAAGGATATCAATTCTTTCTCCATGAGATTCGGGTATGACAGTGGCGGTTTTTACCCATATCTTATATAAAATAGTTAGCCAGTTGCATCCTCTTGGAAGGGGAATGGCTTAACATTTAACTGGTACATCGACACCGTGGTATCTAATCATGCGTAAGCCACTCTCCATATGAAGGGGTGTTATTGGCTCGGGATACGAAGGTGGCGGTGTTTCTGTTACATGTAAGTCTCTTGCATTAGGAATTGCTTGTTGATTGTATTTATGATGATAAAGCATGGCTATTATTTGTATGAAATAGCTGATGACAATAATTTTTTCCTTAATTCTCCTCAGAGAATGGTACTCATGGCTTTTTCTTGAGTTGGTGAAGATTGTCGATGACTCTGCATGCTAAAGTTGCAGAATCTATCGAAGACAGGTCGACTTTGCCCGAAGACAAACTTGCAGAATTAACTGACATTGTTGGAGATGAAGATAAGGCAAAGGAGATTATTGAAGCTGCCAAAGCATCCATGGGTAACAGAGAAATTCCCCATAATTTTCTACCCCCCTCCTAACACTATATGACAATTCGAAAACCGACAGATGGTAAATAGGCAAATGCAGAGGGTGGAAGATGGTGAAGGGTTGAACCTCTTAGAGGCCGGTGGTGGTTATTATGGGTGGCTCAAAATATGATTATTGATGGATGAACTCGGTGGTGGTAACATTGTTACGTGATGTCTCTAATCTATGTGTTATAATATAGGTGGATGACATGGTTGATATGTTAGAGGCCAAACATACAATAATAATAGATGGATACACAATTATAACATAAATGAATTTGATAATATAACATGGTTCTACAACAGTAATGCCATAAAAGTAAACAAGGAAACTCTTAATAATATAAGGTGTTTAGGAACGTTTCATTTTTAGTTTTCAATTTTTGTGTTGGGCATAAAGGAAATACAAGAAAAAAGAGGATGAAGACTGCTAGATGGAGGGGAGAAATGAGCAAAAAGTATCGGATATAAGTTAAAACTATTTTAGTCTTTTATTTTAGGCTAAATATCCAAAATAAACCTTGAAATTTGCATAATCAATAGAAATGGTCCCTGAGATTCAAAATCAATAGAAATGGTCCATGAGATTGTCCACCATCCATAATCTTGGTCCTTCCGTTAAAAACTCTTTGGGCAATTTTCAAAGCTTTGTAACTCAATCGATTCATAACCAAATTCGACTCATAATATATCAAAATGAAGATAGGAAAGTGTAGAACAAGATTATACCTATTTGGAAGCCCAATGGTTGCCGGAGATGGCCAAGCCTGAAAGGTGACTAGTTAGTGGGAAAACTGGAAAACTCGTCGAAAACTGAGTAAACTTTAAACGTTCATAACTTCTTCAATACTCAACGAAATCGAGTGATTCAAGAACGAAAATCATACTTCTCGATGAGACAAAGATAATGGTACCTTTTATCCACTTTCGAGCTATTTTCCGGCCAAACCACGGCGATTTAGCCGTTGAGAAAGGTACCATTATCTTCGTCTCATCTTTGAATTACTCAATATCGTTAAGTATTGAAGAAGTTATGAACGTTTAAAGTTTACTCAGTTTCTGGCAAGTTTTCCAGTTTTCCCGCCAACCAGTCACCTTTCAGGCTATTTTCCGGCCATCTCCGGCAACGGTTGGGCTTCCAAATAGGTATAATCTTGTTCTACACTTTCCTATCTTCATTTTGATATATTATGGGTCGAATTTGGTTAAGAATTGATTTAGTTATAAAGCTTTGAAAATTGCCCAAAGAGTATTTAACAGAATGACCAAAATCATGGATGGTGAACAATCTCAGGGACCATTTCTATTGATTTTGAATCTCAGAGACAATTTTTATTGATTATGCAAATCTCAAGGACCATTTTGGATATTTAGCCTTTATTTTATTCCTCCAACTTCTTTTTTTTTTTTTTTGGGTCAAACCTAATTTCAGTAAAATTAAAACACGCTAATACAAAGTGAGGTTAGTCCGAAGACAATCCACAACACAGTAAAAGTGCAGCTTATTACCAAATTAAAGGAAACAAGCCCCAAAAGTGAGTCCAAAATAAAGCCTAAACTGAAAACCCTAGATCTGTAAACGAGAATCAATCGCTTCCACCAAAATAGCCGCACTACCATCTCCAAGCTGCCACCACTGATAAGAAGAACCAACGAAAGAATGGACGGAAAATAGGGGAGGGGAAGCCACCTATGCAAAAAGCGCTCCCATAATCCTACCAAATAATGCGAATTGCACTTTAGCCACCATCAAAACCCAAAGCACACCTCCAACTAAAGTCCATGGAAGAAGAACTCGAGGAGTCAAATAGCCGAACCAAGTGGGCAGAAGCTCAAGGCTAGGAACATCAATTTAGGAAGAAAAAAACAAGAAACTCAGATCTGCAACAAGATTGCCAAACATTGAGACAAAGCTCTAGGAAATTGAGACTAAGCTCTAGGAAAATGAGACGGGCTCAAAGCAAAACAACCAAAAAACAAGGGCAAAAAAAAAAAAAAAAAAGGGTTTAGAAAAGGAGAAGGGGAAAAAGGGAGGAGGAAATGGGGTTGCTACCAACCCCACCCAAGAGGAAAGGCCGGCGGCTGAAGGTGAGATTGATTTGGAGGCTCTGGGTTTGGGAGAGGGGGAGCAGCGCACTAGGGTTTGAGAGAGACCGATTGTTCAATCAATTAGGTCTCTATTATTCCTCGAACTTCTAATTCAAACTTTTTTCTCCTATAAGTAAAAATTAAAAACGAAATAGCTATAAAATGTATGTAATACACTTTTTGTTTATGACGTACTTCTCCTTTTCATTTCTCTCACTTAAATACCCTAGTCCATTTTTTTCTACCTATTTTCTCTAATTAAACTCCCAAGTTAAAATCGAGTGAAGTTCAAAAATTTCAATTTTAACCATGCCATTATGGGGAAAGAGAAAATCTATATAAAAATATAAGACCAAATCGGATAAATGATGTCTGTGATATTCGGAAGATAGCTCCTATGCTAAAAAAACTCGGATTTAAACCCTTGTGGTGTACACCGTTAGCAAATTTAGTCCAAAAATGATTTTTCCGTTAACTATCTGTTAATACATGGGTAAAATTGTACTTTGACATGTCGAGAAGTGATTAGTCCAAAAGTTTTTTGCTCTGTTTTTCAGTTTGAGAATTGATTCTCTGGTGAAATGGAAGATTCTCTCACGCAGCGGATCGTTGCCGGAGAAGGTGACCTTAGGGCCGCCTTCTAGGAAATGGAGCACCGCCGGCGAGTTGAAGACGGTGTCGCGGGAAAAATCAGGAGATTTTGAGATTTTCTTGGCGCCTCGGTTAATCTCGGCGAAGGTGTTGAAGTAGTGCCAGAAGGATGTGCCGTCGACGACAGAGTGGTTGACCGTACATCCGATGAACACGGCGTCGGCGAGCTCGGTGACCTGTACGGCGGCTAGAGGTCTGAAGTGGCCAGAGTAGCTCAAAGTCCTTTCATACGCGAAGAACTCCCTGAAGCAATGTGGAACGTCAACGTTGGGCTGCAGGACGGCCTCCAGAGAGAGGTTATTGGCTTTGGCGTGCACGAAACCGACGCCGGGGTAAATTGTGCATTGCGAAATTACGGAAACGGAGGAATCGGAGCAAGGCATGGTGAAATGGTGCGTTTCGAGGAGGTGTAGATTGAGAAATCCTGGGGGTATGATATTGTGAGTTGTGGTGGGAGTGAGGTGGAGGGAGCGGGGAGCGGGGAGCGGGGAGCGGGGAGCAGGGTATATATAGTGGTAGGGAGGGGGTCGGGTTGGATGCATGAACTTGCTGACGGAGAAATCACTGATGAATCCCGACAGCTGGGTGTTGAATAAGAGTGCACACGTCAAAGTAAAATTTTACCCATGTATTAACAGATAGTTAACGAAAAAACCATTTTTGGACTAAATTTGCTAACAGAGTACACAACAGGAGTTTAAATCCGAGTTTTTTTAGTATAGGGACTATCTTCCGAATACCTTATGACCACATGGATCATTTATCCAATTTGGCCAAAATTTTGGAGCTTTCTGATCCAAAGAATCCTATCCAATGGTCCGATGGAGATTGTTTGTCTAGGTAACAACTTTGTGAGCCATGACCAGAATTCAAAATCAATCAAAAGAAACTTTCTACGGCACCTGTTTGGTTGGCCCTTTAGCACGCCAAATCAAAATTCAGAAGTTCTGGCCCCGGAGAAAGATTTGCACGTCACGGTTTCATTGCCCCTTTCTCTTTGTCCTACCACGTGAGGTTTCATTGCCCCCTTCTCTTTGTCCTACCACGCGAGGAGATAGAGGGAGAAATGTGCAAAGAAACCAGTAACACTTGATGAGATAGATAGAGAGAAGGGGGTAATGAAACCGTGGCAGGCGAGTTTCTCTCCTAGGGGTGGATATACAACATTCATTAGACCATGCAAAAGAAAAAGAAAAGCACAATTATACTTACATTCACATTGCAAAAGTATATACCTAAATGACATAACTTTCAGGGAACAAGATAATGTATTTGTGAGCTAACATTGTAATTGAAATGTCAGGAAGTTCTTCATTTTTCCCCAATAATACCAGAACTAATTAGGAATTAGGGTTCACAACTTGTCATTCGATTTGTGTCGGAATTAACGCAAAAAAGAGGAGACAAAGGCTCTATACAGTTGATTCTACATAGAAAACCATATACAAAGAAAAATCAAAGTCACAAACCAGGTAACATGTATCTGTGGAAAGAAGTCCAGCATCATATAAGGCAACAGCATCTTCATTGAATGCATATTACAGTGTTTCAGTCCTGAGCATTGTAACGGATACATCCTTCAATTTACCTCCAACTTACATACGTTGAATTCCATCCGACAATCCAAGCATGTAAGATCAACAGCCTAATCCTGATCACCTCCTGTCTTGCCTATATCATTGTCGTAAACAGCAGGACATGCCTTGCGACTACTCTGTACATTTCAAGCCACTTAAATATACCTGGGATTGAATTACTGTCCTTCCAATCTTAAAACCCGGAACCACTGTAAACCCAACTTTCATCCTGGCCTTACAAGGCAACAACATTCTCCTAGTGACATCTTCCATATAAACCATCGAAAAATCAACGCCTCTTTCCACTTGGAATATCTCAACTGCTGGATCAAAGGAATACGCCAACTTTTGGAGCATCCATATCGAGCTCGCCATGCTAACGAATGACTCATAGAATACACTCAAAGACCTCCATGAACTCAACACAACTTGGTTTCGATCCAAATTACTAAAGATTGAAGATTCCATAGTGGGGTGGATAATCTCTTGATACTTGCTCTCACAAAATCTTGAAAATTCACAATTTTGATTCCTACTTAACAACTCCATTGGATTGCTAGACACATGCTCAAGCAACTGCTTCAAAGAACCATTCTTCTTATCCACATCCGTACCATGCCCATTACACGAAAATTCTTCCTCATCTAAACCAAAACCTTTCAAATCGAAACCTTTGAACATTCCCAAACAAATATACGACAAGAAAGCATACTGGTTATGCGCTCTTTTAACGTAATCAACATCCGGATGAACCAAATTAGCAGCCAAATCTAAATCCCACCCAGCTTTCTCCATCAAAGTTATCAAAATCTTAGTAAATCTGTGTGTTAATCTACAAGCATCATGCAAAACCGAATCGAAAACTCTAACGGACAACAAAACATCACAAGAAGAATTCAAAGTAGCAGCTAACCTCTTAGACAATTTCACATTAGACTTTTGAATCTCACCCAATTTTTTCCGCAGGGCCGTAACTTCATTGTCCTTTTGATCTATCTCTGTCTGCAACCTGTTCGACATTGTTCCCAAAGTCCTGAGCTTGCTCTGATTCTCCTGCACCTTAGCTTCCAAGCAGGACCCAATTGGCAAATCAGAACCCGAATCAGAACTCGTACAAAAATCTCTGTAAAACTGCTTGAATTC
Organism: Malus fusca; assembly: GCA_035220775.1. Classification (NCBI taxonomy): domain Eukaryota; kingdom Viridiplantae; phylum Streptophyta; class Magnoliopsida; order Rosales; family Rosaceae; genus Malus; species Malus fusca. The sequence continues at coordinate 12,931,511 of CM069065.1, read as the reverse complement.
TGAGAGCCTCTGGAGGTGAGAGACCAGAGCTCGATCAGCTGCCGTCACATTTTCTTCCACAAACGGCACATGGGCAGTCTGCAATTGCAGATACGAAGCTTCAAACGACGAAACCGTGGCAAAAATCGATGAAATCAGAGTCTGGGTCATCTGGGTATTCATGGGTCGGATCCGAGTCCGCCTCAAAGGCCTTGAAACTGCCAAAACCTCCGGTTTCTTCACCTGGTTCTCGCTCGTATTCGGCTTCTCCTGCTTTAATTCTATCTCCGGAGCGTTGCCGTTCGCCGCCGCCGTGTCCGGTTTGATGACGACGACCTTCTGGTCCGTGATGACCTCTTCGGAAGAATCCAGCAGCGCGAAGCTGTCGGCGTCGTCGGCTTCCTCCTCGGCGAAGAACTCGAAAGTTTTGGTCTTGAAAGCCAGAGCGAATTTCTGAAACATTTCGGAGATTTGTGGAGGCTTCGAAGTGCCGTCGTCCATTTCTAGCATATTATTTCTCTTCTTTCTGATTGTTGCTTGTTTGCAAATGGAATCGAACTGAAAGTTTCAATCTTTCATGGAAGCAGAAATTCAGAGAGTGGGAGAGAGAATTCTTGAGGTCTACTCCTTTTAGCTATGGAGGTGCTTTGAATGTCTTGGAAGGAAGGTATGTCATATCATATGGTGTGTATGTTGTGGGTTTCGCCTTTGCTAGGTGATATTCTTCTTCATTTATAATTGAAAAGTATTTAATTTTCGTTAAAAATGAATTTAAACAAAATTATTAATAATACATTGTAAGGTTAAACTCACATTCTTTTATTAGTGTATATATTACCGTTCTTTAAAATAAAAATATTTAAAAAAAATCAATGTCGATTACATTTTATTTTTTTATTTTTTAATTATTAATTTATTGGGTTTGTTTTGTTTTATTATTTGTGCTCTTCTTCCTGGGTCTCCTAGTTATGCTGATATTTTCAGATTTGGGTAACGGTAACAAGTTTGACAACGGCTAGCATAACATGGCGGGTACGTTTTTGTCAATGACGGACCAGTTGTTAAGTTCTGATGGGAAATTGTGGAGTGATGATGATACAATTTTTGGAGAGACCTTTCAATGTGTTCAGAATACGGATGGTACATTACGTGTCGCTATACAAATGGTATGATAATTTTGTTGAAAAATTAACAACTTAAAAATAAAATTTTCCTTCACTAATATAATGGCACATGTTTCGGGCACAATGACATATTTCTCCTCTCTTTGTTGTATATATCTATTTTCTTGTTGTAACTAAGAATTATGAAACATAAAGATTTCAGTGAATAAATATAAAGATTCTATTTTATTTTTGAATGAAACATCGATATTTTATTGAAATAGTAGATACTACATCATGTCTTGAACAAGAAGGTCCTAAATAAAGTCAGAAGGTTCCTCGAACCAAACTAGTTCATTGCCAATAGCAGTGGCAACCTGAGCAATTTGATGGGCAAATCCATTACAAGTTCTTGAAGCATACACAAACTCAATGTGTACAAAAGAAGCTGCCTCCTGCAGCACATCCTCCGCCATGAGCCCGTACTCCGGGAGGTCCCTTCTAGGCACCTTAGTGGAAGCAATGGCGAGTGAAGAATCACTCCTCACAAGATTAAGGGGGGATGTTGAATTGTAATCTTGTCTTGGCCCAAGACAATTGATCCGACCCATGCACAAAGAAAGATCCATGCACATGCTAGAAAGTTCTAGCAAATTCAAGTTGGTGGAATGCATGCATAAATATCTAAGGCTTTTTGTAGAAAGATCTAGAATCTTGTAAAATTGTGTGGTAGTTAAGCATTAGCTAGAAAGTTCTAGCAATATCAAAGTTGGAAAATCTTGCCTATAAATAGCTGAGGTGCTAAGCTATGTGATGTAACAACCAAGAGAGCAAGTAGTGAGAAGTGAGAGTGCCAAGTGAGAAGTGAGAAGAAGCAACAAAGCTTCTAAGAGTGTTTGAGTGTTTCCTCTTGTACTAGTATGTGAGTGAATAAATTTGTTGTGTAAGAGTGTTCTTTCTTTCTCTTGCCTATCAATTCCGATGCGTTACATTCTTCTTTGTGAGATAAATAACTCCAAAGTAGTGAAGTCTTTTTAAGCCCTAACAAAGTGGTAGCAGAGCTATGGCTAGCAACGTTATGGCAGCCTTCCAAGTTCCAGTGCTCGACAACAACAACTTCGATAATTGGAGTATCAAAATGAAGGCCCTTTTGGGAGCACACGATGTATGGGAAGTCATGGAGAAAGGCTGTACTGAGCCAGAAGATGAAGCTACTCTGTCCCAACCCCATAAGGAGAGTTTGAAAGATTCAAGAAAGAGAGACAAGAAGGCTCTCTACCTTATCTACCAAGCATTAGATGATAATGGCCTTGAGAAGGTCTCGAGTGCAACCTTTGCCAAGCAAGCATGGGAGAAGCTTCAAACCTCTTACAAAGGAGCCGAACAAGTGAAAAAGGTTCATCTTCAAGTATTAAGAGGTGAGTTCGAATCTCTACAAATGAAAGGGTCTGAATCAATCTCTGATTATTTCTCAAGAGTCTTAGCCGTTTCCAATCAATTAAAAAGAAACGAAGAAAAGTTAGAAGATGTTAGAATTATGGAGAAGATACTACGCTCGTTGGTCCGCAAGTTCGAGCACATTATCGTGACGATTGAAGAAACTAAAAACTTGGAAGAAATTAGTATAGAACAATTAATGGGTTCGCTACAAACGTATGAAGAGAAACATACGAAGAGGCAAGGGAATGATGAGCAACTTCTCAAGACGGATGTCCAGTCAAAGAAGAAAGAAGAAAGCTTCGACAACGAGAGAAGCCAGTATGGAAGAAGTCATGGTCGAGGCCGCGGACGTGGACATGGACGTGGACGTGGTTGGAACTTCAACAATCATAGCAACTACGAAATAGGAGGAAGCTCAACAAAAGGTTGTGGAAGATGACGCTCAAACTTGAGGTATGAAAAATCTCAAGTTTAATGCTACAATTGTCAAAAGTTCGGGCATTATGCTTGGGAATGTAAATGTAACGACCTGAAATTTCTACTTCAGAAGCCAAAAACACAGGTAGGCCACAGTAAAATAATGGTTAATTATAATTCTAACTAACCACAATAAAAAAATAATCATTTTGTTAAGTTTATGGCTGCATCTAACATCCTGGTTAGACTGCATACGTACCCTAAAAGAAGGGATCAAGTCATTCGTAGTTCACCTTACACTTTTAGAACAACATACTAAAATTTCATTCTGATCCAACGGATTTCCGCCAATCACGAAATCAAGTGGCGGTCAACGTTTTATTTTACAAACTTGCTAATCCAATTCGGGAAGATTCGTACGTCATATTCTTGATCTGTAAGTTTCTATGGTCCTTAAATATTACGTACGATAAGGTCTCAAAGTTTGGTGACAATCCAACGGTCGGATCGTCGATTCACAAATTGATCAAGTAAGGTATCGTAGTAAATTTAGATTCAAACGATCAACCTACATCATACGAATATCAAAACTGAAATCAAGGCATCTAATTTAGCCTAAAAATAGCATCGACAGCCCTCTGGCCACATGCCGCTGTGGGTGGCGGACGGCGACCCCAACTCGCCGAAAAATTTCAATTATTTCAAAAAAATTCCAAATTTCACAGAAATGTAGAACAAGTCAAGAGGAACAAACTTTATACATGTGGCCAAGTCCAATTTGGCCGGGAAAAGCCTCAAATCGCCATAAACCCGCTGAAACCCTAGAATTTGCATAGTTGTCGATTCGCCACCAAAATGAACTCTGGCGCCTCATCCAAGGCTTGGGACTTGCTCCTGGGGTTAAGGGAAGTCTTTTGGTTGTGGATATTGACGGTATTCGTTGACGGATTCACCGAAAAAAGTATAAAGCCGCCGGGACACCAGTGGGTTTTGTGGCTTCGATTTGTGAATTTGGGTTAGAAACCTAGAAATCTAACATCACATGGATGTTGGGCTCGATGAGAGCTTTCCATAGACACCGAAATCACCTCAAACAGAGGTCGGACAAAGAAGTTAGGACTGGGTCAAGGAACCGGGTCGGGTGGAGAAACCGGGTTGGCCAGTTTCCTCATTCTCCCTTCCCTCCATTCCCTCCTTGCTCTCTTTGTCCTTCCCCTCCTCCTTTTCTCTCCCGCATCCCACATTTCCTCTCTCTCTTGCTGCCACCTAGCAGCGTCCAACCCCATTTCTCTTTTTTTTTTTTCCAACAACGAAAACATCTCTAATTTCTTCGTTATAACTCCGTTTCACGAACGGTTTGCGCCTACATGTTTGTGAGATCGAGCTCTATCCAAATATGTCAAGAAACATGACAAAATATATGAGGATAAAATACATCCTCGTAACATTACATTTAGCCACCTAGGGCATTTTAGTCATTTCACTTTCCGATAAAAAAATTCCACACAATCATATATTTTAAATTTTTAAGGGTATACATTCGACCCCCATTAAAATAAATCTCTTCCTCCAGATTTCTACCCTCGAATAACGATAAAGGAATTAGAGCTAATTCCACAATTCCATTTATAGTGAATAAAATCATAACCTCAGTCTACGATTTTATTCAAGCCCCAGAAATAAATACTTCCACGAAATAATCATTTATACTCAGGTTTCCTACTACGCTCATTGGTAGAATAAATATCGGAAATTCTAGCCATACACATTGGCAAAATAAAGATCACATCAAGTCATAATCCTCAGGGCCTAAATAAATACTAGATTATCAACCACATCTACCGTTGGTTAGATAAATACCAGCATCATAATCACATTCATTGGTAAACTACTTACCATCATTGCTATATTCATCATTGGCAAAACAATTATCATACTTTCCTAGCCATAACCAGCGTCGGCCAAATAAATATCCAAAGTTCAAAAATATCCCAATTTCAAGCCAAACCATTAGAATTGGCAAATCAAATATTAGAAAATCATTGGAATTTCCAATCACAATTATTGGTAAAACCACTTACCATCATTGGCTATACGTAGCCGTTACCACAATTCTTCCTCAAAAATTTTAGCCACAATCACTGACGATATCAAACATCACAAAATTTTGCCATATTCATCCTCTGCAAAACAAATATCATGAATTGCAGCCAAATCATCATTGGCCAAATAAATATCGAAATTTCTAGCCATAACCATCAGTGGCTAAATAAATATCACAATTTCAAACCAAACAGTTTAAATTGGCAATTCAAATATAAGAAATTTCATCCAAATCATTGGAATTTCAAATCACAATCACTGGTAAAATCACTTACCATTATTGGCTATACACAGCCGTCACCACGATTCACTCCCAGAACTCGTGTGCCAACATAATCAAATTTGATGACCGGTCCCGCGGCCGATTACCCTCACTTCAATCTGACCACAATAGTACAAAGTAAGGTAACGAGAGTGTCCATTTAATCCTACACCCCAGAACCAAGTACCCTCCCCACGGAATATGGTACAAGTCTGGCCATGTATGCCTCTAGAGGTTTATGGGATCGAAACCCAAGGCAGTGCACGGTGCCCCTCACTCCTAGTAACTCTCAATCCAGGAGTGTCCATTTCCAACGGTCATACCACATAGATTATCCTGCAGGAGTAGCCCAACCATATAACACCCTCTAAAGGTTTAGGGGATCGAAACCCAGGGGAACCTCATAGTCCCTTTCACTCTCAGGTCATCAAAATCATCCTGGGAACCTGCATTCACAACTCACAGGAACCCGTACTCACAACCACATAGGTGAGTAATCCACAATACATATATATAACTCACATATTCATAGGAATTATGAAATATTGCAACCACAATGCAAATCATATTTCCCACTAACGGAATTCCATAATCATTATGGAAATTACACCACAATCACAATGCAAATCATATATGTATCACACACACACACACACACACACACACACACACACACACACACACACACACACACACACACATATATATATATATATATATATCACATGAATGTCACTTCATTCACCAAAATTATGAAATAATGCAATCGCAATGCATATCACATGAATGCCACTTCATTCACAAAAATTGTGAACTAATGCAACACAATGCATATCATAATTCACACCAATGATAACTCAAGAATGTTGCATATATATAGCAGAATCATTCACTCTGATACCACTATGTAACGACCTGAAATTTCTAATTCGAAAGCCAAACACACAGGTAGGCCACAATAAAATAATGGTTAATTATAATTCTAACTAACCACACTAAAAAATAATCATTTTGTTGAGCTTATGGCTGCATCTAACATCCTGGTTAGACTGCCTACGTACCCTAAAAGAATGGATCAAGCCATTCGTAGTTCACCTTACGCTTCTAGAGCAACATACTAAAATTTCATTCTGATCCAACGGTCGGATTTCCTCCAATCACGAAATCAAGTGGCGGTCAATGTTTTATTTTACAAACTTGCTAATCTAATTCGGCAAGATCCGTACGTCGGATTCCCGATCCATAAGTTCCTAAGGTCCTCAAATATTACGTACGATAAGGTCTCAAAGTTTGGTGACGATCCAACGGTCGGATTATCGATTCACAAATTGATCAAATAAGGTATCGTAGTAAATTTAGGTTCAAACGATCAACTTACGTCATACGAATATCAAAATTGAAATCAAGGCATCTAATTTAGCCTAAAAATAGCATCGACAGCCCTCTGGCCACGCGCCATCGTGGGTGGCGATCAGCTGCCCCGACTCAACGGAAAATTTCAACTATTTCAAAAAATTTCCAAATTTCACAAAAATGTAGAACAAGTTAAGGGGAACAAACTTTATACATGTGGCCAAGTCCAATTTGGCCAGGAAAAGCCTCAAATCGTCATAAACCTGACGGAACCCTAGAATTTGGGTAGTTGTCGATTTGCCACCAAAATGAACTCCGACGCCTCATCCAAGGCTTGGGCCTTGCTCCTGGGGTTGAGGGAAGTCATTTGGTGGTGGAGATTGATGGTATTCGTTGACAGATTCACCGGAAAAAGCATAAAGCCGCCGAGACACCCGTGGGTTTTGTGGCTTCGATTTGTGAATTTGGGTTAGAAACCTAGAAATCTAACACCACAGGGATTTTGGGCTCAATGAGAGCTTTCCATAGACACTGGAATCATCTCAAATGGAGGTCGGACGGAGAAGTTAGGACTGGGTCAAGGAACCGAGTCGGGTGAAGAAACCGGGTTGTCCGGTTTCCTTCTTATCCCTTCCCTCATTTCCCTCCTTGCTCTCCCCTTTGATTTGTCCTTCCCCTCTTCCTTTTCTCTCCCGCATCCCGCATCCCACATTTACTCTCTCTCTTGCTGCCACCTGGCAGCATCCAACCCCATTTTTGTTTTTTTTTTCCAACAACAAAAACATCTCTAATTTCTTTGTTATAACTCCGTTTCATGAACGGTTTGCGCCTACATGTTCGTGAGATTGAGCTCTATCCAAATATGTCAAGAAACATGACAAAATATATGAGGATAAAATACGTCCTTGTAACATTACATTTAGCCACCTAGGGCATTTTAGTCATTTCACTTTTCGATAAAAAATTCCACATAATCATATATTTAAAATTTTTCAGGGTATTACTATAGAGCTCCAAACAGTGGACCTAATGAAAAGGTCAACTATGTGAAAGAAGAGAAAGAAGAGAATGGCTTTGTGCTACTAGCATGCAAGAACAATAATGGAGACCAAGACTATACATGGTACCTTGACACCGATGCCAGCAACCACATGTGCGGATGAAGAAGCATGTTCGTAGAGCTCAATGAATCAGTGAGTGGCAACGTTTCTTTTGGAGACGAATCCAAAATACCCGTAAAAGGAAAAGGTAGCATCCTTATTCCCCTGAAAAATGGCGGTCACCAATTAATTTCAAACGTCTACTACGTGCCCAATATGAAAAGCAACATTTTGAGCTTGGGTCAACTCTTAGAAGAAGGTTATGATATTCACATGAAAAATTATAGCCTTGTTCTTAAAGATGACAAGGGAAGATTAATTGCCAAGGTAAAAATGTCAAAGAATAGGATGTTTCCCATGAACATTCAAAACAATGTTGAAAAATGTCTCAAGATATGTTACAAAGACATATTCTGGCTTTGGCATCTTCGCTTTGGGCATCTTAACTTTGGGGGACTGGAGTTATTATCCAAGAAGGAGATTGTGAGAGGCTTACCGTGCATTAGCCACCCTGATCAAGTTTGCGAAGGATGTTTACTTGGGAAACAGTTCAGGAAAAGCTTTCCAAATGAGTCAAACACAAAAGCCTAGAAGCCACTCGAGCTTATTCACACCGATGTGTGCGGTCCAATAAAACCAAGCTTTTTCGGTAAAAATAATTATTTCCTTCTCTTCATTGATGATTTTTCAAGGAAAACCTAGGTATATTTCTTGAAGCAGAAATCAGAGGCCTTTGGAGCATTCAAGAAGTTCAAAGCCGCTGTAGAAAAAGAAATTGGTTGCAAGATCAAAGCCATGAGATCTGTTCGAGGAGGAGAATTCACTTCAAAGGAATTTCAAGAATTCTGTTAAGCCAATAGAATTCGTCGACCTTTGACAGTTCCAAGATCCCCTCAACAAAATGGTGTGGCGGAAAGAAAAAATTTAACCATCCTCGACATGGCTCGAAGCATGCTCAAAAGTAAAAGATTGCCTAAGAAGCTGTGGGCAGAAGTTGTAGCATATACTGTCTACCTATCCAATCGGTCTCCAACAAGAAGTGTGTGGGGAAAGACTCCGCAAGAAGCATGAAGTGAAGAAAACCAAGTATCTCTCATCTAAAAGTTTTTGGAAGCATAGCCCATGTACATGTACCAGACGAGAGGAGAACGAAACTCGACGATAAAAGTGAGAAGTTCATCTTCATCGGCTATGACTTAAATTCAAAAGGCTATAAGCTGTATAATCCAAACAATGGGAAGACGGTGATCAGTCGAGACGTGACGTTCGATGAAGAAGGAGAATGAGATTTTGGCTCTCATGCAGGTGATCTTCACTTCTTTTCTCAGTTTGAAGAAGAGAATGAACAAAGGATGATGGAGCAAGCAAGAGAGGTTCAACAAGAATCCACTACTCCACCTGCTTCACCAACATCAACCAATCATGGCAATTCACCAACATCAGCATCATCAAGTGGGAGTCTAAATGAAAGAGAAGTACCACACACAAAAAGTCTACGAGATCTCTATGAGGTAGCTGAAAGACTTGATAATCCTACAATTTTCTGTCTCTTTGCTGATTGTGAACCAGTTGACTTCCAAGAAGCAGTGCAAGATACTAAGTGGAGGAAAGCAATGGATGAAGAAATTGAAGCAATCTAGAAGAATGATACATGGGAACTCGTTATTCTTCCGAAAGGACACAAAGCCATCGAAGTCAAGTGGGTGTACAAGATAAAGAAAAATGGAAATGGAGAGGTCGAAAGATTTAAGGCAAGACTAGTGGCGAAGGGCTATAGTCAAATAGTCGAAATCGACTACGATAAGGTATTTGCACCCGTTGCTCATTTGGAAACGATACGATTACTAATTTCTTTGGCAGCTCAAAACAAATGGAAGATTCAACAAATGGATGTGAAGTCCACTTTCCTAAATGGAGTCCTTGAAGAAGAAGTCTACATTCAACAACCATCAGGCTATGAAATCAAAGGGCATGAAGACAAAATTCTGAAGCTGAAGAAAGCCCTCAATGGGTTAAAACAAGCACCATGAGCATGGAATAGACGCATTGACAAGTACTTCCAAGAAAACAACTTCACCAAGTGCCTTCATGAACATGCTCTCTACGTCAAAGTCAAAGATGGAGATATTCTAATTGTGTGCTTATATGTGGATGATCTAATCTTCATAGGAAATAATCCAAACATATTTGAAGAGTTCAAGAGAGTGATGACCAAAGAATTCGAGATGACCGACATCGGGTTGATGGCATACAACCTAGGCATTGAAATCAAGCAGAACGAAGAAGGCATTTTCATCTCCCAAGAAATCCACACAAAGGAGATACTGAAAAAGTTCAAAATGAACGACTGCAAGCCCATAAGCACGCAAGTGGAGTGCGAAGTCAAACTAACCAAGCATGACAAAGGAGAAAGCGTAGATCCAACATTTTTCAAAAGTCTAGTCGGAAGCTTGCACTACTTGACTTGCACAAGACCAGATATTCTCTATGCCGTCAGATTAGTCAGTCGCTACATGGAGAATCCCACAACTATACACTTGAAGACCTCCAAAAGAATTCTTCGATACCTTAAAGGTACTATTAACTTTGGCTTATTCTATTCAAGTTCTAGTAACTACAAACTTGTTGCATATAGCGACAGTGATTGGGCAGGAAATTCCGACTATAGAAAAAACACTACTGGATTTGTGTTCTTCATGGGAGACACTGCATTCACATGGATGTCGAAGAAACAACCGATTGTCACTTTCTCTACCTGCGAAGCTGAATATGTAGCTGCTACCTCATGTGTCTATCATGCAATCTGGCTGAGAAACTTGCTAAAAGAATTAAGCATGCCACAAGAAGAGCCAACAGAGATCTATGTCGACAACAAATCTGCAATAGCTCTAGCAAAGAATCAAGTATTCCATGACAGGAGCAAACACATAGATACCCGTTATCATTACATAAGAGAGTGTATTGCAAGAAAGGATGTGCAAGTGGAATACGTGAAGTCTCAAGACCAAATTGCAGACATATTCACTAAGCCACTCAAACAAGAAGACTTTATCAGACTGAGGAACTCAATCGGCGTCACAAGACAAGATTAAGGGTGGATGCTGAATTGTAATCTTGTCTTGGCCCAAGACAATTGATCCGGCCCATTCACAAAGAAAGATCCATGCACATGCTAGAGAGTTCTAGCAAATTCAAGTTGGTGGAATGCATGCATAAATATTTAAGGCTTTTTGTAGAAAATCTAGAATCTTGTAAAATTGTGTGGTTGTTAAGCATTAGCTAGAAAGTTCTAGCAATGTCAAAGTTGGCAAACCTTGCCTATAAATAGGTGAGGTGCTAAGCTATGTGATGTAACAACCAAGAGAGCAAGTAGTGAGAAGTGAGAAGAAGCAACAAAGCTTCTAAGAGTGTTTGAGTGTTTCCTCTTGTACTAGTTTGTGAGTGAATAAGGGTTTGTTTGGTATCCTATTTGAAAATTTTTATAATTTCTCAAAACATTTTTTAAGAATTTTTCTTGAAAACAATTTTCTTTAAGACTCAAAAACTTGTTTGGTATGCAATTTAAAATTTTTAAATCTTACAACTTAAACTGAACAAAGAGATCCAAAAAGAGTGGGTCGAGAGAGAAAGAGGAGAGAGGAGGAAAGAAAGTAAGAGATGATTGAAGGAAAAAGAAAGAAGTGAGAGGATCGGTGGAGATAGAGAGGAAGAGTAGTGAGAGAAAAAACCGAGAGAATGAAAAGAGCGGATTGCATGAGAGACAAAAAAGGTAAAAAAAAAGAGAAGGGGGAAAGAGAAAGAAGAAAAGAGAGAGATAGCTTTGGAGTGAGAGGGGAGGAGGGAGAGAAAAGAAATGAGTGAGTTTAAGTTTAAAAACTCTAAAAACTCACCTTTTGTGTTTTTAGAGAATAGACTATATTTTTTAGTTAGTTTTGAGTTCAGTTTTTGAAAATAGTCCTGCCAAACAAGTTTTTAAGGCCTAAAACTTGAAAATTGTTTTTGAGTTTAAAATGTTGGATTCAAGTAGAATACCAAACAGGCTCTAAAATTTTTGTGTAAGAGTGTTCTTTCTTTCTTTTCCTATCAATTTCGCAGCGTTACATTCTTCTTTGTGAGATAAACAACTCCAAAGTAGTGAACTCTTTTTAAGCCCCAACAACAATTAGGTGGGGGAATTTCATAACAATCTCTAATATCTCATGCTTGACGCATGTTTTCGATTCAAGTCTCACCATTCCTTTCATTTCAACGAGTTTTTCCTCCCTTTCATACATGTTTTCTCGAATCCCAACATCATTGTTTGATCGCTGTATCTCGTAACTAGCGATTAGATCTACTAAGTTATGAGTCGAACTTCATTTTGACATGGTTGTGCCGGTAAATTGATCGCATTGATATATGCAGTGTGGTGTAGTTGTGTTGGGCAGTGGCTGAGCTTTGCAAATCAAAGCAATCTTACAAGGTAGTGATTGTTGGGATTTGTAGAACATATATGACTCGAAATAGCAACTCTCCAGTTGTTGAAGGAGTTTCTTGTTTGAAGTTTTAAATTTTTCATGTTTTTAGACACTCAAGGTTATTAACAAAAGTTTTCGTTTATTAAAAGCAAATATTGTTATGTTTATTAAAACGAAATTCATAATGTGTTATTATATTTCATGATTAACCTAATCCGAACGAACAAAGTGTTGAATTGAATCATACTAGTCTCTACTGGGGGTTATTACTCACTTTTGCCAAGAAAACTGTATGGTCTAATGAGGCTACTACGAAGAATTTACTCATGGGTAGGACAAGCTCGGTTCATGGTTTCTCCTGGCTATATGGTTCATCTGGGGGAGAGGTCGGGCTTCAAGAAACTTCTAGTCTTAAAACCTTTATAGAGAAGTGTCTCTTAGTACGACAGTCTAGTGGTATTTCGTTTCACTTGTAAGTGAGAGGTCTTAGGTTCGTTTCTCGCTAAAGGAGAATTTGAAACACATTATTGCTAGCTCATTGTGAGGCTAAGCCCACCCCCCTTCTCATTTAATGTATATCATTATTGCTAGCTCATTGTGAGGCTAAACAAACCCTCCGTCACATTTAATGTAAATAATATTGTTTGTTCAAAAAAAGAAAAAAAAAACAAGACAAGTTCAACTAAAACAATATATAAATAAGGTAAACACCACAGAAAATGCCGCAAAGGGACCAAAGAGGATGTAGGTATGCAATTATTTTATTGCCCTCAGCATGATTCTTATTTTTTTAATTTTGGAGATTGCAACCCTAAATATTAATTATAACTTATACGTTGTGCAATTGATACATATATGGTCCATCATGTGATTTACCCCCAGGGATTTAGTTATTTGAGCCATCTGTTGCCTCTCCTTTGACTATATGAGATATTTTTTAGTGTATTCGAAACATAAAAATGTATACCGTATGTAATAATACAAGTAAAGAAACACTAAAAATATATATATTTTCTTCACTTATATTATGACACATGATGTATCAACTTATGTTTTGGGTACATGAAAAATCTCTCATCCTATATACACACAAGTAAAGAAGGTACTGCATACCGTAGTACTTAAGTTTTTTTATATTCAACAAATTTGAGGTTAAGGTTAACTATTCAGTTAGACTTGTATGTTGTTCTCTATTAATACCTTTGGACCTCATAAACAGCAGAAAACCCCTTTCAAAAACCCTAACCCTAAATTGCTTGCAACTCCGAAACTAAAGGAGGAGATTTTGATGTTTTGTGGTGGTGGAGGTTGGGGTGATTTCGATGTGGACACCAACGGAAGACGGTGAAATAACGACCGATTTAAGAGCGAGAGAAAGCAAGGTTGGAAAGCGACAGAAGCCGAAGATCGAGAGTGACAGAAGCAGAGGTTTGTGAGAGAGAAGTCGAAACGGAAAGAAAAGTCGAGACTCACCAAATCCCAGTGATGCAAGAATGAAGCAGTGGAGGAGGAACAAATGAAGCGGTGTGGAAGAAAGAAGCAGGGCATTATTTGTAATTTACAAAATTACCCTTGCTTTATTTTATGCATTCTTTTTTTGCTGCTTTTGATTTTTTTTGGCTGAGGACCATTTTCGTCCTTTTTTTTTGTTAAAGTCGTGACACCAAAATTGCCCTCTGTTTTTATATATAAAAGATGAAGAAAATCATAATAAATTAATTAATAAAACTAAAAATCAAATTTTAAGGAGTAAATGAACATGTGTGAATAAAAAAAATGTGAATTTGTAACTTAGTACTACAGTCTAATAGTATTTATCTTCATTTGTAAGTGAGAGGTCTTAGGTTCAATTCTCGCCAAAGGCGAATTTGAACCACATTATTATGGCTAGCCTAGTGTGAGGTTTAACCAACTCGTCAACCCCTTAGTGTAGATAATATCATTTGTTAAAGAAAAAAAATAAATTTATTGATATTTTTCTTACTAACATTGTTGGTAGTACACATTTGCACTAAGGAGAATGATTATCACACACCTCTTTTGTCCCAAATTTTCTTACAATCACAATTTATTTTCGATATTAGCTCAAATAAACCAAAAGAAAAACAATAGACAATTTTAACAGAGGTGTACAGAATGAACAAAAAGTCTTCATAAATTACTTTCTCAAATTTGTGAATTACCTATTTAGTCCCTGAATCATCACCTCAGTGAAAATTAGGTCTCTAAATTCATTAAAAACTACTAATTTCATCCATACTATTATATTCAAAGCTATTTTATCTTCTTTTTTTTTTTGTCAACTTAAGTCACATGACATATTTTAGAAGGTAATACAGTCATTTTTGCCTATAAGCCCTTAACGTTGCATATAGGTTTAGCATCTAATTTACCTTCCAAAATTAACTTCATACACTATTAAACTTGTAAGAAAATTACCAATCTACTCTCCAAAGTGTATTACATAAATGTCTCGTGACTTAAATTGACAGAAAACTTAACAGAATAGCTTCGAATCTAATATTGGGAATGTAATCGGCGGATTTTTATTTGTTGAATGACTGATTTTCTTAAAAAAATAATTTAAAAACTTAATTTTCACTGAAGGTATTAAGAGACTAAACGGAAGTTCAACCTTTCCAATTTAATGCTTTTCCAAGGTGTTAATAAAATCGGTTGCCCAAGCAATTCCAGCATATCCAATGAGTTTATTTAAGTTTCCTGCGGCGCTGTGTAATGAACTAAACTTTTTATTATCAGGGTTTTGGTGGGGACAAGTGGGTGGAGAGAGGAAAATTCATTGGGTGTCCAAAGATATTTTGGGTCTACCGAATCAGGATGGAGGTATGGGCTTCAGGAATTTTTGTGATTTTAATGATGCTTTCCTTGCCAAACAATGTTGGCGGCTGATTCATAACCCAAATTCCTTGTGGGCTTCGGTCCTAAAAGCCAGATACTTTTCGCACTGCTCTTTCTTTGAGGCTAAACGGGGCAACAGGGCTTCTTGGGCTTAGATCAATCTTTTGGTGGGTAGAGATTTGTTATTGCAGAAATCCCATTGGCAAATTATGGATGGGTGTATTGTGTGGTTGTGGGTGGATAGGTGGCTTCCTTCCTTGCCGTTAGGTCATCCCTCGCTAGGTGGAATGGTGTCGGTTACTAAGGATACTCGGGTGGCCTCTTTCATTAACCCTTCTTCCTGAGAATGGGACATTAATTCTCTTCAACCATTCTTATCGGTGGCGGAGCAGGAAGCTATTCTGGAGACACATCTTGGGGATCCTTAGAGGAATGATAGACTTGTTTGGCCATCCACAAAGAATGGTTTGTATTCGGTTAAATTCAGGTACCATTGGGCTAGGTCACGGCACTGCTTCCCGAGGAAAGGGCGTCCCTCATCTTCCACTTCTTACCCGGGCCAAATTTGGAAGTTAAACACCCCGCCAAAGCTTCATAATTTTATGTGGAGAACATTGCATGGAGCTCTGGCCACCATGGAGAATTTATTT
This sequence comes from Malus fusca, assembly GCA_035220775.1. NCBI lineage: Eukaryota > Viridiplantae > Streptophyta > Magnoliopsida > Rosales > Rosaceae > Malus > Malus fusca. The sequence goes on along the minus strand of CM069065.1, from coordinate 12,915,788 downwards.
AAAAGGAAATCTACTCCTTCACTGATGTGTCCCATTTGCAACTCCCATGCTAAGTCTGTTGAACACCTCTTGTTATTATGCCCATGGGTGGAAACTTATGGTTTGGTGGGGTGCTCAATTATAAAGTGGATAGCAATAGGGTTACTTCATGGCTGGATTGGCTTCATTCCATTGCATTGCAGCAGTTTGGGTCTAAGGAGGATCAAAGGTTTTTGCTTTCTCACGTAGCTTTTACTTGTTGGCACATATGGAAAGCTAGATGCAATTTTTTGTTCAATAAAAAAGCTATCAATCCTACCCAAGTTCTCCTTGCTATATCAAATTATGCAGTTGTTTTCTTTGAAGCCAATAGGGCTTCTTAACCATTGGTGACTGCTTCCAGTACGGCTACTCCAATGGAGCATTGGTCCCGCTCGTCTTATCCCTATCTGAAGGTCAACGTTGATGCGAGTTGGATGATGTCGACAAGGGATGGCTTCATGGGGATTCTAATGCGTGATGCAGAAGGCCGGTTTGTAGTTGCGGCTCAGTATGCAATCCAGGCTCCTAATGTGGCAACGGCAAAAGCTATTGCTATTTTGAGGGGTTGTGAACTGGCTCTTTCTTTAGGCCACCAGTGGGTGATCGTTGAATCTGATTCTAAGGACTCGATTTCTTCATTATCAACTTCGTTGGAATCTGGCAGATGGGAAGCATTTCCTACCTTGGCAAAAGTTTTGAGGCTAGGGAACTCTTTCCAGGGTTGTCGCTGGTCTTAGGTCCCAAGTTCGGCCAATTTGGCGGCGGACAGGTTAGCGTCGTGTAGTAATATGGAGATGTGTAATGTAACTTGGGTCAATCGACTTCCATCTTCGTTGGTTTTTGTTTTAAATAAGGATGGATTGCCTTGTCCCTCTTAATCTTTTATGGTAGGGGAAGGCGAGATGCTCGAATTCAGTTCTAGCATCTTCACTCTTTAACCCCATTTGCTGCTTGGTTTTTTTGTTGGTCTGTTGTTCCTTGCCTCGGTGTAGGCTTCCTTGTACTATTGTGGCATCTTTGCCCTGAAAATGTTATTCCAGTTTTCAAAAAAAAAAAAAAAAAAACACCAATGCTTTTCCAACTGTTCAACAAAGGGTTTATGTGTTTTGGTCAAAACTGTTCAACGAAGGGTTGCGGATTAAATATGAATACAAATGGCCCCATCATTGATAAAGATTACGCAGCACAAATTCTGGGTTCCATGTTTTGAGTCTTTCACTTTACTCTGTTAAAGTAATGCACTATGTCAGAGTCCGTGAATGGCTTTATAATCTTTTACATGAAGGAAAGGGATCCTCTCTCTCCGGATCCTTACACCTAATCTTCTTTATCAAATTATCCGAGTCTTTAAAATTTGATCAAACGGTTAAAATTATTATAATTTTTAAAATGAGCTCATGTTTTTAATTGTTTGATCAAATTTTAAGGATCCAGATTGTTTGATGATGAGGATTAGATGGAAGAGACTCGAAGATGATCCTTTTCCTCACATGAAAAAGAAAAGAAAAGAAAAAAGGTTGGTATTTTTTTCATTGTGATGGTATCTTGTACAATGTAGGGCATTCAAACTTTCACTAATGTAATGATGACAAGAGTTTTTAAATTGAATTAAAGGGTGACGCGCAAACCACAATATAAATTTTAATTTATGCATGTGGTTTAATATCATTGTATATAAAGTTTTGAATTTCCACCCATACGTCCGTTTGAGGTTACATTTTTAAACTACTGTAGACCATATAATGTTGTTGTGGCTAATGGTTGATTTTTATTTTTTTTCAAGTGATTATAAAAAGAGTCCAATCCTCAACTATCATATCATATAATTAAAAAAAATTACGGAACTTTAATGAAAAGCTCCCAATATTGTTTACTTTAACGAAAAACTATATTTTTACACTAAAAAGTCAATCATGGTACTATTCATTTTACCCTTTATTTTGTCATTATCATTAAAAATCAAAATTTTCAAACATTTTTTATTAATTTTCTTTAAAAATTAGTCTAAAAATATGATATTTCTAACATTTTCCTCAATTAAACTAACAAAAGTCGCATTGCATGTCTTGCAAGTTTCCTAGCCCGTAGTCTCTGTTTAGGAAGGCAACCATTATAGCCTTGTGTACCTTCATGTGTTTGCTGTGCTTTTGGCAGACAGTTGTAGTGGGTTCACATTCACAATTTCAAGATATGGTCTTTGAATATATTATTGGTAACATGTCAAAATCAAGCCCAGATGACATATTTATTTTTTAACAAACGATATATAGAAATGATAGAGTGGGTTAAACTTTATAATGTACTATTAATAATATGGTTTATATTCATATTTTGTCGAGAATTGAATTTAAGACCTCTCACGTACCAGTTAAAAAGAATACTAACATACCGTAATACTAAGTGATAAATGACATATATATATATATATATATGACCTTAATTCAAATGCAACAGAAAAGGTCGGTAAGTTTAACTAGATATTAGATTCGACATCTATGCAGACCAAGATTGATTTGGTCCTAGTGAAGTCAAAAGCTCAGTTGTAGAAGAATCATAAACTCATTAGGATTTGAGAGTTTTAGTAAATCATTTCAGTCTAGCAATATTCCTTCTTGTTTGTAAGAGACCAATAGATTCGACTCTCATGCATGGTAAGTTTAACATTTAATTATTACTGATTCATTATGTGACTTAACTCAAATCCTTAAATTCCCACTATTATGATATTGAAAAAAATCCTATTGTGGGTAATTTTTCAAGGAATTCATAATCGTATACATATTAACTTATGTTAAATACGCACGCAATTTAACAATTGTGATTGATTTAGTGCAATTTCCAGTGATTTCTAGGCCAAATTAACCCGCAAAACAATGAACAAGCCCTCAAAAGAGTTAAGGTGCCAACGGTGTGATGTTGACCAAGGACTCTTCGACATTTAAATCAGTGGACTGTTTATACTCGGAGCAGTAGGCTAGAACTTGAAAGACCGCGTACCTTTCTATTGCTGGTAGGCCTGACAAACGGGTCGTGTATGTCGTGTTCGTGTAACACCTGTTATCTTAACGGATCGTGTTGTGTCAAACTCGTTATCTTAATAGGTCATTAACAGGTCGGGTCAGGTAAAGTGACCCGACCCGTTATGACCCATTAAGAAAAATATTTTTTTTTCTTAAATTTGCACATACCACACATTGCCACATAAATATTACTTCAAAACATTAAAACACATTTGTCGTTTAAGTACTACATCTACACTCGAAAATAAGAGCCAAATAAAAAAATAATACATACACTACTAATCTATTACAAATATTAAATGTGCAAGGATATGCAAAATGAAAGAGTTTTTGTTTTCAAGGTTGTGAAGTCTTTCTGAAAAGTTTAAACCTCAATTTACAAAATCCTCGATTTACATCAATCATCATGAAATTGTATTGGAACTTGGGCTTGATCTATTGCCTTCAAGAGTTATGTTGATGATGTTTTCAATAAGGTTTTCCACGTCATAACTCTCTTCCGCATAAACTAAGTATAGAAAAACCAAACATTAAAAATCATTCAAATTATGAGAAGTTTACCAAAATAATTATGAAAATAAATAAAACAATAGTACTATACCATATAAAAATATATTACCTCCTTTTCCAAATAGTCAATCTCGTGTGCATAACAAAGCTTGAACTGTTTCTGATACAATGAACTACGATCCTGATCTAGTGTAAAAAATATACATATAATTATATTATATAATTATTATAGTTTTTAGGGATATAAAATTGTTAAATTAATATATATAATTATTATAGTTTATTCATACTTTCATTAAGTGTAACATAAGATTTTGTGATATCCACTAGTGTAAATATTTTAAATTGAAGATCGAATTCATTATTTGTATTCATATAGGGTCAAGGAGTGTAGCTGTAAAAAATCATCAAAATTGGAGTTAAAATAACCGTTAAATCGTGATTTTTCGTTTATAACCGTCGAAAAGTTCTGTCCCATTACTTGACCTCTGAATGTTTGATTTTTGCAATTTTTGGCGTATGCGATCTCGAAGTATATACAAACATGTTTGACGGTTGGATCATTGAAACTAGTTTCTTAGAATGCGTGTATCTCATCAAAACAATAGATTCACTAACACTTAAAAGTTTATTCATACTTTCATTAAGTATAACATAAGATTTTGTGGTATCCACTAGTGTAAATATTTTAAATTGAAGATCGAATTCAATCATTGTATTCATATAGGGTCAAGGAGTGTAGCTGCAAAAAATCATCAAAATCAGAGTTAAAATAACCGTTAAATCGTGATTTTTCGTTTATAACCGTCGAAAAGTTTTGTCCCGTTACTTGATCTCTGAATGTTTGTATTTTGCAATTTTTAGCGTATGCGATCTTGAAGTATATACAAACATGTTTGACGGTTGAATCATTGAAACTAGTTTCGTAGAATGAGTATCTCATCAAAATAATAGATTCACTAATACTTAAGAGTTTATTCATACTTTCATTAAGTATAACATAAGATTTTGTGGTATCCACTAGTGTAAATATTTTAAATTGAAGATCGAATTCATTCATTGTATTCATATAGGGTCAAGGAGTGTAACTGGAAAAAATCATCAAAATCGGAGTTAAAATAACCGTTAAATCGTGATTTTTCATTTATAACCGTCGAAAAGTTTTGTCCCGTTACTTGATCTCTGAATGTTGTTTTTTGCAATTTTTGGTGTATGCGATCTCGAAGTATATACAAACATGTTTGACGGTTGGATCATTGAAACTAGTTTCGTAGAATGAGTATCCCATCAAAACAATATATTCACTAATACTTAAGAGTTTATTCATACTTTCATTAAGTATAACATAAGATTTTGTGGTATCTACTAGTGTAAATATTTTAAATTGAAGATCGAATTCATTCATTGTATTCATATAGGATTAAGGAGTGTAGCTATAAAAAATAATCAAAATCGGAGTTAAAATAACCGTTAAATCGTGATTTTTCGTTTTATAACCATCGAAAAGTTTTGTTCGGTTACTTGATCTCTGAATGTTTGCTTTTTGTTATTTTTTGCTGATACGATCTCGAATCATATACAAACAAGTTTGACGGTTGGATCGTTGAAATTAGTTTCGTATAATTCGTATCCCATCAAATTCAATGGTATATATATATATATATATATATATATATATTAAGTAGATTTAAATCTATTTATTTTGTACGTATAATTGACCAGTACACGGAGTAGTACATCACGTATCATTATAAAAATAGTGTGATATGTGTGATAAAAAGTTGATAACTTAAAAAAAAAAAAAATTCTCACCACTTTTATTAATTTTCATTTCCCCCCCCCCCTTTTTTTTCAAAGGGCGCGGCAGGAATGGAATGGAATTATGGAATCAATGGATGCATATTAATTAATAATTATTATAGTTTTTATAAAATTTAATTTAAAATTTAATATATATATATATAATTATTATAGTTAATATTTTGGGGGTATAATTATTATAGTATATATAATTATTATAGTATTTTTTTAGGGTTATAAAATTATAAAATTAATATTCTGCTTATCGTGTATCGTGTTACCCACATGTATACCCGAATCAACCCGTTATCTTAACAGGTGCTTATCGGGTTACCCGATAACGACCCGATTCGTTATCTGTCGACCCGAACACCTGTTAATTTCGTTTCGTGTCGTGTCGTGTCGGGTTATCGGGTCGTGTCAGGAATTGCCAGGCCTAATTGCTAGGTGAATGAGGGTCTTTATATTGGTGATGGGATTGTAAACCCTAATCTGAGTGTGTAACTCCAAATCTATAAAGAAATCTAAGAAGATGTCTCCTTCAATGCAACTTTGCTCACCCTATAAAGTGAGGGTGATGTTCACCCCTCTCCCCTAAAGTGATTACTGTTAGATTAGTTTGGTTTAATTTATTTAAAATATAAATCTCAAAATTTAAACTAATTTAATGACAATCAATGAGAGGTGGAGCTCACTATAATATTAGGAGTGCGAGCAAAAATGCACTCAGATCTAGTGTCCTTACATTGTTACGCGTTCACGATTACTTGGAGTATAGTCTAAGTCATTGGGTCTAGGTTCCAACAATTTAGGAGCTAGAGACTAATCCAGACCTAGCCAGGTATTTCCCAGACCTAATCTATTTGACCATACTTTGGCTGTAATCGTTCTGCATAATTTCGATGTTTCAAGCCTCAAATGACTCGTGGTAGTATTTAAAAAATAATGGTCTCACGATGATAAATGTAAAACTTAAAGGCTTTTATTTTTGCTCACAACCATCAATCCAAAGCCGAAAACAATGGTGATTCTACAAACTCCCATGCAAATATCATCCAAGAAAACCTTTTTCTCTTGGGCAGGTTAAAAACTTTAGAAAGCCTTGACTTCAGAGAGAAGCATGCAGCATGCAAAGGTGATAATATTATGTTTGGTGAAGATGTGGGCAATGTATATATGGTAGGGTAGGTAAAGGGTTGATACACTTGGTCAAAGTGAGACATAATAAGTTGAGATTACACACCTCAGCAACAGCAAAGCACTAAAGACTTCCTTTTCCACTATAAATGATTAGCATCTAATCCTTGATCTTGTTCTGTCTGTCTTTGCTTTTTAAAAGCAAAATAAAAAGCATATATTGATAAACGAATTCAGTTTCTTTAATAACCATCTCCCACAGTGATCCAGTGATAAATGTATGGACTGCGGCTCCTCAATAAACAAAGAAAATTGTGAGAGATCTCATGTTCGATGCTCCGAGTTTGTGAATTTGCTTAAATGTGGTCACGGACATGGTGAAATTCTCCATAACAGTAACTTGCCACCAGTTGTCTCATTTTAAAAAAAAAATAAAAATAAAAAAATAAGGATCTCCCACATCCTCCACTAAACTTTGTCATTGCATAAAATGACAACCATCCAAACAACTATCAAAAATAGTACCATTTTGTTTTTTCTAATTATCATGTTATTGTTGATATATTCCTTAAATCCAATCCAAAACATTACTAAACCAGACAATTAGAAATGGAGACTCCTGCGTTACCCCATCATATAAAACAATTAGCTGCTAAAGATTCCACTACTTTTAGTCAAACAGACAAGCACCCCCAACAACCCAATATTTTGTGTATTTTATGGGGGTTTTCTGTGCTCTTCAAGGTTTTGATTTGCTAATCTATAGTTTAATTAGGATTATGATAGTCATTGCATTAAGTCAATGTCAGGAAGAAGAAACATATTTACTAACCCAGCTAATAATGTTTCTAATTATTTTACTACCTTTGTCACATTTAGTAAATCTTACATTAGTCCCATAATACTTGTTAAGTGTCTAGATCCTGCAGTTATATTGTAATAGCGTGTTTGACATTGGTGTTAATCCAAAACTGTATAGCCTTAAACTAAGTCCTAATATAATATTAGCTAGCACATTTTGCTTGTCAACTTAAATAAAAAAAAAGAAGAAGTAAAAGAACATTACAACGAGGATCCTATCAACAAATATGTCAAAGTTTAACCTAAAAACAATTACACGGGGAAAAATATTGAACCGATACAAGATCGACTATAGTTATGTCCTAAAGTAATAAAACCGTATGTTGCCATGTAGCCTCTCGGAAGATATGATTTATTGTATAGATAGGAATTTGGTGCAATAGGTGTCAAATCTTTTTTTTTTTTTTAGTAAAGCGATAACGTTAGTGGGTTATATAGTTAGTTGTCAATGAATCAGTAGAGATGGAACCCGCCAAGATCTTACTATAGTTATGTCGTGATAATAATATTATTAAAAATTTTAAACCAAATTTGCAAATCAAATGATGTGTTATCAATAGGAAATAAGCACTTTAATCAACATTTGAGTAATAATCCAATCATCAACAACCACATCATCTGAAATAAAAATTTAATCTTTCTAATATTACCCATTTATTAATTAGCACTTTTTGCATACAACCGAGACTTTCAACTTCTATCCGCAATCATGATGCCTCTCTACTAGTTTGCATGCAACGTGACCTAAATATTATGGTTCATAAAGTATTTATCGATTTTGATTATCTATTATTACGTAATCCGATGAATAAATGATATCATATTTTATTGATTTTTTGTTGAAGTCTTTATATTGTGATTTATAATATTAATAATTTCGATTATAAGCAAGTTATTTTGTAAATCGATCACGAAGTATTTTGAGGAAACATTCTTTTCTTATCCTTCGGGAGTCAAGTTTAACTCGGACCGTAGTGCTCTTTTGGAGTAGAGAGTAAAGGAGTTCAAGAATAATTTCTAAATTAAGTAACGCTTTTCATGTAGTTCTAACTTTAACATCACAAGTGAAATCTCAACAATCTCAACAAAAGTAGAAGTGGTCTAGTCTCAAAAGGAGTGAACTATTGTTTATAAGATTTTGGTTTAACCTTATGGACCTTTGTATTGGCTACCGATCCAAGATTGCTTTCCCTAGCTTTGTAAAGTTTTGTTATCACATTCTCAATTCGGGGGACGTAGGAATAATTATATTAGCTAGAGTGGACGTGCTCTGCTTTATGTACATGAGTTTGAATTTGCTTTCTTAAACTCTGTATTTAGTCAAAGTAAAATATCACTCATGTATATATATATATAAGAAATTTTGAATTTTGAATTGGCCGAACAAAACACATAATACCACTTTTGTTGGCAAAACACGCACAGAGCCCACTGAATGAAGACAATATTTCCTTTCCTTATGGGTCAAGTAGTGAATATAATTGAACTTGGGTACTTGTATGGCCCAACTTGAACCATTCCCCAGACTTTGGGCTCAAACCCAACATTTAACCAAACTTTTATTTGTGGCATTGCATACTTTTTGTGAGAAATTTCAATTACAATTTCAGACCGCCGCATCTTTAAAACATTGTAATGTCATAAGCAAACTTATATTTTAGTTGTAATTCGTTAGTCATTCCGTCAAATTAACCGTTATGTGATGATGTGACAAGTGTAGGACCACATTTTACTCCCATGGCTATCAAATTTTGCCAAGAGGACCAATATTTCCTCCTCTCCTTCCTCTGCGCGTATTCAACCTCCACAAATCCTCCTTCGGTTCTTCGACAAGACCTCAAAAATGGACGGCAACGTTATACACAAATTTTTAACACATTACAATATCATACACAAACTTTATATCTCTGTAAACCCTTTAAAATTTTCAAAAATAAAATAACATTTATATCCATCTACAAAATTACTATAAAGGATTTGTTTTTATATAATTTTCTTGAGCATTTGTCAATCATACGGCTACATCAATCTCTTTACCATCTTTGAACAACATTTTTTTTCAATTTTATATTAAGGAAACTATGGTTCCGTTCCTTGACTAAAATCTTAAATTAAAATTTTACTAATTTGAATACTTTGATTGATAGACAAATTCTTAATTTTCAGTATTAATTAAGAAATTTAATAACAATTAAATCCTTCCTAAAAGCATGCAAAGATTAATAGCAAACCAGAATTTTCAATTTTTTTTCTCAAATTTGAATTGTGTGAATCGAGCAATTTTTTTTCTTTTTGAAAATAAAAAGTTTTATTTTTAGTTTTATATATTAGTGCATTTTAAATTAAAAAAAAGGATACATTTTATTATAAAATTTGGGTATATTAATAAAAACTGAGTGGATTTTACTTTAAGAAAATGGGTACATTTTCACAAAAAAGGAATTGGTTTTAGACGTATTCTTAGATTGTGATTGTTTAACTTTTAGATAGATTTGGTTACTAGTTATTCTTTCTCTATAGGATTGTATTACTTAGAAGACAAGGTAATCCTCTCCTAATTCTCTATTATAAATTGGGAGCATTTTTGCTCACCACCATAAACTATGGTGTATGCTCACCATACACCTAATCAATTGACACGTGTCATTTCACTTAACTCTAGTTAACTTTCACATTAAATGTTAGTTTTTCAATTTTGAAAAAAATTAACCAAGATTAAGTGAAATGACACGTGTCAATTGATTAGGTGTATGGTGAGCATACACCATAGTTTATGGTGGTGAGAAAAAATGCTCCCTTATAAATTAAGGTACGTTATAAAGGGAATAACACACACATAAAAAAATCCATACACTCCACTCTCTCCCTTTGAGTTAAATAGGCCACAACACGTTATCAACACACCTCTTCGCTGCACTAAGAAATCTGACGAGATATTTTCTGCTATACACCAATTCATTAATATCATAACGCAATCAGGTTCTTCCAAAATAACGGTTTTAATCTCGATATTTTATCAGCCATGATCAGTGTTCTAAAAATCGGCCTAGGCAGTTACTAGGCGCTAGGAGGTGAATGCCCGCTGCGATTTAGTGCAAATCATTTCGAAAAATCAGTCTAGAGTTAGGTGGCCGCCTAAGCGGCTAGGCGGAGCTAGCCGGTTTGATTTATGTATTTATTTTAATTAATTGTGTGCTTTTTTCTTCTTTAGTTTCATGGTGTTATACTTATGGAAAATGATATACCTAATTTGCAAAAGATGGCTATAAAGATTATCTCATTGACTACATGTTTATCCAACTATGAGATGAATTTGAGAACTTTCAAGGCGATATATACAAAGAAAAGAAATAAACTAGATACAACAAGGTTAAATAATTTAGTCCATGTCCAATCCAATGTAAGAATCATGATCAAGAAGAAATTAGTCTATCATCTAAGAATGCTTCTCATTATGATTATATGCTTATTGTTTTTTAAATATTGAACTTGTTGGATACATGTACTTTGTGTATTCTTCTATTTCTATTTTTGCATTTTATTATTCTTTTATTATTCATACAAGTATAGTTTTTTTTTTTTTTTTTTTTTTTGAAATGTAAATAAGGACTTATTTACAAAATATAGAACTCAAAGCCATTAGCGCCACCCCCAAACCCCTGAAACCCTAGCCTCGCTTGAAGCCGAGACCACGGCTTTGCTGTGCTTTTTCTTGAAATCCACGACCTGCTGTCGTGATTTTCGGGTTGAATTCATTGAAATTTTAGAAGAATTTCATCGAATTTGGGTGGAATTCAAGATTGAATCCCATGGTTTTCTCCTTCCCTAACGTTGAGGTCACTCCTCCGTCACGCATTGTTGGTTCTCCGACGAACCAACACCTCACGAACTCACCCCGAGGCTTCCTGACCCATAACACGAACATCTGTAGCGGCCGCGCCGATCTTTTTCTCAAGTGAATACATTCAACAACTGCTGGGGTGTTTTGGATTCCAGCCCGAGCCCACTTTGGGTTTTGGTTACCCTCAGCCCGCGAAAAAAAATTGTTTCTGCCTCCCCTGCAGAAGCCCAAATGCCTTTTGCTCGAATCAGCCCCTTGTGGGCCTGCTTCCAGCAAAGCCCAGAAGGCCTGTAGCCTTCTGCTTTTGCTCGGCCTATGCACCAACCCAGCCTAGATTTGAGCTTGGGCCTTTGTGCTTCTATTTTTGTTTTTAGCCCTATGTGGGCTTTGGTTCAACTATGGACCACAAATTTTCACTGCCTGATTTTTTTAGGCAATATTGGGTTATTATTTTTGCCGGTTTCAAAAATTGGCCCGGAGTCGAATAAGTAATTAAATTACTATTGTAGGCCCTGAAGACTTATATGCATTTATTTGTTGCATATTTTTCTATTTACATTATTTACATTATGTTTGCTTTGCTGGAACCCATGAACCTTAAGTTCATAAACTTTTCGAACCTAAAGTTTTCGAATAAGAAGCTTGAAAACCCGAAGTTTTCTTAAAATATTACACCCATGAAAACCCAAAGTTTTTCACGTTAATTTATACCAATACATGTCTAATAGAACCCAAATGTCCTACTCATATGTGAATGGATTGATAAATTTTGTCTTCATTGCACTACCCACAATCTTGTCCATTTATTTTGTGATAAGGATATGTAAAATTTGAACAAAACTCGACTTTGCCGCTTTAGAGGTCTCTAGAAAAAACTACCTCAAGTAGGTTCAACATGTGAAACTCCACCTCACCGCTAAGAGCCTTAGAGCAACCATTGAAGCTGAGATGGATGGCTCGGTTTGCGAAGCTGAGAAAGCTACCACCATGATCTTCATTCGAAGACATATGCACGACGTACTGCAAACCGAGTACCTCACTAAGGAAGATCCATGATCTTTATGAGTCATTTTGGCAGATCGTTTTCATCACCAAAAAGACATCTTCTTGCCTAAAGCAAGACCCAATTGGCAACATTTGGGCTTCCAGAACTTTAAGTCCATGAATGAATACTATAATTGAAGTTTAATTTGTCGAATCCGATCACTTCTCAAGTTTTGTAACGAGGACTTAACTGAAGATGATCTCCTGGAGAAGACCTATTTGATCTTCTTTGCGACCAATATTGTTCTGCAGCAACAATATAGGGCTCAGAAGTTCACTAAGTTTTTGGATTTGATGTCTGTTTTACTTATTGCGGAAAAACAGAATCAGATGTTGATGAAGAATTATCAAGCTCAATCTACTGGCTCAACCGTTGTGCCTGAAGCACACACTAGCAAGAATCAATGCTTGAATTGCCGTTCTAAGCATGGTAGGAGCAACCAGAAGCTATCCCACCAAGGTCTATAGAATCAAGGCCCATCCAACAGAGGAAATCGAGCCCTGAAATGTTCTAACCTCGCTCCCAAGGCCTAGAACTTCAAGAATAATAGCAAAGCACCCAACACCATGGATGCAAACATGTGCTACTGATGTGGTGCAAAGGACCACCGTTTCCGTGTTTGCCGAGCTCCCCCCCAAGATCGTAATTGACTATCATTCTCATCGTAAGAAGTTTGAATCAAACCTTGCTCAAGTGGATGAACTGGAAGATATGAAGATGGAGGTTCCTGACTTTCAGGAGGCATTTGCTACGATGGAAGGACATATTTCTGACTTTCAAGAAGCATTTGCTCCGATCAACTTGAATAGATGTTTATCTTGAGTTAGTCATCATCCTCATCCAATAAGTTAAAAATGATTGTATTTTATTATAAAGTTACTTGGTTCCTAAGTCTAGTAGTTGCTATTATAAATAGGGAGTTAAACTTGTTCCCTTTGATATATGAGGGAGGTCTCTGTTGAGACAATTTGAAAGAAAATATTTTTGAGTTGGTGTTCCAAACTGTTTGTCTACTACTAAATGTAATAAAAAAATTGTACTAGAAGTCTGGAATTTATAAACTGGATGACTAGTCGTTTGTACTAGGCAACTGAAGCAGTAATTATAACTTTTATATTGGATGACTAGTCGTTCCTGCTAGTCATCTGGTTACGAGCTGAAGCTTGATTAGTGTGGCAGAGATGAAGAGTTACATTGTAGATTTGAAAACAAGGTAGGGAGTGCTTGGAAAACCTTATAATTTGTTTTTCTTTTCTTATCTGATTATACATATTATTTTGGTTGGATTCATAATTAAACTCATTGCTTATGCGACTACTTGGATGGATTGATATATGTATGTCTTTCATTCATTTGTTAAACATTCAAATGATTACCTTGAATTGAGAATCTTGTGAAGAAGAAAGGGAAATGGTAATAAATGAGGAAGACTTTTGTGTAGTTTAGAGCATCTCCAAATGAGATGTCAAAATGTACACATCAGTTATAACAGTAAAAAAAGACCACACTAATATTCTCCAACCGAATTGCCAAATCCTATGTGGCGATGACATGGATTGGCAGCAAAAGAGATTGCTGTCAAATTTAACGGCAGCTTCAAATGTTTTTTTATTAATTATTAAATGTATTTTATTAATTTTTAATTAGTTTAATCATTTATTATAATTAATGTTGAGTTGACCGATGCAATTATCCTACTTTTTTCTTTTTTTCAATTAAAGAAGGTGAACAGATTACTGATTAAACTTGAAATGTCCTTTATTAAATTTTAATTTATTTAATAATTTATTTTATAAAATAATAATTTAGTTTGACATATCGGTTGGAGAACAAAACTTTAAAAGATGTCAAAGTGCCACATAAGCTGTCAAAATTTAAATTTTATGTTCAAAATTTGACATCTCTTTTGGAGATGGTCTAAGTCTAGCTCTTAGTAGGTACTAGGTTTAAGGTCAGCCGCAAAGTGCACATTAAATCAGGATAATTCGGGATTGGAGAAAGGGAGTTAGGCAAGGTACTAGCAAAAAGGAAATGGTATTTTGGGTTTGGGATAATGAGTGAAAGAATGGTTATTGTGCATTCATACATATATTTATATATCTGTTTTGATTGTATATTGATGATATACTTTTGTAAATTGTATTTATGAAGGTGTAATATCCTAGCTTTTAAAGCTCACCTTAACTAAATTTTGCAAGTTTACAAACTAGGCTATCCAAGAGGGGAAGGCGGGATGATTTCGAATTAAATAGGAGGCTTGAATTTTTATTATTTCTTGTAGCCTTGTAAAAGATTTATGTTAAGACGAATTATATTCACCCCTATTTTCTTTTTTCTTACTTTTAATTTAATTTTTACCTCGCGCTTCGAACTCGAGATTCACTAACAACTTCAGGCCCGGCGCGTGACACACACTAGGGTATTTTGGTATTTTACGCTTTAATTGTACACCTATTATGTTGTAGCATATATAGAGAAGTGATTCCTCCACTCCTATTTCCCTCTTTTGCATCTAGCTAGTTACGCTAAATTTTGTGATCATGGATATTGGATTTTTCAATTTTTGTCAATCTAATTTAGTATTTTCATTTTTTTTTATAACTTTTAGTAGGGTTGGCACTTGCATTGTTCTAAAAATCTCTGCCTAGGTGCTAGGCGGCTAGCCACCGCCCCGATTAGTCTTTGAGCGTTTGAAATTTAAGAAAGTATGCCTAGATCCGCTTAGGCGTCCACCTAACCCACCTAAACTCGTCCAGGCACCCGCCTAGGTCGCGACTCTCACTTAGACAGAAAATCCATAACTTTCAGTTGCATTTTATTTTGTCAATAAAATATAAGAGACTTGTTTAATACTTGGATGAAGACTCATTATATGATTGTTCCCCATATTTTCAATATATTCTAATACCTTATAATCTATATATCGTTTTATTTCGTAATTTATGTATCTCAGTACAATTATGTGTTTTCTTAAGTATAAATATGCACTTATTTATACAATATATAATAAATTTACTTAAATCCGCCTAGTCAGCCTAGGCCCCCGCCTAGCCGCCTAGGCTCTAGGCTCCACCATGCCCGATTAGCGTTTAATGTCTTTTAGAACCTTAGACACTTCACTTGTGAAGTCGATTGAGTGTTACTATATATAGGAAGGCCCAACCTATGAAGCCACAACCTAAGGGACGATCTTCTTATAGTACTGATCAATCCATTAGGCAGCATGAGGCTGGTTCCTGCGACGACTTCACCAAGGTATCAAAGGCCCTACGTTTAGCACACAACTCCCTCAACAATGATGTTGTTGATCGTTGCAGCAACTCCATTGTTATGAAGGACGAGAGTGCACCGCGTGCTTACGACTTTAGAGAGATGTCCGAGGCGCTGTCTTGCGAAGACAAGGATAGCAACTCTCTTGCATTCCATCAGGCGCTCATCATAATGCTTGGAAGGCTATCTTTCTTAAAAACTAGGGAAAATATGATCAGATCAGAGCCTCTCAAGGTAAGGAAAGTAAAGCTTGTCAATGTGAAGACAGCTATGTACAACTTAACTTCGAGATCACTGAGAAAGTGAAGCTAATATATTTAGTTATTTGTGGATTTTATCCTACAATTGAAGGTGCTCTAATATCGTTCCTCTTGTTATATAGTCTGACATGACAATTTCTCATTGACTTTTGACAAGATTGGCAGTCTGATAATATGACGTTCATTACTCATATTATGGTAACCTTACGTTTTCAAACTATCTAAATCCCTTTTACTCTATTGTTCTTTTACTGAACACTTTGACATGCAAGACACTCTTTATCTTTTGATCATAATGCCAATCTGATAACATTATATTCCATACTTAGATTGACAGTCGGATAATTGCATAATGAATATAATTCTACGCCTATTATTTGTCACAATCCTATCCGATTGTAGTTCTAATTTTCGATGGGATGGTCAGTTAGTACTAAGGTCTAGTAGTATTCATCTTCACTTGTAAATGAGAGGTCTTAAATTCAATTCTCGTCAAAAGCGAATTTGAACCACATTATTGCTAGCCCATTGTGAGGATAAATTAACCATCCTTTATCATTTGTCCAAATAAAAAATTTCGATGGGAAAACATAAGGTTAATGGTTGGTATACGAGTATGCATGTGGCACTTGCTTTGAGAACGATAAACCAGTTAGAAATTGGTTTCAGATCTTGTGGACTGCCGGAGATTGGGGGGTTTGAATTTGTCTGGTATGTCAAAACATTTATGAACCTAAACCCTAGCTTTCAGATTGATGTTTACTTTTGCATGGGATAACAACATCTGTATATCTTCCCTGAGCAAACATTTTGTCTCTATCTGTGTCCGTGATGACACTTCAGAAACAGATATCCTGCTGGGCACCTGTTGTAAGCAATTTATATGTTTCGAGTTTTGGTTTTGCTACAACTTGCAACTTTTGTATTGTCTGTTGTTTTGGTTATTATGCATGCATGAATGTATATTTCTATTTCGATGTCCTATATTGTCCTTCTATTTGTTTTGCTTCACATCTGTAGGCCCCTCTAAATCTTACAAATGCAATTATGCAGTGGTTTTTTTGTATTTCTCCTCTCTTGCTTGACCGGTCTTTAGCTGGTCTTAGGATGTGCATAAAATTCACCTTTGGTTAAAATGAGCTATGGTTAAAATCTTACGATGAACTTAGTTTTGAGCTCTTTGTTTTTGGTGGCTTTGCAATGATTTTTTTGTTTTGTTTTGAAGATGAATATCACTAGACCGTAGTACTAAATGAGGGTTTTGCAATATATTAAATTGGGGAAAAAATTACTATGATTGGCCTAATTCTTTTGGTTATTTTTTCTTTTCGATGAAAGCGATATTGGAGGACAGAGACGCATAAAACATTAGATGCAAGAATAAACACTCTAAACCATCATTTAATTTTGAGTCCATTACAATTTTTTTGGGTGAATGTTAATTGGTTCTCATTTGGAGTTTACAAAGATTTTTCTTTTACTTCGTTGGGTGGAGCTTGTACGAATGACTCACAAATTGAATTTGAAACAGACATAATGAAGTGCGTTCAATTGTGCGCATATACGTTGTATTACAAAAGTTTTTTTTTTTTAATGCATCGATATTTTTACACTAAGAGAAGGGGAGTTCGGTATAGCCACACTACGTCCAGCCTAATCTATTATCGAATTTTCCGTCCACAAGATTCGAACTCTGACATCTCACTTCCAAGTGAAGAGGAATATCACCAGATTGTAGTACTGAATGTCATATTACAAAATATTTTTATTACAAACAGTTCTTCATGTTTGTGTAACTCATCAGTTTCGTCCATCACGTTTCAAATTGATCAGTGCCGTTGAATTTATCATCATTTTCAATAGGATTTTTGTCACAAATTAGTTACATACATCATCATCATGTTTGTCGCAAGAACATATATTTAATCTTAAGAGTTGTAGTCGAACGAATTAATCGTGAAATGTCTACCCTTGGTCACAATGAAATGTTGAAATCCCACATCGGCTAGAGAAAGGAAGAAAGAAGAGTTTAAATATCTTAAACCTACCTAAACTAATACTAAGACTTTTGTGATAAAATCTTACACCTGACAGATTGTGCAGATGCTATCATAATCAGGAAGCGGGCCTGTACGTACTTCCACATGATCGGTGGGTCCCCTTGGCCCCGCGTGTAGAGTGAGTCCCATTGGCTCCACGTGGTCGCCGATGTGTGGATCTCCCATGTGTGACCCACTAATTGGGTCCCACGTGAAGGAGCGTGTTAAAATCCCACATCTCCTAGAGAAATGAAGAAAGAAGAGTTTAAATATCATAACCTCACTCCAACTAATACTGAAGTCTTTTGTGATAAAATCGCACACTTAACGGATTATGTAGATGGTAATTACGAAATTAGGGACAATATCAGTGTTATTGGGAGTGGGCTTCTGGCCTGTCTCTATGATAATTCTACATAAAATATCTTCTCACGAACATAAAATATTTTCCCATGTTAAAAAATTGTTGCCAAATGAACCCATATTATAAGAAACCCAACAGAACATCTCAGTTAACTATGTTTGTAGCGGAGACTTATGATCATTTCCAAAACCACCACACGCTACTGATGTTGTGGAGGAGATCAACTTTTTGTGACTAATTTCTTTCTTCTAGACTTGAGCTTAGCCATGGTTGGAACTGTGTACTTCTCTTCGCACTTGAATTTAAATCTCTTTATGTAATTTAAATTAAATTAGTGTCAATTATCGCTTGAAAAGTATTCAAGTTGATCAAATTAGAAAACTCATAACAAAAAGGTCATACATATACACTAATGTGCTTAGGACGAGAGAGTGCTTAAATTCACATTGTACGCAAACTTCATTAGGAGAGAACAAAAATTTTGTGAAAGAAAATACTAGTAGGATACAACCTCCATAATAATTCTTTGAACCCCGATACATGATGGTAATACTTCTTTACCTTTTGAACTTTGTAGCGTATTTTAACATTGAGAAGATAAATATTATTTGAACAACAATTAGTTGGCATGATGACTATATACTGACATAGATTTGGAGTCAATAAAGTTATACATGGATAAGCCATAATAAACATTTGCATAGATATTATAAAAGTCATCATTTAAAATATTGAAAAAAGAAATATCACTAGATGTATAGATAGTTAGTTAACATGATAGCTATATTTAGACTCATTAAAGTTGTACATGAACCAACAACAAAAAAATAAAAATAAAAAATAGCGTAGGACTTCCGAAAGCTATCATGATCCACAATTGCTATAAAAATACTACTAGTCTAAAAGTTATATAAAAAAAAAAATCATGGTAAGTATCCTAATTAGAGTCATTAAATTCATGTACCCTACTTAGTTGTCTTCTCCTACGTACCATTTTTATTCAAATTTTAACATGTGTACTAAAACATTAAGTTTATATTTTCCCATTTACCCTTTGTGAAAATTAATCCAAGAAAATGATATAACAAAACTTGTAATTCAGTTTAAGGGCATTACTCTAACGCCGATATCGCTTGTACAAAATAAAAAATATAATAGTTCTATTAGACAACAAACTCACCCAATTAAACAAGTTTAGCCAGCTCATGCATCCAAAGTTCATGATCATCCTTTCTTGAATCTGTGACCCTTCATTCAGAAATACTGTCCATTTATTTATTTATTTTCAAACAACAAGGCATATTATTTTTTAACTAAGAAACAAACAAAGACGCCCTTAAATTCAAACCACCGAGTAACCCTGCCTTAACCCTTTTGGGCCTTTTTATTTTGTCCTGAAAATATATATCTTTCATTCACTCTCATAGCAGCAGTTTGGAGAAAAAGGATTTTCTCCGGATCCATTTTGTGGGAATCCTAAATATCTTCATATCTTAACCGTTTATATATATCAATGCAGTCAGTTTTCGTCAGGTAATATTTGTGTTTAATTTTAAATAAAAAAAGTCAAATAATTTATGACCACATAATGTACGATGAATTACTAAGATGTGAGGATTTCTAGAATTCTACAATTTAGATCTTGATGGGATCCAAATCCGCAGTTTGGGTGCTCGTGAGGCTTTAATTTCAAACGAAAAGTAATAAAGCATGTTGCAAACTTTTCCATTTATACGAGTAGTAATTTTGTTTGTGTATAATCAAATAGGGTAAGTTTATGCATTTTTTTTCTATAGAATCCCATAATTTGTACTCATACAAATTTGTTGACCAAAACAAAGTAGTGATTTTGCAATTTCTTTTTTAAGATTAAGTACGGATAACTACCTAATCTTTTGAGTTGATTTTAAATTGGTCACAACCAACGTTAAGTGATTACGTTACTAGCATTAAATGATAATACGGACAAATACAAAAGTTGGTTTTCACTAATGGTTGTCTTTGGAGTCTAATTCTCTAAATCAACCCCTTTATCCAAGCTAAATTGTAAACTTGCTTACCTAAACTCCGCAGATTTGGAGATTCAAAATTCTACAGATGACTTGATAATTAAAACCTACTTTAACATTTGCCCATGTCACAACTTACGATTGTGAACCTAACAAAAGTTTAATTTTTAAAACTTACGTAGTTATTTGAAATGTTCTAAAAGGTTAGGGTAGTTATCCTGACTTAACGTTTTTTTAAGATGACGATATTTTACACTAAGGGATAAGAAAATAAACTAGTTACAAATTTGACATTTTTGAGCTTTGGACATAATATGTTGCAAATTATAAATGCAAGAAAACACGTCTACAAAATAAGATTCTTGTTACTATAATTGCAAAAACAACAATTCGAATACAAATTTTTTTTTTTTATTTTTATTTTTGTCAGGAGTACAAATTCATGTACAATTAGTCTCATATGATTTGATGAAACCCATTAACTTTAGTCAATTCAGTAATAAAGGAGGAGATCTTGGGGTGCCGGTTTTATGGGATATGATATGCTGTGGTATTAAATGCTGCAATGCTGTTGCGATTTAAGCTATGCATCTCAAGACGCTGACTGACCAAAAGTTGGGTTGCTGTGTTTTGGCAACGGCAGAAGCAGTGGCCTAAAGGCTAATAAAGCTGCTGATGACAATGCGTACGGTTATGGTGGCATTGCCTCCCTCTTTGTCTGCAACTCAGATTCTCACAGGCAGCTGCGCCCCGGCCCAGCATGTGTGTACCTATGCTTATTTCCTTTGTCTGTAATTCTGTATCATAAAAATTAAAACCAAAATCATTTCCTCTTAATTTAGTTTCGATTTATTTTCTACACATATGGTAAAATTTAAACCCATCTATCAAACCTAAAAATTGGTTCTTTGGAAAGATCACTTCCTTTGAGTAGGAGAGCTAATCCCCCTCCTCCTATTACATTTTGTGCTACCTTTTACAGGTGTGGTTGTGAAGGCTATAGTTCTTAATTTAGTGGATTGATTATGCGCAATACTCTAAGATTTAGCTTTTGGTTCGGGGGTTTTTTTTCCTTCAGTTTGGGGCGATGCCCTCCTTCACTGAGGTAGCGGTGTGGTGACTGGTGTTTTGTTGTTGGAGGTTAGGGTTTTACTGTTGTTTTTTCTTTTAATTCCTGCATAACTAAATTTGTGTGGACCATTTTTTTTGTCTTGGGTTGTAACTCTCATTTTTGGACATGTCTTCAATTTTCTATATTACTTTGTTTGTGTAGGGTTTTATGTTTAATGAAGTTTTATTTCTATAAAAAATAAGAGAGTAGGAGAGCTAATTTGTTTCGTTAAGCTTGATCTTGAACTTGAAGCCTTTGACTTCACCTAAAGTCAGGATACAAAACCCAAAATCACAAACAAGAGAGATTAACAATAGTATAAGCTACTTATTACATGATGTATGAACTTTTTTTGTTTCGACTCGGTGAACGGTTCGGTTTTTCGAACTCACATCTGATTAACAATCTCTAAAAAGCTCTAGAAATTTATTCTTTACCTTTTTGGGAGTTTTCAAATAGTTATCATGCACTCATTTGTATTAAGAAAAAAAAAGAAAGAATGAAACGGTTTATGATCATGACCATTATTTTAGAGTGTTAATAACAATTTAGTTTATTTTTAACATTTTCATAAACAGCAAAAGGATAATGCTATGCTTCCTAACTTTAAACTCTACCAACACAAGGTGAATACAGATGCAAATGCGTTCGTGGGCATGTTGTATACGTGTTAGCGAAGAAATCGTTTATGACATACGAGTTATGGCTTCCCTTGATGCCGCTGTATTCGAGTTTACCCTCGACAAAGTAACAAAGAATCGGTTTTAATCTTCTCGTTACAAAGATGATTGTAATTCTATTTGATGTGAAAGCTTTCATAAGCAGACAGCCATATCGAAAATCTTCTACTAACATCTTAATTATGAAATTATGTTACATGTTATTCCAACTCTTTCCGACAGTGGTCAACAAACCACATATTAATGTTTGTTAATGCAGATCAATGGTATAGATTGATTCTACACACCTTTTTGTGCAGACAAATTGTCCACGAAACATTAATCTTCATTTATATTGCCTCTCTCCTCATAAAAAAAAAAAAAACTAAGTAGCTTTGACCAAAATTTGGACAAATTTAACTAGCTGACCGGCATGCTTTTACACTGGCATTTTCCGTTTCTAACAAAGCAATATTTATGCAAGTGGTCAGCCATCACAATAGTGAAGATAAGTGTTACTCTTATGCTTTGCGTGAGTTCGAATCATATCGATTCTCGAATCTAACAAATTTATTATTTGGTAAAAAATAATGTTTAGGCTTCTGCTGCCAACAAAATGGTAAAAATATGGGCTACTGCCTTAACATGAAAATATTTTTGCATTCCTCGTGCAAACTGATCGTCAAAGACTCAGTTTTTCTCCACAAATCACAAAAAAATAGTTACTTAAAAATATCGAATGAAAAAAAGGTGGGTAAAAATGTCATACTGAAATTAAGAATTTTTATCTGAGCTAACTTGTGGTTATTGGCTACTTATGACCCCCATAATTTAGTAACTCCAATGTATATTTAATTTTAGACGCTGCTGCTGTCATTGAAAGGATTAAAAATACTGACTTACAATCTGTGCTTCTTTTGTTTTGACCCCATGTATATCGTATAACTATTCATAGTTTTTCTTCTTTCTTTCATTTGTCATCCTTCTCTTATAAGTTATATCTTGTGTGCGACACTATTGTGTGTAATAAAATGTCAAACTTTGACAGAAATTGACAAAACGAGTATAACCAACGAAAATATCAAATGAAGGGTTTTTTGAACGAAATTATGACTCTATTGTTGACACACCCCGTCCCGGAGGAGGGCATGCTGGCCGTCATGTGAGAGTGTCGTAACCATTTACACAGTTCGGAAGCTTTAAATAATACAATTACTAAGATGAAACACCCGAGGGTGAGTCCTACTTTTGTGAATTATGTCAGAACACCGTTGGATTCCTCGTGGCCACTAAAGCTCTGCTAACTTGAACCTGGAGGGGCGCAAAACAAAGTTGAGTGGGTCAGTAAAACAAAGTTTTTCGTAAACTTTTCATTCAAAACATTTCTAACCCCTCGCTGTAAAACCTGTATACTCTTCCCAGAAAATAACATAATAGTATAAAATCTTCATATATCTCATCTCATCATTCTTAATCAAAATCTAGAAATCATGCCATGCCATAAATGTCAAAACAGAATATGGATGCATCAATAAAGCAGGTGAAATAATAAATCAACCGGAGACCCTATAGTGATCCTGTACGACTGATTCCATAGCTCAATATCCCATCCAGCCGGAGTCACAAACTGTGACATGTACGGCCCTGCCAGAGTCACCAACTGTGACCTGTACGGCACTACACTGCACATAAGTCGGAACTACCTATAGTAGTCTGTACGACTAAGATGGTGAAATAATACGCTCTAGTGCTTCCCTCATCAATCATCTGCGCGCATAATCTAAGGTCACCCACCAGTCGGAACCCCTCTAATGGTCTGTACGACTGGCATGTCGGAACCACCTCTAGTGGTCTGTACGACATCCACCTACTTGGATCCAAGGCGAGCGTGCGGTGTGGTGAATACTATAAGCACTAATACCAAAGGTGCAGTTTATGAGCTCACAACGAAATCACATAAATAAATCATCTGAATAATACAAAAACTCACTTGTGCGTCCACCGCGTCAATTCACGTATATATGCATCAATTATCAAACTAAATATCTCAACAATTGCATGCATGGCAATTTAAATCATAATTTTCAAATAAACGCATTTTCTGGGAAAAACAATAGTATATAGGCAATACGAAAACAAAACTGCCCACTCACCTGGAGTTCGCCCTACAACTCCCTAGCACAATACGTCAAGGCGTCATGACGATCGGTGCCTAAAACAATAATCAAATCCAACCTCAGAATTCGTATCGATAGAATATATAATTTATATAAAACACGTCACTACGCAGTTCGTTCCGGAAGATCTGTAACTCAGATATCAAATCCGTAACTTCCAGAGGTCCACAATAAATCTCTAGGACAACATCCTAAAATTTCATTACCATCCAACGGTCGGATTTCCGTCAATTATCAAACCAAGTGACGGTTAACATTCTATATTATGGACTTACAACTCTAATTCCGGAAGATCCGTAAATCGGATTCCCAATCCGTAAGTTCCTATAATCCTCAAATATTACGTATTTCAACGCATCAAAGTTTGGTGACGATCCAACGGTCGGATCGTCAATTCACATTTTCACTTATAAGCGAAATAATTATAAAACGTTATTAAAGCACCTAACCAACAATTCTTAATAACTTCTCATACAGTACTCAATTTGGGTATATGAATATACCACATCGACCTACTCGACGTCACGGACGTCGAGAAATTTTTAGATTAATTTTTAGGCTTGCCACGCGCCCCCACGCGCCGTGGGTGGCACGGGTCTACGCGCCCCCACGCGCACCATCTTCCTCAACCAGTCGCCGGACTGGTTTTTCCGGTGGCCGGTTTCCGGCAAGTTTTGTAATTCCTTGTTCTCCTTCGTTTCTCAACCATTTTCTTCGAATTTTATATCAATTTGAAGCCCTCAACATGTAGAATCACGATGGACAAGTTTCTAGGTCTAATATTCACTAGATTTTACCTGGGGAAGCACGATAGTTCGGGAAATTTGAGAACCTCCGTTCTCGGTCCTCTGACGTCCAAATATCACCAACGAAGCACCCCGAAGCTCGTGAGGATGTCCTTAAGCTCACTGTGAGCTTGAAATTCCCTGAAATGCAAGATTTCACATGTGCATGAACAGTGCACATTTTCGGGGTTAGGGTTTCACGACGATTCCGAGGGTTTCACTTCCTAAAACTAGTACCAATCGACTCAGAACATCACAAGGGTGAAGAATCATACCTTATTTGCTTCGATCCACGGAGTTTTGGATGGTTTTGGTGAGGTCCGTACAATCGGGGTGAGAGAGAGAGAGGATCGTGAGGGAGGAGAGAGATACGGGGAAGAGGGAGAGAGCAGGGAGTGTGTGAGGTGTGAGTTGTGTGGTTCAACACCAAGCCACATCATCAATTTCATCTAATTCCCTAACCACACAACAATCCCACATAAGCAAATTCCAAAGTTATAAAGTTTAAGTCTCAAAAATGTCTTATACACACATACCTTAATACCCGCTAGGGGTAAATCCGTCATTTCACGTTCCCGATATAAAATTTTCGGGACGGGCTGTGACAATTGTTATAAAATTTCTCACATGATGTTCCAATAATGCATTGTAATTACACAAAAAAAAAAATTAGATAGACAATGCAATGTATTATGAGTATTGTTATTCATACCATGTTTTTATACCACATTTATATACTACCTTAGGTGACATTTGATGTGGACAGCCACATCATTTGAAAAATTTGCAAAACCCAAGGAAAAGAAGGAGAAAGACTCATCGTATACCACAATCATTTTTTAATTAACTAGTTTTTCTTAATTATTAGTTTATTAAATAATGAACTAAATTTAAAAATCTAATTAATTCAAATGATGTGGCTGTTCACATCAAATGCTATCTAAAGTGGTATACAAATATGGTATAAAAACATAAAATGAATAACATTACTCATGTATTATTAGATCAAAACACAGTAAAAGGATAAATTTCTGTAAGAAGATGAACCTGTTCTCTCTGTAAATAAATTTTTGGGTTAAACTCTGTTTACTACCCTGAAATTTTGTGGTTTTCAATATTTAATAAATCAAGTTTTTTTTGTCCCAGAGTCATACCTAAAGTGTAAATTTTGGGACAATCTCATACATCCGTTAGTCAAACTGTTAAGTCTCCCGTTAACTGTGACGTGGCGCCCATGTGGACAATGACTGGGCGCCACATGGGTCCACGTGGATTTTTTAAGAGAAGGGATTTAAGTGAAAAAAAAAAAATTTCCCGCCCAAATTTTTTTTCCCACAACCATGTACCTTACATTTTTTCCCGCCAAAATTTTTTGAAAAAAAAAATTATGTACCTTTTTTTTTTTCCTTCTTCTTCTTCCTCGGGGGGACGAACTGGGTTCCCTTTTTTTTCTTCTTCCTCCTCCTCCTCCTTCTTCTTCTTATAGGTTGTAGGGGGTTGGGTTTTGGGAGGGTGGACGAACTGGGTTCGGTTTTTGTTTTTTTCATTCTTCTTCCTCCTCCTCCTCCTCCTCCTTCTTCTTCTTCTTCTTCCTCCTTCTTCTAGGTTCCTTTTTTTCTTCTTCCTCCTCATTCTTCTTCTTCCTCCTTCTTCTAGGTTCTCATTCTTCTTCTTCTTCCTCTTCTTGGGTTCGGTTTTTTTTTTCTTCTTCTTCTGGGTTTTTTTTTTGGTTTTTTTGTTCTTCCTGCTTCTTCTTCTTCCTGAGTGTGGAGTCGAAGATGGTGATGGGAGGGTGGGATTTGGGGAAGACGAAGAGGTGGGTGATGGGAGGGTGGGCACGGATGGGATTTGGGGAAGGTGAAGGTTTTTTTTTTATATTTTATTTTAATAAATAAATATATATATATTTTATTTATTTATTTTATAAATAATTTATTTTTAATTTCCACGTGGATGACATGTGGTGCCCAGTCATTGTTCACATGAGCGCCACATCACAGTTAAAGGGAGGCTTAACAGTTTGACTAACGGATGTATGAGACTGTCCCAAAATTTACACTTTAGGTATGACTCTGGGACGAAAAAAATTTGATGTACTAAATGTTGAAGACCATGAAATATGAGGGTAGTAAACAGTCTTTTACCCTAAATTTTTTTACCCTTTTCCACCGAGAACTGAGAAAGGCCACTGTTTCTTTTCTTGTCATTTAGCACTTGGCACAGTGATGACTCACAGAGAGAGAGAGAGAGAGAGAGAGAGAGAGAGAGAGAGAGAGAGAGAGAGAAGGGGGGAGAGAGAGAGAGAGAGAGCACCAACGATCCGACCGTAATAAAGAAGCATTTGGTTAGGGTTTAAGGGTTATCGGGACATGGGCTCCTAGTAAACAGCAATACTCATAGAATAGAAGGGGAAAGTTTTGATTTTTTGATTTCCCAATTTCCACTAAATATTTTTTTTTTCGCATTTTTTGTTTTACTTGTAAAATACTTATACACTCAACTTTATTTTCAAGCGTATCAACTAGGCTTTCATTCCTCAAAATAAAATGTTATTTAAAATTTCGGTTTTGTCATTAATATAAGAAAATTACAATTTACGCACTAAATCAATGTTTTTGTATTTATCCATAAAATTGGCTTACGACAATCATTAAGAGGTGGCTTAGTGATTAGAAACGAATTTTAGCTTTGTATTTTACACGTCACGTCTTGAGTTTGATTTCTGATGTTGGTGAATTGTATGATGGTGGCCAAGAAAATGCTAAAATGCTTCTATCTTTTTTGTCTCCATAAAAGTAGACAGTTGCGACGAAGCCACCATCTTATCTTTTTTTGAAAAAAAATATTTTTAATTGGATGAAGACAGCGCATTTCGAGTTTTTTTTTTTTCAGTATAATTACAAATAGACGACAACATGTTTAGGGTTAGTTAAATTAGAACATGGCTTGAATACAAAAGAAAAATAATAGAAATTTTCTTTGAAAAACTTTACGTACCACCTCAATAAATGTTGCCAACCCTCTCTCCCCTCTCCTTTGTTCTCTCATTGGTAAGGGGCGATACTTGTGCATCAGTATTTGCCAGGCGCCGTTTCTCCCTCCCCCTCTCTCAATGTCCAAGTTTTCTCTCTCTACGATGAGGACTACTACTCCCTGAACACAATTGTCTCTCTCCCTCTCTCTCTCTCTCTCTCTCTCTCAACAAAAACGGAAAAAATGGTGGGTTTTTCTCACTGACCCTAAATTCGCCAACTTTAATTCATAACTCTCTGTGTTTGTGTTGGGAAACTATTTAAATTTTCTTTCCATTTTTTTTAAAATTTATTTGTGTTCATAGTTTGGTCCTGCAAATCTTCTTCCTCACTGGCTGGAGGTCCTGCTGACTGAGAAATTCTTCAACGCTTGCATAATTCATGAGGAGGCAAAGAAGAACGAGAAGAACGTCTACTGTCTGGACTGTTGCATCAGCCTCTGCCCTCACTGCCTCAACCCCCATACCTCTCACCGACTTTTGCAGGTGATAATTCTTTAAATTTTGAATTTTCCTTCAAAATTTCACTACTTAAATAAAAATTACCCTCAATAGCTTTGATTTTTCATGCTTAAATTCTTCTTTTTTTGTTGAGAATTTTCAGATAAGGAGGTATGTGTACAACGATGTCATAAGGTTGGATGATGCTGCCAAGTTATTCGACTGTTCTTCTATCCAAGTGAGAATAAATTTCCCATCTTTTCAGCTTAATTTAACTTTCTGGGTTTCTTTATTTCTTCAAGCAGATCATCATCTATATATACATAATATATATGGATTTGATCGGTTCACAAGTTGTCATCTCAAAAAAGTAAAAGGAAAAAAAGTTGGGGTTTTTTTATGCCCAAAAGGCAAAAGTTTTTAGTTTCTTTTCTGCTTGCTGAAAAATTGGACTATGCTTTGCTCAATAGGTTTTGAAACAACAGAACAACCATGTTTGAGTTCAATTCTGATTCCAAAAAATCCCTTTTTTTTTCTTCTGATATTCTGTGTGTTTGTGAGCATATTCTCAAAGGGCCACACTTTCTCTCTCTACAGTCATACATAACCAACAGTGCAAAAGTGGTATTTTTAAACCAGAGGCCAACAAAGAATTGCAGAGGCTCCGGCAACGTCTGCAGCACCTGTGACAGAAACCTGCAAGACCCATATCTCTTCTGCTCCCTCCACTGCAAGGTTTTCTCACCCAGAAAAAACCCAACAAATTTTCAATTGTTTTCTCTCGGGTCTCTCTGATTTCTCATTCTTTCTCAATTTTCTCAGAAACCCTTTTCGATTTTCCAGTTTATCTCACTTGGGTCTCTCATTTTTGGTTTTTTCAGATTGATCACGTTATAAGAACAGAAGGTGGCCTTTCCAAGTATCTCCGCGAGTGCAAGTTCATGGCTTTACCTGAATCCGGTTTAGACGACGGTCTGATGACACCTGACTCGGTTCTCAAACCGGCCGGTTCAACCCGAACCTCGTCTGGGTCTTATGGGTGTGGCGAGGTGAGTTGTTTGGCCTTGGCCTGCACTGCCACGACCGAAATTGTGAGGAAAAAGAGAAGTAACATGTCTGCATATCCGGCTGCTTGTCGACCGGTTTTTTTACCCGTGTCGGAAATCTCAGCCCGGTTGATGAACCGGAGGAAGGGGACTCCACACCGGGCGCCACTGTATTGAGTTTGTGCATGAAATTGGACAGCTGATAGCATGAGTAAGTGAAATCATTTGCAGAGCGATTTTAGGGGCATGGATCTGTAAACCTTTGGAAAGTTGGTATATACTCTTTTGGCTTGGAGAGTCTTCTACACGACCGTCACAAATTATTAAATAGATGACACTTAATTATGGTTAATTCTTTGGTGCCATTTTTCTGGTTGATTGGTGAGGTTCCCAATTTTGTGGAGGGGCTTGTATTTCCTCTCTCTGCTGTATTGGTTATGTTAATTTCACACCGTTGGATGTGTCTCTCTTTTGCTTCTTTTTACAGAGTAATGATGAAAAGTGACACTGTGTTGCAGTGTGTAATGGTGGAACAGTTACTATTGGTGGGAAAAAGTTTAGGGTAAGACTAATGCTAGACTAAATTTTTTAAATCAAATTTATAAACTAAATGATGTGGTTGAAGATGATTTGATTATTAATTAAGTGTCGATTAACGTGTTTGTTTTTTATTGGTAACATATCATTTGATTTAAAAAATTTGGTATCCTTAGTATTACTTTTAGAGTAATGTTAATTGGATCTAACTTTTTATATTAAATTTGTAAATTATATGATGTGTTGTTAAGAGAGAATAAACATGTTAATTAATTAATTTAATCATCAATAATAACATCTTTCAAAAGTTTATATTTATTTTTTGTTTCTGTGGCATATTTTGAGGGATCAAATATAAATTTTGCATATTTTTGTGAGCATTTTAGGCTGCTAAAGTTACTTAAATCAGGACTAATTAACCTTTGGTCTCTAGTTGTATTTGTGAAGGTCTCAAAGTTTGGAATACATGTGTTTGATACTTAAACCATGATTACAACGACGTCGCTCTGTGTGACACTTATGGGTGCCTTGCACATAGTATTTCTGGTATTTTTTTCTTTGTCCGAAACGGAAGTTACTTCAATTAACGGAGAAAGAAAAGTAAAAAGATTTTTGGTTGATTTCTGAATTTATTTTTTGAAAAATGCTAATTTATCTTCTCATTTGTTTTTTCTTATTTACTTTTTTTTATTCATTGTATGCCATGTGACTTCCACTATCAATTGAAACTAGGTCTTTTTTTTTACTTTTTTGAACAAACGATATCTACAACAAGGAAGAGGAGGTGGGCTTAGTCTTACAATGAACTAGTAATAATGTGGTTCCAATACGTCCTTCGTAAAAATCGAACCTAAAACATATCACTTAAGTTACAAGTGAATAGGAATATCACTAAAGTGTAGTACTAAGTGGTAATTGAAACTAGGTATTTTATTAGCCTAAAAATCGACAATTCATTTTCCTTTCATAGCCTTATAAATCAGTTATTGTTATAAACTTTTTATTTAAGTGTGATTGTGTAAATCCTACATTATATTTGATTATAGTTATGTTTCCCTATTATGACTTGTATTCCTTGGAGGAGAAGTGTCACAGCCCGTCCCGAGGATTAATTATCGTGGTTGTGAAAAGACGGATTTACCCTTGAGCGTTGGATGTGTGTTGTGTTTTGGATTAACAAATTGGGTCAATTGGTTCTGATCCTAACTAATTGGACCTAATTAGAACTAAAAGATTAAAGAATTGTGATTGGTGTGCATGTTTGGACCACACACATCCATACCCTTTTCTCTCTCTCATTCCCGTGCCCTCTCTCTCTCATCTCTCGGACTCTCTCTCTTTCCCTCATGTACGGACAAGCAACAAAGCTCATAATCATGCACGGATCGACGTTCTAAAGGTGAGATTCTTGTCCCTGAGTACATCTATAGCATTCTTAAGACTTGAAACGGAGAAAAACCCGAGAAAACCTAACCCCGATTTTGTGCACTGTTCATGCACACGTAAAACCTTGTGTTTCAAGAAATTCCAAGGTCATAGGAGGCTTAAGGAGGTTCTCACGAGTCACGGGGTACTTCGTTGGAAGGAATTGGACGTCGGAGGGCCGGGATCGAGGCTACTCTAGGTAAGCCGATCTATCGAGCTTTCCCTAAGAAAATGTAGCAGTTTTTAGGCCTTAAAACTGTTATATCGTGATTGTAGATGTCCCTAGCTTCATTTTGGTACTAATTTTATGAAAAATGGTTAAGAAACGAGTGAGAACAGTGGGTTTAAAGTTTTACCCAGTTTTCCGGCGATCGGTGACTTGCCGGAGAAGATGATGGCATATTCCGTCAGTTTGGACGGAATATGCTGACGCCGTCAGTCAAATGTAACAGAATCTGTTAGGTTTAACGGAATATTCCCTAACTGTGGTTAGGGAATCCATCAGGTTTGGGCCGCGGGTGGGGCGCGTTTTGCCGTGCCATTGCCAGCGCGTGGCGGCGCGTGGAAGGTCCAAAAATATTTCTAAAAATATGGGGATGATCCTGAGGTTGTGTAGATCACTGTGGTATATTCATATACCTATTTTGAGCAATGTATGAGAAGTTATTAGCTAGTTTTGCCTATGTGCTTTAAAATAACGTTTTTATAGTTAATTCGCATATAGGTGAGACTTATCCCGAGGACGAGCGTATCCACGGGCGACTCGGGGGCTACGACCCTTCGACATACTAGTGAGTGGGTTTTTGTTTTCAGTATATTTATATACTTGATATATTTTCCCAGAAATGCATTTTTAAGGAAAGTATGTTTTGAAATAATATGCCAAATGCTTCTATATTTTGAATATGCATTGCATGGTTGCATATATATATAAATGTGGTGTTGTGGAGGCACATGTGAGTTCAGGTAAGTTATGTTTGGTTGTGTGAATCATCGATGATGTGATATGTGACATGTGATTAAGTAATGTTGAGCTCATAAATCTGCACCTAGGGTGATTGTGAATTAGCCAGAGATATGAAGTACATGCCTGTTTATTTACGTCACCTCCCACACTATATGCTCATATTGGATCGAACTTAAGTGCACAATCTTGTCGTACAAACCTTATTATGGTTCTGACTCGTAGGTGACTAGTAAGTTATCGCCCGACTATTATGAGAGAATAGAATTGATCATAATTATATTTCACCCAATCTTGTCGTACATACCTTTTTCAGTGGTTCCGACTTATGTGCAGTATATTGCCGTATAGGTCATGATAGTGACTCCGGCTAAATTGAGTTTGAGCTATGAATTCAGCCGTACAGACTACCACAGGAGTTTCGGCTAACATATCACATTTCTACGAAATTATTCTTACCTGAATTGTTTACTCTATTATATCTTGGCATGACATATATACATATGAATATGATTATGTGAAGCATGAACCGAATTGATATGATTTCATATATATATATATATGTATATGCTTACATCTTGATTCTGGAAAAATTATACATGTTTTACAACGAGGGGTTAGATATGTTGATAAATGAAATGGTTTTGTAAAACATTTGTTTTTGCCCACTCACGTTTTCTGTTTTGCGCCCCTCCAGGTTTTAAGTAAGTTTGCTGTTGGTAGCTCGAGGACGTCGGCTGTTCTGACTATTCTATATTATAGTAGGACATTCCTGGTACTGTGTAACTAGTACTTGTCCTATTGGACTGCACCTAGACTTATTATGCTCTGATTAGGAGAGTTTACGGTTGTAACTAACTCCTATCACTTCTTGTTAGTAGTGCACTCTATAAATGTGGTTTCTAATTATTCGTATATTTGCTATCTCTATCGTTTTTGCACTGTGCACATGGCTACGTCACTGTCACGTGACGACCATCATGCCTTGGCCTCGGTCGGGGTGTGTCAGTTTGGTATCAGAGCCTAGGTTTAGCAGTCATGTATAATTCTTGAATGTTCTAATTCTTGTGATGTCTTATGTCAGAACTATGCCGCCTCGTAGAGAGCCCCGTCAACCAGCTGAATCTAGTTTCCCTGATATTGCCCAATTAGGGGAAGCTATAATTTCTGCCATTCAGACAGCATTCCGTACTCCTCAGAGGACACCTCTTGAGACAGTTCATAATCTGAAGTTGACTCACTTCATGGGAAATGAAGGTCATGAGGGGGTAGAAAAATGGTTGAATCATGTGGAGAATACCATTCAGGTGATGCAGAGTCAGAGGAATCTTATTCCTGATAGGTGGGTCGAGACGACTACCTGGTTTTTAGGAGAACAACATGCATCCTGGTGGAGACATGAGTCTTACGAGATAACCCAGAAGAGATTACGGACTGGGGAGTGTTTAAGGAACGGTTTCAGAAAAAGGTTCATTCCTTATGCGTATATTGATCTTAAGAAACATGAGTTTACTTATCTAAGGCAAGGAAAGATGTCTACTAATGAATATTACAGGATGTTTACTGATCTATCGAGATATGATCCGGAGGTTGCTGCTAATCCGGTAGAGATGCTTCACCGTTTCAGTTTGGGTACTAAGAAGAAATGGCGTTCCATAACGACATCTACTCATTGTGCCTCTTACCAGGAGTTCTATGAGATTCTACTGAGGATTGAGGCATCAGAGAACATGCCTAGTGAAAGTGAGGATGAGGAAAGAAAGAATGGGGGCCAGAGACGAGATGACAAAGGAAAAGGGCAAGCATTTCAGGGACCCCGCAAGACTCAGAACTTTAAGAGGAGTGGTGGCAGTTCCAGCTCTTCTAGCGGGGGATTGAGTACTAATATGCAGAGGAGAGGTGGTAGATTCACTGGAGGTCCGAGGTTCCAGAGACAGAGAGATTTTGGTTGTTCGGGTGGATCCGGTGCTCCTTTATGCGCCAGGTGTAATAATCGGCATTTTGGAGAGTGTAGGAGAGGCATCAATGAATGTTTTACTTGTGGACATATGGGTCATAGGGCTGCCCAATGCCGTCAGAGTCAGCAAAGATCCCAACAACCTTCCTTCCCAGCACCTGCACCTACCCAGCACGCTTCAGGATATGGTGGTTATACTCAAATTAGACAAGGAGGTGCCTACCACTATCAGGGCGACGCCGCTCCCTACACCTCAGGACAACAGCAGTACTCTTAGGATCCTCAGTATCAGAGTGGGTATCCTCAGTACCAGGGATGATCTATGTCATATCAGCCTCATTCAACCAGAGGATCTCAGTGGTATCAAGGGGGACAACCCCAGCAGGGAGAGATTGCTGCTAGTAGTGTAGGATCTTCAAGGCAGTCGGGTCAGCAGAGGCAGGGACGTGGTATTCAGGCCAACAGAGATCGCAGTGGACGACAGCAGAATCAGAGGCGTATCCACAACATGTCACTGCAAGATGCCCAGAATAATCCAGATTTAATCATGGGTACGTTAAATATTCTTGGTCATTTTGCTAGAGTATTGATTGATTGTGGTGCTACACATTCTGTTATTTCTCATACATTTGCTCAAGTGACACAACCCCATCCTACACCTCTAGGATATGATTTAGAGTTTTCTATGCCTAGAGGGAATTGATGTTTGGTGGATCGGGTATATTCAGGATGTCCAGTGGTAGTAGATGATATTATTATGCCGGCTAATCTTATGTTGTTGGATATTATGGATTTTGATGTGATTTTGGGCACATATTGGTTGCACTATAATCGTGCCAAGATAGATTGTTATGGAAAGACAGTCACGTTTCATTGTCCTGGATTACCTGAAGTTACGTTTGTAGGAGAGCCTAGTGGGGTGAGGCATGGTATTATTTCAGCCATGAAAGCAAAGAGATTGTTGTCGAACGGTTGTCAGGGATATTTGGCTCATGTGGTGTTGAATGATGATGCTCCTAGTAGTGTGGAGGATGTTCGAGTGGTCATATATTTTCCGGATGTATTCCCTAAGGATTTGCCTAGATTGCCGCCAGATAGAGAGGTGGAGTTTGTTATTGATCTGCTTCCAGGTACGAATCTCATATCTTTAACTCCTTATAGAATGGCTTTTGCTGAATTAAGGGAATTGAAAGTCCAGTTGCAAGAGTTAGTGGATAAAGGTTTTATTCAGCCGAGTACTTCACCTTGGGGAGCTCCAGTGTTATTTGTGAGGAAGAAAGATGGAACTTTGAGATTGTGCATTGATTACAGGCAATTGAATCGAGTAACCATTAAAAACCGTTATCCATTGCCTCGTATAGATGATTTATGATCAACTCAGAGGTGCCTGTGTATTTTCTAAGATTGACTTGAGGTCGGGATACTATCAGTCAAAGATTAAAAATGAAGATGTCTCTAAAACCGCATTCAAGACTCGATATGGTCATTATGAGTTTCTTGTGATGCCATTTGGGTTAACTAATGCACCAGTAGCTTTTATGGATTTGATGAATCGAGTATTCCAGCCATGTTTGGACAGGTTTGTTATTGTCTTCATTGACGATATCCTGGTATACTCTAAGTCTAAGGCTGAGCATGCTAGACATCTGAAGTTGGTGTTGAGCAGTTTGAGGGAACACCAACTATATGCTAAGTTTAGCAAATGTGAATTTTGGTTGAATCAAGTGGCATTTTTGGGACATGTCGTTTCTGCTCAAGGCATTCAAGTGGATTCTCAGAAAGTAATAGCTGTGGAGAATTGGGAGCAACCTCGAACCGTCACCGAGGTACGGAGTTTTCTTGGCTTAGCAGACTATTATAGACGGTTCGTTAAGGATTTTTTAGTGATTGCTTTGCCATTGATGAGGTTGACACGAAAGGATGTTAAGTTTGAGTGGGATAATAAATGTGAGCAAAATTTTCAGCAGTTGAAGTATTATCTCACTCATGCTCCTGTTTTAGCACTTCCAGATGATAGCGGTAATTATAAGGTCTATAGTGATGCTTCTCTAAATGGTTTGGGTTGTGTATTAATGCAACATGGTAGGGTAATTGCTTATGCTTCGAGACAGTTGAAACCTCATGAGAAGAATTACCCTACACATGATTTGGAGTTAGCAGCTATCATCTTTGCCTTGAAGATTTGGAGACATTATCTTTATGGTGAGAAATGTAAGATCTTCACAGATCATAAGAGTCTTCAGTATTTGTTTACTCAGAGAGATCTCAATCTTCGACAGCGAAGGTGGATTGAGCTACTCAGTGACTATGATTGCACGATCGAGTATCACCATAGTCGTGCAAATGCAGTGGCGGACGCACTTAGTAGAAAGACTCCAGCCAAACTTAATGCCATCTATGATTGTCATGTTCCTCTCTTAGCAGATTTGAGGTCCACTGGAGTGGAGCTAGGAATAGAAAGTCGAGAAGAAGCCTTTCTTGCTAATTTTCAGGTTAGGCCAGTTTTAATTGATCGTGTGCTGGAGGCTCAGATGATTGATGAGGAAACCCAGGAAATAATTCAAGCAAGGAACCAAGGAAAAAAGAAAGATTTTGAGATTTGAGAATCCGATGGCATGCTTATGTAGGAAAGCAGAATGTATATGCCGAACAATGTAGAATTAAAGAAAGAAATTTTGGATGAAGCACATATCTCAACACATGCGATGCATCCAGGAGGCACTAAAATGTATCATACCATTAGACCATTTTACTATTGGCCGGGTATGAAAAGAGAAATTGCCGAGTATGTCAGTAGGTGTGCCATCTACCTACAGGTTAAAGCTGAAAGAAAGAAGCCGTTTGGATTGATGCAGCCACTTCCCGTTCCACAGTGGAAATGGGAAAATATTACTATGGATTTTGTGTACAAGCTTCCTCGCACACAGAATGGTTATGATGACATTTGGGTGGTAGTTGATCAGCTTACGAAGTCAGTGCATTTTATTCCAGTAAGGGAGAAGTATTCATTAAGCCGATTAGCTAAGTTATTTATATCACAGATTATGAAGTATCATGGTGTGCCAGTTAATATTATCTCGGATCGGGATCCCAGATTTACTTCTAAGTTCTGGATAGCATTCCAGGAAGCTTTTGGTACGAGATTGCTTTATAGTACGGCATATCATCCTCAGACAGATGGACAATCTAAGAGGACAATTCAGACATTAGAGGATATGTTGAGATCTTCTGTGCTGCAGTTTGGAGATAGTTGGCATGATTGTTTAGATTTGATGAAGTTCGCCTACAACAACAGTTATCATTCGAGCATTGGTATGTCACCATTTGAGGCGCTTTATGGGAAATCTTGTCGTACGCCTCTATGTTGGTCAGAGGTTGGCGAAAGAGTTTTAGTAGGCCCTGAGATAGTGGATGTGACTACTCAAAATGTTCAGGTAATTAAGTCTAATCTGAAAGCGGCCCAAGATCGACAAAAGAGCTTAGCAGACAAGCATGCCACTGATCGAAAGTATGATGTAGGTGATTGGGTATTTCTGAAGCTATCACCTTGGAAAGGTGTTGTACTATTTGGAAAGAAAGGAAAGTTGAGTCCTAGGTACATTGGGCCATATATGATCATCGAGTAAGTCGGTGAAGTTGCTTACAGGCTTGAGTTGCCTCAAGAGTTGTCAAAGGTGCACGATGTATTTCATGTTTCGATGCTTCGACATTATGTATCAGGTCATTCACATGTAATTGCTCCTCAACATTTGGAAATCAATTCAGACTTGACTTATGATGAGGAACCAGTGACTCTGTTGGATGGGAATGATAAAGAACTGAGGAACAAGACAATTTGTTTGGTAAAAGTGTTATGGAGAAATCATTCAGTGGAAGAAGCTACTTGGGAGACAGAGGATCGGATGAGAGAGATGTATCCACGCTTGTTTTATGATTATTAGTGGATGTATTTGTTATGTATAATTTCAAGGACGAAATTTTATAAGGTGGGGAGATTGTCACAGCCCGTCCCGAGGATTAATTATCGTGGTTGTGAAAAGACGGATTTACCCTTGAGCGTTGGATGTGTGTTGTGTTTTGGATTAAGAAATTGGGTCAAATTGTTATGTTCCTAACTAATTAGACCCAATTAGAACTAAAAGATTAAAGAATTGTGATTGGTGTGCATGTTTGGACCACACACATCCATACCCTTTTCTCTCTCTCATTCCCGTGCCCTCTCTCTCTTATCTCTCGGACTCTCTCTCTTTCCCTCATTTATGGACAAGCAACAAAGCTCACAATCATGCACGGATCGACGTTTAAAGGTGAGATTCTTGTCCCTTGCAAGTCCCTGAGTACATCTATACCATTCTTAAGACTTGAAACAGAGAAAAACCCGTGAAAACCTAACCCCGATTTTGTGCACTGTTCATGCACACGTAAAACCTTGTGTTTCAGGAAATTCCAAGGTTATATGAGGCTTAAGGAGATTCTGACGAGTCTCGGGCTACTTCGTTGGAAGGAATTGGACGTCGGAGGGCCGAGAACGAGGCTACTCTAGGTAAGCCGATATATCGAGCTTTCCTTAAGAAAATGTAGCAGGTTTTAGGCCTTAAAACTGTTATATCGTGATTGTAGATGTCCCTAGCTTCATTTTGGTACCAAGTTTATGAAAAAATGGTTAAGAAACGAGTGAGAACAGTGGGTTTAAAGTTTTACCCAGTTTTCCGGCAACTCGCCGGAGAAGATGACGGCATATTCCGTCAGTTTGGACGGAATATGCTGACGCCGTCAGTCAAATGTAATGGAATCTGTTAGGTTTAACGGAATATTCCCTAACGGTGGTTAGGGAATCCGTCAGGTTTGGGCTGCGCGTGGAAGGTCCAAAAATATTTCTAAAAATATGGGGATGATCCTGAGGTTGTGTAGATCACTGTGGTATATTCATATACCTATTTTGAGCAATGTATGAGAAGTTATTAGCTAGTTTTGCCTATGTGCTTTAAAATAACATTTTTATAGTTAATTCGCATATAGGTGAGACTTATCCCGAGGACGAGCGTATCCACGGGCGACTCGGGGGCTACGACCCTTCGACATACAAGTGAGTGGGTTTTTGTTTTCAGTATATTTATATACTTGATATATTTTCCCAGAAATGCATTTTTAAGGAAAGTATGTTTTGAAATAATATGCCAAATGCTTCTATATTTTGAATATGCATTGCATGGTTGCATATATATATAAATGTGGTGTTGTGGAGGCACATGTGAGTTTAGGTAAGTTATGTTTGGTTGTGTGAATCATCGATGATGTGATATGTGACATGTGATTAAGTAATGTTGAGCTCATAAATCTGCACCTAGGATGATTGTGAATTAGCCAGAGATATGAAGTACATGCCTGTTTATTTACGTCACCTCCCGCACTATATGCTCATATTGGATCCAACTTAAGTGCACAGTCTTGTCGTACAAACCTTATTATGGTTCTGACTCGTAGGTGACTAGTGAGTTATCGCCCGGCTATTATGAGAGAATATAATTGAGCATAATTATATTTCACCAAATCTTGTCGTACATACCATTTTCAGTGGTTTCGACTTATGTGGAGTATATTGCCTTATAGGTCATGGTAGTGACTCCGGCTAGATTGAGTTTGAGCTATGAATTCAGCCGTACAGACTACCACAGGAGTTTCGGCTAACATATCACATTTCTACGAAATTATTCTTACCTGAATTGTTTACTCTATTATATCTTGGCATGGCATATATACATATGAATATGATTATGTGAAGCATGAACTGAATTGATATGATTTCATATATATATATATATATATATATATATATATATATATGTATGTATATGCTTACATCTTGATTCTGGGAAAATTATATATGTTTTACAGCGAGGGGTTAGATATGTTGATAAATGAAATGGTTTTGTAAAACATTTGTTTTTGCCCACTCACGTTTTCTGTTTTGCGCCCCTCTAGGTTTTAAGTAAGCTTGCTGTTGGTGGCTCGAGGACGTCGGCTGTTCTGACTATTCTATATTATAATAGGACATTCCTGGTACTGTGTAACTAGTACTTGTCCTACTGGACTGCACCTAGACTTATTATGCTCTGATTAGGAGAGTTTACGGTTGTATCTAACTCCTATAACTTCTTGTTAGTAGTGCACTCTATAAATGTGGTTTCTAATTATTCGTATATTTGCTATCTTTATCGCTTCCGCACTGTGCACATGCCTTGGCCAGCATGCCTTGGCCTCGATCGGGGTGTGTCAAGAAGGATTTCTTTTCTCCCTTATTACTACAAATAAAGGCATTGCTTAGGGAGAATAACACATCATCTACATAACCCTACAAACACATATCTCGCTCTATATTTTCTCTGTGCCCCGGCCCCCCTCTCATTGTCAGTTAAATATAGGCCACAACACGTTATCAACACGCTCTTATCGCTGTGCTTAAGAATCTGACGTGGAAGTTTTCTGCATCAAACTAGTTCACCAATATCATAACACAATTAGGTTCTTTCAGAACAATGGTTTTTATCTCGATATTTTTTTAGCCTTTATAGCATGAACATTCACCATAATGCATGACCCAACTTTACGTTTTTCGAATTTTAGATTCTAAATAAATTGTTTATGCATTATATCCTTAATTGTTGAATTATGTGATTTAATATTGCCAGGAATTGCATCAAATATATATATATACATATGCATTGAACTAATTGTAAAAAAAATTAAAACATGATTCTTTTAGGGTTCTTCGAACCCAGGACCCGACCTAACCCCATGGAGCTTGAAGCTCCACCCCCGTGAATGAACCAAAACGACGCCATCCTTGGCCTCGTCCCAAAACCCAGAAAACCCCCCCTCGCCATCACTAGCCACAACCTTCCCGTCTTATTTTCTGGGCAATTACGACCTAAAGTCATGTTCTTGGGTTTCTTTCATCGTCTTGGATGACGACTGAACGGAATTCCTGAAGAATTCCTTCGAATATTTTTTCGAATCTTGGGTTCTAAATTCCTCGATCGAGAAACCTTTTCTCTGTCACTTAGATTTGTTCCCCATCGAACTCACGGACTTGCACCTTGGTTTTCAACCTATAACTTAATTGCCCGCAGCAATAGCACCAGTCTCATTCTCCGGCGAAGCTACCCAACACATGCTGAGGTGTTCTGGACACCAAAACCTGAAGCCTATATTGGGCTGGCCTGCTTGGCCCGCGAAAAAAAAAAGAAATTTTCTTTTAACTGGGCTTCCCTGAAGCAGCCCAACTGGTGACACCAGCCCAATGGTTATGGTATCCCATATGAACGCTTTGCACAGGATCCCAGCCCCGTGCTGGTGCATCCGTGTTCCTGCATGCACACGATCCCAGCCTACAGCTGGTGCATCGGTGCACTTGCGCCGCGCCGCATCTGATCTGTGCCCATATAGCCTATGTTTTGGACCCTATTTTTGCAGCCCGTTTACTACTACAAGGCTCACACCCCAATTATTTTTTACTTGATCAACCCGTGTCCACCACATCCCATTTTTGGGCCTGGGCTACACGACACAAATTTGCTCAACCCACCCTTGGGCTTTGGCCCATTTTGGGCCCCGAGCTTAATTTTTTTATATTTTTTAGACAATTTGGGTTTTATAATTTTTCACCAACACATCAATTTTGGTCTGAAGTCGAAATAATTAATTTAATTATGATAATAATAGACCCTGAAGATCTATTTGTATATTTCCTTGTTGCATATTTCTGTATATATATTTGTGTTTGTCTGAAGGAACATATGAACTTAAAGTTCATAATTATTTCGAAACCTGAAGTTTCTAGAAACATGCCTTGTTTGAAAACCTGAAGTTTTCCTTAAAAACATCACCAATGAAAACCTGAAGCTTTTTCATGTAAATTTAAACCAATACATGTCTATTAGAACCTGAATGTTCTACTTCTATGTGAATGGATTGATTTTTTTTTTCTCCATTACAGTAACCACATCTTGTCCATTTATTTTTTGATAGGAACATGTCGAATTTGAACAAACTCGACTTCACCGCTTTGGAGGTCTCTGGAAGAAACTACCTCAAGTGGGTCCAAGATGTGAAACTCTACCTCACTGCAAAGAATTTGCTTCCTACCAATGAAGATGAGACTGACAACCTGGTTGGCGAACTTGAGAATGCAACTGCCATGATCTTCATCCGAAGACATCTTCATCCACGAGCACTCTAGGTTGCTTTGGTTGATCGTTTTGATCACCAAAAAGACGTCTTCTTGCCTGAAGCAAGACATGACTGGCAACATTTGTGCTTCCAATACTTGAAGTCTGTGAAGTTTATCGAATCTGATTACTTCTCAAGTTCTGTAACAAGACCTTGACCGAAGAGGATCTTGTGGAGAAGACCTATTCGACCTTCTCTGCTACTAATATTGTCCTGCAGCAACAATATAGGGCTCAGAAGTTCACTAGGTTTTGAAATTTGATCTCTATTTTACTTCTCGCTGAAAAGGCAGAATCAATTGTTGATGAAAAATCATCAAGCTCGACCTACTGGGGTAATTGCTGTGCCTGAAGCACATTATAGCACAAACCAATGTCCAAAATGCCAACATAGGCGTGGTAGGGGCGGCCATAAGCCACCATGTCAAGGTCAATAGAGCCAAGGACTACCTAAGGGAGGAAATCGAGCCCAGAAGCACCTTAACATCACTCTCAAGACCCTAAACTTCAAGAATAAGGGCAAAACACTTGAAACCATGGATGCAGACATGTGCTATTGCTGTGGTTGTAAGGACTATTTGTCCCCGTGTTTGTCGTGCTCCCCAGAAGGTTGTAGCTAAATATCATTCTCGTCATAAGAAGTTTGAATTAAACTTTGTGCAAGTGGATGAACCGGAAAGTACCAAGATGGAGGTTTCTAACTTTCAGGAGGATACCACCCCTATGGAAGATTAGAATCTTAGACATGAACTATTTCTAGTTAAATTTTAGAATAATGGGACCGAATTCCACATAGTGGCCGAACCCCCCCTTGTTTTTTGGTTTAATTTTGAACAATTTTCCTTTATGTTTGGATTATTTGTTGGTCATTTGTTTTTGGATATTTTGTCACATCCCGGCCCGGGGCGGATCACTTCCCGGGCCCGCTCCACCACCGTAGCACGATATTGTCCGCTTTGGGCTTACCATTCCCTCACGGTTTTGTTTTTGGGAACTCATGAGCAACTTCCCAGTGGGTCACCCATCCTGGGAGTGCTCTGGCCTCCTTCTCGCTTAACTTCGAAGTTCCTACGGAACCCGAAGCCAGTGATCTCCCAAAAGGCCTCGTGCTAGGTAGGGATGAGAATATACATTTAAGGATCACTCCCCTGGGCGATGTGGGATGTCACATATTTAGTTTTAGTAATTACCATCCTTGAATACTTAAATTATTTTGAATGGATATTTGTTTTAAGAACTTTTATACATGTGACCGATTCAAATTAATTTTTATTTATAGGTATGACTAGTAGGAAAGTTAGTTGTCTAGCAGGTAGTGACCACGCACACCGTTTTACGTGAACGCATCTATTTCACTAACTTCATACCTAAGAATGCACCTCTGACAACCCTTTCAAGCCCATCCAACCTGATCGAAGGATAGGGTAAGGCATGTATAATGTTGTCCAATGGTACAATTTTGACCATTGATGAGGCACTCTATTCTCCACGTTCCGGACAAATGCTTTTTTTATTTTTTATTTTTTGAGTTTCAAGTAGATTAGAGATAATAATAACATGCTGAAACCTAAGTAGAAAATGGAGTTGAATTTCTGTGGATCACTTCCTACGAATATGGCCAAAAGCGTATTCTAGATAAGATGAAGCGTATCCCGAATGGTTTGTATACTACGACCATACGCCCTATAGAAAGTCACTATGTGGCCGGCCTTACCTCTGGGACCACGCACGTAATTACACTTTGGCATAATCGTTTGGGACACCTTGGACGAACATCGATGCGCCATATCCTCAAATCATCACTCATGGATCCACTAAACCGAAGTTTAGATTCGATTCAAGGAATCGCATGTCAAACCTGCTCTATGGGAAAGCTTATTATTAAGCCTTCTTATGACAAGATTTGTTCGAATCCTCTTATTT
Organism: Malus fusca; assembly: GCA_035220775.1. Lineage (NCBI taxonomy): Eukaryota > Viridiplantae > Streptophyta > Magnoliopsida > Rosales > Rosaceae > Malus > Malus fusca. The sequence continues at coordinate 12,871,327 of CM069065.1, read as the reverse complement.
TTCTACAAATGATTCAGGGGGACATTTATAGACTGATTCACCCTCCATGCAAACCATTTAGATATTTATTGTTTTGGTTGACGCTTCCACACATTGGTCACACGTGTGCTTGTTGTCCACAAAGAACGCTACATTCTCCAAACTGTTGGCTTAGGTTATCAAGCTCAGGGCTCACCACCCTGATTATTCGATCAAAATTATTCGATTGGATAATACTGAAGAATTCACATATAAAACTTTTGATGACTATTGCATGTCGGTTGGGGCTGAGGTTGAACATCTAGTATCCCATGTTCACACCTAGAATGGCCTGGCAGAGGCATTCATTAAGTGCTTATAAATGATTGCTTGATCATTGGTTATACGTACCAAACTCCCGATCGCTACTTGGGGCTATGCAATATTGCACGCAACCATGTTAGTCTGCCTGAGGCCTGTTGCGACCCAACCATATAACGTGTTTCAATTGGTTACCAGATACAAACCTGACACATCCCATCTACGGGTTTTTGGTTGTGCGGTCTATGTGCCGATTTCACCGCCTTTACGTACAACAATAGGGCCTCAATGAAGGATGAGAATCTATGTCAGATATGATTCTCCTTCAATCATTTGTTACTTAGAACCTTTGACAGGCGATCTGTTTACCGCTCATTTCACGGATTGTCACTTTTATAAGACAGTCTTCCCGTCGTTAGGGGGAGATAAGAATGTTAATATTGCTGAAGAATGACGCGAATTATTGTGGAAGACTCCCACTTTGTCTCATTTAGATCTCCGCACCGCTCAGTCTGAAACTGAAGTGTAGCACATATTAGATCTTCAAAGCGTAGCTCAGAACATGCCAGATGCTTTCACTAATCTAGAGCGAGTGATAGGATCATATACTCCAGCTGCGAATGTGCCTACAAAGATGGACGTACCAAATGTACAATGGATTTCCCTCATTGAGGCCTGGGACGCCACTTTGGTCGATCCACGTACATTAGCGGCTAGCCAATCATCTGCCCCTACACAAAAGCATGGTAAACTTTTTGGTTCAAATGATTCACACCCCTGTAAAAGGAAACCCACGGCACATGCCTCTGAAGAGCCTACCGTGAATTTGATCATCGCCTACTCATTCTATCCAACTCATGAGGAAATTCTAGATTACGGAAGCATCTTTGAAGAGACGAATCCATCTCCCAAGAATCGTGAGATTTCAGTCCATTGTACTAACTTGGATGATGTTTGGTGTATAAATGAAAATCGTCAACGATGCATTAACATATGCAGTAGCTATTGAGATTATGTTGAGTGATGACATTGAACCTTGTTCCATTGATGAATGTCGATGCAGAACTGATTGGTTAAACTAGAAACAAGCAATCCAAGTCAAACTCGACTCGCTTGTGAAATGTAAGGTGTTTGGACCTGTAGCTCATACTCATTCACATGTGAAGCTCATTGGCTACAAGTGGGTTTTCGTTCAGAAGCGTAATGATATGATTACTTTGCCCCGGGATTGACTATGATGAAACTTATTCACCCGTTATGGATATGATTACTTTTCGCTACCTTATCAGTTTGGTAGCTTTCAAAAAACTGAGTATGCAGCTGATGGACATAGTAACTACGTATCTCTATGGGGATCTTGGTACATAAATTTATATGAAAGTTCCTGAAGGACTTACATTGACTGGATCAAATATTTCCAAACCCCGAAACACGCTCTCAATTCGGCTGAGGCGTTCACTCTACAGTTTGAAGTAATTCGGAAGAATGTGGTATAACCGTCTGAGTTAGTATTTAACTAATTAGGGATATATATTTAACTAGTCATGGATATGTGAACAACAAACTATGCCCTTGTGTGTTCATTAAGAAGTCATATTCTGGTTTTGCGATAGTTGCAGTTTATGTCGACGACATGAATCTCATCGGAAGTTATGAAGAGCTTGCGAGAACTGCCACGCACCTGAATTCAGAATTTGAGATGAAAGATCTAGGAAAGACTCAATACTGTCTCGGTTTCGAGATAGAGCACCATTATGATGAAATCTTAGTACATCAATTGAACTACACCCAGAAGGTGTTGAACCACTTTAACGAGGATAAAACGAAGCCTTGAAGTACTCATATGGTCGTTCGATCACTAGATGCAAAACAAGATCCCTTCCATAAGAAGAAGGTTGATGAAGAGATTTTGGAGCCCGAAGTTCCTTATCTAAGTACGACATGCGCTTTATTGTACTTAGCTCAATGCACTAGACCTAACATCTCATTCGTTGTTAACCTTATGGAAAGATACAGTAATGCACCAACATGCAGACATTAGACTGGTTTTAAGGACTTCTTTCGTTACCTTAAGGGTACTACGGATCTGGGCTTGTTATATCCGTACGGATCTTCGAGTGTTGCCCTACCCCTTTATCTTGAGTCGATTCTTGCCTTGTTGGTTATACCGATGCAGGATACTTATCTAATCTTCACAAGGCGCTCTCTCAAACGAGTTATGTCTTTACCGTTGGAGACACCACAATCTCTTAGAGGTCAACTAAACAGACTTTAGTTTCCACTTCATCTAATCATGCTGAAATTCTCGCCTTACATGAATTAACTCGGGAATGTTTTTGGCTGAGAGCAGTTGTGGGCCAAATTCAAAGCTCCTGCAATCCTTACCCCATCGTTGACATCCCGACGACGATCTATGAAAACTACGTAACATGGATCGAACAACTCAAGAAGGGTTACATCAAAGGAGACAACACCAAACACATTTCGCCAAAGTTCTTTTTCTCACATCAACAACAGAAGATTGAAGTCACACAAATCCGATCACAAGACAATCTGGCTGACCTCTTCACCAAATTACTACTGAAGGCGATGTTTCAGAAGCTTGTTCAAGGAATTGGTATACATAAACTTTCTAAGTTGTAACATTGCTAGTTCTCTTTGGAATTATGTCAAACTCAGGGGGAGTATCCTGAAGTATACATACTTGATCTTAATGTACACTTATTCCCTACGATTAAGAGCATTTTCCCACTATGTTTTTGCTACCTTACTAGGTTTTGACGAGGCACCCACTTTGGGTTGATCATATCCCTGATGACGTCCCGTAGACGTTTCATTTGACTTTGCATTTTTCACACATTTTTCCTTAGACTAAGGATTTTGTTCTTACTCGGGGTTTTACCATAGCCATAGGGTTTTTTGTGAGACTTACTTCCTTATGCAAGTTCTTACCTTATTTGAATAGCGTGTTTCCAGAATCAATGCCGATGAGTCGACTTCCTCAACTACTACATGATGCCAAATCTACTTGAGTATTTACACACTCAAGGGGGAGTTTATAAACTTCTTATTTAAGTGTGATTATGTAAATCCTAGATTAGATTCTAGTTATTCTTCCCTATTAGGACTTGTATTCCTTAGAGGAGAATGATTTCTTCTATCCCTTATTACTATAAATAAAGGCACTGCGTAGGGGAATAACACATCCTCTACACAACCCTACAAACACATATCTCTTTCTATTTTCTCTGTGCCGCTGGCCCCCCTTTCATTGTCAGTTAAATATAGGCCACAAACAACAGTTATAGTTATTTTCATTTTATTCTTAGTTATATGATTCAATAATTTTGTTTTTAATCTTTTTAACGATTAAGCCAGAGATAAATGGTAGAACCTCCCCTCCACTCCCACACCCGTCGTCCCCCACCATATCCTACGATGTATGTTCATGAACTGGCATAACATTAATATTTTGAATTGCAGGGCTTTCAATTCCACGACCATCGTAACATCACTAATCACTACCATGTTGTGACCTCTTCTTCTTCCTCCCTTCAACCCCACCCAGAAATAACCCAAAATCTACCTCCATTTCCTTGCCAATCCCATCCCTAATCACACGACCTCTCATCTATAAGCACCATTAGGCTCCTCACAGCTCGGCCATCAAAGCTCCCTATTACTACAACCTGAACAGTTCCCCAACAAAGACGATGACAACGATGTCGTCATGGATGATAACGGCTTCCTGGTGCACCATTTGAGTTCTAGTACAGTTAGTACGATGGTCAAGCCTTTGGCAGTTCATAAGAGGTTTTCTTACCCTTCGCGCCACCTACAAGCACTGTAACACCCCGTCCCCGAAATATTTATTTTCAGGAATTAATTTTGTTGATTGACCCAAATTAAAATCTTGTTTAGTTCACTACTATATTTATTTATTTTCTATTTCAATTTAAATCCTTTGCATTAAATTCATGACCAAACTTTATTTAAAAACCACAAATTAACTACTCCAATTATCTATTGTTGATGCACAAAATCAGTGAGGACTTTGGTACAACAGAAAGTGTTAAGTTTGTGACATTCGCTAGACTGCTCCGGTCACTAGTGTGGATATGTATGTAAATGGACTGAAACAGGGAAGCAAACACACAAGATGTACGTGGTTCACCCAGATTGGCTACATCCATGGAGTCGAGAAGTTCTCATTAATTGTGAAGGGTTCACACAAATACAAATGTTCAAGCTCTCATTTGGTGATTTCTTAGTGAATGATTTAGTACAAATGACATTAAGAAATATTGTGGGAGAATGATCTCCTTTTATAGAAGAGAGTCTCTAGCTTTGTTCTGACTTTGACACATGTCGCGCTGTGATTGGCCTTTGACGTCGACACATGTCGCGCTATGATTGGCCTCCTGGTTGGAGGGAAACTCTTTTGGGTCCTTGACGGTATAACGTTGACCGGTGCTCAATAGTTTCGGGATTCGTCAAGTATGGTACAAACAGCGATCCCCTAAGTTCCCGAGTGAGGTAAGCTCATCGGTTGGGGACTTGCAAGATCCAAGCCACTGAGTAATCACGAAACTTCTAAGTACCGAAGTGTGGTATCGTTTTCACTTGCCTTATCTGTCTCATAGGTAGATGTGGCATCTTCTCTGGAAGTACTTTTCCTCCATCCATGGGTGGTAACTTTAACCGATGGAGATGCACAAGGTAATGTATCAATTTCACTTGAAGCTTACTTGTAGTTTCAGGCTTGGTTAAGTGCGATACAAACCCTATAGTAGGAGTCCCCCAAGTGTCTGAGCAAGGAGATCTGCCGAAAGAGGTGACATACAAGGTAAGTAATCCGAGTTCCAAGCAGTCAGCCTTAGATCAAAAGTTTGATCTCGTGTTCCGGCTGATTGTTCTCCTTCTCCTTGTTCTGTAGACATCAACAAGGACAAAGAAAAGGACATGGAGAAGAGATGATATGAGATACTTTTGCTTTTGAAGAAATAATAGATGAATCGGCACATCTTTTGTTGCGTTTGTCTCCACATGCTTCCTTGTATCCTTTTCACTTGCCCTATCTGTTTTTCAGGCAGATGTGGTACCTTCTCTGGAAGCACAAGATGTTGAAGATGAGTACTCGAGAGCAATGCTAGGTAAGCAACCATGAAATGGGTTCCAAGCAGTAAGTTCCTGACTGGAAGCTTGATTCCAAATGCTGGCTGATTGCTCTATTTCTCTTTGTCTTGCAGGTAAGAGCAATGGCAGAGGAAGAGATAGGGAGAAAGCATGATATGGGATACTTTTGCTTTTGAAGAAGTAACTTTCCACAGGCTTATTCTTGAACTGGGCTGGAGGGTTTTTTGGTTTCCTTCAGAGAATAAGGCCGACTCAAGAATTTGAGGGTCAAAACAAGTCCATCAAATCTATAGTACGTTCAACCCTGATGATATGAGATACTTTTGCTGTTGACAAAGTAGTGGATGTGGCATGGCGAGGCTTTGTTCTTTGGCGACAATGTCAGCGAAAGGTTGTTGAAGCTTCTCGACCTGTTTGGATAGGGCAATGATGTCGAGCTTGGATTTGACTTAGACTCATCCGTCTGGATTATGCGGTTCTGCAGGGAGGGCGGCGTGCTATAGTGATCTGTTCCAGCTCATCGTTGAACCTTCTGCTTCAATCTTTTGCATCGCAGAAGTGGTGCGCAACCTTTACATTTGAATGGTCATTCAGATCACTACTTCTCAGCGGCTCATCCATGCTTGGCAGTTTCAGTGTAAAGAGCCAATATTGTATCAACTGTTCTGAGGTATTTGCCGAAAGAATTTGCGACCTTAACAACAGTTGAGGATGAGTACTCGAGAGCAATGTTAGGCAAGCAACCATGCAAAGATTTGGGGCAATCGGTTCCAGATCGAAAGTTTGATTTCAGGTTCCGACTGATTGCGTTCTTTCTCCTTGTCCTGCAGGTAAGAGCAAAGGCAAAGGAAAAGACAGGAAAAAAAGCATGATATGGGATACTCTTGCTTTTAACCTTGATGATACGAGATACTCTTGCTCTGGTGTGGCTGGTTTGCAGAGGTATTATTGGGGGGAAGAAAACTGAGTATTTCGAGAGGCTTCGTTAGGAGTGCCCCCTCAGATATGAGGAAAGGTTGAGCATTTTTGCAGGTCTGCCTGTCCGTGGAGGATGACGGTCGACATATATAGGAGTTTCCCCAACAACAAGTAGTACATTTACCTTTCTTGGTCATAGCAATGTAGTAGGAGCTACAAGCTTCATGTGTTTTAACTTTGTCAGATCACTTTGAAAAAGTGGTCCGTGGTATCCGGAGAGCTGATGTTGCGTTTGAAGATTGCAGACAAACTTTATCTAGAGGAATCTGGCTCTCGAAGTTCGGAGAGCGGTGCCTCTTCGTTTTTTGAACAAGCAATCCTGTCGGAGATCTGGCTCTCGAGATTCGGAGAACGTTGCCTCTTCGATTTTTGAGAAAACAATCCTGTTGGGAGTCTGGATTTCGAGATTCAGAGAGCGGTGCCTCTTCAATTTTTGAGAAAGCAATCCTGTTTGGAGTCTGGCTCTCGAGATTCGGAGAGCGGTGCCTCTTCGATTTTTAGCAGGTAATCCTGTTAGGAGTCTGGCTATCGAGATTCGGAGAGCGGTGTCTCTTCGATTTTTGAGCAAGCAATCCTGTTGGGAGTGTTTTCTCGAATGTGAGTAAAGGTTGGGCATTTTTGCCAGTCTGCCTTGTCATGGAGCACGGAGGTTAACACACATAGGGACTTTCCAGTTATCAAGCAGTGGTGCTGTTTCTTTACCATTGTGGGTAATAGTAGGGTAGCTGGACCTTCAAAATTTATGTGTCTAAACTTTGTCAGAGATATTTGGCAAAGTTATCTGTGGTACCCGAGGAGCTGATGTTGTGTGTGAAGATTGTCGATAAATTTTACTCAGGAAAATCCGTTTCTCGAAATCCGGAGAGTGGTGTCTCTTCAATTTTTTGAACAACTGGCCCTGTTGCCCTTTCTTTTATAGGGGCACCAATTGTGTGGCAAGAAGTATGTTCAAAGAGTTATTGCTTGTAGGAATTTTCCCCTTATTTTTGTACTTCGGAGATTTATTGGACTCATTTTTCCTTCATCATTTCTGAAAATGTTTGGCCCATCTGACCGTCGTTTTGACTTGAACTTTGGTGAAGAGGCAGCCATGTCTCCTCAAGACAACATATGGCGCCCATCCTTCTTATCCCCTACTGGTCCTCTTACCATTGGGGACTCTGTGATGAAGAATGATATGACTGCTGCGATAGTGGCCAGGAACCTTCTCACTCCCAGAGATAACATACTACTTTCCAAACGGTCTGATGAGTTGGCTGTTAAGGATTCTCTGGCTCTCAGTGTTCAGTGTGCAGGTTCTGTGTCTAATATGGCCCAACGCCTATTTGCTCGAACCTGCCAAGTTGAATCATTGGCGGCTGAAGTGGTAAGTCTCAAATAGGAGATAAGAGGGCTCAAGCATGAGAATAAACAGTTGCACATGCTTGCACATAACTATGCTACAAGCATGAAGAGGAAGCTTGACCAGTTGCAAGAATCAGAGGTTTGTGGGTTTGTTCCAAAGACATTTATTGCCTTAATCTTCTGGGGCTCTACCGCGTACTGAAGCTTCAAATGATCAACCTTTGATGCCTCCTCATTTTGGGGTTCTGCCCAGTACTAAGGCTCCGAATGATCACCCTCCGGTGCCTCATATTTCTGGGGTTCTGTCGAGTCCTGAGACTTCTCATGAGAAACCTTTGTGAAGGCCCCTTCCTGTTTGTTTGTTTTGATTCATGTGTATGCACGTATCTGTAATTTATCGGAGATATCAATAAATAAGCTTTGCTTCATTTTGGCGTATTGTGTTAAATATACTAAGGTATACTTCACTGAGTTCTTTGAACTTTTTTGTTGTTGAGGTTTGCATGTTGAAACTTCGTGGGTGGATCTTGTAGGTTGAAATAGTGCTCCCTTAATTTCCCGAGTAAGGAAAATTTATCGGTTGGAGACTTGAAAAATCTAAGTCACTGAGTGGTCGTGAGACTTCCGAGTATCAAGGTGCAGTAGCATATGGTAAGAGTCCCCCAAGTCTCCGGTCGAGGGAGTTGATGAATGAGGTGTCTTGCTAGTAGCCAAGTTTTCAAAGTAACAAAACTTCACAATTTTCCTTTCTAAGTGGTAGCTCAAACTCCTATTTCATGTACATTTGTTATGAAAGTTGTTAGGCCAAAGAAGGGGAGGCCTAGGCTTTCCTTTTTTTTTTTCTTTTTTTTTTTTCGAATTTTAGAATTTTAGATTTTTTTTTTCAAATTTTCCAATATATATATATATATATATTGGAAGCTTTGTAGGTGAAACTTTGGTGTTGAGACTTTGTAGGTGAAACTTTTGTAGGTGAAGCTTTTGTAGGTGAAGCTTTGGTGTTGAAGCTTTTGTAGGTGAAGCTTTAGAGTTGAAGCTTTGTAGGTGAAGCTTTTGTGTTGAAGCTTTTATAGGTGAAGCTTTGGAGTTGAAGCTTTGTAGGTGAAGCTTTGGTGTTGAAGCTTTGTAGGTGAAGCTTTTGTGTTGAAACTTTGTAGGTGAAGCTTTGTAGGTGAAGCTTTGAAGTTGAAGCTTTGGTGTTGAAGCTTTGTAGGTGAAGCTTTTGTGTTGAAGCTTTGTAGGTGAAGCTTTTGTTGTTGAGGCTTTGTAGGTGAAGCTTTGGTGTTGAAGTTTTTGTAGGTGAAGCTTTGGAGTTGAAGCTTTGTAGGTGAAGCTTTTGTGTTGAAGCTTTTGTAGGTGAAGCTTTGGAGTTGAAGCTTTGTAGGTGAAGCTTTGGTGTTGAAGCTTTGTAGGTGAAGCTTTGTAGGTGAAGCTTTTGTGTTGAAACTTTGTAGGTGAAGCTTTGAAGTTGAAGCTTTTGTAGGTGAAGCTTTGAAGTTGAAGCTTTTGTAGGTGAAGCTTTGGAGTTGAAGCTTTGTAGGCGAAGCTTTTGTGTTGAAACTTTGTAGGTGAAGCTTTGAAGTTGAAGCTTTTGTAGGTGAAGCTTTGAAGTTGAAGCTTTTGTAGGTGAAGCTTTGGAGTTGAAGCTTTGTAGGCGAAGCTTCGGTGTTGAAGCTTTGTAGGTGAAGCTTTTGTTGGAAATGTGCCTTAAAACCAATCATATGATGATACTTTACGGACATTTCATATGTTAAACTAATCTAGTTTAAATATAAAGGGCAAAGATTATTGTTTAAGCCGTCTCATATAAATGTTATATGCTTAAACGATAAGTCCAAGGAATATGTGATTGAGAGAATACGATCTAAAGAAGTTAGATTCATGAGACCATTCTTTCGTAGACATATCCTAAGCGTTCCTGATCATAGGATTGCCAATTGGGCATTGACAGTCCGTTAAGATCAGTACGTGCTATGTCTTCTCTCAGGGAGAGTGACTAGTCTCGAGTCATTGATGTGTGTGACATCAAGACAAGTACGTAGGTGCTCAATAGAGAATGAGTTCACTGAACACGATCAACGAAGAGTTCTCATATTCATGTCACATGAGAACTCATGGTTGGGATAATGCAAAATAGTCATTTGACCTGAGGCATCACAGTTGTCTTGTGGTTAAGTCCTTGATCTTTGATTATGTCAAAGTCACCCCATCGGGGTGTCCACGACATCATTGGGGTTAAGCCACTTAGTCATGGAGACAAGTGAATGCGCAACAAGGGATCTCTAACCTTCAAACCGTTTGGGGGAGAATACTCTATGATATGATTAAAATCTCTGGCCAGAGTATGAATGAGATTTAGGAAGTTGTTCCAAATCACATTCAAGGTAATCATAAAAGCACACGAATCACATTGGATAGTAGACATGAATAAACTATCAAACCAAACAATGTGGTCAAGAGTATTGTATTAGAGAAAGACCGTATTGCATTTGTAATCCTAAACTGAATAGGTTCTCTAGCTCTTCTGATTAGCTTGGGTAACCATGATATGCTGCTAGGTGTCACTCATGGTTTGTGGAAGCCCTAAACGTGTATAATCACTAAAGGGAGAATTGAAAGTAAGTTTCAATTCACAATCGATGTGAAATGGTTTTAATCGCCCACTGCCTCGCTAAAAGGAACCTAATGGATCGTACACCGAGTAAGGTGGAGATTGAAGAAACAATGGAGATGAGTAAGAATAATTAAATGGTTTAATTATTTATGGCAAAGATTAATTAATATGTTAATTAATCAAACGAATAAGTTCGTTAAAGACCTAGGGATAGTTTTGGACCTTAAGGCCCAATGGGCTTCGAACGTCAAAGCCCATTGACTTAAGTTGTATGACAACTTAATGAATAATGATTCACAAATGCCCAATTATACCAATAAATCCCAATGGCCGGCCATTTAGAGATTGAGTGGATTTTGGACTTATTTACAAGTTTGCCACTCCAATGAATTAAGGTATAAATATGACTTTATAGCCAAAATTCATTTAGGGTTTGTTTTGGAGAAAATTGGAGAGAACATGTCTCTCCATTTCTCTCTAAAGAGGCCGGCCCCTTGGAGGGTGTATCTAGCCATACTAACTACTCCAAGGTCACTCATTTCTTCTTCAATCTAACCTTGGTGAAGATACTTAGAGGTTCTCAATTTTGGGAACTTGGAGAAACCTTTTCATCCATCCAAATCCATAGATTTAAGATGCAAGGAATGAAGGCCCTCTCTTTGGGTGATTAGCCTTTGCTTATGCAAAGAGGAATCTACAAAGGTATATTTCTCAACTCACTTTGATTTGAGTTGAGTCAAGGTTCACCAATCTACTAGGCTTTGAATTTCTTGGTTAATGTTTTGTTTTTGAATGCATGCAAGCATGATTCCGCCTTTTAATTGTTAATTGCATGCTATAGATGTTATTCAAATGAACATGTTTTTCACAAATCTTCCTTCAGCTTTTGTTGGCACCATAAATTGATTTTGCTTCACACTATCTTGATCAAGAGTGTGTGAAGTTTTTGAGGATTGTAGTTGCCCTCCATTGATGAAGCTTTCTTGACACCATAAATTGATTTTGCTTAACACTATCTTGATCAAGAGTGTGTGAAGCTTTTGAGATTTGTGGTTGTTCTCTATTGATGAAGCTTTTGATTTCCACCGTAAATTGGTTTTGCTTCACACTATCTTGATCAAGAGTCTGTGAAGCTTTTGAGAATTGTGGTTGTCCTTCATTGATGAAACTTTTGATTTCCACCATAAATTGGTTTTGCTTCACACTATCTTAATAAAGAGTGTGTGAAGCTTTTGAGAATTTGTAGTTGTCCTCCATTGATGAAGCTTTGTTGAATTTCCCAATTTCCCTTTTTTTATTTTATTTTTTTTGGGAAAACTGGAAATTTGAAAATGTAGGAGAGACAACATATACAAGCCACACCTTGTAGTAGTCGAAGGTTTGGATGAACCATATAAATTGAATTTGCTTCGAACAATCTTGATGAAGAGTGTGTGAAGCTTTCTACGAGTTGTATTGTTTGCATGGTTACAGAGGAGAAATGTCTGAAGCAGATGCAAGAGGGCTGAATAGCTTGATCTTCGTATACCATGCACTGAAGTTGTTGTTGGCTTGCAATAAGACTTTGTTGGTGACTATAACTCTTGTTGGGCATAAGTGCTCCCCAAGTTGAGTCGTAAAGCTTGAGGGTTTTTGATTATTTGTAAATGCTAGGAGTTCACATGTAAAAGTTGTACCACTCGTCTTTTAGTTGGTGGAATGAGTGATGAGTTGCTTTCTTCACCTGGTTAGTGGTACGAAGGTGAGTTCCTTCATCACATTTCATCACCTGGTTGGTGGCACGAAGATCAGTTCCTTCTTCACCTAGTTAGTGATAAGAGTGGCAAATTGCCAAATAATATTAGAGTACGTGTTGTATATTTCATCACCTGGTTGGTGGCACGAAGATGAGTTCCTTCTTCACCTAGTTGGTGATAAGAGTGGCAAGTTGCCAAATAATATTAGAGTATGGGTTGTACATTTCATCACTTGGTTGGTGGCACAAAGGTGAGTTCATTCTTCACCTGGTTGGTGATAAGAGTGGCAAGTTGCCAAATAATATTAGAGTACGGGTTGTACATTTCATCACCTGGTTGGTGACACGAAGGTAAGTTCCTTCATCACCTAGTTGGTGAGAATAAGGGTAAGGTGCCGAGCAAGTGTTGAATGACACAAAGTATGTTGAACCCTTTTGAAGCACACTTGGCTCATATATGAATGTGTTGGAATGTATGATTGAACGAATATACTATGAAGCTGTTCGGTTATTTGTATAGTCTTCTTGACATATACTTAGACTTTGTTTCATGTTGGAAGCATTCATGTTGAAGCTTTGAACCCGAGTGTTTCAACGCTAGGAATGTAAGAGGATCAGGACCAAGTTGTCTAAATCACCTCTTTATTGAATTCATGCCAAATGGTCTTCGTTACATAGGATGCCGAACGACTGAAGCTTAACACTTGTACAATGTTTGTTTACTTGTAACAGTACTTCAGGTGATCATCGTTCTATGGATGGCCAAAGGTCTTACCATCAGAGCTTCTGAGCTTGTATGAGCCAGGGTGACTGATGCCAATAATTTCAAACGGTCCATCCCAGTTTGGAATGAGTGTTCCTTCACTCGGGACTCTGTCGTAGAGTAATCTTTTCTTTAATACCCAGTCCCCCACTTTGAAAGAATGAGGTTTGACCCTTGAGTCATAGTAGTTGGAGATGCGCTGCTTGTAGGCGACATTCCTCAAGTGAGCCTGGTTTCTGTGCTCCTCGACTAGATCTAAGTTGAGGGTAAGTTGTTTGTCATTTTCGATTTGCACGTAGTTCTAGACTCCGAACGTTGCTTGCTCAAGCTTAACTGGGATAACTGCCTCTGTACCAAAAGAAAGTGAGAATAGAGTTTCTCCTGTTGAAGTCCGATACAAAGTGCGGTATGACCAAAGAACTTGGGGTACAAATTCTGGCCAATAGCCTTTAGCCTTGTCCAAGCTGGTTTTCAAAGTGCGCTTGATTATTTTGTTGATGGCTTCAACCTGTCCATTAGACTCTGGATAAGTTGGGGAGGCGAAACATAAGTTGATGTTGAACTTAGAGCAAAACATCCTGAACTTATTGTTATCGAACTATCGCCCGTTGTCAGTGACTATCGCATTGGGAATGCCGAATCTGCAAAGGATGTTCTTCCATACGAAGTCTTCTATTTTTGCCTCTGTAATGGTTGCCAAGGGTTCTACTTCGGCCCACTTTGTGAAGTAGTCAACTGCAATGACTACATAGCAGACCTTGCCCTTCCCTGCAGGTATTGGGCCGAATAAATCAAGTCCCCATTGGGTGAAGGGCCAATGGCTGATCATAGGAGTGAGCGGCTCGGTAGGGGAGTGAGGAATAGTTGCGTAGCGTTGACACTTATTACATGAGCGGGATATTCTGATGGCATCTTGGTGGAGGGTTGGCTTGTAATATCCTTGGCGAAAAGCCTTGTGTGCGAGGGATCGAGATCCAGCATGATCTCCGCAAACTCCTTAATGTATTTCCCGAAGGACAATTTCTGCCTCCGCGGGCGTAGGCATCTTAGGTATGGTAGGTTAAAACCATGCTTGTAGAGTTGGTCATTAATGATCAAGTAATGGGTAGACTTGTATCGAATCTGCTTAGCTTGGACTTTGTCATTTGGAAGGGTGCCATGAGCGAGGAATTTATAAATCAGTGTAATCCAATTATCCCCTATCGTAAGTTACATACTTTTGCAACCATGATGCTTGGTACTGCCAACAATTCGACCTGAATTTTTCTCCAAATCTTGTCTTCCACTGCTGAGGTGAGGCGAGCCAAAGCGTCTGCATGACTGTTTACCGCTCGAGGAACTTGGGTGATTTGGAAGTTGAAGTGCTTGAGCAAAAGTTGTTTTTGTGCAAGATATGCTGCCATAGAGCTATCATTTGCGTCAAAGTTGTTGGTGACCTGGTTAACCACCAATTGGGAGTCACTGAAGATATCAATTCGTTTAACCCCGAGGTGTTTGGCCAAACGTAAGCCTGCTAGGAGGGCTTTATATTTGGCCTCGTTGTTCAACGCCTTAAATTTGAAATGAAGAGCACTCTATCGCCACTTTGTCGGAGGTAGTAAGGACTAGTCCTGCCCCACAACCATGTTGGTTGGACGAGCCATCAATATATAGACCCCATGTTGGGGCTGTTGGTTTTATTTTCTGAGCTTCTGAGGGTAATGAAGCCACTGCTTTAGGCGTAAAAGCAATGTCAACAAGATATGTGAAGTCGGCGATGAAGTCTGCCACTGCTTGGCCCTTCTCAGCTGGCTTTGGTTGGTAGGAGATGTCAAACTCACCCAATGCTATCTCCCATTTGATCATTCTACCCAAAGTGTCAGTACTTTGGAGTATCTGTCGAAGATGATGATTGGTAAGCACAATGATGAAGTGTGCTTGGAAGTAAGGGCGAAGTTTTCGAGCAGACATGACCAATGCTAGAGCCAATTTCTCAATGTTGGAGTATCGCGTCTTCGGATCTTGTAAGGCCTTATTATCATAGTAGACAGGCCGTTCGACATTACCATCATTTCGAATGAGAACGAAACTTGCTGCTGAAGCCGTGACCGACAGATAGATAATGAGAGTGTCACCAACCTCAGGTTTGGAGAGTAGAGAGGCTTTACTCATGTAGTCCTTGAGGTTCTTGAATGCCTCGGCACATTCATCAGTCCATGTAATGTACTTCTTACTTCCCTTAAGTGCTTTGAAGAAAGGAGCACATCTGTCTGTGGCCTTAAAGATGAACCTCGTTAAGGCTGCCACATTGCCGGTAAGGCTCTGGATGTCTTTTGAAGTTACCGGTTCCTTCATGTCGAGGATTGCTTTGATCTTCTCGGGATTAGATCAATGCATCGTTGGCTAATCATGAAGCCCAAGAATTTGCCAGAGCATACGCCGAAGGCATATTTGTTGGGGTTCAGCCTCATTTGATACCTCTTCAGAATGGTGGAAGTTTCAGATAGGTTGGTGATGTGTTGGTCATCATGTTTGCTTTTGACTAGCATATCATCAACGTAAACTTCCATGCTCTTCCCAATCTGTTCAGAGAACATTGAATTGACTAGTGTCTGATAAGTCGCCCCTGCATTCTGTAGGCCGAAAGGCATGACTTTATAGCAATATAGTCCCCTGTCAGTTGTGAAAGCTGTGTGTTCTTGGTTCGAAGGGTTCATTAGGATTTGGTTGTATCCTGAGTAAGCATCCATGAAGCTCAGAAGTTCACACCCTGCCGTAGAGTCTATAAGTCTGTCAATGAGAGGAAGAGGAAAGCTATCCTTCGGGTATCCTTTGTTTAGGTCGGTGTAGTCAACACACATTCTCCACAAGACCTTTTGGAGCATGAGACTTTCCTTGGTCGGATTCTTCTAAACAAGGACAACATTTGCTACCTATGTTGGATAATTGACTTCGCGGACGAAGCCTATGCCTTTGAGTTTTTCAACTTCTGCCTTCATTGCCTCGTACTGTTCAGCGTCATAAGATCTTCGCTTTTGTCTCACTGGCTTGGTCTTGGGGTCAGTACTTAAGCGATGACAGATGATATCGGGATAAATGCCTGACATGTCCTCGTATGACCAGGTAAAGACCTCAGTGTTCTTTTGCAAAAAAGAGATCAATGCCAACCGAATGGATGGTGACAAGGTGGTGCTAATCTTCACCATACGATCCGGATAATGTTTTGAGATACAGACATTCTTCAACTCTTCAGCGGGTTGTGCTTGCTGGGTGAAAGAGTCATCTCGATGATCGTCAGATTGACTGTTGCCACCATGAAGATCCAAGTTGGCTTCGTCTGGGCTGGTCTTTATGACTTGGTCATGTATAGAAAGGGTTTCCTTGGGCACATGTAGGTACTGTTGCTAGACCGAAATGTTGTAACATGATCGTGCACTAAGTTGATCTCATTTGATGGGGTTGGAAATTTCATCAACAACATAAGTGTGGATACCATGGCCTTGAGATCATTGATGCTTGTGCGTCCAAAGATGACATTGTATGCCGTTGGGCAATTAACCACCAGGAATTTAGGGGTAATGGAAGCCGTGTAAGGGCCTGTACCAATGGTGAAAGGTAAGTGTATGCTCCCTAGAGGTTGCACGATATCACCGGAGAAGCTTATCAGAGGAGAAATTGAGTGATCGAGCAAGTGTTCAACTACATTAAGTGCCCTGAAAGCTTCAGCAAACATGATATTGACCGAAGCCCTCATGTCTACCAGGATTCGTCGTACTTCAAAGTTGGCTATGTGAGCTTCCACGATCAGTGGGTCGTTGTGAGGGTAGATGATACCTCTTTCTTCCTCAGGGTAGAAACATATTGGATCCTAGTTAGGCTTTTGATACTTGCCTCCCTTGATGTCTTCCACGTGAAACACTTGGTGGCCAGGCCTCAAAGGTCATTCATTATTTTTCTTGGCCCTGATGGAAGATTTAGATATGGGTGTGCCGCCACTTATGGAATATATCACATTCACTTGGCGTTGCTTACGGTTATCCATTGGAGGGTGAATGAGGAATTGATCAATTTTTCCTTCACGTGCCAAAGCTTCAATATGATCACAAAGGGTGATACACTTTTCACCGTCATGCCATTATGCTCGTGGTAGCAGCAAAACGTGCCCGTGTTCTTCGTGGGCTTGTAATCCGTGTGCCTTGGCTTTGGCTTCGATATCAAGTGTGTTATGCTTTGGTAAATGGCCATGCATGTGGCGTTCAAAGGTGTGTATGCCTCATACCTCGGGGTATGGCCTATCCTGACACGTAGTTGACCCACTATGTTGACTGCCTGGGGGCGGGGATTATCGTGGCGATATCATTCATTATCGCGGTAGTGTCCCTTACTCATTTTACTAAAATGAGACTGCTGAGGATGGAAATCTTTCCTTTTGCCCTGAAATTGATACGTCTGTCGATTTGGCAAAGCATTATGCAAGGCATGGGGATGCGCCACTGCCGTTTGGAAGGTTGAGGTCTTCTCATTTGGGTGGGTCTGGCTTCCACTCCCCACTTGCTGATAGGGGATGGTTGTTGAGGGTTTCTCTTGGTATGTCATTGTCTCGGCGGATGCATGGTTATAAGCTTGTGCCATCACCTCAGAGTAAGTCTTCCAAGTGTTGGCATTGATCATGTACTTAAAGAAACAGTCACGTAGGTCTGCCATAAAGGCTTTGAGGGCATTCTTGTCGTCAACGGGAATACTTATGGCTGAAGTGGCCAGCATACATACATATTGACTCGTCTGGCTTCTGGCGAATAATGTACAAGTCATCCGCAGAGTGTAAGCGATCGGTCTGGAAAATGTGTTGAGAAACAAACAGTTTCCTCAATTCCTCAAATGAGTTTAGTGTCTCAGGTGGAAGACGGCAATACCAGTTTAGAGCTCCGCCAAAGAGGGTGGAGGGGAAAAGAAGACATCGCTCTTAGCGGTGTGCATTCGGTATGCCATGGTGGACTTAAAGAGGTTAAGGTGTTCAATCGGGTCCTCCTTTGCAGTATAGAGTTGCAAGCCAAGCTTTTGCTTTGTCTTTGCTTGGAGGGGGTGTCGATGATCCTCCTTGTAAAAGGGCCAGGCCTAGGTCGGTTCCAATCAGGTATCTTAACTTGTCGTTCGACCTTCAACTTGTTTACTTCCTTAAGGAGCTGTATAACAAGAGGGTCTTGAATAGAGTCATGTACCACTGGAGCTTTCTTTCATAAATCTCCATCTCCTCTTGGAAGTAGGAAAGTTTAATCAAGAGCATGTGATTTTTCCCTGGACTCACCGTACTGACTTCCAAGGTATGTCTGTCGGAACATCTCTGAGTCCCTTATACCTTCTTGTTTCTTTAGGATTTGTTGTCCCTTCCCCAAATTGATAGCCGGCCTGGGCCGTGGTAGGGGACCGAGTCTCTCAGAAACCCTTGGGTCATTGATCTTTGAGCTTATATGGATGAAGTTCTCTCGATGTTGCTTCAGGAAGTCTCGACAGTCGCGATAAACAGTTTTTGATCCTGCCGCCCTTTCCGCAAGGATGTGTCTTCCTCCATTTCTGCTGCTTCGGGTTGAAGCACCTGGGTTGAGAGAAGTCTCATGTTGATTATCACATCGATGGGTAGCTCGCTCCCTATCAAGGACATCTATGTCGAAGGCAGGTGACCCTTCGTGTTGGGGGGCACCCAGTTGATGGTTAACTTCCACGGGGGCAACGAGCTCGTGTGTTTGAGCATGCCTAGCTTCGTGGAGCATCTCGAAGAGCTTCTCATATTGCTCCTAGAGGACCTCATTCTTCATTGCTATCTTGTTGTTCTGAGCTTCTAGCTCATCGACTTTAGCTTGAAGAGCAACCCTCTTTCCTTCATTCTTTCGTTGCTTCGTACTAGGTGCAAGAGGGGTGTCATTCTGTGTGTTGTGGCTTCCTTTGCTCCCTATGTTGGTGAGGGAGGCCTGGTAAAAAGAAAGTGTACGAATGGTGGAAACCAGCTTGACAAAGCTGAAGAGAGTGGGAATAAGTGGTGTTCCCACAGATGGCGCCAATGTTGATGCACAAAATCAGTGAGGACTTTGTTACAACAGAAAGTGTTAAGTTTGTGACCTTCGCTAGACTGATTCGGTCACTAGTATGGATAGGTATGTAAGTGGACAAAAACAGGGAAGCAAACACACAAGATGTACGTGGTCCACCCAGATTGGCTACGTCCACGGAGTAGAGAAGTTCTCATTAATTGTCAAGGGTTTACACAAATACAAAGGTTCAAGCTCTCCTTTGGTGATTTCTTAGTGAATGATTTAGTACAAATGACATTAGAAAATATTGTGGGAGAATGATCTCCTTTTATAGAAGATAGTCTCTAGCTTTGTTCTGACTTTGACACGTGTCGCGCTGTGATTGGCCTCCTGGTTGGAGGGAAACTCTTCCCGGTGCTCAATAGTTTCAGGATTGGTTAAGTATGGTACAAACATCTATCAAATTCTTTCTAATGCATAAATTCACAACCAAGGATTCCTCTCTACTATCTAAGTATCACCTATTGTAATTCTTTAATTATATACCTTGTTTCCATCTAGATTCACAATTTAAATTTTCAACACAACGTACTAATTTTGCTCTCACTTGCCACCACTTTCTTTTACAAATCAATTCTCATTTCAAATGTATAAATTTCGTTAAATTGCCTACGTACCCTAAACAAGGATCAAGCCATTCGTAGTTCACATTTTCAAAATTTTAAATAAAATCGAATATATCCAACATGTACCACAATCGTATTAGCATTCAAACCACAACAATTAGATCTCAAAAGCCTGATTCAAATAATGAAATTCGCATAAAAACACAATGTCGGCTCCCTGGCCGTGCACCGCCGCGGGTGGCGGTTGGCCGCCCTGACTCGCCGGAAAATCCAATGATTTCTCAAAATTTTCAAAAATTACAGAAATGAAGATCTCAAAGAGTAGAACAAACTTTAAACCTGCGGCCAAGTCCAATTTGTCCTGGAAAGGCTCCAATTTACCTCGAACCCATTGGAAACCCTAGAAATTAGTGGCCTCAAATCTTTAACGCCGGTACTCCGCCGCTCCTACCATTGGTTGGGCTTTGTTCTAGGCCTTAAGGGAAGTCTAGCAATGGTGGTAATTGGAGGGAAACCTTTCACAATTGTTAGAATTCAAGCAAGTGTTCCCGCGGCACCCATGGTGCGGGTTCCCCAATTCCAAGACCAATTTCACCCCAATTTGGGGTGGAATGGGTAGAAGGGATGATGAGAGATGACTTTTAGGTGGTGGGGGACCTTCATCTCGCCAGAAATTAGGCTGGAGACCATGAATCTTGCCGGTTGTGTCTCACGGGTCAAAAAACCCGTTTTTTTTTTCTTCCTCTCTCTCTCATTTCCCTCATTTCTCCTCCTTCCATTGGTCCCAGTCTCTCCCTTATCTCTCCTTTCCTTTCAATCACAGCCACACACGTGGCACTCCCTTTTATTCCAGATTTTCTAGAATGTTCTCATTAATGCCAAAATGACCATTTTACCCTCAACTTCTATCGTTAATAACTTCTTTGTTATAATTCCGTTTTACCAACGGTTTGCGCCCACACGTTCGTGAGATCAAGCAGTATTCAAAAATATAATTTCTGACCTCAAAAAGTCTAGGAATTGTAAGTAATTAATTCCCAAATTCCAAACTTCATAACTAATTTAATTTAAGACTAAACTCAAGTGAATTAATGTAAATTCTCGATTCTTTTCACATATTCATAATTTTGAATATTTCAATTCATATATTTAAATTTTTCAGGGTATTACATTCACCCCCTGTTAAAATAAATCTCGTCCTCAAGATTTCAACCATCGAATAACGAAAAGGAATTTAGAACTAATCCCACCGTTCTATTCGTATGGAATAAAATCATAATGATTCTCACCATATACACATATTCTTAGCAACATTCACTAGCAGGACAAAATATCCAAAATTTTGGCCATACACATTGGCAAATTAAACATCAAACATCAAGCCACCACCCATTATTGGCTAAATAACTACTAACATAATAATCACAATCATTTGTAAAATCACTCACCATCATTGGCTATACTCAGCCGTTACTACGATTTTTCTTCCAAACTTTTAACCACACAAACGAACGATACCAACATTAGAAATTTTCATTATTAGCAAAAACCAATATCATAAATTCCAGCCATAATTTTGGTTGGCTGAATAAATACCAGAATATCAAACCCCTTCAACCATCAGTTGGATAAAAACATGGCAATTTCCAATCTCACTCACTGGTAATGGAAATAAGTTTAAAACCAAATCCGCAGTACCGTTAGCATGGAACGAAATCAAAATCTCACTCTAGGATTTCATTCATATCCACAATTAACTAAATTATCCTTAGTAAATTAAAAACAAAAACTTTATCTTTTTTCTTTCTGACAATTTGTTCCCTTTTAAATTGTTTCAAAATGTAACCACAGCTCAAATAAATTAGTGAGCTGCACTTCCAAAGTACTATTTACATTCCGCCAACCAAAGAAGATAAATTTACATTTTACGACCCTAACGGTCAACGAAATTAATCTTTGCTAATCACATAGCCAAGAGAATATATGCTTGTCATCAGTTTGTTCGCAATATCAATTTCCAACAATGACTACTCATGACCCATGGCAACCCAAAACAACACATTTATAATTATACCCTATCTCCATCAATTCTTTCCATAATTCATAAAATTTCACTTCTCACACAACTAAAAATTCGTTCATATTAAACGAACTCAAAATTTCATTTCATAATTTTAGTCATATCCACCAATAATAAATGAAGAAAACTTCATGGTCTTTCCACCATTTTAAATTATAATAACCAAATCATAACCTCTGTTTATGATTCCATTCTCACTCGATGAATTTTCATACTTGGAAGTTTACATCGTAATTATTGGTAAACCCTTGCAACACGAATACCATAAATTATGGCCATAAACGATATTGGCACAATCAACTATCAAATTTCAAGCCATAACTATCGTGGCTAACAAAATACTAGAATTTCACGCCATAATTCATTAATGGCAAACCAAACCAATCA
The DNA here is from genome assembly GCA_035220775.1 of Malus fusca. Lineage (NCBI taxonomy): Eukaryota > Viridiplantae > Streptophyta > Magnoliopsida > Rosales > Rosaceae > Malus > Malus fusca. Next base: position 12,849,380 of record CM069065.1, on the reverse strand, counting down.
ATTTTATAATTATAAACTTTTCTCGTCAATTCTTCTCATCAAGTGCAAAAACTCACTAGAAAACGTTTATATTAAATGAACTCAAGATCTCATTCCATATTTTCATTCATGTTCATCCATAACCACATCATATACTTTTTATTTTCATTCGATACATTGTCATGACTTTAATGAATACCAAATTTCCAACCACAATTATCATTTACCAAACATTTTAACTTTCTAGCCACACTTATCATTGTCAACACAATGATTCCACCACCATTTTCTTTTCTCCAACAGTGACTAGTAGGCTGGAAAAGATTGTAATATACCTGGCCAATACACATCACACTTTTTTTTTCTTTTTTTCAATTTTACATCCACGGGCATTTTCCGCCCAATTGCACATCCACGGGCCTTTTTCCGCACCATTTTCACATGCACGGGTCATTGTGCCCAATTCACATCCATGGGCCTTTTTCGCCCCATAACAATATTTCTCACTAGCATAGGTATAAGACAATTTCTTCCATCTACTTGTCACCATTCCACCATCATTTTAACATTCAATTTTTTTTCATAATACATAAGATAATGTCAATCCAAATCACTTCACTTTTCATGATGATTCTCAACATGTATATATTTCACATAACTTTCTCATTACTCAAAGGACTTAGAAATAATGCATTATAAACGCAAATCACAATTCCCATTAACGAAACTTTCATAATTACCAAGGAAATGGCACCACAATCCTAATAAGATTTATATATATATATATATATATATATTCCACATATAAAATATGAATGCCACTTTAATCACAAAAATTGCGAAAATCATGCAACCACAATGTATGTCATAATTCACACCATCAAGACTCAAGAACATTGCATATTACAGACTATGATCATTTGCTCTGATACCATTTTGTAACACCCCGTCCCTGAAATATTTATTTTCGGGAATTAATTTTGTTGATGGACCCAAATTATAATCTTGTTTAGTTCACTACTATAGTTATTTATTTTCTATTTCAATTTAAATCCTTTGCTTTAAATTCATGACCAAACTTTATTTAAAAACCACAAATTAACTACTCCAATTATCTATCAAATTCTTTCTAATGCATAAATTCACAACCAAGGATTCCTCTCTACTATTTAAGTATCAACTATCGTAATTCTTTAATTATATACCTTGTTTCCATCCAGATTCACAATTTAAATTTTCAACACCAACGTACTAATTTTGCTCTCACTTGCCACCACTTTCTTTTATAAATCAATTCTCATTTCAAATGTACGATATTACTTTCTTTATATTTTCTCACTTATTTTATGGCTGCATCTAACATCTCGTTACACTGCCTACGTAACCTAAACATGGATCAAGCCATTCGTAATTCACATTTTCAAAATTTTAAACAAAACCGAATATATCTAACATGTACCACAATCGTATTAGCATTCAAACCACAACAATTAGATCTCAAAAGCCTGATTCAAATAATGAAATTCGCATAAAAACACAATGTCAGCTCCCTGGCCGTGCGCCGCCGCAGGTGGCGGTCGGCCACCCTGACTCACCGGAAAATCCAACGATTTCTACAAATTCTAAAAAATTACAAAAATTAATATCTCAAAGAGTAGAACAAACTTTATACCTGCGGCCAAGTCCAATTTGTCCTGGAAAGGCTCCAATTTGCCTCGAACCCACCGAAAACCCTAGAAATTGGTGGCCTCGAATCTTCAACTCCGGTACTTCACCGCCCCTACCATTGGTTGGATTTTGTTCTAGGCCTCAAGGGAAGTCTAGCAATGGTGATAATTGGAGGGAAACCTTTCACAATTGTTAGAATTCGAGCAAGGGTTCCCGCGGCACCCATGGTGCGGGTTCCCCAATTCCAAGACCAATTTCACTCCAATTTGGGATGGAATGGGTAGAAGGGATGATGAGAGATGACTTTCAGGTGGTGGGGGACCTTCATCTTGCCGGAAATTGACTGGGAGACCATGAATCCCGCCGGTTGTGTCTGATGGGTCAAAATGCCCCTTTTTTTCCTTATTCTCTCTCTCGTTTCCCTCATTTCGCCCCCTTCCATTGGTCCCAGTCTCTCCCTTATCTCTCATTTCCTTTCAATCACAGCCACACAT